>CM040406.1:90489613-91089613 GCA_022702515.1 Ilyophis sp. 1 JC-2022 | reverse complement strand
ATCTATTCTGTTCCCCGTATCCCTCCTCCGGTCCCCCACCTCCCACCCTGCCTTGTGTTAGATGTTGGGGACGTCTGGAAGCCGTCCCTTGGGGGGGGGGTTATGTTATGTTCTAGTCGTGTGGGTTTTGTCACGTACCCTTCTGTGTATTGTTCTGATTTGTGGTTCTATACATACACTTTTTCATGTGTTCCGCCGCCTGGCAATTCTGCGCTGTTTTCTCTCGCCTCCGTTCACGGAGTTTACTTTCGTTTCTGTACGCTTCGTTTGTAATACCCGGCACTACTAACGATTATATAGGACTTGTGAATATTACTAACTGACTAAACACGGGTGTGATTAACTAATCTACTAACGTTAGGGCTTAATAGAATTATTACTAACACAAACTAACAAGTTAATTCCCATCACGTTTCCACAGCTGTTTAATGTTTCCTTACGTTTCTTGTCATTTGTCGTTTTTACTAATTTACTAACGTCAGGGCTAGGATAGGATATTACTAACGATTTACTAATTGCCTTGTTACGTGTCAAGATGTTTTCCATTTCCTACTTCTAACCGAGCTAATTGTTTGCACCTGTCTACATCACATTTAAGCCCAGTGTTCTAGTTGCTCTGTGCGAGTTCGTCATTTGTGTTACCTTCCTTCGCTGCTATATACCTGTTCCCTGTTTCCAGTTTCCGAGTTCCCTAGTGCCTTTCCTAAAGTAAGTGTTTTGCGTTCGTTTGTCTTAGGACCTGTTTGTTTCTGAGTTTTGTTTCTTGTTGTTTTCTAGTTTATTTAGTTTTGTTTTGATTGTCAGTGTTTTGTTTTTCTAGTCTGGATTCCGTGTTTTCGACCTCGGTCTGTGTTCTCGCTACCCTTCTCTGCCTGCCGTTATTGTACCTCTGCCAAGCCCTTCTGTTTTTGACCCCTGCCTGTGCACTACTCTTTTGGATCCTGATTTTGTACCGTATTGAACATTAAACTTCGGTTTTTGGTACCCCTGCCTGCTATTGGGTCCCTACATCCCACCGATCGTAACAGTGCACGTGAGTTGGGTGTACTAAGGCAGGTACTAAAATTCTGGCCAGTGGTGTAACGCTATGGCCATGTGGTCAACATTGCACTGGAATGAAATGACTTAACTTACTCTATCTTAATATAAAATGGATAAAGATGAAGATTTATCATTTATATATATCAGATTCAAATTTATTTCTAATTTGTTGTGCACTTCAATAAATACTGATCACTGTAAAAGGGTAATGCTGATAAGACGTGCATTCTCTCAGCTAACGGAGCTCTGGATAGCGGAGTTGCTCTTTGTTATCGATTTCCTGATGAAAAGTGCTTTTCTGGCCTACATGAGACAGCTGCATGCTTGCTTTCAACCCCTTGTTCTGCCCAAGTCATCGGCTCACAAAGATTCAACTGCTATAAAAATCAATACAATCACATCTGCGATGAGTAGCAAACAGAGCGCGTTCAGCGTCTCAGAGGAAGACGTGACAGGCGAGAAATACTGCCTGATATTTTCCGTAGTTAAGGTTCACTGATTAGCCAGCCAAGTTCTCTTCTGTTCAATCTAACCATAATGCACTTCCTCCTTGACCTTGAGTCACATATAAGCTTCATCTTACTGTTTGTTTTTCGCAGTCTGAGTTCAGACGTCTCTGAAATTAACCAGACGTTCAAAACATGTAGCCCTTAGGTTATCCTTATATAAACCTCTGCTACAAATGTAATGGTACATTATGGTGCTTAGGTCATATAATGTACAAAATTGTCCGGAACCTGCTCCCCCATACATTGTACACTGCACTGCGATGCAACCAATATTGTACCATGTATGGTCTTAGCAAAAGTTTAAAATGTGAAATTGTTTATTGCTCTAAATTATGATAGATTAAATGTGTTGTTACAATAATGAACTCTGTGTCACATGCTTCCCATTATCCTAATGGGCAGTTTTCATCATTTCAGGATTGATGTGAAATCTGTTTCCTGTGGGAGTGCAATATCAACAATATCTGCCAATGAACTGTTATATGAAACAGCTGGCCTTATGCTCCTGTGTTTAAACTTCACAAATCCAGTTTATCGGACTTGAAGAACACAGTTTGCCCCAGTGTTTCATACAGAGGTCTTCTTTGGCAGGACAGCATGTATGTTCACAGCCTCATCTGTATTTTTCTGATCTACTTCTCTCTGCCAGGAGTTCCTCCTAATTTAGAGAGACTTTTGCCTTCAACAAAGCTTAAGAAAGATCTGACCGCAGAACTTAGAGGACAACAGTGCCTGTCTGTCAGGAGAACTGTTTGTATTGGCATGTGGGGAACTGCATTTCACAGTGCCTGTGTTTGCCATTGTGATCAGAGACAGGGAAAGGGAACGTTTTTTTTTCTCCCTTCTGTGAATTTGTTGAGAGGCGGCCTCTGTCATCTGACACAGTGCAGCGCTTCAAATCTCCGTCTCAGACACCGAACGCATCCCTTCTGCCACAGCATGTCAGAACTGCACCTGTCACCCTCCTTCCAGCAGTTGCCTGGGCAACAGACCCCTTTTCAAAACACTTATCTTTAGACGCTCTCTCTACATCCCGAGGATACCTGAACGAGAGATACCAAACAAGCCATTTTTGTCCCTGGAGAAATTGGGAAATTCCTGTTTTTCTTTTGCAGTTTTCACAAGCTTGTGGACACATGGTCATGGTGCCAGTTTTATTTTTTGCAGATTCAGCTCACATTAGTATGGAGGTCTGTGGCCTGCTTGTGTGTGTTTTATAAACAGGCATAATTATTATTATTATTATAAACTTTATATGTATAGCGCCTTTCATACATAAAAGGCAGCCCAAAGTGCTTCACAACAATAAAAACAAAATACAGAACAGAGCAATAAAAGAAAAATAGACATAAAATCTGCATAAAAACAGGGATAGAGTGCCATCGTTCTTATGCTTGCTGCTGTGCAGTACAGTACATCTTTTTTCGCTCAACAGACAACAAGCAACAACTGAACATAATGTAAAATAAGATGGAAGATAGAGTGAATGTAAAGATAAAACCCAACATTATAACCTAAGAACCTAATTAAAAGCCAGCTTAAAAATATTTTTAAAAGGTTTTTCGCTTATTAAAAACCCAAGTAAAAATAGAAATAATTAAATAAAACAATAGTACATGAATAAATAATAAAAACACTATCAATAGCCTAAAAGTAAGAAAATTAAAAGGCAGAGCAGGCTAACTGAAGGCAAGTTTAAATAAGTGTGTTTTAAGAAGTTTCTTATAAGTGTTGAGAGTTTCTGCCTCTCTGATATTGCCTGGTAGGGCGTTCCAAAGCCTAGGGGCATAAACGCTAAAAGCCGCCTCACCACTTCTATTACAGTTTACTTTCGGAATCACTAAGAGAGAAGCAGTGGAGGATCTAAGGGTTCTACTAGGCACATGTTCCTGGATGCAGTCACCTAATTATTTTGGTGCGAAACCTTTTATTGTTTTAAAAACCAGAAGAAGAACCTTAAAATCTATTCTAAAACGCACAGGTAGCCGGTGTAGTGTAAGGAGTGTGGGGGTAATGTGGTCTCTCTTTTTTGTGCGAGTCAATACCCTTGCAGCTGCATTCTGAACTAACTGTAGTTGTTTAATGCTAGGTTTATTCTTGTTTTCGAAAATTAGTCTAGAGAAATGTGCTTGTCTGGCCATCATCATTGCTCTGTTATAAATAGCAAGTTGCTCTAAGGATCTCATAGTGGGTTTGTAGTTTGTCCTTTCTCCATTTATGTTCCGCTATGCGGCAGTTCCTTTTAAGTTGTTTGTTTTCTTTCGTTTTCCACGGAATGTCCCTTTTCACTGTCACCTTACTAATATTTTGAGGGGCTACATTGTCGAGGGTGGTTCTGAAACGGTTGTTAAAATTGTTCACCAAATTGTCAGGATCAGAATGCAGATCAGGCTGGTGAGGGATAGAAGTAACTAACTCTCTGAGCACTCTGGCAATTTACTGTTTGAGCGACCTTGGCTTATCACTGGGCTCGCCACGGTGTCATCCATTCTAATCGGAGTGTCTCTGAGCCTGAAGTCCTGCCTCTTGGAAATGAAGCATATGGCCAGAAAACCCTTGGCCCTTGGATTGCAGTACATGGGAATGCCATTAAGATGACAGCAGCATCACAGTAGTCATAAAGCTCAGTACAACAGAGACACAGGCTGATATATTTTCAGTGCTATGAAATTGTTAACATATGATGGGCGGCAAAGTTTACGTCCAGTGTTTCAATAAAAAACACAGCGGCAGAAAAAGAAAAATGTCATTGTTATTTCCTGCAAATGTGAGGAATAAAGAAGTAATAACATTGTTAACTGGCATTAACCGGAACGTTCCCCATAAGTTCAGGTATTTCTCATTACACATAGTACTTCGATTAAAGAAAGAGTTACGATGAAAATGATCGACTATTCTCTGCTCTGGTCACAGGTATTAGTGAGATATAAGACATTATAAAGGTTTAGTTAACGCATGTTTACTTTTGTGGCATGTGACCTGAGGAGGCATAGAAATAGAAAGCAGTCCCAGGCTTGGTCCGAAACAACTATTGAGTATTCTTGTTGAGCACACTCGATGAGAAAGTTAAGTAGGCTAAATTTTCTCAAAATGTACTTGAAATACTTATTTCCAGGGTTTCGCTGAGTATATTGGGAACTTTTCAGCAAGTAAACAAACATTTTGGTCCCATAAATATGACCCCCAGCTTCGCGGACATTTTCCTTCAACAACGACGACACGTGAGCTTGCGGCCAGCCGTGCAAGGGATGGAGGTCTTATGTTGCTTCCACGGTACGGATGAAAAATTATATGGGGGATATTTTTCACATACTGCATGTCGCATACTAGAGAGTATGCAGTAAACATTACTCAGTATGCAAGTACACAGGACTCAGTAGATAGGGTTTTGATTCAGACGCAGCCCCAGAGAAAAGTCTTTCTCAGGTCTCACAGCTCCACCTTGTGTTTAGTACTGGTACAAGAGAGTTACCTCAAGCAGATTTATTCATTCTGCAATCACACCACTTTGACTAATTCCATACCAATTCACTAATCAAAATTGTAGACACATATCTCAACTTCTGCATCTTGTTTACCTCTTCAGAGCCTCCAAATGTTTCTTCATAGAAATGATGAGAGAATGACACCAAGACAACACATTCACAGACTGAGTGTGGGCTGCCTATCTGAGATTATGTTTCCTTCTGAATATCAGCCAATTATATGTAAGCACACACAAACACACACATAGCCATCACTGGAAGTAGGTAGCTTTTTTGCACAAGAGCTGCAATAGTTTTAGAAATACCTTTCAATCATATATTAATTTACATCTATGTTACCAGGTGTTGATTTGCATTCTCATCTAAAAAACGAACTCCACGTTCTTGTAACGAATATGAAATGCCTACTGTGGCCCTCAAGGACTGACAAACATGCACACACACAACACACAGTAACCATGTTTCTATTAGCAATTAACATTTGTTTTTTGTATGCACATATATTAATATACATAGACCTAGTAATCTTCCGTAAGCATGTCCATCCTGTTCTGAACATTGCTTTAATCACCTGCATAAACACACAAACCTTTATTGTTAACTGATAATGCCCCCTAGTGGTCATGAAAATAGAGTTCAACATGAGAAACATTTTCCTGGGGGTGGGGGTTTGGGGCAGAAAAGAGCGTGTTGGTGTATATAACCACAGGCACCAGGGACTCTTCTCCATGCATTATTTATTTTAATCTATATATCAAAAATTGAGAGAACTGATTATTACATAGTACAGTAATACATAATCAGCTTAATCATTCTCACGCTGGATTTAAGCAAAGCAAATTTGTCAAGCTGGCTGGCCACAGCAATAAGCCACAATGTTCTTAAGGCCATGTGACACATCAGATATAATTTCCATTGTGGTCTTCAGCATAAAGTTTAAATGTTTAAAGTTGAAATACAGTAGTTTAAATGTTCATTTTAATCAATACGAAGGCACAGCACTGTTGCAAATCAGAATTGTCAATGTTGCTTGATTTTGAATTAAACACTTGGTAAACCAATTAGCTAAGTATTCAAGTAGTTTATCAGGCCAACCTGCAAAGAGGTCAGGAGTATAAGCCTTGCATTAATGTTTCATGCTCAGGCCTTTCAATATATTCCCACCAAGCTTCATTCAATGCTCTGTGTTGCGGCTCAGGTCATAAATACTTAATCATATCTGTCTGACCAACTATATACAGAAAGCCAGGGTACTATGTTAATCAGATCTCAGGTTGTCAGGGAAGGGAGAAAACAGTATTTAAGCAATAGCTAAAGATTGCAAAATAAGGATACCCCCAGTCCTCCACTAAGACTCTATTTGGAAGGAGTCCATTGTCAACTCTACACAGAACGTTTGGAAAAGTGGTTTTGAAAGTGTGATTAGTCATCTAGGTGGTGTAAAGATTTGTGAATCAGTGTAGGACTTACTGTACATGACACCCTCAAACATGAGCATTCCCTGCTGTGGAGACTGAGGGTGCAGTGTAAAAACAGAATGAGTTTGGAGCATTCCCTGCTGTGGAGACTGAGGGTGCAGTGTAAAAACAGAATGAGTTTGGAGCATTCCCTGCTGTGGAGACTGAGGGTGCAGTGTAAAAACAGAATGAGTTTGGAGCATTCCCTGCTGTGGAGACTGAGGGTGCAGTGTAAAAACAGAATGAGTTTGGAGCATTCCCTGCTGTGGAGACTGAGGGTGCAGTGTAAAAACAGAATGAGTTTGGAGCATTCCCTGCTGTGGAGACTGAGGGTGCAGTGTAAAAACAGAATGAGTTTGGAGCATTCCCTGCTGTGGAGACTGAGGGTGCAGTGTAAAAACAGAATGAGTTTGGAGCATTCCCTGCTGTGGAGACTGAGGGTGCAGTGTAAAAACAGAATGAGTTTGGAGCATTCCCTGCTGTGGAGACTGAGGGTGCAGTGTAAAAACAGAATGAGTTTGGAGCATTCCCTGCTGTGGAGACTGAGGGTGCAGTGTAAAAACAGAATGAGTTTGGAGCGTTCCCTGCTGTGGAGACTGAGGGTGCAGTGTAAAAACAGAATGAGTTTGGACACATGGTTTCCAGCTGGTTTAGCATTTATTTTCTGTTTTTCTTCCTGTGGTTAAAATGTGTGTTAAAATAGGGCAATTAAAAATTTCCTCTGAAAAAGTAGCAGGCAGAGAAAGAGTTTAAACACAGTAAAAATGTATTCATCTTAATTGTATGGGCCAATAGTTAGAATGTGCTCTGTATTTATTTACCAAAATACTTATTAAGGCTCATCAACTCAAATACGATATACTTGTTAAATTATATGTATGAAGTAAAAACTAATAACTTTGCAGTAAAATTCTTATTTTCCTTTTCACAGCTCAAACATGTGACTTTGATTTCTGCTCTCCTTCTGCAAACTTCCTGTCCCCTTGTCCAAGTGAAGAGTTCATGTGAACAGTACTCTCCAGTGAGAATGAGTCTTCTCATACCAAGCCTTTACCACTCCTGGTCTTCCCCACCCCAAATCAATCATTTCTAAATGTAAGTGTGTGCATGAACCTAGCATGCAAGAACTCTAGCACCTAGTCTTACCCAGTGTCACCAACTGTCATCACTGAGACTCAATAAAGCTTGTTTGGTCTTTTTTTGGTTCAGGGAATGCTTGTACAGAGGAAGATAAAGCAGAGGACATTGCAGAGGGAGCTCTCCTAGAGTCATCTTGTGAGTTCCCTCAAGCTGTTTTTAACCTCAACTGACACTGTGGTTATCGTGTCAGTCTCCATTTGAGCATGGCTAAAAATGTGCACCACATAAGATGCCGCTGTGCTCCTATTTTGTTGCAGATAGCAGTTGTATCTGCAGAGGGCATACACTTTATATATAAAATGGTTAAACGTCGCGTTTACAGTGTTTTTAGTTTACTTAGAAGGCACCAAAGATTGTTGAGTGATAGGAAAAGGTTCCAGGACTTTTTGGACACAAAAAACATTTTAGCATTTTTAAATATTGTTCGTAACAGGGGCCACTAGTGTTTGCTTAGTCTGACCAACTATTTATTTTTCTTGTTTCCTGAAAACCACAGATTAATGAAAAAAACTTTATTTGTATAGCGCCTTTTGTACAGAACATACACCCCAAAGCACTTGACATGAGTAAAAGACAATTGCACAGATTAATTCCAAATTATACAGTATATCCATGTGAAATGATTCATGTGAAGAATGCTGCTGATTTGTTTCAGAGACAGCTCAATTAACACTCTTTTGTATGTTATTATTAATATTATATCTTATGATGAATGAATTTTGATTCACAGTGTATTGTCTTGCAAGTATCCTATATCCCATAACATATCCATACGAATGTCCAATCACAGGTTAATAAAAAGCATCACAACAAAAAAACGTCGCCGTTGCATCCGTCATGCATAGTGCCCACTGTACAAGCCTCTGGAGGCAGGGTTAGTGCCTACTGTACAAGCCTCTGGAGGCAGGGTTAGTGCCCACTGTACAAGCCTCTGGAGGCAGGGTTAGTGCCTACTGTACAAGCCTCTGGAGGCAGGGTTACTGCCCACTGTACAAGCCTCTGGAGGCAGGGTTAGTGCCCACTGTACAAGCCTCTGGAGGCAGGGTTAGCGCCTACTGTACAAGCCTCTGGAGGCAGGGTTAGTGCCTACTGTACAAGCCTCTGGAGGCAGGGTTAGTGCCCACTGTACAAGCCTCTGGAGGCAGGGTTAGTGCCCACTGTACAAGCCTCTGGAGGCAGGGTTAGTGCCCACTGTACAAGCCTCTGGAGGCAGGGTTAGTGCCCACTGTACAAGCCTCTGGAGGCAGGGTTAGTGCCCACTGTACAAGCCTCTGGAGGCAGGGTTAGCGCCTACTGTACAAGCCTCTGGAGGCAGGGTTAGTGCCTACTGTACAAGCCTCTGGAGGCAGGGTTACTGCCCACTGTACAAGCCTCTGGAGGCAGGGTTACTGCCCACTGTACAAGCCTCTGGAGGCAGGGGTAGTGCCTACTGTACAAGCCTCTGGAGGCAGGGTTAGTGCCCACTGTACAAGCCTCTGGAGGCAGGGTTAGTGCCTACTGTACAAGCCTCTGGAGGCAGGGTTAGTGCCCACTGTACAAGCCTCTGGAGGCAGGGTTAGTGCCTACTGTACATGCCTCTGGAGGCAGGGTTACTGCCCACTGTACAAGCCTCTGGAGGCAGGGTTAGTGCCCACTGTACAAGCCTCTGGAGGCAGGGTTAGTGCCTACTGTACAAGCCTCTGGAGGCAGGGTTAGTGCCTACTGTACAAGCCTCTGGAGGCAGGGTTAGCGCCTACTGTACATGCCTCTGGAGGCAGGGTTAGTGCCTACAGTACAAGCCTCTGGAGGCAGGGTTAGTGCCTACTGTACAAGCCTCTGGAGGCAGGGATAGCGCCTACTGTACAAGCCTCTGGAGGCAGGGTTAGTGCCCACTGTACAAGCCTCTGGAGGCAGGGTTAGATTGTCGAAACAATGCCATGATGAATGCATGCCGTAATCAAAGCTAAAGGCGGTCCAACTAAATATTAGAGCGTGCAACTTTTTTTGCCAGGCAGTGTATGTATACAGTATATACATCTCACAAACATTTGAGGAATAGGTATATCACTATCTTGAACCAGGGATAACTGGAGATCGTTACCTTATAGCTTGAACCTATGATTCCATAGGGAATGGATTGAAGAATATTAGCTGGGGAATGTGATTTAGAGCTTGAGCATTGTCAGTCTAAATTGCCTGAAAGAGGTTGTTGCTACCACTACACCTTTGGTTCTTTTTCTAAATCAGAACTAAGGTTTAAGGATAGATAACAAATAGGATGATGTAAGGTGTTGAAATAAAGGCCCTGATAGAAATGGTACTATAAATGATACGGAAGAGATAATAGGGTTAACATGCCAGTCCCTGTGGCTGTATTTGTCTATTTTATAACAACTCTAGTGGTGCTTCCACAAGATCCCTTGCCCCAAGACTACATTTTAGAGGCTGTGAGGTTTAAACTGAATTTTAAAAAGATATGGCACAACCCCTTGATAGGTCATAATTTGTACCCCTGCCATTTCTACCCCTGCCTTTTTATTTATCAGATTGCAGTAAGTGCTGCCAAAACTCCAATTCACATTCTGATGTGACATTTCAATTTGCTGTGCTTTTGTAATTTGTGGTTCGCAGTTGGGTCAGACTGTCCATTCAGATTAGCAGCTGAAATGGTAGATCGGTTGTAAAGTTATTCACTTCAGAAAACCAGGCTGCTCTGCTGTGACCTCTCTTCGGTTTATCACTCTGTTGTTTTCCTGGAAAAAGGCCAACTCTGCTTAAAAGAAAAACACAGCATATCAATTTGTGCAAAAGTGAATAGAAACCAATGGTCTCAGTTTTTTATACTGTAGGCTTGTAACAACAGGTGCCTATTTCCTTGCTGGTGATAGAATGTCCTTCATTCTTTGTGCATAGAGATTTATTTCAAGGTGTTCAGTTGATTTTATGTGAATGCTTTGTGAGGATTCAGTAATCAATCAATTTTGTTCTGAATTAATGCCCTTGGAGGTGTAGTTCCAGTTCAATCCCAACAGCCATTTTTTAAAGCTGAACACGACAGACTACATGGACTGTCGGGGGTGCCACTGATGAAAATAACAAAGTTACTGATTATTAGGTTGCAAGTTGCACATTCAGCTAAACCCCATAGCCACGAAAACACGCCCACACTCAGTAATCTGCAGGATATTATTTTAGACACCCTTATCCAGAGTGTCTGACAATGTTTACTTAAATATGCATTCACTGGCAGCTACATTCTTTCTGAGACAACACATCTTGCTCAAGGGTACTGCAGTGTTCCACCCAGGATTTGAACATTATTATTACATTACAGTTTTAATTTGCTTAGCAGACGCCCTTCCCCAGTGTGACTTACATAGCTTACATTTTCAAAAGCTTACATTTTCAAAAGTATTTTTTTCCACAGCTGGGTATTTACTGGCGCAATTCGGGTTAAGTGTCTCTCTCGGGGGTACAACTGAGGTGCCCCATCTGGGGATCAATCAGTCACCTTTTGGGATATGGACGCAACCACAATACAACACTAACCGGCAGCCTACAGCTTTCAGATCAATAATCCATCCAATGACATACAGTGCATATTATACCTTATCTAAAGCCCAAGTCAAATTATGTCCCGTGTTCTAATTTAGCATCAATCGGCACAACATTGTATCCCAACCTGATGTCACACAAATCGCTGCTGCTTTTCTACCTATGAAACTCTCTCCACAAAATGATTTTCCTCCAGTGCTTTGCGTTACTGTTATCATCTCCATTTTCATAATGGAGGGAATGAGACCAACCACCACCTGCAGAGTTTTTTAGCTTACCTCCACCACCCATTCACATAACACATTCCTATATTGATGGTATGTCTGTGGGTATGGCAACAGCTGCAGCTGTGATTGTTCAGTTTTAGAACAGATTGCCTTTTTACCATTACAGATAGTAGAGTATAATGCAATGAGCTTGTTATGAAAACGTGATGTATGGGAGACTTTAAAATCATAGGCCGTGTCCGAATCAGCACACCTCCACACTATTGCGTAGCCTTGGTGAGTAGATAGGATGAGAAAGTCGTTGAGTAGGCGAAAAAATTTCAGTATACTTGAAACACCCGGATGACACACTTACTTCCGGGGTTTCGCTGAGTACATTCGGGAAGTACACAAGCACGCTTTTCAAGAAGTACACAAACATTTTGGTCACATAAATATGACGTGAAGCTTTGTTTAAAAAAAATACAACAAATATAACAAAAATAACACATGACATGGCAGCACAAGGGTGGGATGCAGGGTTGCCAGATCTTGCCAGAGACTTTCCAGCCAAATGACGAATCAAAACTAGCCCAAAATATTTTTTTAACCGAAACCAACATATTTTAAATAGAAATCATCATATTTTTACTTTTTAAAGTCGCTTGCTTTGCGACTTTTAATTTTTACCCGTGACTGCACATTGAAGTTGTCCAAATTTAGCTCTAAAACCGCGGACATGGCAACACTGGTTGGACGTCTTATGACCTGCTTACAACACTTCCACAGTACGGTTGTAAAATAGTATGGCGGATATTTTTAGCGGACTGCTAAACAGTGCACATTAAACAGCACACTTTTGCCAGTGCACTGTACGCAGGAGACAGGGCGCAGTAGATGGGGCTCTGATTCGGACACCCATAGCCATAGTCTTCCTGTAGGCAAAAGGGTAAAGTTTGTAATGCAGAATGTCAATGAGAATGTACAATGTCTGAGTAAATGGCTCAATTAAGGCCAATCAAAGTCAACATGTCATTTCCAACCGCAGTTTGACTCAACTTTGTCATGAATAAATCACATCTATTGATTTACACCACAAAAGCTTCAGAATATCTCATTTACAGTTTTTTATTGCAAGAAAATAGATTTTTGTGAGATGTGCTTAGAAGGAGCCAGTACGGAGTTTGGTCTTCTCTTAGCAAATATATTGATTAAATATATTGTACAGTGTACTGGGAACAAAAGTAGTAGTTGGAGTACAAATAATTGCACAGTTTATGTGATGTAATGAAGTGAATGATATATCAGTTGTACTGTTGTGTAAATGAATCAAATAATTGTGTCATTCAAACCATTGCAATGAGTATTTTCTCTCTTATTGGTGCGCTTAGTGTATCACAAATTATAAGCAAAATTAAATCAAGGTTCTTTTGGCCGTCAGTGCTAAATGGCTGAGACTACTATATGCAGGGCAGGACTCCATCACGGGTTGGCAAATTCATAGGTTAGCAGTGGGCACTGGAGAGGCACAGGTTTCTACAATCCATTAAAAATACATGTGTAACCAATGGAATCGCCATTGGATGAGAATTTGGAATGTTGGATCAATGGTCAGTCAATTTCTGGCTGAAA
The DNA here is from genome assembly GCA_022702515.1 of Ilyophis sp. 1 JC-2022. Taxonomy (NCBI): domain Eukaryota; kingdom Metazoa; phylum Chordata; class Actinopteri; order Anguilliformes; family Synaphobranchidae; genus Ilyophis; species Ilyophis sp. 1 JC-2022. Next base: position 91,076,609 of record CM040406.1, on the reverse strand, counting down.
AGAATCCTGGATTTCCAGGACTAAGAATAGGCAGGATGTTGTAAGAAATTGTGTTGATAGGCCAATGCAAGGAAACATTTCCTTTTTAGTAAGTAAAAAAACAAATTAAGTAAAAATCAATGTACAAGTGAAGAGATGGAGAAACTGTGTTGTGAAGCTTTAATTCTTGGTCCTGATTCACTGCAGCAATGCTAAAAGAAATCTTATGGCCTCTTGGCCTACGAAACAAATCACAGTTTAGCAGGCTAAATAAATCCTTCTTTCAGCGCAGAAGAGAAAATTGTGTTCAATGTTCTTGCTCAAATTGTCTTCTCAACATCACCCAGATGGGTGCTAAAGCTTGGTGGTGGACAAAGAGAGTTATCGTACTCGGAGATCAGTCAAAGGTGTGTGTGTGTGTGTGTGTGTGTGGGTTGTCATTATTATTAATAGAGTTTGAAATGCCCCAGGGGTTTCAGGGCTGCAGTTGAAACATGTAAAGACTGGTTTCATCACTCTGCAGCTGTGCTGGGATGTAGCAATATTAGATTTCATCGCAAGCATCTTATGAAAACACAGAGTCTCCATGGATTACACAAAGCCTCGCCTTCACAGACGTTAAAAAGGGAAGACTGGCTCTGTTGAGTGCTGAGAAGGCTGTCCTGCTTCATTTGGAACCATTTATTAGATTCAATGATAGATACTCTTCTCCCAAGCAACTTTTTTAGCTTGTGTATAATCCCTTAATGCAGCTGAATATTAACTGGTGTGATTAAGGTTCAATAGTGTTATAGCAATGCCCCGTCTGGGAGCCAAACCTGCTATTTTCAGGTCACAAGTCTTGGTCCATACCCACATTGTTGACTGTGTCCCACATTGCACAGACACAAATACCCTTATGTAAATGTGTTTAATATGATACTCTATCATAATAATAACTGGATTATTTTCTCTTTCTCCGTGGGCATCTGAATGAGACAATCCTGGATCGTTTCCAAGATACTGCTTTTAGCGTGCGCTCTGCACTCTGGGTTTATGGACAGTTGCAGTTGAGGGAGTTAGACAAAGTCCACAGCTCGTTTTTCCATCTGTGTCAGAGTCATCAAAGTCATCAGAGAGTTTATACATTAGCAGATCCAGCTGCTGCAGAAACACTGAAAGTAATCAGCCAATCAGGATCTCCTCTCTCATTCCACTTGCTATGAGCGGCCAGATATAGCTATGGGCCAGCAGCTGTTTAAGGTGACATCAGGTGTCTACGGTTCATAGTAATGGATACACACAGTTGGGAATATGAGGAGTGAACACATTGTAACTTTTGATTGTAAACAAGTGCAATTGATTGCACTGGAGTGTTGTTGATTCTTCCTTTAAAGTTTCTGTATCATTTTTTAGAAGTCGGGTTTTCACTCAATTCAAACCTGTTAGGCCAGTACCCAATATTCCATACTGAATTAACACCAAAATCCATGCCATGTGTTGGCACCTACGGTGATGAGCAGTCATTTAAAGTGTACTTACACATTGAAAGAAAAGTTCCTCGCCCACAAGTTTACAACCACTCCAAGCAACATTCCAAGTTGCTAACCCTTCCAAAACGAACTGCCGCCATGATTGGCCATAGCAGAGAGACTTTGTGCATTCCTGTCCCATTCATTTTAGTGCAGTAATGAGAGAGAAGGGTGAGGAGAAACATCGCCTGGGTACAATTGTCCTACATTTGTGCAATGTATTTACATCACAAAGCCATTCTGCACACTGCAGCACAGTGCTGACCTTGAGCCCTGACAGGAAGTGCTGGGGCAGAATCCACTGCTATTCACATGAGCCCTCCATCGTCACAACGATTGTTATGCTGATCTGATGGCCACACGGGGTAAGCCAAAGCCTGGACAGATTTAGGTCTGAGTTCATGAACGTTCAAAAAGAAGTGTGGATGTGTTGCCTGAAGAGGTGTGTGCTGATTAGCATAAATTAAACATGAGAGATGATCATTGTATTTCCCCCGTTTCTTATCAGGAGACAGTATTCACAATTGAGTGAAGATGATCATTAACCTTGTACTTGCACAGACAGGAAAATAATAGCTGATGGACATTGTTCAAGACAAATATGACTAACAAAATATGCATTAACCATAGAAGCATAATGTGTGATGCACACACATTAAACCTATGGACTAAACTCAAAGGTGTGGGTTGCCATTTTTATTCATTCATTCTGTGGCTGTTTAATGCACACAAATTAAATCAAAATATTATAATCTTACAGTGAATATATAACTTACAAGAAACGAATCATCATTCACCAACATATCATAATGGTCGTTTTCGGGTTCAGTTCGTTTGGGGTTCAGATCTCTTCAACATTCATTTTCCAAAGCCCGATCCCTAATTTTAAAAAATATATTAAACACTATTTCCGTCCGATTCAGGATATAGTTTGCGATTGATGGTCTATAATCCTATATTAGTCAACATTAATCGAGCGCACAAGACCGCGCAGCGCGCTCAGTGCTTGGGAGCGCGCGCGGAGGCGGTCCGGTTACCTCAGTTTCTCGCGTCCTCCGTTTTTTTCAGTCGCTTAAGAAAAGAGCTAGGAACGAGCGAGCGGGTTGGTAATCGGGAGATACTTTACATCGGGGTTCAAAACATTGATTTTCTGCAACGACAGCCGCTTTACAGGTAATATGACCGCTTCTTTTTGTGACTGTGCTTCGAAAGTGTTTACAAAGTGGGAAATGCCCCGTGGAAGTGGGCGTTTTCACACGGAGGGGGATGTGCTCAGTGTCTTTGTGCAGAGCCAGAGGCAGCTCTCATTGTGGTCACTGGAGAAACGCAGCAAGCAGAATTTGCACATATTCCAAGGTGCTTGCTTTTTGGTGCCTACAACGCATCGACCGAGTTGTTTTACATTCCATGCTTCTTTGAGGGTGAGATTCGAGACAAATATGGGTTATCTGGCTATTATTCCGTGCGGTAAAATTTCAGGCCTCCTTAAATAATGATCAGCACATATGATCCAGTGCTTATCCTGCAGTTTGATGTTCCTCCACGGCATTTTGACAGCTCCGCATGAAAAGAGGGGTATATTTACACAACAAAGCGGGGGTGGGCGGGGGGCGAGGGGTGCTTGTGATTGAGATTTTTCGCTCTAGATATCTCAACACAACGATACGGGCTACGGGCTCAAACTTAACTATTCATTTTAATTTACTCTGCATGTCTCTGTAGTTACATTAACTTTACAGACCAGCTTGTACGGCATAGTCGTGTGTGATTTGAGCTAACGCTGTTTTACGTGCATATGTTTTTCTGTTTTGCAAGGTATTTCGAATAGCCTACTAGTTTTGAAAGAGACTTGGTCTGAATATTTAGTCATAGTCTTTGCAAATAACTGCAAGTTAATACTCAAATGCAAATAAGCATCTTATTTTAACACAGTTTACTTAAGTTTTCCAGCAAGATGACCATCAGTGTAAATAGTGGTCTGAGTTTGTAGCTACCTGCTTGATGAATGTGATAAATAGCTGACCATAAGATCACCGTCTGGATAAATAGCTAAAAGTTTGTGTCTTAGGCTACTATTAAAATAAATGGGAAATGTCAGGAGGTTTTGCAAACACACCTGTCCTCAAACAAACGATTGCTCTTAAAATCTTCATCCGAAGCTTAAAACGTGAGGAATTATTTTGGTCCTTACTTGAAATAAATATTTCCCATAGCCTATGATAAACAGAAATGTACGTAGGCTATAATCTGCTTTAAAGGGTTAGATAAGTGAATTTCCATTCATAGCAGCACCAAGGTGTAGCTGTTTAAAAGTGTTTTTAGAAGTAATGGGAATCAATTTGATCGTCTGTTATGTTGTTGCCTAAACGTGTTCATAAAAATTGTCGATATTGCTTTGACGGGAACATTGTAGCTGTAAACGTGACAGCTCTATTGCTGTTGAGATGCATGCTTCAATTTCACAGATGAGTACAACTAAAAAAGGTTTTGTTATGGAATCCACATACAACCCACATTGTCCACATCTGTGTATTTCACTTTTATGATGTCGTCAAAAGCATTTATAAAAATGCCTGTTCATTTGAAAATGCCTGGCTATTTGGTCATAATGTCCAGATTATGATATACTACTGATTACAAATTATTTAGCACTTAAATTGCCCTGATACTATTTACTGTTTCTGTGTCCCACAGGAAATGGAAGTAAAATTTTTCTCTTTGAGCAAGAAATAAAGAAACATGCTCTGCTGGTGATGTGCAGATTCAGTGTTTAGATGCTTGTCATTGTAGTTTTTCTCAGAGTTAATAATACACAAAAACATATTCTGGATGTATTGAAGTTATTGGGAGAAATCATAATAAAAAATCTTTACATTTTAAAATCAGAAAAGATAAGATGGTTTTGCGTAGCTGATTATGTCAGGTGACATAATCAGCTACGCAAAACCATCTTATCTTTTCTGATTTTAAAATGTAAAGATTTTTTATTATGATAAAAAGGGCAGTAAGCATATTTCAGGTGCTCTCAGATGATAGATGGACGAGAATGCATGTAAACTTGGATTTGTGACCGGAGTGTGGTGTGGGTCATGTGATCACAGGGCCAGGATGTCCAGTGAGGTGCAGAGACCAGACGACAGCCCCAGCACAAGCGGGGGCAGCTCAGATATGGAGCAGCGCGAGGCTGTCCCCGCCGAGCAGGAGCGAGAACAGACACTACCCAAGAAGAAGGAGACCAAGATCTCCAGCAAGACGGCAGCCAAGCTCTCCACCAGTGCCAAGAGGTAATGCTCCATTCCTGCTTCAAACATAGTATCTGAGGGGGTGAACACTATTTTGTGAAGCACTCAGTCATGTACCATTGACATGAGGGCCTTAGCAGCACCAAAAATGGTCATCTCTGCTGTAATCATCTCACAGTGCTGTACAGTGTACAAGTCAATTACGTTGGGCAGCAGTGGGAAATGCACTTGTTACCAGAAGGCTGCATGCACGGTCTGAGTAAATGTCCCATTGCATAAATGCATGATATGTAAAAATATGAGCTATGTAAGTGACCCTGGGCAAGGACGTCCGCTGAGCAAATACACAACGTATCAATGAGAGCATATAAAAAGCGTGCTGCGAGGACAGATAAAGAGGACGGCACCCCAAAGGTATCAGAGCCTCGTCCTGTTGAGTTCTCGGCCTGCCCTTGCCAGCGAAAATGTGACTCCTCGGGAGAAATACCGCAAGGATGGAATTACGCAACCAGCTGAGCGGAGAGAGACTCCGACCATAGCGCTTTTATGGCAGCCCTTGCAAAATACGGCCCATGTAATGCGCTTGTTCCTGTGCGTGCGCTGCTGTAATCTGTCCCCCCTCTGTTAAGACTTAGAAATAGAGTTTAATATTGCGAACGGTGTTGCGGGGGTTCCGCTGTTGTCTTGTGTGCCGTGTGATTCATATGCTTTAGTTTCCACATTAACGGAAATATTTAAAAATTTGCATTCCATTGTTGTTAATTTTCTTTTGCTCTACCTCATTCCTCACATTGTCATTAATCTTTTTTTCTTCCCAACCTTTCCATTTCCCGAATGACTTCCCGAATGATTTGTCACACAGTGAATTGTCACAGGTGAATTACAGTTTAGGTTTGGGAGAAAGGTTTGGGCTAGCTCTTACATTATACATTATAACCCTGCCATAGTCAATGCTAATGTGTACAATGTTCTTTTTTTTACTACTCAATAAGTTGGAGGGAAAAAAATCCATAAACCTTGTTATCAAAAAATTCTAGCAGTTGGGTAATATTTAAAAATTAGATGAAGCGGTACCCTCAAGTCATTCCTGTTGCATCTGTTGTATTCAGCTGTAATCTGGGAGTGTCTGTTTATCACCAGTTGTTTTGTGACCATTAATCAACTGCAACCTTTTTATTTTATTTTTGTTTGTTGCAGAATTCAAAAGGAATTAGCTGAAATCACACTTGACCCCCCGCCGAACTGCAGGTAAGGGCTGGCATGAGTTAATTTCAAGGCGGGCTTTCTGAACATGTGTCTCTGAACAGTTTCTCAAGCGTCCTTTTTCCCGTGCGACTGCAGTGCAGTCTGCTGTGCATTAGAGCTGCCGGTCATAACATGAATAAATGAGAGAGGTTTTCCAGCGCAGGACAAGTGGATTCTGCACCAGCATGGGTCTGAATTAGTGGCTTTTGTGGGTTGAAGAGCTGTCATTAGATGCAGTAGCGAATCAGTGGTTTCTAGTGGTGAAACTGTATATAGCTTCTGTTTGCTGAAACATGTGGGGTTTGTGATTCTTGTAAATGCACAGCAGTGTCTCTAAAAAGTAAAGGAGGTTAGCAGTGACGGCTACGCAACATGCTTTGTGCCCTGACTTCATTACAGTTTACAGAGGAGAAGTTTCAATACAGAGAAAGGCACAGTTTTGGTGCGGTTGGAAGTGTAGATTATGCGCTATTGTTCATTGCTAAATCTTGTTGTGGTGTGACTAATATAATGTGCAACATAATTGTGTACCCATGAAGTGTAGCATCGCTTTTCATTCTGTACTTTGTGTGGAGGTCAGAGCACTGGCCCGTGGGTGTGAACCTTTTCAATGTGAAACAGCTGTGCCTTTTTGCAGTGGCCTTTACTTCAATCACCTCCATAAAAAGACAGATGCACGAATGTGCCAGAATTGTAGAACTGTAAACATTGTAACTGCTCCCGAATACAGGTGCCTGATAAGTGTGTGAATAATGATAAAACGCGATAATAACAGTGCGGTCACCTAGGCTGATGTATTTGTCATCCAGAACTCAGTGCAGATGGGAGAAGTGATTTTATGAAGACTAAATTGCAGTGAACAACATAACTGCACACTGTGTGAAAGATTGGTTTGCTGGAAGGCTTGCCAATTTTGTGAGGAATGGATTTGCCCTGATGACAGCAGCAGTTGGGGCCTTCAAACAGAGCTGACTGAGTTTTAAATTGTGAACAGGTGCAATAACTCTGCCCTAGTAGTGGCTTGTCATTTGACGAGTGTTTTTTGGTCTTTGAGGTTTTCTTCCACCCTGCAAAGTGTGATAGATAAGAAACGCTAAGAGAAGGGACCTATCCACCTGTCCGTGATGTCTTGTGTTCGCCGTAGAATTAGAGCTAAATTCAGACGTTGTGCCTGAAAACTATGTGCCTGTTCTTTTGTCAATATTTCGCCACAATACATTGTTGACATTTAAATCCACGGTGTTTGAATCTTTATTTTTGGTTTTCTGTGTTCTCGGAGCTCCAGTCTTCCCTGAATAAGGGAGTGATGCATGGCGACAGTCGACCGTTTTCCGGGTGCTTACCGCTGTTTCTTGTTGTTTTATTTTTTTTGCTTGCCTAAAAAGGCGTGACACCCGTCAAGCTTCTATTGCTGGAGAAATGTACGTCCTTGGGAACAGGTTGTTTTTTGACGGTGGTGTTGATTCTTTGGGGAAATTATCGCAGACAAAGGTTATTGTGCATCTCTGCGGCCGGCCGTCCTCTGAGGCGGGGAGACGGCGGAGTGTGGCGGGTGCCAGACCGCATCGGCATCGCGGCTGAATAACAACACAGGATTCCGCTGGGACCGCCTGTGATAAAGCCGGCCCTTATTGACTGGAATATTACAGCTTGACACCATCATTGATTATTCTCCTGTTTCCAGCGTGAGTGTAATTACTTGTGCTGCTGCTTTCAAAAGGCAAATCGGGAGAAAAAATATATATATATTTTTTTTCTGCAAGTTGTGTTGGATTGGAGGGGACCACTTTGTTCCAGTGCTAGAGTGAGACGTTTTGAATTCTGTAATCTCGTCTTTAAAATGCTGCGCGAAGGAACCTCCATGCGCTTGAACTTCAGCGGCCCCATTGTTAACTTTGAGCGACGACATCTTTGTTTTCGGTTTGCTTTTTAGATTCTGTTGCACACGTTTTGTTCAAACCAAAACCCACCAAACCCATCGTGCTGTCGAGGATCAAAGTAAAGCAACGCTTACTCAAATCCACCTGGCAAAGTGATTGAATAGATTAGGCCGAACACAGGCCGCATTGCCCGCTGGAGGTTTGCGCTGTGAGGCTTGAGTTCATACTTGTGCTGTGTGGTTTCGTGTTTTTCACTCTCATAAGGACACCTGGCTCCCCGTGGCTTTCTCCAAAGAGGAACGGAAAAGTTTTCGGTTTCAGTACTGTCTGCTACAATCTGTCCGTCGTCCAACTCTGACCTAATATGTTTTGAAATCATGCGGTTTCCCCCATGTTCCATCATGGTAACCCATTAAACCATATCAAGTACTCCCATTTGACTTTGCTTCCTAAGGGGCCCATGCTTGGCTTTTTCGATGTGGTGATAGACATCAGCCTGAACACCCACTTGATGGGCAAGACTTCTGGCGTAGTCCGTAAGCCGGCCAACTCTCGAGCCATACGCGAATCGCCCCTGCACGGGCATCCCACCGTGTTACTTTCTCTGCTGCAGTCCCTTCTCTGTCTGTAACACTGTGCTTTCTACCTGTCGGGATAAAAGCAAAGCATACAAAAGGAGAGCAGAGTGTCCCGCTGTCCTGTACAAAACATCCACTCAAGTCTTTCCTGGAAGCATTGTGCCACTGAGAATTTCTCGAGGTAAAATATGTGTGAAGCCACAATTTCTACGCAGTAATTACTGCGTATGCTACACGCGGCAGCAGTAGAGGTACGGCATGTAGGCCCTTTTTGACGGACAGGGAATGAAAACAGTAGCTGTAAGAGATGTTCTTTGCATGTGCTTGACCTAAAAGCGCGTACGGTTTTTAACAGTCTACAAACATTCACACGTTAGAGGAAAGGGCTACTTTACAGGCACTCAGTTTTACTGCTCAGGGCCAGCAGTTTCATGAGCTCTTAGACGGGGGTATATTGCACTGTGGGTGTACTGATTGTGGTCTGTGTTTTTGCATTCATGCTTGCATGCTTTCGTTCCTCGTTTTGCTTATCTTTGAGCAGTCTCGTATTTGTGATGAGGTGTCTGACCTCTCTGTTCTTCTCAATGACAGGGCCGACGTACATCTGTTTGTTATGATGGAGATAAATTGGGTGCTGTTATCCGTTTGTAGGTTTTAGTTATCAGAGAGTAGGAAAGAATTCAGCGGTACACCTCATTATGTTCTCTGTAATAGGCTCATTTAAAAGATGTGTCCTTCCAGGCAGGAAAATAATGTCCTCATTAATATCAACACTTTATAGATTTCTTAATTCGCTCATTTTTACTCACACCATAGTCATAAATATGTCATTCCCAATGGGGGAAAAACCAAAAAAATAATATATATATATATATTGCCATGCCAGACAACATTTAACATTTGTTAAACCTGGATTTCAGAAAAGTGAAGAGAAAGCTGTGGTTGAGAATGACCATATTTTCTTTGCATTCCCCTGGCAGCGTTATGATAACAATTGTTGCTTGTTGACAGTGTAAGCAATACTGAGTCAGGGAGAAATCTGTCACAGTGCTGCGCTTTCTGTCTCATGCTTACATGGCCTCTTTGATCCCAGGATAATGACACAACTTAGAATGCGCTCCATTTGTCCAAGAGGAATGACCCTATTCTCGATACAACTGCCGTGTCAGTATATAGAATGCAACCCGTATGAAATTTCAGTTGCAGAACTGGTGAACACCAGACAAAAAGGGCAGTTTATGTGGTGCAAGGATCACAGCAGAAATGTTGTGCTGTAATATTACCTTCTCACTGTCATTTGACTTGAGACACAGGGATATTACATTAATCCTGCTGTAAAACATCTTTCTCTTTTCTCTCTGACCTTTTTTGAGACCTGTTTCGCTTCATCGCAAATGGCGCATTGAGTCCAGGGCTTCAGCAGTTCAGACGGGTTATGAGATGGTGATGCGTCTCTCTCTCTCTCTCTCTCTCTCTCTCTCTCTCTCTCTCTCTCTCTCTCTCTCTCTCATTTTGATATGAGCTCATTAAATACATCTTGTCTGTGCTGTCGTAAAGACTGCCTGACCTTCGAGTCCTTGTTTGGAAAATGAAATTGTTTCCTATGGTGATTTAAAAATGGCATTGTGAAATGATTATGAAGGTAGTGAGACAGTTGTGCCAAGTTGGTTGTTTTTCATCTGTACTAATGAAATTAGTTTTTCAAATCAAACAACTATGAGGCAAAATTCACAATGTCTGAATTTAATGTGTTTTTTTAAGACCGATATTGAACTACAGGATATTACATCCCCTATTCCAAGTAAGCATAAGTATTGGGACAAATGACCATCACCTGTTTCAAATTTAACAGGTTCACCATGTTACTCTACTTATTTATAAATGGAAAGCTGTGAGTTTCAGGGCATGGGTTTTATCCTTTGGAAGCATTTGTAGAGTCTACTTTAAAAGATACAAGACAAGAAAGCCTGTGGCCCTCATCTGCAGTTGAGTATGACAACAAAGAATACTATTGTGAGGATGAAAGTAAAAAACTAAATCTGTGCTATTACAGAATGTTAAGTCAACAGTATGGAATGTCCTAAAAAGACAAAGATAAACCTTTACCAGAGTGATGGATAAGTTAAAGTGTGGAGAAAGAGAGGGACTGCTCTGGGCCCTCTGCATAATACTTCATCTGTCAAGCATGGTGAAGGCTGTGTGATGGTTTGGGCCTGTATGGCTGCATCTGGAACTGGCTCAATGGTCTTTGTTGATGATGTAACCAGTGATGGCAGCAACATATGTTCACCAATATTCAGTATCATGCAGCAAGACAACAACCTGAAACATAGGCCTAACAGAAAACCCAACCAATGAACTTATGAGGAAGAAAAGGTGGAAGTGTTTGACGTGGCCGTCAGTGACCAGATGTAAGCCCTATTGAACATGCTTTTAACTTGCTCAAAAGAAAATTGAAGTCCAAACCCCAGCAAACACGCAGCAATTGAAAGAGGCGGCAGTAAAAGCTTGGCAGAGCATCTCAAAGGATCACATCATGAGCACATCACGAACCTCGTGATGTCAATGAGTCGCACACTTGATGCAGTCATCAAATGTAATGGGTATGCAATGAAATATTGACATGGTCGTTAAATTTGTCAAAACTTGTCCCAATACTTATGCTGACTTGAAATAGGGTGACATGACTGCAATTGTTGTTATATAGTTAAATATACTGTATGTTGATCAAATGTCTATGAGCCATGTGTGGATGGATGTGGTGACAGCGTGTAGCTAACTTTGTCACTGGTTAGTAAGGTATCATTTATTTGATGTATGTGCCATGTTTACACAGAACAAGAGCTATACAGAACTTTCTAGTTCCCATAGGTGTATGCGCATATTGGAATTTAGCAGGGTGTTCGCTGTCATTTTTCTTCAGTAGCAAGCTACTTTAGTGGCTGGCCGTGGCTAGCAAACCAAACTTAACAAAGTCATCAGGATTGCATACATCTTGGTATGCTCTTGACCTAATTCCATCCCATCGTAGCTCTTTTTGAGTATTTGAAAGTTGCTTGTTCAGACCATTTACTGGTACCATCATGTGTGAATGCTATCGACATGCTAAAATAATGGATAGTGGTTGGTTGTGTGAACAAGGGACTAGCGTTGTCAGTAATCTTTATGTACCGGTGTTGTGTGCTCCATGTGAGAAAGTGGCCATTAATTGCTGCTGTCAAATAAAGATAATGTATTTGGCCATATGCAATTGTTTGACCATATGCTCCCAGTGCCTATAAGCAACAAACTGTTTTACATAGAATGGGCTGTTATGAAATCAAATTGTTGTCTGTTAATATGTTAACTTTATTTGAAATGAGCATTGAAAGAGACTCATCATGTGTAAGAAGTGGCATTAATGTACTACCATTCATTGAGATTGTGTGGTTAACCAATTCTAATGGTTTTAACAACAAAGATGATAAATGAGCAAGGAGTTGGACTGGGTAATCATGCTGTAAAGCAATTTATCGGTGCTTAGTGTTATTTGGATCTTTGAGTTATACTGTCAAGTATTCACTCTTCTAAGGGGCTAGAATTCTCGCAAAGGCAATATTCTAATGATTCTAGAATGGTAAAATAAGTCATTGTCTGCCTGATGATGTCAGAACCCAGACGGATGGAGCCTGTGTTTCTGAGAGTCTGGGGGGATGTAGTAGGAGATATCCAGCTGTGAAAAGCTCCAGTTGGCTTCGTTCCAGTGCACCACTGTTCCACACTGCAGTCCTACAGAATCTTCCAAAGGGCAGCTGCCAATGCAGAGAAAACGCCCCAAATAGCTGACAGCTGATGGTTGATGGGAACAGCACCACTTCCTGTTCGGCAGTCAGAGCCTGCAACTGATTGGTGCAGGGCTCCTCAGGGATTCTATGGCCATACTTCATGTTTTGACCATTGATTAATGGCTGCAAATACATACATATTCATGAGGAAGGTGGGCCTTGAAGGCCTCTGGGAAATCTCCCTGTGTTGATATCTGCAGAAAGTCAAAGTCTGAGCCTGTGCAGCCATCTCAAAACCAAGCCATGTGTGTGCAGGTTTGTTTGAAGAGAAAGTGGACAATATTAATGAAGTAACCCAACAAAATCCACCTGATCATTAATATCAAGCCTTGAAATCCAATAGCTATTCGTCAGATTAATGTTCACACAGATCGCTTTTATGATTTGTTCTGTTTAAAAAGCGATGTGAGGAACCAGTAATACAATGTGTCCAAATGAGCAGTGGCTTAATGCCTTTTTTAGTCTTTTGTTGTTCATGGATAATCGCTTTTGATTAGTTGGAGACAAATATACTTTATTCTTTTAAATATAGTGCAAAATTGTAAATGTATCAAAAGAAAGTTATTTGTTTTGAAATGGTTTTGTATAAGTGTGCAGGCACCTTGAGGACTGCTTTAATCTATTTTAGAGAGCAGTATTTCTCTGCGAGTGAAATACTGTACAAATATTAATAGTACTCAATTATACAGTGTCTCAAGGACTATTTTACATGACTATAGTATAGATTCCACTTTAATGTTTGTCAGTTTACCTCACAAACGTGAGTGCCAGTTCTAAATCACAATTACAAGCCCGGCTTAAGCAACTTGGGTTTCTATTTTTTTCATGTGTTAGGAGCCTTTTTTACTGTAGGCCTACATGTTGTGTGAAGCCTGCTCCCCTGGGCTCTTTTTAAAGGTGGGCTTCAAATCCGTCCGCCAACGCTTTGAAAATGTGCACGTTTGCGTCATCAAACGCTTTAAATCTAACACAAAGCAGTGTGAAAGAAGCTTCCATTCTCATTAGTTCTGTCTCGTTCCATCCAATGCAGACAACACTTCTCTTGTCAGTGCTGTGGTGCCATTGTGTGTGGGAGTTTTGTTGCAGTAGGTGGACTCAGTTTGACTCAGTTGTTCAGACACTTAAATGTCCAACAAAGCCCTCGAAACTCGAGATCCGTCAATTTGAATAAAAGCATTCTCTCTGGACACCAAAAATGTGCCTTGCTCAAATTCTTACGAACACCCAAAGGGTTCATGTTTGGTGAAGGGCTCAATTTGCATGGCAGACATACGGATATTGCCATGGATGTCTTGTATTTCCGACTTAATGCCCTTCAAAATAACTACCTGCATAGTCTACATGGTCATGTTGCCCTCTGGAGGGAAAAAGAAGCTACCCGTCCCTGCTCATTTCCCTGGCTCTTTTACATCATTGTCTCAAGAATTCACATCCACCAGACACCCGCTGTGTATGGCTATATAATCCTGACCAGAGCTTGCCCATGAAAGATATCCTTGAGGTCAGCTTTCCGAATCCTGTTTTAACCTGTTTTGCATATTTAGTAATGTTGATAAACACCATCATGAATATGACCATCATTTATGCCTAGAAATATACAGCCATCCAAATACAATGTGAGAACTTACAGCTACCTGCCATATATTTGTTTTGATTTGAATAAACAGTCTGAGAACAACACTGTCATAGCAAGGAATCTAAATAGCATAAATAAATTATTGGCCTATAGAATATAAATATGTCAAGAAATATCCGCATAGCCTACAATCTGAGTAGTTACAAGCATCTGCGAAATTTTGTGTTTTATGGTTAAAAAAAAACAATTTATACAAGTATAAACAGTTTTACAGTTGTTTGCCGTTTTTTTTTGTCTGATTGTATGAATGAGATATGTGTTTTTCTGGCCTTGGTTTCCTCATGGCAAATTTGATTTTGGACTTACTGCCTTCTGAGCTGGCCTGGCTTTCCCTGGGGTACAGTGGCCTTACCCTAAAAGTGATGAAATTCAAGGCCTGTCAAGGCTTTTTTTGTTTGAATAAATATGATTGGAACCATGTGTTTCTGGTTAACAGTAGGCACTGTTGTAACATTGCGGTTATTGGCTTTTCTTTCATTTAGAATGCATCAGCTTCTCACTTGTGAGTGCATGAGCGTGGGAAGATGCATTTATATATACAGACAGGCTCAAATTTGTTGGTACCCCTGTTAAAGCTGAGTAAAAAGGGTTATAAAAAATTAACCGTTTGGTGAATTAGCTTAATCTCTCACTGAAAAAATGTGAAAAATCCATCCTTTAATTGACGTTCGTTGACGAAAAAAGAATCCCTCATCAAGAAATTATTATTTTTAACAAAACCACGTTGGCCACAATTATTGGCACTCCTGCATTTATATATAGAATAAAGTATCAATTTTTTATATTTGTTCGCATATCCTTTGCATGCCATGACTTCCTGATTTCTGTGACCCAACAACATCAAAAGACTCTTGATATCTTATTTTCTGATACTAAATGTCTTTTATTGGCATTTGAATGGATTTCTATGGGAATTGGGGGGTGGGACTAGATTTAGCTGTAAATTACACTGGAACAGTATGGAACACATGGTTGGCTAAATGGCTTTAAGTTATCAAGGCTCTGACGTATCAAACAAGCCTTAGACCAGTGGTGTCAAATCTGGCCCGCGGTGTAATTATATTTGGCCCGCGAGATAATATCAAATTTCTATTTGAGTTGGCCCGCTGGTAACGCATGCACCGCTAATACTACAAATCCCAGAATGCTCTGCTAGTGCCTTGGCGCGTCAAGACCCGCAAGCATCCCCTCCTCTGTTTTCATTCATTCGCAACCTCATGCTACCAGTCACCTCGGGCAGATGTAAGACACCCCTCTCAAAAATTGAATTGTTGGATTTTCATTGAAGGAAATTATCCTCATTATTATTATTTTTGTTGTTGTTGACCTGTGAAAAAATGATTCCATTGAAAATTAACTGAAAAGGCTACAGATGGAGAAAGAGGCATAATATTATTTTTATTTAAGAAATGAATGCCACTGATGTGTCTTATTTGAAATTTGATTTCTCAGGTGTTTATAGTATTAAGCTTTGCTTGTTCCAGATTCAGTGTTTAAGTAAAACTTAAGTTTGTTCCCATATGAAAAGCTTCATTATTATATCTAGAAAGAAGGGAAAACATGCTTTTTTTCAATAAATATGAAATCTGGCCCGCGACTTTGTCCCAGTTTTTAATTTTGGCCCACTGTGTATTTGAGTTTGACACCCCTGCCTTAGACCATCACTCTGCTGCCAGAAATACAATAGATATGGATGGATAACTTGAATGGTTTCTTCTCCTGACTTATTTTTCCATAGAGTTCAATAGGAAAATTTGTCAGGAGAAACAACCCTTCAACAAGGTCAACAAGCAGGCAGTTTTAAAATTAAGATACATTTCTGGGTGCAAATTCTTTATCTTCTTACAAATTAGCAAAATGCATACAGCCCTGCAAATAACATTAAGGGCAAGATGTCTGAAAATGTAAAACGATATAGCCTATTGCACAAAAAGTGTAACTTTTACAACTTTGTGAATACATTTTAAATGACTTTCTACAATGACTACTTGCTTTTTCACAACATGCACCCTAATTTTAACTGGGCTAAAGTGCGGGATTACGTGCGATTCATACAGCAGACAGATGTCATATGCAAGGTTCTCAGAAGAGAGGCTACAGTGTAATGCAAACACAGAGCTGAGACTGGGTATTTTTAACCTCCATCTCGGCATGTTACCCAGCCACGGAAACCTACCCCTCTTTTTAAATTTTATTTATTTATTTTACTATTTTTGCTTTAAATATGTTTACTAAGGAGCCGGGATGTGGAAGCAATATAGACAAATATACAAATGCTCCGTTTTAATTTGTGTGTAGCATAATGGGTAAGAAACTGGACTTGTAACCGAAAGGTTACAGGTTTGATTCCCAGGTAGGACACTGCCGTTGTACCCTTGAGCAAGGTACTTAACCGGAATTGCTTCAGTATATATCCAGCTGTATAAATGGATAAATGTAATAAGAAGTTGTGTAAGTCGCTCTGGATAAGAGCGTCTGCTAAATGCCTGTAATGTAATGTAATGTAATGTGTGTGTGTTTGCATTTGCGTAAGTCCTGGAGCCTCAATAAGATTCTCTTCTGCCATTGAAAAATTGTCTAAATACTATCCCAAATCAGGCAAGACAGTTTTACAAAAGTGCATACATAAAATGTTCCCATGTCGTGTTAGCGTTGAGAAACTGCAGTTATTTTAAGCATTGAATAGTCGCCCTGTGTGTGAGATTGTGAGACTAAAATAATACAGACCCTGCAATAATCTTGTATTGTTGCACACTTGCCACCTGGGATATGCTAAATAATGTGCCATGCAGGTCTCAATTACAGTCATAAAAGAGCTTCACTGCATCTCAAAGGACATAAATGAATATTAATCTCCTTTGAAAATGACTGATATTTTTCTTTGTGTTGATCAAACACAATGTTATTTTCCATGGTTATTTAGTCCATTACTGTGGATAAAAGCCTGTTCTTGCATTGGTGCTTCAGTGCAGTAGGGACATTCGAGGAGTATTCTGTAATCTCTTTATGTGGTGGGGAAGGAATAATGGACACATATAATTGCGTTGTGTACATACTAATACTGCAAAGCACCAATATTCGATTGGTAGTTTTAAAATCCGTTGCGCTTTGATTATATTTTTTCAGAACCAATTCACACCACCCTGCAGTGGCGTTGAGAAATGCTGATCTTGTGTTTTTGCCGAGTTAGAATAATTTTCTTAAATTTAGGCCTACATTTGTCGTGCATTTCAAATTGATTAATCCAAATTGTCAACCACAAATCCTACAAACATCTGTCTTCTAGTACTCTGCATGATATTGCACTGTACAGATGGATCACTTCCTGTTTACAAATTAATGTCTGCATGAAGTTATTCACTTTTATATGCACAAGACTATGTGGTATGTCCTTGAAGAAAGGAACAATTTGTTGAAACAATTGTTTTGTAGAAGTTCACCTTAAAAACATTAAAAATATAAATTTCCAATTATTATTCAGAAACCGCTCGTTGATGGGCTCACAACAGTGTGCAAATAGATGTGTATTTGCCCCAAACCTCATTCCCCCTCATTTGTTTGACATGGCAACATGCGGAGCCTTTGCAGTCCTCTCTGCAATTAATCTTACATCTACAATGTGGAATCAATTCTGAAGTGTGGAGACTCTCTGAAAACACAGCCAGCATAAGAAATATGTGTGGGTGCTATGCCCAGTCAGTTGGCTAATGATCTGGCCCCTGTCACTCAGCACACAGCTCTCTCTCTCTCTCTCTCTCTCTCTCTCTCTCTCTCTCGTAAGTGCTCTTTCACAGAAAGTCACTCATCTCTCTGCATTTATTGCCTGTCAGAAAAAATCTGATCCTATTCAGTCTTTCAATAAAATGCTTAGATTTGATTTGCCTTTTTTACATGACAGACATGTTGAATCAGTAATGCTTCAAGGTTTGTAGAACATCCAGACCTGGCGCTACTGTATGTGGAAAGACCCGTTACAGCATAGTGTATATGCATATTTCATGCAGTGTCTGGTGTACTCCCAGTGAACAGAAAATGTCTGGATGCCACAACAAGCATAGAGTTTAAAATTAAATGTAGATTATGAAACACGGACGCACCGAGCGTCTCCATATTGTTTCCTTTCAAACCCACTCTTTTACCCTAGCTCTTGTAGCTGAGCACACACCATTTATGAGTGTAAAACAATAATTAATTCCAAGTTTCACATTCCCGTTGTTTTATGTCTGAGTTCAGGGTAGTTATAGGATTAGCCTGTCAGCTGGGGACTTGTGACTGATCATTAAATTTGGCTGAATTCACTGTGAGGAGGGGTGGGATGCTGATTCAGTATGACCAGCTTAAAGATAGCATCCATCCCAAAAGACTTTACTCTTACAAGTGGTATATAATAATAATATTACTCCTTTAAATGAACGGATCAATCAAATTTGACAGGATATGTGATCATATGTATACTGGAAATAAAACCACGTGGTTTGGTAACAATTTACTTTATTATTCTTTTACTAATTGTTCCCCCTCCAACTTTTTCAGTTACCAGAAATGTTAAAACATTGTATTGTGACATATCATTTGATAATACAGGGGGACGCCTGCTTTGGAGAATATGTGCAGACTTAAGCACATTTCATGCACTTGACTCATAATCATACCCTGATTCAGACTTGCGAGCAACTTAAGTAGAATTGTAGTATATCTGCATTCCATGTTCACTGCTACGTTATGGGAAGGATGTGCTTTTTTATCTATTCTGTAGTTGCTTTGATGACCTTCTGTAGGCACTTATCGTATGTCGCTTTGGATAAAAGCGTCTGCTAAACGACTGTTATGTATTGTAAGTCTGACACGCCGTCTGAATATTGACTGAATATCTGAATATTGAATATTGATGGGATACCCTCTGAGTATCCTCAGAGGTAAAACACTCTGATTAAGCTGTGCTTTGTCATATATTACGGAACATGTGGTTGTTTTATTCTGACCATACAAATGGAAGAATAATTCAGAGTACCTGTCAATCATTGTCACTGATCCAATTGTATTTTGATAAAATCCAATCTCCTGTAAAATCCAATCTCCTGAGTAAATTGTCCTAGTGTCTTTTAAAAATTGTTCTAGTGTTTACCAGTGGGAGGTTTTGTCTTTTGAGGTTATACATGAGCAGGGAAAAAACTATCTATGTTAGTATTGGGATGAGTCGGCTTGTATTTTGTTTTAAGCATTTGCTTCACTTAGCTGCGTGAGGATTGAAAGAACAAGATCTGAAGATGGACTATTATTGTTTTATTGGCAATGGCCTTTGGATTACACTTTACTGATTTATTCCTTATACTCCCAGAAGACAGCGAGCGTACAGGCTCAGTATTTTATTATTACTGCGCCCGTCATGTTGTCAATATCGATATGAGCTTCATATTTTTAAAAAAATGTATCTATCAAAATATGGCTGGACCCTACTGTACAGTGATGCATCTTACATACGTTTTTTTAGGGATGATAGTTTCTAGTGGATATAACCGCAATGTGATGCTGCATTTGAACTACATTTATCAGCCATACAGCATCTGAAAAAATAAAATAAGTGTATTTTATTTAGACTTCAGTTATATTTAGACTTCAGTTCTTTGTATAGTATACTTATTTGGACTGAATGATATTAGTCTGTATGTTTTTTATTCTGTTTCTTGTTCACTGGACCACTTTTCCCCTATTTTGGAATAATGTTTACTTTTACCTTTACGCATGACAGTCATGTTGTTGGATTTCTAACTTATTCTTACTGTATGGCAAAAAATAAACTTTGACTACTTTGGTCATATGGCAACATTATAGGCCATTATAGACTCTTTGATAGGCCTGTCCAGTGTTAAGGAACATTTCTTTGATGTTCTCAAATACATCTTTCGCCAGTTGGCCTTTGTCTTCTGTCCCCATCATTTCCGTAGTGTAGACAGAGACCGTGTTCCTTTACGTTTCCTTCACTAACTTTCATACTGTAATACTAAAGAAATAACCATTCTTTTAGCTGCCTTGTTGAAAAACAGACTCTTATTTCATGTGAAAACTAGTTTAACTAAAAAAAATTATATAAGACTGCATGAGGTAGGATATGCAAGATTATACAGATTTCTAATGAAAGTTATTTTCATTGCCTCATTTATTATGCTGAAAAGTTATTATTACAAGGCATTTATAGATTTTGCATTCTATGAATCCCATGAATAATTTTGCTTTGACTGAGCTGAGAATGAGTTGAAACAAAGTGCTTTATTATTGCATGCAGGGTATTTAAACAGCATTTGTAGGCCTGTTTGAACAATTCCATCACGCAGATTTTCATCACTACAATTTGGTTATACTTACATGCAATATGCTTACCAGTAGGTTCTACTGTATATTGGTTTTTCTTTAGCATATTTCATCATATTCCCAATTGATCTTATGGATACTTGTGTGGCATTATGTGTTTACTGTGGTTGAAGGTATATACTTTTTCACCTTCTCTACATTTGAATGCGTACGTAACATAGGCCTATGGAACGGTATTACTCAAAAGATTTAATTCTCCTCTTTAAAATGTACTGCATGTTTCTCATTCAATTCTATGACACTTTGGTACTCCTTCTTTCCCATGCCTAATTCTCTGTACACCGTGATAGACACTCAGGAAATGATTTGAGCAATCTATGTCGGTAAATCATCTCTCCGCAATATGTTACTGATAACGTCGGCCTAAGTGTAGTGGCGTTGCTGAGGCACAGCGCTACCGCTAATGCACTGCTAATCATCATGTAATCTCAAACAGTGCACCTTTTTCACGCTCTTTATAGATTTTATTTCAGCCAGGATCATCCCCTCCAGTAAATCTCTGTTTAATTGTCTCCGTGCAGGTTCACGTTTCACAGCCAGAATGGCTGCTTGTTATTCATGCTCGCCCTTGAATTATTCGTACACCACCTCCCTTCTCACGATGGGTTTCCTGCAGGGGTTCACCCTGTACCTTGACCAACTTTTTCCCTAATCCCTTTTACCTAGACACTTAAATCGCATTGATGATTTTGTCTTTTTATAACTGTAATAAATGGAGGATGCCTTCACGAGCGTTGAAAAACTTGCTCTCACGGGCAGATGAGGCTTTCGGCAGACTGACAGAATGGTAATCCACAGCTGATGTGTAAGCAAACAGCAGACTCTTGGCATGTGAACAAATAACTCAAAAGCAAACACTTGCTCTGGGATACCATTACCGCTTTGGCACGAATGCCGTCACAGGCATAATGGATTTCTCCCAGTAACAAAAAGAAGGAACCAGCAGGAGGGGGAAAAAAAAACAGATCTTTTATAATCTCAATTATCGCCGCTGGTTTATTAAAGTTAAACTGCCAAACAATATTAACCTGAGCTCAAAAGAAGATTATTAGTGACTGGTGAATGCTCATTACTAGATAAACTACACAGTTTGTTTAGATCACAAAGGCCCTACAAGTTTGTGAGTAATTACTGTGCAGTCGCATGTAATGCCAGTGTGACATTGAATCAATGCCTCTGGTCATTTCCACAGGCTGGGAGGTTGTGAAAGGCAACGATGAAAGACAATGTGGGCTCTTCATCTTTGAAGTAAGGAGGGTGATTAAATGTGAGTTAACAGCCCAGCCAAACTGTCTAGAAAGCTTCTTCAGCTAAATAGTGGAGGAACTGTTTCATTTTACTTCAGCTCAACTGCTGTATGGTGAAGATGCTTGACTTTATGTAATTATTTGCTGTGAAAATGTACATGTCATGAAGAACATGTGAAACAAATCGGCACTGTGCATGAACAAAGGCTTTTGAGTGCAAATGAACAGAGACGGAGCCACTGGATAGCACAAGGCAGAATGGATACAGGAGACCAGTAGAGCAGCAAAAAAAAACTGTAAATAGGCTAGATCTTAATAAGAAATTCCAGCTAAAGCCAGATTTAGCATGATTTCTATTTAAAATATGTTGGTTAAGAATATATTTTGTGCTAGTTTTGAGTCGCCAATTACCTGGAAACCCTGGTTGTTTCTCAAACCAACTAGTAGCTGTTCAAAACTGAGGCTAACTTTCTTGCCTGTTGTACGGTCCGAACTCCATCTTAACAAGGAAGAAAATAGCTAACATTATATCATATATCTTGTTTGCTTTTTAGCTAACACGTTAGCTTACCGGTCCAGAAGAAAAGCACTCTGTGTCACTTCTCAATAGGGGTGGGACGATTCAATCCCATAACGATTCGATTCGATTACGATTCTTTAGGCAAAGGTTCGATGCATCATAATATCTTACGTTTGACCACGATTCGATTCGATAAGATTCGGTTCGATTAATTTAGATACTTTAAAAAAAGTAATAGGTATATGTGATTTGATACCGATACATTCAGCAGTAATTAAATATTCAATTAGAACCTTACGCCAAGTTCACAGCATTCTGTTTATTGTTAAGGCATGCCATACATTTTGCAGCTGTCTGCAGCAAATAATGCAGCAATAAACATGACTAACAGTGTATTTTCTAAAGTTGCCCTATTTAGGTTATTGTTTTTCAAACAGTGTCAGACATGGTACCCCTAATACATTTCCTTTATTTACAAAATGAAAATGGAAAAATATATAACAATTACTAAACTGGGCCAATAAAAATGAAATAGCCTATAGGTTAGTGTCATGCATAGTACTTTCCTAAATCTTAGTACGATCTAGAACTTCGGTGGAGCAAGATGCCCATCCATCCGTAGTTAAAGCTACTCTCGTAGCGTTTTGCAAGGACAGTCGAACAGTTTTCTTCACCTCTTCATACAGAGCAGGTATACATTTTTCACTCAAATATTTTCTGCATGGTATGGTGTATCTAGGTTCCACGACATTCATTTTGTGAATCGGACAGTTAACGTAGTAATAATTAATTGAACGTAAGACATTGGAAATAGTCTTACTATTTTTGTTTTTTGTCTCTAACGTCTACTTGATTTTGAATAGAAAATGGTTTAAATTTAAATATCAGAAAGCACTTTACAATTAACTGTCTGGACACGGTATGTGTATAAAAACAATTATACAAAAAAATAGAACCTTTTGGCCATTTCTCCAGGAAACTCAAATGTGTCAATGACTCCCGAGTTTAGCTTGCTAACCAGCTTGCTAACGCGCTTGCTGTCCTTCACGTCAATTGTGTATTGTCGGCTCAAATGGTTTATCATGTTTGTGGTGTTGCCTGTGTATCTGATTTCTACTTGGCAGATCTTGCATATTGCAGCGGTTTTGTCAAGTACACCCTCCTTCTTTCTAAACCCGAAATGCTTCCATACCACTGATTTTCTGTTCGGAACATCGCAAATTCTGTAAGTTTCTGTCTCTTTTGACGCACTCAGCGAACACGCAGCTAGCTATTTCGCTCAGATCTGTCCGTCTCATTGTCGCTTGATTCCCGCCTGTCCCTACTTTCAACTCACGCTTACGTGGGGGTTGGAGCAGAAACATGGATTGAAGCTGGTCAAAACAGTTTTAAAAGTAGTCGTGTCTCAGAAATATATATTTTAAATAATTTTTGAATAAATGAATACATGTGCACATTCATTTAAAATGCGATATTAATCGATGCTTATCGATTCGAATCTTACAGATCGATGCAGTTGTATTTACACATTCGGATCGATGCATCGCGATGCATCGGTGCATTGTCCCACCCCTACTTCTCAAGCATTGCAATTTTTTATAACGACCAAATGCCGAACCAATGTTGTCCTTTGTCTCACTCCGGTTCTTGTCATTAAGGACTTGGGATGGGTACCGGGGTTTTTTGGGTCTACTGCTGGTTGAGGGCTTTGGCGGTGCTGTCAGACAAGCTAACTGGCAACCAACTGAGACTCTTGATACAGATATGGGTGTGATACCAACGTCGTAATACTACTGGCTCAGGAGTTTTGCTAGAGGCGGGAACCAATCTTAGACAGAGATAAACACCACACTCTTTGAAGTCCCGTAAAATAATCAATATTTTTTTTAGGGAAAATAAATACTTTTATTCTGCACCTTTCAGCAAGCTCTGTGGATGTATATATTTTTTTTTAATTCTTCGTCTACATAAAAATGTTGTATCTATTGCCTTTAATTAGGCTCAATAAATGACCAAAACCTGGACAAGATTTTCTGTGTAATGTATTAACAAAAATTGTGCAGACTAGAGCTACCCTAGGGTTATAGCAGGGGACGATGTGGGCAGAGTAATAGACCATTGAGAAGTCAACAAATGAGGAAGAACAACCAAGAATAAATAATATGGCAGAGGTGAATTTGGTGATGGTTTAAGTTTCAGATTGTTGGGCATACAGGAAGTTGACAAGGGCAGCTTCATCAGATTAACCAGAAAATAAATGAATACAAAATGTTTGAAATGTAGGCGTATTGGTTAGTAATAGACCTGAGGTGATATTTGGTCCGAATTTGGAAAGGACCATGCAGGCATCCCACGCGCAACCTATAGACAAACCCTGTGCTGGTGGGAGTTCAGCTTCCATCCATGGCACTTATGTACTGCCAGCCCTCTCTGCTTTCCCCGTCTGAAAAAAGTGGGGAAAATACAGGAGGGAAAAAAAGGCATTGGCAGTGATGGACACAACGCGACAAATAAGTGATCACAGTATTCTGGAGGAATGGCGGAGGAGGTGGTGAGAACAGTGATGAGGAAAGATCAGGCCTAATTGACGTTCGCATCTGCGGACGGGAGATTGTGAGAGACTGTGTGAAACGGGATAAGAAAAGCTTGCCAGAAGGTCAGTGCTTAAGTAATTAATGCCAAAATTACATAGGAAGAGCACCTCCGCGCTGCACTGTTACCAGAAAAACTGCAGCACTTCCCCTGGTCTGCTAGAACAATACGATCCCTTAATGAATGTATGTCTTCAGCAGAACAAACGCTCCGTGCTGCTGAGCTGGCGTTAATATTCATGGCTTCTGCTCAGACTTTGTCTTCGGAGCTGTCAGCAGGGGAGATGTGCTCGGTTTGAAAGATCATTTAGTAGCAGCTGCAGTGATCTGTGAAGCCCATTATCTGGTGTTTTGTGTTGCTTTTGCTGATTTCCTGTATCCGTGCATGCTGGGAGTCTGTCCGCAGATTGATATGTAACCTGTTACCCTAAGCTCTTTGTTTTCCGTTGCACGTCAAATTTGAGAGCCTTCGTCTCCGATTGACTGTGGCGGCCAACAAGGCATTTGAACTTAGGCATTTGACAGCGTGGAAAAAGCGAGAGCCATTTCGCTCAGTAGCCTGAACATCCGTGCCACCTGATCTGTTCATTGAGCCTATGTAGTACTAGGTATGCGTTTAATCCCTGATTGCAAACCTGCGTGGTTAGCTTCGTTTTTCCATTGACTTCTACGCAGGCTGGATTTAATGGTGGTCATGTAGGAAACGTCACTGTAAAGAATACTGAGACCATTCACGGCGAGCCCCCGTTTTGTTCTCCTCCCTGCTGCCGCAGCCTGCCTGCTGCTCTTGTGTGTGCGCCCTGTTACCGGTGACACATAATTGAGTCCACTGCCTGTTGACAGAACTCGCAGTGACATTCTTTCTATTAAACACCACATTATGCGCTGCAGGAGTTGAAGGTCCTGCCACGGATTTTAACGGTCGTTTAAAGCTATGGCCAGACACTGCTGAACCCCAAAACGCTAATGATCCAATATTCTCATCTGGCCTGGATTAATTGTTCAAAAGGGCCTTCACATTACCTAATGATAATGAGCGTGTAGGTGGTGGTGGGGGCAGTGAAAGAGAAACGACTGAGAGAGGGACCTCCTATAGAGGAAGGCTGTTTCCCTTATTGGAGGGCTGAAATGGTATAGAAATTAGAATGGGTCTCTACAATATCATGTACAGTGCCGTGAAAAAGTTTTTGCCCCCTTCCTGATTTCCTCTATTCTTGCATATTTCTCACACTGGATGTTTTCAGATCTTTAGACAAAATATAATATTGATTTTAGGGAACCTGAGTAAACAAATGACACATTTGTTTTTTACTTATTAAATTTATTTAATGAACAATAAATCCCAACACCCATTTCCCTTGTGTGAAAAAGTAATTGCCCCCTTACAATAACTGCAGCCAATGTATAATAAAGTAATAATTTTAAATATTTGGTCGCATATCCTTTGCATGCCATGACTTCCTGATGTCTGTGACCCAAAAATATCAAAAGACATCTTATGTTCTGGTACTCCTACAAGCGATACTATAACCTCTCTGCATTTGAATGGATCTCTATGGGAATTGGGGGGTGGGACTAGATTTAGTTGTAAATTACACTGGAATAGTATGGAACACATGGTTGGCTAAATGGCTCTAAGTCATCAAGGGTCTGATGTATCAAACGAGCCTCAAACCATCACTCTGCTGCCAGATATGCAGTAGATATGGATGGTTCACTTTAAGGGTTGTTTCTCCTGACAAATTTTCCTATTGAACTCTATGGAAAAAATAAGTCAGGAGAAACAACCCTTAAAGTGAACCATCCAGATCTACTGCATATCTGGCAGCAGAGTGATGGTTTGAGGCTCGTTTGATACATCAGACCCTTGATGACTTAGAGCCATTTAGCCAACCATGTGTTCCATACTATTCCAGTGTAATTTACAACTAAATCTAGTCCCACCCCCCAATTCCCATAGAGATCCATTCAAATGCAGAGAGGTTATAGTATCGCTTGTAGGAGTACCAGAACATAAGATGTCTTTTGATATTTTTGGGTCACAGACATCAGGAAGTCATGGCATGCAAAGGATATGCGACCAAATATTTAAAATTATTACTTTATTATACATTGGCTGCAGTTATTGTAAGGGGGCAATTACTTTTTCACACAAGGGAAATGGGTGTTGGGATTTATTGTTCATTAAATAAATTTAATAAGTAAAAAACAAATGTGTCATTTGTTTACTCAGGTTCCCTAAAATCAATATTATATTTTGTCTAAAGATCTGAAAACATCCAGTGTGAGAAATATGCAAGAATAGAGGAAATCAGGAAGGGGGCAAAAACTTTTTCACAGCACTGTATGTCTTTCAAATTACCTTTTGAAGTACTCAGCCAACTGGATTCAGGAAATTAAAAACAGAGGGTTTGAAGCATTTCCCCTTCATTTTTGCCTGCCATGAATATATTTTGCATAGAAAATGCGACCATAAGCACATGTTCACATGTGTCAGGTGATGATTTAACGCAGGGTCCAATCTTGAGTTGCAGCTCCAGGATCAAATGTTTTAATTTTATCCATCAGGACCGATAATTAGGTTGAAGAATCTACTTGCTTTTCTGTCCAGTCTGTTTACAGCAGACTTCCACACATGGACTGCACAAACCCACGCTGTCCTCTCCACGCTGTCCTCTCCACTTACACTTTACCACCAGGATATTAAACAGTGCGCTCACATTGGCGGCAAACAGAAAGACACTGTAAAGGCAAAGATTTTGACACCAAGCAGCTGTTCTCAGCTTAGAAGAGTCATTTAGAAAACGCCTGATTGCTTCTTTTAGCTGCAGAATGTAGCACACTGGCTTTTTAGAAGATTAAAGCAAGTAAGGTGAGACAAACGTTCGCGGCAGTCTGTCCCATAGATTTATTTATTTATTTTATTGAAACTAAGAAGTAGTTGAGTAGGGAGGTGGAGACGTTGTTTGCAGTCTGCCAACATTAAGGTCCCCAAACAGTATACCTTTCTACTGTGTCTGGGCAGCATTATGGTGTTGTGTTTAGGGAGCTTGACTTGCAGCAAATGCAAAGCAAATACCTTGCTGAGCAAAACCTCGATTCACCAGTTCTACCCTCTGTTCGGCAGTCATTTAATGCGGATATTGTAGCCTCATTAGATGTTGAAAAGCCACACCGTGTCTGAAACGAACACGCTTTACTTTTTACCCTTCTCATCTTGCCCTCGCTCGTGTTCCACTCACCCGTCCTCATCACCCCGTACTTGCCCCTATCGCCCTGGGACGGGCGAATGAGAGAAACGCAGGGCGAATTATCAGGCCGAAAAGCCTCGTCAAGTCTGTGCGGCACAGAGGAACATTTATTCTGTTGAGGCTCAGGTAATTGCCATCTCATTATGTCTGTGCTGATGTAGCAGCTGCCCTGTCATCACAGATTACAGTTGACACCAAAAACACAGCCTGTGCACATTTGCTCTCCGTGGAATGGAGCACTATGAAGCTACTTCTAAAAAAGCTCCCCCTCCCTCCAGGTTTACAAATCTTGATTTGTTTAAATGTTTGCATGTTGCTGTATTTGAAATGGAGATTTTCTTTTAAAAAGAGAGAAAAAGAAACGCCTGTTTGCCTCAGTCGTTTTGCATCATCTCGGTTTCATTCCCCTGAGAGCCAGTTCCGCCTCCGTTTGTGACTCCTGATCTGAGTGTTTGCCTTCTGAAAATATGACAGAATATGATATGAACATGTCACGAGGTGACATACCAGAAAGTGGTAAATAAAAGAGATGAAATGACTCTTCAAAGTATTAGTCACACAATATAAAAATAAGGGTCACCAGCTAAAGAAGAGAGAAATGAAAGAACTGTTTCAATTGGAGAGAAAGTGGCATTGAACCTTTCAGTATTTCAGTCTTTGTGCTTCTACCACTGTACGATATAGGGAACAGACCACCTTTACTCACCAGACCATAACATCTAAATGCTCCACCACAGAAATGTGTGCGCAAGAATTCAATTTAAGACCTAAAAAAATGAAAATGGCCTGCAACACTAGTTTGTCTGAATCGCCCATGTCTTATCACTCATTTTTTGGGAGAAATAAAACATCTATTCAGTCTAGCCTTATTTGGCCTAGAACTTAATTTGAGAAAAG
This sequence comes from Ilyophis sp. 1 JC-2022, assembly GCA_022702515.1. Classification (NCBI taxonomy): domain Eukaryota; kingdom Metazoa; phylum Chordata; class Actinopteri; order Anguilliformes; family Synaphobranchidae; genus Ilyophis; species Ilyophis sp. 1 JC-2022. The sequence continues at coordinate 91,047,839 of CM040406.1, read as the reverse complement.
AATCTAACCCAGCCTGTAGATCTAATGTAGGTCTAATGTAAAACACGCCTAACATTGTCACTCAAAGTTACACAAAGCAGAATGTGTTTAGAGAGGCTATGATTTGTATCCGATTCACACGGTAAAGAGAATGAAATGGTGTGTGTCACATGTGGGTCATTCATCGTCCAAAGCATCGGAGAAAAATACTGTCTGAGACCAAATTGTTCACACTGGCACAAAGGTAACATTTCTCAGCTATTTAACGTGAAGAGCCCCCTAGCAAGTGTGTAAAGAAATCAATACAGTTTATCGGTTCATATATTTAGTGGTTCTGCCTTAACCCTTAGATGCATGAGTGATTGGACCCTACACTCTTCCATGATGGGGTCAAAAATGACCCCAATTAGAATCTATGTGTTTTATAGAATAAATGTATGATATTTCCATTGTTTTGGTTAAGAATAATGATTGTGTATGTGTCTCCATTTAGAATAATGATTTGTATTACAGTTTGGTCCACACAAGAATGATTTAATGTTTTATAAAAGATTTCATCTTTTTAACAGTTTATGAACATTTTGATAATTAAACAAAAAGACACAGCCATCCTAAAAACGATTCTAAACCACTGAATTCTAAACTTCTATTGACACAAAACAGCAATAGAAAATCTAATCTGGTGGATTATAGAACAATTCCACACGCAGTCCATATAAATGAGTATAGGGTTATGTGGTAGGCTACATTGTCATAGAGACTACTACATGAGAACAGGCATGAAATAAAATCATATCCTATAGGTATTTCGAGAGTGCGTGCATTAGTTGATTGTGTGTGTGTGTGTGTGTGTGTGTGTGAATCTCCATATCCCTTCTTGTCTCTTCTCACTGTATGCAGCCATGACAAATGACCTGTTTCTGGCTGTGATCATTGCACACCGGTACATTGCATTTCATACACCAATTGTTGACTTTGAGATCTTTGTCTCTTGGGCAGAGCTGACACCTCTTTCTCTTCTTTTGGCTTCTCTCCTGTGGCTGGGTTGTGGCTTTGGTCACTCCACACCTTCCCACTGCTTGAATGATCTTGGTTTGCAGATTGGGGCAGCCTTCCAGTCGACTCCTCATGTGGGGTGTGACAAGCTCCTTTGAGAGCTCTGTGATGAAGAGCCGTCGTGCACTGGTGACACCTGTGTAGAACTCAGGGTGCTGAGCCCTGAAAAAGGTGTAGGCATTCAGGGTGGCGATGTCTAGTATGTTGTACCACAGCACCATGGGCCACCTCTGTGTCTTCCTGAATGGTGACACCACTGACATTGGATGTGTGTATGACAGAAAATGTACTCCTGACAGTTGCGGTTGATAAGAATCAAAGAGATTCTTTGGTTCCTATGAGATTCCATAGAAAATGTATTGGGGTCATTTTTGACCCCATTATGGAAGCTTTGCGTAGTGACAAAAACATACATTTCTTAAAATGTATAAAAGGTAACTTAAAATGCAAATGGCTTGATGTCAAAAACAAGTTTTTTGAGGAATACCTGGAATATGAAATGATAAAAACTTTTCATTACAAAGATATTGCAAGAAAACCAACCCCCGGGGTCGTTTTTGACCCCATTATGCATCTAAGGGTTAAACCTGGAAAATATTCATGCCTAAGTACCTCAGCTAGGTCACATAGAGCAAACTAATTGGTCCACTAGTAATGTTTTACATTTAATTATCCTTTATAGACACTTGAGTCAATCAGTTATGTCCCTCTATCCACTCCTGCACACTGGTTCAAGTGCAGTGGCAGCTGTGCGGTCCGTTGAGCATCCCAAACCAAATTCATGATCGTTTTTATTTTTTATTTATTTTATTTTTTTAATGCAAGTAATACATTTTGTTTTTATCGGGACCCAAAAGAGTTCAAACACTTACAGGGGGAACAAATCCAGTGCTACGAAGCTCCAATATGAATTCCAGTCACTGAAAATAACTAAATGGAGTGTGACATCCTGAGTGTAAAAATTGAGGATATGAAAATTGCACCAAAGAAGCAAAGAGAAGTTGTGAAGACACCTCTGTTTGCCCACACCCAGCTGTGCAGGAGGCATGAGACCAAGGTTCCCTGGAAGAGTCAAATTCTGCTTTACTTTCTTCAACTTCCTGCCTGTCAGTGCTGACTGATGTCTCTATAAAGTGCCACTGAGACGTGCATATTTTTACAGGTCGTTTGTGCTGCCTGCAGACGTGGTAAAATATCCCAAGATAAAGGCATTGCAGTCTGCACCTCAAACAAACACTTCTTTTTTTATAGCAATTTTTATTGCGCTCACTGGATTTATGTTACCACGTGTGTGTTGAAAGACACGAGACCTAGCTAATTCAAACTTGTAGTGGTTTCATCTTATTTAAAAATATAGTATAGTAGAGGAAGGCCAAAACCGAACAAGCCATTCTGTTCGAAGACCATGCTTATGTTGAGAAGGAAATTCTTTCACTAACTGTTACAAAGTCAGACTTTGGCTTTTTCTTCATTGCAGGAAGCACACAGAGCCTATGAGACATTAAACACTATCTATCTGCAGCTTCAAGTACTAAGGAGACGTACAGTGCCGGTCACTATTATTGGCACCCTTGGTAAAGATGAGTAAAAAGGGTTATAAAAAATTCACCGTTTGGTGAATTGGCTAAATCTCACACTGAAAAAAATGAGAAACATCCAACCTTTAATTGAAGTAAATTTATTATAAGAAGAAATAATTATTTTTAACAAAACCATGTGTGCCACAATTATTGGCACCCCTGCATATATATATATATATAATAAAGTAATCATTTTAATATTTGGTTGCGTATCCTTTCCATGCCATGACTTACTGATGTCTGTGACCCAACAACATCAAAAGACTTTATCTTATTTTCTGGTACTCTTACAAGTGATACTATAACATCTCTACATTTGAATGGATTTCTATGGGAATTGGGGGGTGGGACTAGATTTAGCTGTAAATTACACTGGAACAGTATGGAACACATGGTTGGCTAAATGGCTCTAAGTCATCAAGGGTCTGATGTATCAAACAAGCCTTAAACCATCACTCTGCTGCCAGAAATACAGTAGAAATGGATGGATAACCTAAAGGGTTTCTTCTCCTGACTTATTTTTCAGCCTTTTCTTAGTCCATGAAGTGGAAGTGAAGGGCAATATTTAAGGAACTACTTTCTCACTTGAGCAAATATTCAGCTCTATAAATGGATCATATGTTAAATATAAGTTGTGTAAGTCACCCTGGATTGTTTTGTTTTTTCTCTCCACCAAATGTTCATAGCAAAGAAATAGCCGAATGTAAACCTTTATGCACTGCTCAGTTGAGCCGAGGAGAATTGTGGGTAATACTCGCCGTTGTGGGAATGGGAGAGTGTACAACTAGAAAGACAGTGCCTGCACAGGGATGTAGGAAAGAAAGGTCTGGACTCACACTCCTCGGGGCAAAGCACTGTTGTGCCAGTTATAGGCAGAAGGCTTTGTGAAGGCCTGTAACTCTGCCAATATTCCACAGCAGCTCTTGTGAGGGGTAACAACTGTGCAACTTTTCTACAGCAAGCACCAGCAGCCACAACTGTGGGATTATTGTAGAGGAAATACTGTGAGGGGGAACCATTCAGCTAAAATTCTATAACTGCCATTGTGGGGCAATTACTGTACCAATGTGAGTCTCAGGAGGCCAATAAAGGTATTGATTCTCTCCCTTTCCTTTCTCCCATTCTCTTGCGCTCTCTCGCTCTCTCTCTCTCTCTCTAATCTGAGCTAAGCACAGTTTTATTGCTCTCCACACCCACATCACACAAGGTTATTTATCACATTATCTGTGTCCTAATGAAAGCTGTTAATGTTAAAGGGCACATACAAGGTAATGATAAAACATTTGCTTTCCCTTTAGCACCTTATTATGTAAGCAGAGGAGTAAGAGAAATGTGGGGAATTTTATCCATTTGAATTTACAGTGAGGCTCACCAGCAGCACATGAGTAGGAAATGGTGTAGGCAGAAAACCTTGTAGATAATTATTATCCTGAGCATGTTTTTGATTGTTTTGTATATTACCAAAATGTACCATCCATTAGCAACACCATCATTTTCTTTAATTGCATCTATGTTACCAAAGCTTTTGCTCCTGTAATATGAACTGGTTTTATTTTCATGAAAATAGTATAGTTTTAATGTCAGTAATTAAAAAGTTAATACTTCCAGGACAATAATATTCATAACGTAGAAACTATAGGATAGGGTAGCCCTTACCAACAATGGTAGGCTTTTTGATCAGATAAATGAGGATCCGAAAATGGTTATCACTTTATCGTAAACTGCTGGCTGCAGAAAGGATGAGTGGTGGACAAATCAATGGCTCTGTAAAAATGGGTCTTAAAATAAATAAAGCTCAAATAAACCAACCCATTTTTTATTTATGCACCAGCTTTTATTTAGCGCTTAGTCTTGTTTCAGAGTCCTAAGTTGAAGCCCATGGAGACAAAGTGCCCATTACCTGCGCTCAGATTAAGCTGCAACAAATTCCTTCCACAGTGTCCCCTGTGACTCGCTCGTAGGCCATTGCCGGAATGATGGAATGTGAACCACATTGACTGGAGAATTTTGCGCGTGAATTCATAGAGCCCTATAGACAAACTGATGACGGATCTTTTCAACTCTGATTGTTTTTAAAAGCTAAAGAGGTCATAAAGGGAACGGCGCCTCCCCACCTTGTGTTTAAATGCCTGTTAAACACGAGAAGCCTCACCACTATTGACTTAACCTTTCTAAACTGCAACCCAGCTTATTATGACATAATATCATTATTTCTGAAATTGCTTGATTTAAAGGTACAGATAAACATGATCATTTTTAACTGTACGTTTGCCACCATAAAATTTAAGTTTCAGGTCTGCATTTTATATATTGATAGGTGTAAATACAGGTGTCTGCAAACCACCTCAGTATCGACGCACCATGCATTGATCTTAAACTGTGGAATAGCATGTTGGCGAGGTTGTGTAAATGTTTTAATGCTGCTAGTATTTACTCAATTGTGTTGGAGTGAATCAAATATTTAGGACATGGTTTAAATATCAACACCATGGTTGCATACAAATGGAAGAATTGCGTCACGTTTCAAATATGTGTGCATGTGTAAAGGCGGTTGCTTTTGTTAGAATGTAGTAAGACATTAAAACGGTGCTTGTGTGTTTGTTGGAATATCTGGTTGTTTTCTCTGTGGTTTGGAAAAGGTTTAGGGGCTTGGTTGTGACAGAATACTCAACTTTATGTTTTTATAAATGAATAGAAGTTATATGATGGAAAGTCCAGCCGAACACCATGATGTCCCACTTATGTGCAAGCTGTGAGAAATTAATTTGGTTTCACAGTTATTAAATGTTGTCTGTTTGTTGCCCTTGATATATCGAGCATAATTTCTGTATTTAATACAGTTCCCAGGAAATATGTTGCATAAAAATTCATACACCTAAAAGCAGTCAGCTCACTGAAGTATAACCTTTCTTTGGAAGGGGGCCCAAAATCATTATGGTAAACAGCTTGGTGTATGTTCTGTTTCAGATTATGCTGATTACCGGTCATGTTATAACCTCACACAGCAAGTAATGTTGAAAAGTTCCATGTTGTGCAATTACAGATATTATCACTAAATAGCCTAACTCAGTATGGCGTATTATATTCTCCTGAGACCTGGCAGAAGAAAAGGTTTAAATTATTATTATTCTTTTTTGACATAATACAAGTCTTGGCTGTCCGTTGTAGTGTAGGTTTCAGCATAGTAGAATACAGTGCATATGGTTCTTGAGTTTAAGACCAGTGACTCATGTATCCTACAGGGGACAAAAATGAATATCCTTAGGAGGATATTAGCAGACCTCTGTTGAATTCTGTATTTTAACAGTGGCATAGATGTAGTACGCAAAGTGGACCCCTCTGGTTCCACAGCAGTGTTTTTTCTCAGCGGATTTATTAGAGGAGTTAAATGTAACACACTACCTACTATGAGTGTGGATCACAATTGGCCAGCCTACCTCTCTGTGAAAGGGCTGAAATTAAAATGCCTACTGATTTCTTGGGTTTGACATTAGTGAAAGTATCCACATCCAGACTGTGAACAGAGACACATTTAATTTAAGAGTTGTATTTGTGAAAGCTCACCAAGACTGCGTATGGACAAAGAAGGAAGATGGAAATTACCATAAAGAAAAAAGTTATGAAACGGTCACCTCTGTTTAAAAATTATGCCATCGACTTGGATATTATCCTACAATAATTTTTATAGATGTGCTGACGGAGATCAGCTATTGCTTGTAACTGAGCAGAGAAAAGAGCACCATATCCTGGATATCAGGTATCCTGTGGAGATTTTGTGTGAGTTTGCCATTTCATATTTATGTGTAATTTGAACTCTAAAGAGCCATTTGAGCTGCATATTTGGCAAACACCCATTGGTAATTTTAATAAGGAAAGTGGGATTTCTGTTTGTTTTTCCCACAAAATCCACAGCTCCTCAGAGTCAAAGATTAACCTCCTGCTGATTCCGACAGGAAGGATCGAAGGACGTGGATTGTATTGAGAATGAAACAAGTGAGGAAATGGCAGTGTTTATACGGGCAGATTACGACCTGGACGAGAGCCAGCCAGAGCTGTTAATAGAAAAGGAAGATGTTTTATTTCACATCCAAGGCTTGGATTAAATCTTACTGCTCTGCACATACTCATTTTAATATGTTACTAAACTGCCTGCAGCATCTTAATTATCGAAACATTATTATTTTATTTAACTGACAAAAATGTTATCCTACGTAAGTAAAGGGTAAAAGAGTGTAAAAGTAACATTAGCAATGTTTCATCCTTTATGCAAGCGACAAACGGCAATGTGCTTTGATTTTTGCATTGGTTTTTTTAGACGCTTACAATGTGAAGGAACATAATTTCCAGATATTTAAGGGGATTACCATAAAACTATGATGTTTTCTAATGATACTTCATATTATAGTGCAAACTTGGGACACACATTAGGATGCATTCTATAACTCCAGTCAAAGCGCATGACTGTGTACTTGAAGCACAGGCCCTGATTTGGCAAAAAGGGGTATTGGCTTTATGAGGAGGGGTTTTGTATGTCACAGCTTTTTGTGTCAGGGACATGATTCACACAGTGCTCGAGACATTGACATGTTGCCCATTTCTTTCACTTCCAGCAACACACAATGCCCATGAATACTGGATATGTTCAGGCTTTATTTTTAAAAAGGTAATTGCAGTCACTGGCCATGAAAAACTCCCGTGTTTTTTCATGACCATAAGATCCATGTTAGCGAACATTCATTACATGCACACACGGAATGTAATGAATGTCTGGCATCACTGTGGTGTTAACACAAAGTCCTGGAACTAGAGGAAACACTGGTTGCTCGTCGGTTTTCACTTGGAAATGATATACTTGCACATAATTGCTGTTTACGCTATTGAGAACGGTGAACAAAATGTCTAATTATAACGATGCATCTCATTTTGGAGAATAAGCAGTGGAGACGGGAGGGAAGCGTCACCTCTGCAGCGGGGGCCGTAATGACTCTGTGGGCCTTTCATGGTCAGGGGAACGGAAGATTTCCTCATTAAGTGCATGCACTGAATGGCTGATGAGCCCAGCTCTGCCGATGCGCTGCGACGGTGGATGGAGGCGCTCTGAATGAGCCTGAGACTCCGAGGAAGTGTGCGAAGGAAATGAGATAAGGGGGGGGGTGGAAACTCGCCGATAATGGATGTGTCACTTACACAGCCTTTTAATTGCGGCGCAGGAATAAACTCTGATCCAGATTAGATCACCAGAGCAGCCTAGAACACACAGAGAAAGTTTTTAAAACCGCGCACGGGCTGGGGTTGATCGCACCTGCGGCATTGTTCGAGATGACTATGATCGCTTTCTGTGGAGTCGGGTGTCAAGTACCACGTGAATTATTTTGGTATGCCTAATATTCCGGATGTTTTGGCTGCGATTATTACTGAGCATTACCAAGCCTGCTCTTTTCTTTGCTATTGTGTCTTTCTTCCTTCTCAGGTCTCCGTCTGCTTCTCCGTTGTTGTGGTATGTGGCTAACATGTGTTTTATCAAAAGATAAGTATCCATTTGTTCCACATATCTACTCGTTATGTATTAGGCTACTCTTAGCTCTTGAAAATACAGAATTATCATTTGGGTTCAAATTAAGGACTGAAATTTGAAAGCCCAGGCTTTTGTGCATCAAATTCAAGCTTCTAAAGTGTTATTGATGTATGATATTGATGACACAATGTGTTTTGTGCACTGGAGTTCATTCAAATTTATATTTATTTCATAATAATAAAAAAAAGTATTTTTTGATGTTCAGAGATTAGGGCAAAGTGTATTGCTCTTAGGCTGAATCTAGTCTGCAGCAGTATACCTCAGATTTCAAGTTTACATGCACATGTTTTAGCATTGTGCAGTGTGCTCTCATACTTGTGGTCAACATGACCATTTCAGCAAGAGATAATGAAATCTTAAAAGGCTTTCATTTCTGTGGTCAGAAGCTTGAGCTTGTATAGTGAGTCCGTGCCGCAGAGAAAAACATTAGCGGCCTATGTATTAATTCAGCAATTATGAGGTAATACAAAGAGCACCTGGGGCTATGTCTCTGAAAAAGTACCCGTGGTTCACTTTACAATTATCATTTAACATTTATTGAAGCTTGAAATGAATCATACTTCTTCCAGAAATCAGTAAGCATTTGAAAATTAACCCCAGGCAAAGTGTTCGCTTCTCAGCACCTAGAGTCCATAGCTCTTAAAAGGCAGATTCATAAATACTTTTAACAATAAATGCAACCAGACACTATGCCTCAGTTTTGTTGTCTCATTGAACCACCTGAGGTGATTTTTAATTTTATTATGATTGTATAGGTTCCACACAAATCTGGGCCCAATCGGGTAATTCTGGTGTGCTATCCACTATGTTGACATGACACAGAACCCCACACGTTTTTTTTTAGCGGAGGGCTTTTTCCAGGGTGAATTGCGTAGCATACATTTTTACATGTTGTCCATATACACAGCTGGATAGTAATTTAAAGCAATTTGGGTGAAGTAACTTGCTCAGGGGTACAACAACAATGCCCCACCTAGGATTTTAATCTTCAATTATGTGGCCAGTCCCTTAACAATTGCTATGTACAGGCAATGGCTAAAGTCTGGCGTGTCGGTACTGGTACGGTGTTACTGAAACTCCTGTGTAGGCCTATGTCCTGTACATAGCTGGGCTGTTGAGAAGAGAAGTGGGATTTTTTTATCGCAGAGTACACAGATGGAACTTTTACTCAACTCTCTGTCAATGAGCTGTCTAGCACTTGTGATGGGAGTTAATGTACAGTCGTGGTGAGTCAATTGAACGCTTCAGCCTACAAGCCGTGTCATGTACTTACTGTAGACCCAGGACCATTACAGCGTTGCAGAGGCGCCTGTTTTGCATGGATTTCTGCCAGGAGGGAGCAGAGAGTATAGAGAGGGGTCTTAGGTTTGATTCCTTTGATGGGAATGGAGTAGTAGATGTGTGTTATGCATTATACATGGGCTAAATTCAAGCAATGCATCTGCTGAGTGAATGCATAATGCAATAATGAAACATATATGTAGTGTAATAATAGTCGCGGGCTTTTAATGTTGTCATGAGCACATCTATCATCGTCTCATGGGGTGTCAGGCTGCGAACGGCGCTTGTTAGCGGCCAGTGTATTCATTAGCTGGTTATTATGTCTGCTGGTCCTATTCCATTTTTTCCCTGACTATTTTGATTGAGTCTGATGTGGCAGAACATTTAGCCTGTATGGATCATTATTCCATTTCCAAGTCACGGGGCCTCTTGGATGCAGTATTAATGAAGGTGTCTTAATCATGAACAATACTGTGTATGTACTACTGCCTGGGGAACTGAAGAATGAATCAGACTGTACGTTTTAGTCTGCCATGCAGCCACACGAGACCCCAGCAGCATTAGAACTGAGAACGGAAACGGTCACATTTCTCACAGTTACTCTCTGTGTTGAGAAAGTGTCTCAAAAGAGTTAAAAGGAGAATGAAGAGCTGAGTGAATGAACTCAGACGGAGACTTGGGGAAAGTCCCACACTTTTGGGTGATGGAATGAGAGAGCAACATGTTTTGCTGGACTGGGGGGGAGGGGTGGGCTAATGTGTTAACTATAGGGAGAGTGTGTAAGCTATGGAGAATTGCTGTAGAGAAGCCTTTCTGTGGCAGAAGTTTCAGAAGTAATTGTGATGTCATCTCAGGAGGAATGGAGTCCGTCGTCATGGTAATCCCTGCCTCATTGCACAATACCTCCTCTGGTTGACTGGGCCCCTGCACAAGTAGCACGGTCCTCCGGCGCAAAGACTGTGCAGTTCAAATGCTGAACTGCAGAAGCAGTGTACATCAGAGGATGTTATAATGGTTGGACAGGCTTACAGCCGTGATAGGCAAAAATTGGGATATAAAGCTGAAATGTTTTCATTAATAGCTGGGTAGGGAGTCTCGGGACTGGGAATAATTTCTTCTGCCGTGAAATAGCCCTGGACGATGTGAATCTGAAATTCTATGAAATAGAAGGAAGAAACTCACTGACATTAACAAGCTAGTCAGGTTTTCCTCATTTTTATGCCTGTCAGTATTGTGGCTCATATGGGTCAATATTTCACATATAGCCATAAACACACAGTGACCTCATTTTACAGCAGCCCAGCTTGCATATATGGCCTTATATTGAATATTTCATCTAGTATTGACTTTTGGGGAAGCTTACACACATCATTATTCCATGTTGCTGGAACATTGATTTGATCCATTCCAGCACTTTGTGAAATCCAAGTGTGTAATAGCTATTTGACCTCTTTGATCCAAATGTCTTTGAAGCATTCACATAATACACCAAAAAAGACTTTGTTCCCCAAATTAAACTTTCTTCCCTTGTTTTCCACTTGACATAACTGAGTGAAAAAGCGTATTTTGGACGCCCCCGCCTACCAAGCTCCCAGACAAAAGATAATCTCATGTCCACAGAGAGTGTCTTGTTTTGGAGTACAAGCACATAGTCATGTAACACATGAGTCTCACAGTGTGCACATATTCAGCCAGTAGCCTCAGGTAAAATGTGTTTCATCATACTCATTTACCTCATGTGGTTCATAAACATTTTCGAGTTACTGCGATTTCTAAAACGCCTAACCTGAGTAAACCGACTCTCTGTTTTAACTCTGGTTAACCTACTCATCTACTTTAACGGGAGTGAACTCACTGTATGCTTTAACTCTGGTAAGACCAATGTCTAACTGTTTACGGTCTACTTTAACTGAAGTAAACTCACTGGGTCCGTGCGTTTGCTTGAGTGAGCATGAATGAAGTTTTGTGTATGTGCGTGTGTGTGTGAATGTGCGCACACGCACGTGCGCCTGTGTGCACACATGCACATGTATAGCCTATGTGCTCACTGACTCCTGTCTCCTGACAGTGGAAAAGAAGTTCCTTTTGTGAGTTTAAGTGAGTGATTTATGGCTGAGTATGTGCTGCTCCCACACCCCTGGGGCCTGCTGCAGTGTACGAGGCGTGGCCACAAGTCCCCTCTGTTGACAGGAGACTTAACATGTTGTGTAGTCTTTACCTGCTCCTGGGGCAGTAACATGAGAGACCAGGCTTTTAAAGGACACCCAGGGCACCTTTCTCAACAATTGCTAGACATTCAGCTTATATCTATGTCCTTTCACATAGTTATTTAATTTGAGCTTGAAACTTACTTTTTTAGGAAGCTAATAGGACTTTGAAAAAAATCAGTAACAGGGATGGTGTTAAGCTGGGCGTGCCAGCCAGAACACTGACAAGACTGAGTTTTAAAAGCTGCTAATTGCCAGCCAGATACTTTCACTTCATATCCTGGTATTATCACATGTTAAGAAAGTACTATAAATGCCTTTTCAAGATGAAAGAGTGCATGTTTTATGAAGAGATTTATCCAAAACTGTTTTATCTAAATAAAGTAGGTCTTGCCATTGTCTATTTAATATTGCTTCTAAACAATTACATTTCTGTATACATTTGTTTTATCCTGCTTAATTCTGGTTTGGTCACTCACTGTTTTCCTACATTCACTCAACCTCACACAGTGAGAACAACAAACTCATTAGTATGTATTGGAGCTGTCATAGAACAGATGCCTACAGTAAAGCTGTGCTGCATTAAAAAACAAACACACACACACACACAGGCTAAGTGCATTTTTCTAAATTAAATTATGCCTTACTTACTTTTGTGTTGCCTTGTTTCATAATCAGTGAGTATACATTTGAGCAGGATTTAGCCTATTTTGGGCTGTGGTTTGAGGATGCTGCTCTTGAAACTCCCTCAGAAGTGAACAGCAGTAACAGCATTTTACCACTAAAGGACAAAAAGGCAAGCAGGCCTACTTTTTACCGTTTGCTAGGAATTTAAGCACAATATTAGCAATGGACCTTTGATTATTCAGGCTTATAGTTCAGGGGAGCAATTCCAGGGCCCAGAATTTGAATGGAAACCAGCCTTTAAAATGTAGGACTTTTAAAGCTCTATTACCTCCATTTACAAACTGTGCAAGCCACAGTTTGATTTTCCAGTGTTCCCCAGAATTGGCACAGACGATGTGAAAGTACTTTTTAAAAAAAAAAATAATAATAATAATTAAATAAAATAAAAAATCTGAATTTGTGAGTTGTCTGATGGGATTGAAAGCCTCCAGATACAGCGGCCCTCCTTGGCCAAGGTCAAGTAGTACTGCCATGAACTCTGGATCCCCTCTCTGGGAAATCAGTGCGCTGCTCAGCAGTCACTGAGTCACACAGCTTAGCTCTCGTTACTGTGTGTATGCATCCTGCGTAAACTCATTCTTCCTCTTCATGTCTGCCTCTGGTGATTTTCATATAATCCCCCCTGATTGGATATCATCAGCACTGTCCTGTTCCTGACCTACTGTTGCCAGAGTGGGGGGTGTTGTGTCCAAGGCTCCACGTGCTCTGCCGCAGACAGCTGATGTTGTTCTTTTTGTGGAATTGTTCTAGTATCCATAAGATACAGGTCCAGTGGACTCGGGATGAGGGGCATTGTGCTGTCCAGAGACTGGTGGGGTACAGGCAATCTCTCTCTCAGGATGAGTGTGTGAGGAGGATGCAGGTGATCTCTCAAGGGCACTATGACTGTAAGAATAGCTATGTGGAAACCCATTTTTAACACTCACTGGTACACAATGAACTCTGTGTGGTTCTGGATGTGTGTGCTTCTATTTCTATCCACACACACACACACACACACACACACACACACACACACTGTTGGGGCTCATGTTTCGCAGTGCCGTCTGCTGGTTGGGATGTGTACTGCTTGCCACCAAAGTGTGCTGCAGGACCAGTGGTCTAATTTGTTGATTAATGTCCCTGTCTGCTGTGGAAGCATTTAATTATCTCCCCTGACCTTCTGGATAATGTGTGTTGGGCTAATGATCGCTGCAAAGAGACAGCTTATCAGACTTTATTCCCAAACTTGTACATCTGCTCCTGTATGCATGCATCTCTCAGATTTGTTTGGTTTTTGGTGGGTTGTTTGATTTTCTGGGAATCAGTTATTTATTTAGTCATTTTACTTGGCACTTGTGGGGGCCAGGGGCAATGATTCAGAAGAATTAATTGTTCAGATCAGAAAGTTCTTTCTCTTAATTTACCACAAATGTTTCTCTTACATTCTAAGCTAATTATGGTCACTTGTTTATGGGAAGACTATTAGGAGAAGTTCACTGAAAGCATGGATTGATGCAAAGGCAGCTTTATTGGTAACCAAGTGTAATTGTGACCAGGCTACATACAGGGAAATATCGAAGCTAGCAGGAAAGTTAGTGTGTATAGATTTGCCATACTTAAAATTCCTTACTACATATTTCCTGCATATCTATTCATGTCTTGTGTCTAATGTATTTCTAGCCTGATTTATTCTGAAAAGTGTTAATGCCAGTTGGTCTTCAACAGGAAGTTTTGCAGTTAAGAGCAGCACAATACAATCACAAATATTTACAGCAAAACCCTCAGCAGACTTGCTTCCAAGTGCATCATGTGTAATGTATACCTCTCAACCAAATGGTTTTGTAAATAGTTATGTTTACACAGCTGATGTCTATGGTGAGGTATTTTTTTCAATACTGCTGCAGCTAGCTAATAGTCACAAAAGTGAATGTTTATCATGTACTGATAATTTTGCATGAGGAAATACTATTTTTACACATAATGGTCATTCAAAACTTAATAGTCATAATAGTGACTATTATGTGACTAATAGTGACATAATAGTCATTTCAACCCACGCAAATACTGTCTCTTGCCACAGAAATTAATTTAGTGTGCAAAATCAAACATTCGTATGTCTCAAACGGAGGGCCCATGTTTTCTCCTCAATGGCTGCAGCTTCAGTGCCACACTGAGTTTGCAGAAATAAAACCCAACCCTACCATGTACCATGTACTGTAGGCCTTGGTTTGGATTTCCACAAAAATGTTCTCCTCGCTGTCAAACTCCGGAGGAGTGTTTTGTTCATAAGTGAACCCAGCGAGAGTGTCTTCTTTGAGGGATTACAGCAGATGATACAGTGTTCTGCCATGCTGGTTCTCACATGAGTGTAATCTCTGTGGACAGATAGCTTGGAATTCTCACAGACACCCTCATTGCTAATGCATCCCAGATTCTGGGAACAAATGACCCCAGATGCTCATTAAATCTAAGATTCCTCTGATATTCCACATATTGCTGTTATTTAAAGCTCACTGCTTTGGTATATAATTTTGTGGTTTATTCATTGTCATTTATTTATGTGGAATCTGTGTTTGAAAAACACAGAGAAATGCTTTCAAGGGGGGGGGAGATATTCATGTTCCCACGTGTAAATGTATTGACATTCTCACATTTTACCTTTCAACACAAAATTCCATTTGTGTTTACTATTAGCAGTCATGTAGTGAAGTCATTTCTTTCATGAATATTTGCAAGATGCTTATGCAGCATGAATAAGAATCTTGCTCGGAGATATGTAGCTGTAGTTTTGCTCTTTGCTCTGAAAAAGGAAGTTGTTTGTGATGCTATTTTTTTCTCCACAGATCCTGTATGTATGGCTGTGAGGGCATTAGCTGAAGTAACAGAGATTTCAATTGTTGTCGTCTTCATTTACCCTTAACTGTATGGAGTATCTTCCTACTGAAAATAGACTACAGAGATGTAGGTCCACTTCTATTAAAATCATGTTCCTCCGTAACTGCTAAGTGCAGAATATGGTACTGTTTATATGATGCCTGGGTAAATAACATTTAGGAAATGGTAACTAAGCCCTGCAAGCTGACTGAGTGTGGACCCGAGGGAGTATTTCAACCTCAGTGGTGAATGTTACAGTAATAAACAATTTATTATATGGACGGGGAAGGACTGGACTGTGAATGTGTTTTCTGAAGTACCTGACATATCAAACACCCATTATTGATCAGAGAATGGGCCCTGGTTGGGGAGTGGGTGTTGCAGTGAGATGATTTTACCCAATGTTGTTTCATAACTGGTAAATTCCCCACCCTAGTCTGACTTGAGATCTTAACAGGCAAACACAGCACTCAGGGCTCAAGCTAAATGGTTTTCAAATGATGGTCTGGTCACGTTGGGTAGCAGCATCATTGCGATCATATGTGCATTATAAATGTGCATTTTAAAGCCACCAGACACCACTGAGCCCCGTAAGGGTTCATTCAGAGCAGTTCTGAATGAGCTGAAAGGCTGCAGAGGGTTGGCCAGGATGAAAGAGCTGACAGGATAATTGGGGAGCATATGTAGCGCTGTATTTAGCATTGAAAACCGCCTGAATACTGATAGACTAGATCCCCCTTACAGTGTACATAAGTTGCAGTATTGGGTGATGCAACTGCTGTCTCAGAGCCACCACATGCAACAGATCTCAGAAACCACTTGTCAAGGGAGGTATAGCTTGTTGCTTTGCTCAATCTCTGTCAAGATTAAGTGTGGTCATTTTTAGATCATGGATGGCCATCCATGCGCTACCACAGCCAGCACACATTCCACCAAACTGTAATGGGGCAAAGCCTTTGTAAAAAATAAAATAAAAAAATAATAATAATAATTAAATAAATTATTATAATAAAATAAAAATTATTATAATATTATTCATGTTTCATATGTGTCTCACATTTCCACTGGGTGAATATCTGATTGGATGTGATTCATGGACATCTCTGTGAGGTTGTGATTCTATTGAATTACTTATATCATACCTAGTGACCGTGGTTGTAGGACTGCATTTGATTGTTACAGTATTTAGCCTACCCCTGCAATTAATTAATTAATAAGAGATTTTTAATTATTAATATTTGAATTATTTCTATGTGCTCTGTGCAAAATTGTATGTTACCAGTGTACATTTTATCCATATGTTTATATATGAATGCTAAACTACATGGTTGTAGAGCACATATAGAGTGATTATTTTGTTTAGGCAAATATTTACATACAATATTGTTACTGTAGTTGTATCTTAGTATGGAGGCCTAACATAGTAAGTACATATTTGTTTTATTAGCCTATAACCTGCCTCTAGCAGGAGTTTCTTTGTTATAAAGGAAGCTTTGTAGGTCTATGGCAAAGAAACTTCTTCCTGGGTAGAGTTGCCAGGCAACCAGCAGTGCTGACAGGTATTTATAATACCTGACTTTCCATTTACCCAAAGGTCAGGAGTTGCCAAAATTATGCTCAGGACTGCTGACCTCCTTAGATCACACATTCTGTGCCAGCTTTCAGACAAATGTGTGGTGAGCCCTTTTGATCTCAAAAGGACAAAGATATACCCAATCTTACTTGGACAATCTGTCTATTTCTCTAGATCCAGTGTATAGAACACGTACTGCTAGTAGTGAACAAATACAAAATAGTTTGTGCATTTTGTCTGCAGGAACTACAGCTGCAATTGAAAATACTACAGTTCCCATGAGGCAGCATAGTCTCACCACATGGCAGAAGCAGCCTGGTGATAATCACAATTAATTAATGAGGGCTCAAAGCACTGACACTTAGACAGCTGAAACTAATGAGGATGCATGAAACCGGCCTTTTCTGGAACTGTAATGAGGGAAAGGACTCAGGTTTTAAATAATTCATTTTTTATTTTTTCCATTTTCTCCCAAATTCCAAATCTGCAGTTGTGCCGCTGAGTTTGTCTCTGCGCTCCCCCATCCCATGCATGGATCATACCAGCTGATGCATGTGCACTCCTCCAATGTACTCACTATTTTTCACTGCACAAACTACACACAAATACAGGAGAGCGAGAAACTGATATTACAGGTACTGGTGAAGACGAGTGGTAGCGTGTAGGTGCCTGTTGAACGCTCAATTTACAGGCTGTAATCCCAGTTGCACATTCAGCCTGCACTCTTGGCAAGCACCTTTACCAGCTGAGCCACTTCTGAGCCCATTCATAATGTTTATCAACTTTTATTTGACTTTACGTCGAGCCAAAGCCTTGTTTTTTTGCACAAGATCTACATGACTAAGACTTATTGTGTCCTCCTTTAAGTTATGGCTTAGTTGGTAGGGGCTTTATGCTTCTTTACTGAGTTTTGTAATTCTACCTTCAGAGATGAGCACTTTTGTGTTGTTTGCTGTGTTCCTCTGTGACAGTTTTGCTAGTCTGCTTTGTATGTATAATATCCATGGAAATTATGTCTGAAGTATCTCAATCGTCAGTGAGTGAAGTCTGAAAACCAATTAGACCCTGTCTTTTTATGTTGAATGCACAAAGGAACAGAAAGATTTTATTCATCATCTGGGTACATACAGTATAATTGTATTATCCTGTTTAAATAATTATTTTCTTTGTAAATGTAGCCTAATAATATAATTTAGTCAAAAGCAGTGTCTGTTTATCTTGGCACAGTATCCATTTAATTTAGTGTTTTTCAATTGTGTGTTTTACCAGAAAAAAGATCTGTATAACAAGGTTTGTATTAAAGGTGACATATAGAAATGGTTTAAGAATGGTGCATGCTAATGTTTCCTTTTAGGCACAGTATTTCAAATGACACTTTAGAGTAAATACTTTTCTTGTTCTTTCACTGTAGTCTCTGAGGTATTTCTAGGCCAAATGCTAGTTTTGTTTTTGTTTTTTCATAGTGTGTCTTTAGCTTTGTTTCTGCTCACAGTGGTTCACACTCAAATGGATTTACAGTAAAGTAGATAAATCCTCTCTCTGGAAGGATATGTCTAATTATTTACTATTTGTGATTCAGTTGGATATCTTTAAGCCACTGAGATTTTCCTTTGACAGAAGTCGACTCCATTTGGGAAGGAATTGTTTGTAATTTGAATTTCAAATTCATTTTAATTCCTTTAATTCTTTAATTTTTTGTGTATAAGCTGTTAAGCCTCAATGCTGTTGTTTTGAGTAAGTTGTTTATTTAAAGTGGAGATCTGGAGACTGTGTGTGAGAGAGTGTGTTTGCTGTGTCAGTTAGACCGTGTACAGTAATTACATGAAATCTGGGAGATTGTTTATTATCCTGGGCTCTCAGAACTGGATCTTGTCCCAGACTCTTGGCACTGGCCCAGTAAAGGAGCTCACTGACCAGCGCTCTCACAGCACACAGAGCTGAGCTGAGGGGGATGGGGAAGAGGGGAGAATAAATCTCAAATATGGAAACGGCATTAATCACAAGGGAGGCCTGCAGATGTGGCCATCACTCGCTTCCCATCAACATAACTTTTATTGAACCAATAATGGGGCACTTCACATTAAGGGCTTCGTTAAAGAAATGTTCCAGTTTTACAGGTTCTCCGTTTTGTAGATGGAATCCGTTGACGGGTAAACGCGCTGCTTCTGTTGGGTGGGTAGTGAGAAACACTGTAAATGGGACCAGGGTAGAGAGCTTTGGAATGAATGGGAAAGGAAAGTCTTTCAGCTGTTTGTGGAGATGAGGGTATTAAATGGGCAACTGGCCACTTTGCAAAGAGACGCTGGGATTTTTTGGAAGGGCTTATTTGTGCAGCTAGCTAACTGTGTGCAGTCAATAAAGACTTGAGCAGTCTGTGTCTCTATGTCTTCATCATCCACGTTGCCCTCAGAAAGTCTCCAGATGCATAGTGGCCATGGTGCCTGGAATTTAAAATATAGTGACTGTGCTAAAAATGTAATGAAATTAACATGAAAATAAATGCCAAGGTAAACGATTAATTTATACATAATTATACATTTATTTATTTATTTATTTATTTATTTAGCCACAGATAGTATTTATGGGGGAATGATGCTGCTAGTGTGGGGGTCATGAGACTACACTATTCAGACCACGCTGCATGTGGGAAACTGTAAGCAGTGTACAGTTACAAATATCCTGCTACCATGTTTATTAGTCTTTCCTTTGAATTGCAATGTGATGTATTAGCAAATACCTATTTTTTTGACACAGGAACACAAGGTTATTAGGTTATTTTACATGTTGCTCTTCACCTACTGCGAGGAGTGTAAATGCAGTAAAGACATACTGACTCTCTTCACACTAAAAAGAAAAAAAAAGCATGGTTGACGGTGATTTCAGTGAAATCAGTGTGAACAAAAATGTAATTATAAAACTCCAAGGCACAACCTGTAACCTCTGAATCGTGAATGAAAAGAGATCAAAACATTGGATGTAGGCTACTTGGCGAAAGTCTGTATCGAAGTACAATTGGAAAGTAGATCTGTTCACCATGGGTGTTAAAAACAGAAAAGATCACTGAACCTTTATGAGTTTGGTACAGAATGAATCTGCCAGTCCACCTATCCAGGAGGAGGGAATGCTTAGTTTTAGCTGAGCTTTCACGTTAGCTCCAGTGATCGTATTCAGAGTGCAAATGCCGTAGGTGAAAGCACTCTTAAGTCTTTGCCCTGGAAAAGTTGTGCTTTTCTTGCCCAGTGACACCTTTCTCACTCGTAAGCCTCTCAAGTATGTGCCTCTTTATTGTGCGATAAACTTTAAGCAGTAAGAAAGGACTTGTACTCCAGGATTGGCGGTGCAAAGCCACAATGTAATCTAGAATGTCTCCAACAGGCAATGCAAAGCCAGCATGACCTTAGCAGTGTGTCACGGTTTCGTCGCCTGCAAATGTATTGTAACTTGCAAGTTCTGGGTAAACATTTATAAAGCTTTTGTATTTATATTTAGCCTATTTTAGTATGCACTTAATCTCTTCTTGCTCGTAGAGAGTAGAAAACGGTGTACTGTCATTGAGTTTAATGCGTGACTAATGGGGAGACATTGTTTTCTGAAATGCTCGATTCCATGAGAGCATTGTGAATCGGATGACTTCGTCTGTGGCGTAGCCCACCCATTAAATTAAAGCCACCCTTTTTCAGGGGGTATATGCAGTATTACATTTAGCCCCATTTGGTTTGTTAACATCTTCAATCATTGGGTATCATTACATTTTTACTACTTGCACATAATAAGAATGATGTACTGTAGAGCCACTGGTGTTTACTGTATTTTTAAGTGCGTGACACACTGCTCATGTGGAGTCATATATTTTTGTCTGTTTACTTACGTTTATACCCAAACCACTCCTCCGCCCCATTGCCGCTTAAGGAGGAAATTACAAGAGTGATTGAACTTTAATTTGTGGGGATTTATAACTTTTTGGCACATACAGAATGTTTTGTGTAGCTCGTGTTGTAGAGAGACACAGTGCTGATAACTGTGCGGTTCTGCAGGCAGTAGAGGCACTGTAATAGAGTAACCAGACCTGTACCCATAAGGTAGAGCCCCCCTCACTGAAGCACTGCCACTTTACCCTCGAGCAAGGTACCTAACCTGCCTCACTTCCATAAATATCCAGCAGTAAAAATCTATGCAAGTCACCCTGGGTAAGGGCACCTGCTAAGCAGATAAATGATTTAATGTAATGAAGCATATTAAGTATTTCAAAAAGACCTGAAGTCAATGGCTTTGCTGAAAGCTGAATATCCAGGTTCTGTATATCAAACACAGATCAGTTTTAGAGAAATAGTAAAGAGTAATCTCTTTCTGAAGTAAAACTCAGCCAAGATCCACAGCAAGAGAGTATCTTGCAGATCGTAAATATCCGTTTTGTACGCAGTCTCTTAAAAGCTAAGGGTGAGGGATATTAATGGCGAGTTTTGCCCCACCGTTTCCTCCTCCTGGGTGGAGAGAGGAAGTTTTCCAGAGGGGCCACTGGGTTAACAGCAACTGGAGGTCATCAGTTAGTAGCACAGGTCACCATTCATCTGGGAAACGAGGTTGATCCTGTGTCACAAGGAGAAATGCTTCCAGCACCAAAACCTCAGGAGTATTATTTAAAGTTACTACTTTTTATTGGCCTGACTGTTTAAAATGGTGTAAAATTAGTTGCCAAGAGTTCTGAATGTTGGTTGTGATGAATTTGAAAATACTGCAGTATATTGTAAATATGGGGACTTTTTGGAAAATATAAATAGACTGTCGGTCCTAACACATAGGTCCAAAATCTCCCACAGGTGTTTAATAGGGATGAGATCTGGTGACTGCGAAGGCCATAGCATACGATTCACATCATTTTGATACTCATCAAACCATTCAGTGACCCCTCGTGCCCTGTGGATGGGGGCATTGTCATCCTGGAGACCGCTCCCATCAGGATAGAAAGGTTTCATCATAGGATAAAGGTGATCAGAAAAACTTTGTATTTTGCATCTTTTCCTCGAAGGGGACAAGTGGACCCAAACCATGCCACACCTGTCTATATGTTTCACAGAAACTGGTGACTTCTAATGCACATTACTACTTCCTGGATTTATCATTCATCTTATTTGTTGCAGGTGGAAATTATTATAGGGGAAACTGAAAGGCTGGGCCTTTGCTCTGTGAACAATTAGAATTGTATTTCAAGAACATCCAGAGCTTTGAATTAATTATTAGAATTTGCAGTTTTCATTTGGTAAGTTACTGGAGCTAAATAGACTTAAATGGAGGTTTAAATTAATTTGGTGTTATTTGATGTGAATTAGTTAATGGAATCAAACTAGGAAGTGTCCATTTGGACTAAGCGAGCAGGCACAATCCACATACATGTGCACTGACACTAAGATACTCTTTAAATGTATTGAAATATGCTGCCAAGTAGCAAGCTGCTTAAATATATATTTGCAATAAGTTAAAATATTGTGAGATGTATGTATTGAGAGATATATCGGCATGTGTAGAAAATACTGTCTTGGTTACTATCTCATACAGTGCAATAATCTGCTTCTACCTTATGGTGTGCTTATTGATGAAGTGCAGATGAGAGATATGATTGAAAGTGATGCACGCTTGACACAGGGAGGGCCACAGTGTTGATGTCTAGGCTCACAGGACTGCCAACATTATCGCGCAGCAATCTGACAAGCGCAAGTCGTACATGTGTAGTTTGGCATTTCACTGTTTTGATGATTAGCCTATATAGCTTTTTTGCCTTAAAGCCTCTTATCAGGCAGCTAACCTTAATATTACCAAGACTGCCAGGACATTTTCTCACTAATATCTGACAAGCAGGTTTCCACTCAAGTGTGATTGGAACAATAGCTTCCCCTGAGCAGGGAAGAGAAAACTGCACCTGGAGTGCTGAAATATATTTATAATTTATATATATATATATATATATATAAGGTAGTCAAGGCAGTCTGCCGTTTGATTGGATACAGATGTGTTTGTGATGTCAGAAAATAAATGTGGTAAATGAAGGGCTAAACAAGAGAGTGAGCGCTGTCACCCAGCCCCAGGCTAGCAGTGTGAATGATCAAAATCCCTCATTAGTTTCCCCACTTTTCTGTTAAAAAGTGTGTGCGTATTTGGTTATGACGTACCCCACCCCTCATCTCTCACACTCAGTGACCACACATTAAGACCTCACCGTGACAAAATCAATAATGAAGTGAAATCGGTCACAGCTTGTTTTTTATTATTGTCATTGTTTAAAAAAAGTACAACACACAGCGACTAGAGCTATTCATGTCTAAATTGTCTGGTCAGGACATTTATTGCCTTTAGCTGTTATGATCTCACTACAGACAGTGATGTGCTCCACAGTCAGCTTTAATCCCTCTCTCGCTGAGGACATCAAAACAGGAAGTACATCATTACTGCGCACAGAAGATATAATGTGAGACATAATGAGTGATTGTGCAACCCCAATGTGCAAAGGAATCTCTGCTACTCCAAATGCAGGCTACTGGCTCTGGAATTTTCCAGGCGATAGTTCACCTGAAAATGGATCGGATTCACTTTTCTTTCCACTTCATGAATGGAACAAAAGGACAATTTGCCATCACTTCCACTAAAACGTAGATATTTGCCACCCTTAAAGTGTGGATGTGCTGTTGACTGTTGAGGCAGCCTGGAAAGGTCTTATTTCATTCTCCACAAGACAGATCTAATGGTGGGAATGCTGGGGAAACTTGGAGTTGATTAGCATAACCTTTGACCCCAGCTTATTAAATCCAGCCCAGGCCCACATGTGTCATATTGTGTCCTCTCAACTTTCCCAGAGGACAATTGTAGTTTCTATTCTTCAGCCCCCTCCCCCTTCCGCCTGTTTCAGCTCATGAACCCTGTCAATGGAGTATTTGTGTGCATGTACACCCTAAATTGAAATGGGTCTGACTTTACCTCCTTTCTGTTACTCTGCAGCACTGGGTTTGTGTTTGTGTGCGTGCGTGCGAGATTCTGTGAGACAGACAGACAGACAGACAGACAGACAGAGAGAGCTGAATTAGGCCAATACCCACTATTAAATATTGAAAAAAGAGCAATTAAGTTTTGGCAACATCAAAACCACAGCGACCCTAACTCTTACCATTATGTAGCCCTGAAATGCCAAGAGCTGAGCATAGAGAAAAGTCCCCTCAGTCAGTTGGTCCTGAGGCTTTCTGCACTAACACCAATCAGCCTCAGGACAGCACCATAAAAACACAGGAAATTAGAGTAAACCAAATTATATCACAACACAAAGAACTATATCAACCATTGGAGCACTCAAACCCAAACACAAAGTAAACTTAATTGCTATCTGGCTTTAAAAAGACATTACATTTTGGCAGATTACCTAACCATGGTAAAAAAATACTAAGCTTAGTAAAAATACTGACAATGTACAGGCTCAGTGAGCACAGTTTGGCCATAGAGACTGGTCGGCTCAGACAGACATGGCTTCCCAAAGAGGAAAGGCTGTGCTCACAGTGCCAACAAAGAGAGGTTGAGACAGAGAAGCACTTTCTTTTAAACTGCACAAAATATGAAAACCAACAAAACATTTTGAAGAGAAACTCCCCATTCTCCTCGGGGAGGAAGGGAGCAGCATGACCCTGCAGCACAATATATTTCTGCCTGCCACAGCCTGAGACACAGAGAGTGACACCAAGACAGCAAACAAATGTATATATTATTTTATAGTTTATAGTTTATACTATAC
This sequence comes from Ilyophis sp. 1 JC-2022, assembly GCA_022702515.1. Lineage (NCBI taxonomy): Eukaryota > Metazoa > Chordata > Actinopteri > Anguilliformes > Synaphobranchidae > Ilyophis > Ilyophis sp. 1 JC-2022. The sequence goes on along the minus strand of CM040406.1, from coordinate 91,023,277 downwards.
TGTCTCTCATATAGTTTATGAGAGACAGAGATTGCCGTATTAACTTTTCCGGCAACACTACTGGCTTTTGAGTTACGATGGGACAGAAGTAGGTCAAAAGCATAACCAAGATGTGTACATTTCTGATGAGGTAGACTGTCTTATTTGTCAGTGAGCGAGCTAACGTTAAGTGTCCTGCTAATGAAGAAAAGGGTGAACTTCTCAATTTGAATGTGCACATACACCTATGGGAACTTTAGAAACTTTTGTATAACTACATGACATGGATGTGTGACTTTACAGGGTATACTGTGCAGCTAGGTTGTAAGGTATCATTTATTTGGTGTACTTGCCCAGTTTATTTATTTTTTATTGGTAAGAAACAACATTGCAGGATGGGTGTATTGGTGAAACAAAATAAGTTTTGTGTGATTGTCCATTAATTTTATGGCTTTGAGCAATAGTGCTGACTGCTGACCCCAGCTCTCATTCATACATGACCCCTAAATGTTAAAGTTCTGTAACATTTTGGAGAAAGGCTGTATATGTGCAACGGGTAAGGGAGAAAGATAATATACAGAAAGTTCTTCTGATTTTCAAACCTTAACCTTCAACAGCTTGGTAGGCAGTGTTGCAAAAACATGCACCATTGAATAGGTAGTTCATCATTCCACGTGCATGCAGAAATTGCAATAATTCAAACGACTGTCCAAGCTCAGAATTTTTAAATCATTTATTAAATTAGAGATTTAACCACAGTAAGTGCTTGGCATACACAAGTAGAGATTTTGATTAAAGTAGTTGATTTAAGCACAGATGTCAATTGAGGATGTAATCTACTTTGATTGTTCCAGTCCAAAGGTTTTAGGCCTGGAACGATCAAATAACTTCTTGAAAATTGTCTAGAAATTAATGTGTAAAAGAGATATAATGAGGTATAAAAAGGGGTATAATGAAGTCAGTGATGTAGAAGCCCATGTTTCCCATATTACTACATTGTGTTTTCATTATGCTGAAATTATAGTATATTTGGAAGGTTAAACGTTCAAAGCGTTGACTCCATTTGTCAGCTCTCAAACTGGAGAGTAAAAAGGCAGGTGAGGACATTAACAGAGACGGAGAGTAAAAAGGCAGGTTAGGACATTAACAGAGACGGAGAGTAAAAAGGCAGGTGAGGACATTAACAGAGACGGAGAGTAAAAAGGCAGGTGAGGACATTAACAGAGACGGAGAGTAAAAAGGCAGGTGAGGACATTAACAGAGACGGAGAGTAAAAAGGCAGGTGAGGACATTAACAGAGACGGCGAGTAAAAAGGCAGGTGAAGACATTAACAGAGACACGCCCCGACCGCTACCCTCCGTGCCTTCCGGTCTGATCTCTCGCTATGGAGGCCTGAGGAGGAGAATGTTATCAGAGAGGAGTTCGTTAGTAACACTGAAAGACTGATGGAGTGAGAAACGCACTGACTGCATGCGGCTCTCCTGAGGACAGAGGTGAATCGGGAGCCGGGAATGTAACACAATTGTTAACCCATCAGTTACCAGGGTGTCCCTCCTCCCCCCTTCACTGTCCTTCTCTCTCTCTCTCTCTCTTTCCCTTCCTATTTTTCTTTCTTTCTCACATTTTTCTTTTGTGAGTCGTATCATCGGCTCTCTCTCTCTCTCTCTCTCTCTTTGTATATTTCTTTTCCTCTCCCACTTTCTATTTTTCCTGCTCTCGCTCTCTCTCGCTCTCTCTCTCTCTCTATTGTTATCATACATAATCAAGTGATGACGGGTTTGGTGATGAGATTGGTCTTTCTGAAAATGATGTGATGACTGATTTGATTTGCTGCAATTTGTATGTAATACATACACAACAAATAAACAGCATTGGCCCTTGTTTCCAATGAGACTGATTTCCATGGTGTAATTGATGCAATGCGTGTAATTGCTGACAGAACTGATCCATCTTGCTGTTCTTATTCTAGTGCCGGGCCTAAAGGAGACAACATCTATGAATGGAGGTCCACGATCCTGGGACCCCCGGGGTCCGTGTACGAGGGAGGGGTCTTCTTCCTCGACATCGCCTTCACGCCCGACTACCCCTTCAAACCACCCAAGGTAAGACCCAGCATATCCCCAGAGGGGTTTTATATCGCTGTTATTCTGTCTGCCTTCTATTGCTCCTTATCTGTAGAGTGCTCACTTTGCCACGTTTTTGAAATAATCTCATAAAAAATGATTGCAATGGCCCAGTTATTCAGAGGGTGAGGTGAAAGCTGCATTCTGCTCCTCTGATAGGAGTTCATGTTTGTGCTCTGATTGGCTCCTGTGGCCTTTGTCACATATCTTGGAATACCACCCTCATACAGTGGCCTGTGTCAGATACGGTGCCAGCTCGCCGTGCTGTATAAACAAAAAGTCTCTTTTTGATACTGGATATTTTTTTATATTGTTATTTTTTTTTTACTTTTGCCCCTTAAGTTTACAACAGTGTGTACACAATTTGAAATGCAAGTAAGTTTAATTTGTAAGTTTAAATTGAACAAAAGTTTGCTGGTTTGAATCCAGGACATGGCACTTAGGAGCCATATGCAATATGCACTTAAAATAATTTGTGTCTCAACAAAGGAAATTATAAACCTATAATATAATGGTCAAGGAACTGGCTTCACCTGAATTGCTTCAGTAAAAATATCCAGCTGTATAAATGGATACTATGTATAAAAAAAAGGTAAAACGTTGTGTAAGTCCCTCAGGATAAGTGCGTCTGCTAAATGCCTGTAATGTGAATATGTGGCGTAATTGTGCAAATGGTTTCAATTTGTTTATAATGGTTCATTAACTTTTAACACGTTTCACGTTTCTCCATATTGACACGTTTCTGGTGTCAATATGGAGCCTTTGTGTTAGCCGCACCTCATTTTTTCCATCTCTACCTGTGTCTTTTTAGTTAGGCAATTGAAAGTAGCTATTTGGCTTAGTATGGCGGTAGCAAATAGTTTTTTATTGCATTCTTAAGACTCTTTGAAACTAATTGTGGAAATACCCTTTATTTTTATCTTGCTTTTACATTACATTACATGGAATGTACATTATATTACATTTTGTGACAGTTATTTTGAGTATTGTTTTATCTGAAACCTTTCTACAACCATTTGTGCATACTTTTCTGTTAATATAAACAACTTCATTATTCCTCTATACTGGATGTGTTGGATCGTTTTCATCATTTTCCTTTTGATTGAAAATGAACAAGATACACAAACATTTAGCCATGCTGGAAAGGAGCGCGTCTGCTATACTAAGCCCCGAGGGAGTTGGATTTTAAAATGACCGGCCCTCACAGCACCGTTTTTGAATACGTAAGCAAAACGATAGTATAGCACGATACCCTTTAGCAGAGCATCCCATCAGATAAATGTTGATAGCCAAGCAATGTCGGGCTACTCTGTAAATGATCCGAAACGTGTCTCTGTTAGTCGCCGTGGGCGCATCTCTCCCCCTTACCGCTGATATCGGTGCTGATGCTCTGTAAGTCAGAATTCCAGTACAATCCGGGCGAATGTCAGCTCAGGTTTGTACTAAAAGCAGCTGTAGCCGTGCCCGTTAGCCTGAAGGCCTAGCCACAGCTGCACTCTAGACTCCCACCCCTAGGGATCGCACGGAAGAATCGGTTGTCATTTTTTATACTGTTCTTCCATGCATGCGGTTGAAAAGGACTGAGGTCAGGTAGGAAAGGAAGCCACACTTCTCAGTCATGGTGAAACCCACTCTGTGTCATCACATCTGACGCTCGGTAAATTGAAAGAATGCAAAAGCCATTTGATGTTTCCTGCAAAAGTCAGAGTCATTTTCCCTCATATGTTAGTGATTGGAGGAGCGGAGACGCCTACGTGCACAGTGCTCATTTTGAATTCAACAAACTGTGGGTTTCTGTTGAATTTGTACTGTTCTCTGTGCCTGAAGCCCTTTGGTCTGAATTGGCATGTTGCATGATGTTTTCCAGGAAATGTGTATGCACTTAGGTGTCATCAAATGATGTTTTTACTGCTCTTTAAGACTGTAATATGAACAAGGTTTGTTTTCCATTCTTTATTTATAGGCTTCTCAAATGAATGTGAACAAACCACAATGCACATGTGAAGTGAATTTCACTGTGGCTTCAATGGAATTCATAAATTAAATCATGATGCCTCTAACTAGTAAAGTAAAAATAGTACTTTATATCCAGTAAAAAAGAAATAAATGGTTTGGTCTGACCTGAGTGTTCTTCATGCCCCTCAAACATTATGTCAAACATAATTGGTGTGGTCACTGAAGTAGAGGTAGTTGTGGTCGGGTGGTTAGGGGACCAAAATCCCACTTCATAGCAGGACATCTGAGGTTACGCATTGAGTGCTCTATGAAAGCAATAAAATGAAAATGTCAGTACTCAGTTTGCTTTTGTGGGCTTCCTAATATTGATAAATATACAACAGTAGCTAAATGCATCAAACTCAGGAACATTTAAAATGCTTCTGAAAGACTCTACGGTGTATAAAGGGAAATAATTTGAGTCCCATCTCCTCCTGCTCCACCTCCTCTTTCCTCGTTGTGATCATCTGTATTAATGACAACAATATACAGCAATTACCTTCGTCATTTAGAGGTGTACAAAAGGTGACTGAAATAGAGCTCTGTCTCAGCCACCCTCAGCTGCATGGCAGTTTGAATGCATCTTCTGCTCTGCGTGTGGCTGTTATCACAGAACAGACACGGTGTCAGCACAACAGGCTGGAAGAACGGAAGATGTTGTCACTGCCATTGGCACAGCGGGAAGTGAAATTTTGTTCCACAGTAATGGCAGAGAACATCAGCTTTCTTATTATCGCCCCCTCTGTACTCCTGTGCTTAGATTGTCACCGGCCGGGCTAATAGGACAGTTGATCTGGGCTAAAAAGATTATTTCCGCCAGAGCTTCTCCTGCACAGACACCCTTATTCTTCCTCCTCTGGGTAAATGCCAAATGTGACTTTAATGCCTATTTTCTGCTACTTATAGCCTAAATGGGTTTGGCTACATGATTGTAGATCAAAGGAGTAATTCTGCAGACGTTGTTTGTTTCTCAGGTAACGTTCCGAACACGAATCTACCACTGTAACATCAACAGCCAGGGTGTGATCTGTCTGGACATTCTGAAGGACAACTGGAGCCCCGCCCTCACCATCTCCAAGGTGCTGCTGTCCATCTGCTCCCTGCTCACAGACTGCAACCCCGGTAAGACACGCCTCCATCTCTAAAAAGACCACTTTGCTTCAGGGGAACCTTAAAGCTGGAGTACGCAACTTTCTCAACGGTCGCATCTGTGGTCAAAGACATTTCAAAGTCATAACATCCCTTAGCCCTGTCCACAGAGAAAGAGACACACCCCTACCCCACTGCTTCCACAGACCTCGTCGTGAAGGTACAACTGGCCTATCTCTTCGATTGGTTTGCGTCATGAGCCACTTTGTCTTGAAAACAAGAATTTGGGCCGAATCGCTGGTTTTAGAATACAGAATTTGAGAGTAGACACATTGTATGGTGCTGGATTTCTCTCACAACAGTTCTTTCTATGATTGCTACCAACTGAGCATAACCGTTCCCTGATATTTGTCAAAAAAATTATTTATGTGCCACTATAATTTTTATTTTCAAGGCAGCTTGCCCTGCGGTGTGAATTTTTCCAACAGTGAATCTGTCCTGAATTCTCATCAGCAAATGCATTCATTTCAAATGTGACAATAGACATTCTGATCAAATCAAATGCAGTTGTGTCCCTTGAAATTGGTGAAGTTAGGCAGGCGATATGTTCCTTGACTGTAAATCTCAATCCAGCAGCTCTGTGAGCCCCAGGCTCTCTTGTGTCATTTGTCTTTTAACAAATATGTTATATTGTAGGAAGTCATATTGGCAGTTAGCTAAATTGTGTAAAAACCGTTTATTATAAATTGGATCATCAGTACTGGGGTACTCACCTTGTCACAACATGAAAATGTGTAAATTAAATTTGTGTGAAGAAGATGACCTCAAAATTGTAAAATGCTGAATACTTTTCGAACCATGAAACTGAAGAGCAATTCACTTAAACATTGTCACTGAACAATGTTGTTACACAGCAGCTAGGCCAGCTCCAAAACTCAATCTTTTACTAATAAGCAGTGGTAGGCAGTAATTAATAGCAGTCTGTCTGACTATATCTAATTATAACTTGTCAGATATTGTGTCCGATAACTCATTTTCAATTGTGTCCTCCGAGCACAACCTGTGATTATATCTGTATTGTTGGTAAGGTGACCCGTGCTGACCCGTGGTACATCCCTCTAATATGTCCATATCCGTGTCCAGATTGACAGCACTTCCATTCGCAGAAGAGAAAACGGTCCGTTTTAGTTTCCCTTTGAGTGGCGTGGATCTTTCCTCCTCTCCTGTGTCACTTTCCCACCTCAGGCAGCTTTCTGCTCCGCCGCACTCGAGTCAATGGCAACCAATGCTAGTAACAATGCTCGCTCTGAGCCCTGCGTGGAGAGAGACAGGCCACCCCACCCCCCCTACACACACACACACACTGAAGCTGGGACTCACGGGAGATCAGTGGTATTGCTCTATAGAGAAGCAGGATAACACTTAATTAACCCTCAAAGCATTTATTATCTCACTGTGCGCTGCAGTCGTCCTCGTCGTTCAGCGAGGGGGAGCGATCGCGTTCATGCAGCGTGCCCTGGCACACCAACCGCGCGGGCTGTTAAAACCACTAATGACCCCTCTGTCACCCGCACAACACTGTTGTTTTGGCAGTGGACAGCCTATTGTTTACTGTACTACTTTGGAACGCTAGGAACAAATGTAGCTATTTAGTGTTGCTCTCTGAAAGAAAAAAGTATAGCCAGCACTCATAACAGATGACCCTTGCCAAGGTGTTCCTTTATCAAAATGCTTTCCATGGGTGTAATTTTGTACTACACTCTTTTACAGTGATCTCCTGGTTCAAAGCTTCAATTATAGCTAGTCTGTGCATGTGAATGTGACTGAGTATATGATGTATTTACACATTACGTGATAAGAGTACAGGCAAGTAATAACAGTTTTTTGGCAGAATACAGCCTTTATTGTCATTACAATGGGAAGCTGACATTCTGTACTTTGTTACTTTTCTGAACAGGAGTGAGTGGCATGTCAGCTTTTAATACTTATTAAGACACACTTAATAACTGGAGATGAACACTGATTTCCCACGAGGCTGTGTGTGGACAGGATTCTGGTGCTGCCGTGCAGAGGGAATGCTAATTACACTCCACTGCAATATCCACCTTCTCCTCTCACCTACATCCACCCCTCCCCCAACCCTAGAACACAGCTGGTGTCACCCAAGACAGAGGAGCCCCATAATGTGTCCATCACATGCTGTAATGGATTCTCTGTTAGGTTGAGCTGTCTCAATGGTGGCACAGATTTTAGGGCTACGACTTAAATTTGAGTGACAAATTGAATAGTTTTACTGTTCATATTTACATCTTTGGCATGTTCATGAAATTTGTGATGCATTGTGTATGAATTGAAGAAATGTAATACTTTCTGAAATAGGTTGTGGATTATGGTTTATTATAAATTATAATTGCTAAAAATGCCTTTTAAAAATGTTTTTATCACTCTTGTTGAATTGCTGATTTGTCATTATGAATCATTAAGGCTATAAATAGATATAACAGTGTTTGTCATTACGAGTGGCGTGTGTAAAGCTGTCAGAAGCTTATAGATGTGAAAAGCACTTAGCATCTCTACCTGAAGCATTCCATGTGTGAACACATGTTCATGTTTGTTTGATCTCCTCCTTTTCAGCTGATCCTCTGGTAGGAAGCATCGCCACACAGTACCTGACCAACAGAGCCGAGCACGACAGAATAGCCAAACAGTGGACCAAGCGATACGCCACATAGACCCCCCTCCACACTCATATAAACTCCACACCCCTCTCCACCCTTTCCCCCACCTTGTCAAAGCACACTCACTAAAGTGCAACCTTTGGCCCTCCCTTGTACCTTTTGTTTACCTTTTTTGTGAAAAGAAATGTCTTTCGTTTCTTGTTGACTTGAAAGCTTCTTTTTTATACAAAGAGTAGATTGGGATTTTATTTTCCAATGAACTGAATGTTGGAACTGTCATAGAAAAAAAAAATGTTTTATTATTATAATTACTGTTCCTCCTCCCCCCACTCTGTAAATGTGTGTCTCCCCCCCCCCCCCATCCTTTTTAAGTGGTCCCACAAACAAATGCAGATTATATCTTGTTTCTACTATACTGTAGTGTTTAGAAGTTTTTTGTACGGAATTCATTCATGGTATGTGCATGTTAACAGGATGGAAATTGAAGATTGTATTATTTTTAGCATTCACGTGGCATCTAAGAAGAAACTGTTCATGCTCTACCGTTGGATTTTGTTTGTATTATTTTTTAAAAGAAGCCGTTGAGGCGGACTGCAAAAATATGGGTCCGCCTGTGAGAAGACAGGACTTGTAAATTTACGCGCTACATGCCACCTCTGACATTCTAGAGTGGTTTGTTGTACACTTTGCATTATTAAAGCACCCAATAAAACACTGGCTGAACTGCAGCTCTGGGATGCGTCAGTGTGGCATTTCCTTTGCTTCTCATTTTAGTCATTTGTGAGCAGAAATATACTCATTTTAATCAGATGGCCAATGCCTGTGTCTCACTTTGACTGCCAGCTCACCACTTCCTGAAATCACTTCCTTTCAAACCACACACATTGTTGCAATTTTACTCTAGTATTGGGTTTGTATATATGAGAGAAAATGTGAGACACAGAGATGTATAATGCACACCATATCTGAAAGTGAGCCAAAGATTACTCTTATCTATGTCAGGTTAGTGCATCCCGTAAGTATTCGGACAGTGACACAATTTTTGTTGTTTTTTGGCTCTGTTCTCCAGCACACTGGATTTGAAATGAAACCATGAATATGAGGTAAAAGTGCAGTCTCAGCTTTAATTTAAGGGTATTTAAATCCATATGCAGTGATCCATGTAGGAATTAGTCTTTTTTTAAAAATACATAATCCCCCCATTTTAGGGGACCAAAACTAATTAGGCAAATTAACATAATCTTTAAAAAGTGGTCATATTTAGTACTTGGTTGCAAATCCTTTGCATTTGATGACTGCCTGAACACCCAAAGACATCAGCAGACGTTGGGTATGTTCCCTGGTGGTGATGCTCTGCCAGGCCTGTACTGCAGCCATTTTCTGTTCCTATTTTGAGGGAGTTTTCTTTCAGTCTTGTCTTCAGCAAGTGAAAAGCATGTTCAATTAGACAGTTGGATTCAGGTCAGTTGATTGACTTAGCCAGTCAAAAACATTTAACCTTTTGGCCCTGAAAAACTCCTTGGTTGCTTTAGCAGCGTGTTTGAGGTCATGGCCCTGCTGCAAAGTAAAGCATTGCCCAATGAGTTTTGAGGTATCTTGAGTAGATAACATGGGGAGAGGGAGCAGGGTGCTTTGGATCATGAGCATCCACACATTCCTCTTTCCATCACTTTGGTACAGGTTAATACTCATCTGATCTGTCAATAAGACTTTGTTCCAGATTTCAATTTTTTTAAACTTTTTGATAAACTCTAACCTGGCCGTTCTGGTCTTGACGCTTACCAGTGGTTTACATCTTGCAGTGAACCCTCTGAGGTTATGCTGGTGTGGTCTTCTCTTTATTTTAGTCTTTGACACATCCATGCCTACATTCTGGAGTGTGTTCTTTATGTTAGACTGGTGAAAAATGGGTTTTCTTCACAATTGAAAGTATTTTTCGGTCTTCCACTACAGTGGTCTTCCGTGGTTTACCAGGTTGTTTGCTATTGCTGAGCTCACCAGTGCATTCTTGCTTCTTAACAATGTGCCAAACGCTTGATTTTGATACACCCAATGTTTTAGCTATGTGACTGATTGATGTATTCATATTTTCCCACCCCATGACGGCTTGCTTTACTGGCAGTGACACCTCTTTGGTCCTCATGCTGAGAGATACCAGCGACTCCAAATGCAAATGCATTTCCTAGAATCAGCTCTGGTCCTTACATTAGCTTTCTTGTGCATGAACTAACGATGCAACAACAACAACCATCACTTTTGGTCTCACAAAATGGGGGGGACTACATATAAAAAGAGCTGCAATTCCTACATGGTTCATCTGATATGGGTGTAAACACCCTTAAATGAAACAGCCTTTAACCTCATGTCCATTGTTTTATTTACAATCTAATGTGCTGGATTACAGAGTCAAAACAACAAAAATTGTGTCACTGTCCAAATACTTACAGATGTCACTGCACTGTATCCGAACTGTATTCAAACACTACAAAACCATAATTTGAGGTACAGCCAAGCTATTGTAAATGGCCCTCAAAAGGGGTATACCAAGCTGATGACTCCAGACAAGAGAGCGAGCCTTTTTCCACATTTTAGTATCAATAAGGACTGACATACTAGATATATGGACGCATTCCCAGTGGCTTATCTCGCTGCGTCTGAATAAGAAAAACTAAATTGACTACTTTTGTACATAAGAATTTATTAAAAACATCATCCAAGATTTAAACCATAATTACTGTGACTTGTCTCTAGCCAAGCATTGTGCGAACTTGTATTTTTGTATAGCACAGGGTTCCCTTGTCACAGGTTCCCTTGTCTTTTATAAAAGCAATGCAAATGAAAAATGTGAACCGAGTCATTGCTTAAACAAAAGCAGAACTACGGCGCTTTTGTGCTGTCTGCTTCTCCATTTGCTTCCTAGTGCAGACACTGTGATGGTACCCCCACCCCCAAATATACATTATTGTTACCCCACATGTAATTTGTGTCTTTTGTTTGGCTATTGCTGACGGGTCTTGAGGAATCTTGAAAGATGGGTCCCATAATCTCCCCTCTAAATATAATTACATCAGGTGCTCATAACTGTTCTTTCACTGGCTTGGTTTTTACTCACAATAAGATACAGCACCATTTCAGTTACACACAAACCATTGCATGCAGCTGTGGGAGAACATCGCTTCAGCACGGGCTTTTCATGCGCGTGTGCACGCGTGCATGATGCATACGACCAACTTGTTTTCTTCTTGGCGTCAATCATTTTTACAACAGGTCTCTTCTTTAGAAAAACAATTTAGGTGCAAGAGTTTCCAGCCGCAGTAGAGTTGTGACCTACTTATGAGACAGTCCCCGTGAGCGAGAGGTAGGGTTTCCCTGCTGAACGCTGCTGAGCAAAGAACACTGACAGGAAACTGACAGAGATTATTTAGCCTGAGTGTCACAGTTACCCTGAAGACCCACTGGTGTGTGAAGGCAGAAAACAACGACTCACCTCCGTTTACCACACATTAATGCTTCCATTCACCACGATCCCAGATTAAACTGCCATTTTATTTTTTTTTAAAGATGGATCAATTTTAACAACTGAAAAACTTTAAATGTTGCCTTGTGTTATATAGTGTAATTTGTAATTCAGCAGCCTGGTGAAACATGTTTTATGTCAGTTACTGCCACACTACTTTTACACGTTACTCTGGGTTACAAGAATATTCATGCTGGAATAATTTTACAAAAGAAATGATATGGAAATTCAAACTTGTAGCATAAGGTCAGTTTAAGAACGGCTTCTGAGACCATTGTCACATCTGACTTATAAACAGTACACAGAGTACAGTGTGCAGTACCATCTCTGAGGCATTTCTCAAAGACATATGTTGATTTCTCACTATGATTATGATTTCCGGTTTCCTAAACTATTTTTCTTTCTGTAAAACAGTTATCTGTGTTATGTTTACAGGTTCACCCTAAATCAGGGTTATGCATTTATTTGTACAGCACATAAGTGCACAGTACTGGCTTTCCCGCTTCCTTTCTCTGCTATGACAGTTAGCTGCATGAGCCCACACCTGACTCAGTTGCTTGTTCATTCCACTTATGCCTAAATCAAAAGTCAGTTCTAGATAAATACAGAACTCATTAATTAGTGTGTTAAGTAATCACCCATTTAACAATTCAATATGGATCCAACTGACAAGTAACCAATCCTCAAAAACATAAATATAGATTTTTAGCAGTCTATAAAAAGTGATTGACCAATTAGATTGGGAATAAAGTGCATGCAACAAGATCAATTACATGTGGGTATAGCTTTCATGTTCCAAATCGCATGGAAATGAATGCATGGAAATTATCCTGAATTTGCCACACTGACATTAAATTCAGCAAAACTAAAAATTATATTTACATTATTAATAATAAGGTATGAAGTTGACAACATTCCAGTGTTACCATTGAGAGAACTGGAGATGTAATTCATTTCAGTAAAATACTGTACCTGAATTGTAACATTTTAATTAATTTTCTCCATTCCATAAAAGTGGTCTTGATTATTATTGCCATTTAGCAGATGGCCTTTTCCACTGAAAATTAACATCAAGAACATATTATATTGTCAGGTAAATGTGCAATAAATGTTATTATGTGGCTAATGCCATTAGCTATAACTGTAAAGGAGCAGTAATGAGTTACAATATGCATTTAAAGTAAAATAATTGTAATAAGGTCCATTTAAAAAGAAAGTAAAAATATGAGAAATTATGCTAAATGTAATTATTCAGCTCTTTACAAGACTAACAGTTGGCTGAAACAGAAAGATCGACAGTATTTGTGGATTCTTTGTATGTCTCCGGTTATTTCATATTGGTCTTGTGAGTAACATTTCCTTTGTGCTTCCTGCGATTTGGAACATGAAAGCTATACCCACAAAGTCCCCCATCTCTTTTAAGGCACTTAAAAGGCTCTTCGATTGATCTTTTTATTTTTTTATTTTGGCTAGGTAGCTGCGACAGGAACTAGACTCTTATGTTACATTACTGTACACTATACAGTCCTATAGCATTGAATATGCTTCTGATGCAGCTAGAATGTATTATTCACGTGTCTCCCAGCTACCGTCAGATTAATTCCACAGTCCCTTCCTGTGATCATTCAAAATCCAGCATCATTGTATTCCTGCTGTTTTTATTTTTTTAAACTTTGGAATGAAAGCCTATTTTTCCTCCACACAAAGGATCCTGACTATCACGATTTAGTGAGAGGAGAGAGAGAGAGAGAGATAATGATTTAAGACTGTGGGAGGTTTTTGGTAAAAGATTCCACCCGCTTACAAAAGCACAAGGATACCCACACAATGTTTTCCTTGTATACTTCAGTAGCCTAGAATTTGTTCATTAATGGAATGTGTTTGTATATAGGGCCTTCACAAGTTTTTCACCACCCATTGATTATCCATGTGTAGTTTCACTGTGTTACACAGTCAAATTTTTAAAAATAAATACAATTTTAAGTTCTACTCCTATGTCAGTATAAAGTGCTTAGATGATTTCAGAATTATAGAAAAAGCCTGAAGATAACTTAGTTTATACAGTAAGTATTCACCCCCTTTGTGTAAGCAACCTAAATTGGGCCAGGTATATTCCATTTTCTTGAGAGATCACACTAAATACATTAATAAGATCCACTTATACGTATTTCAAATGTGTTCAATTGCATTATTGCTTGACAATTGTCACCGACCGTGTGAGGTCTCACAAGTGAAACAGAAGATCAGATCATTCATGCTGTCATGAAGACTAAGGAACTGACGTGGAACTTCAGGTATTGTTAGGAGGGGAAAATCTGAAGAAGGTTATAAAAAAATTGCCACAACTTTCATATTAAGTCCATTGTGAAGTAAAGATAGAGGCCAGATACAACACTGACAGAGTTGAAGAGTTTGTTTGCTGAAATGAGAGAAACTGTCCAGATATCAGAATCTCTTCAGCACTTCACAGAGTTGGCCTCTTTGGGAGAGTGGTTAGACAGAAGGCACTTCTGAGAAAGGACAACATTAAGTCATACCTGAACTTTGCCAGAAGCCATGTGACGGACCCTGAGACCTGGAAGAAGATTTTTATAGTCTGATAAGACTACAGTTGAGCTCTTTGGCCTGGAAGCACAAACCAAACACAACCCATCATCCAGGTAACACCATCCCTAATACAGTCAAGCTGTTAAAAATAAAAAATCTATTTAAGTTTATTGCAGTCATAAGAAACTGTATTGTGGCCTTTCATCACTTCCTGTTTCACTATGGTGTAAAAATTAGGTGACAAGCATGTAAAATCATTTTGTCATCCATCACCATGGGGAAAGCCAGAGAACTAGCAAATCGAGAGAAAGATTGTTGTTGACCTACAGAAATCAGCCAATGGATACAAAAAATGCATTCATTGTAAACATGCCACTAATTGCAGTTAGTGCAATCACAACATTTGAAACCTCAGAAACAGTTTCACACTTGCCAAGAAGAGGGTTCAAGTACTTGTGCCGACACAAAAATGTTTTGCTATTGCCAAAAGCACAAGGATTTTTAAATGTTTTTAAAATTATTATTATTATTTTACAGTATTGAGGTTGACGCAATTTATCTAACACTGAATTTTACTTTCAAGAAGAGGCCAAGTTAGCCTGTTATAGTCTCATAGTTTGACATATCTGATTCAGTCAAAACAGACATTGCTGAAAATCATATTGAGTTGGCTGGAGTCAACTTGGAGCTATGACATAGCCATGGGATGTCTACACCAACAGACAACACATATTCATGCTCTTATTCTGTGGTATTCCTCTCACATTCCATAAAGAGACAAGACATGATTCCAGATGATACAGACTGTTATGTTCTCACCTAGCCAGTGAATCAGCCAGTTAATCATATCAACAATGAAGATATTCATATGAAAATGGCCTATAGGTAGGCTATTAGCAAAGTAATAAGTTGAATTATGAATTTATATACTGTAGGCCTATAGGCTATGGACTCACACCAACAAAAACAAGCTTTTGGAAATGATTTGGGAATTATACTGAATACCAGGAGGGCAGAAAATGACTTTCACATCACAAATATTTGGACAAAGACTACACTCTCTTTTTCCAGGTTCCCTGATGTTTCTTTTAAGGCTACTAAAGGAGAAGACCTGTATGATCGATTTCTTCTCTTTCTCTCTGCCATGCCTCAAGTGTAATACAGTTATTCAGGTAGGTAGGCTATTTAAGAAATCAGAACATTGTTTAAAACTTGGTGCCATTCAGAAGTGTAACAAGTATTGTTCAAGAAAGGGTATTGAGTGCAGAGTCCTGTCCAGGATTCATACCTATGGACTTCTGGACTTTAGTTTGTTCTAAGCAATACCAACAGTTTTCCCATTGCTATTTTGGTGTAGAAAACCTCAAGGCTAAATGATTTATGGGTGCAGCAGGTAATTTTGTGCAATAAAATGCTATCCATAAAAATCTCATACGTATTTTCCTGACTCATACAGTAGTGTAGCCTACATGGGACTGTGGGAGAGTGAGAGTGAGATTGAGTGGAACAAAGCTTCCTAGGTTGTAAATAAGGCATAGGCCTACTTCCATAGCCGTATCACATGATAGTCTGTTGATTACACAAAGCAGTAGTCATAACTCTTACATTCTCAAATAAATGGATACTTACTGGTCCACCTTGCGATGATGGGTTTTAAGAGATGACAGTTTGAAAGCACATAAACAAGGACTTAAAGTGGAACGCCTCAGGCAGTTAAAAATAACCCCTCATCTGAATTAATTGATGAACTGTGGGAATATAGCTTTTATTGCGTAATTAAATTCGTTTCATATTAGATTGTAGAATAATATAGCCAATTATTCATGAAAGTGATTAATTTGACAAACTTCAATAACAGCAGCTTGATAGATTCCGTAGCCTATTTAGCTATGTAAAAGACATGATCAGGATCACCTGTTTATTTTACAAAGGAAATGATAGCCTACTCGCTAAATCATTCTATTTCTCTTGGCTGAAGTGGATCTGATCTCAGCTCAAATCTGTTCTATCTCCCAGTTTTAACTCCTCTCTCGGAGTGCGACAGAACTGGACTCCATAGCTGCCTGCTGCAGCACTTCCGCTCCGCAAGAGGCGAGACACGAGCCTACGCGGCGGAGGCAAAGACACAAAGAAAGGTACTGTTTAAAGGGCAAAATAACAGCTAAGTACGATAACTACAGAATTATATTCGTTCGTATTTCATTTCCAGGATATATGGAGGGCTTCTCGTCGAACTTTCATGACATGAATGAGGATTATAGCTATCGGGGGGGAGGAAAGGACGAAGAAAACGATCCCTCCGAGGAGTGAAGGCAGAACATATCAGTTGTCCAATAGTGAATTATTATGGGAAAAGACGCCGTGAATAATCATTTTAACCAGTATTTCTGTTCTGGGTGTAGTTTAAAATGGACTTATTCGTATACATCTACACGAGGCTACAAACGGATAACCTATAGTTTTTTTTTCTGGGGCAAAGTTTCATGAAGTATTCAGGAATGAGCGAGTTAGCCAATTGGTTTGCTAGCACGGAAGAGTTTAGTGAAAACGTTCCCAGAATGGATGGATAACGTTAACTGCGAGACTGCTGTTCATGGGGGGATTTTTTAAAAATCAACTAGCAGACCAGATAGTTCATTAGCACAGCGGTAGAAACGGGAAAGGTTTTAGAAATCACGGTGTGTGTGATCAGAGTGAGCCTTGCTGTAGACAAGCCAGGTGTGTACCTAGCTAACGCTTTAGTGTAAACATTTAGCTAGCTAACTTGCTAAGCTTCATGCTTGGTTATAGTACTAACTTACCCCACGCTAGTAGCGAAGAGCAGTTTGTCTGAGTACGGGGGAAATAACACGTAACGTTGGTTAACCAGCTAACGTTGGCTAACACAGCAAGCATTACGATCTTAAGTGAAATCTAAACGTCTGTCGTTCGCGGTTTCTCTATATAAGTGTTGATAGTAGGCTAACAGTTACAACATTGTAGATGGATAATAGTTAGCCACATGGCTAACGTTACCACAGTACAGGACTTGGCTTAACGTTACAACCTTCCCAAGTTAAGTTCCATCTTGTGAGCTTGACTTCGCGCTAGCTAACTAGTTAACGTCGTGTCGCAAATCACTACGTTAGCCCTGTACAAGTGAGTGAAGCTAATGTTACCTAAAACTTGCCTGCCTGATTGATTATATTTCCAGGTTATTTTTCCCCTTTATGTTTGAGGCCGGTATGTCGGATGAGGATTCGCGTGCCAGCACTAGTTCTTCATCTTCCTCTTCCTCAACTCAACAACAAAAACAAAGAGACACACCTAACAAGAAACGGGAGAGCAAAGCCAACATGAGCAAGACGTCGAAACTGCTCTCGACCAGTGCGAAAAGGTATAACATTAGCTCGCTACATAAATTCAATGAAGACATATGGTTGGATAAATGTCAAGCGTTCATGTGATTAGGTTTTGGATGGAATGGGGAGGGTTAACACTGAGTGTTTATCAGTCTATTTGTCTATTTCTGCAGCTGTATGTAACGCGACATGCTACTATAAACACCGCAGTGTCAGTAGCTTATTTTATTCTTGCACAACAAAATCGAGTCGGACTATAAATAACAATTGTTATAGGCAGGTCTGCCTAACCTAAAATAGTGCATTTATCTGGAATATGGTAAGCTTTTTTGTTTTTACATTAGATATATGACCGGCCGACCGACAGGCGGCTAGCTATGCTCTGGCAGTAGAGTATTCTGTTGTCGACGCGTGTCTCCTAGCTATAACCGATCTCAGAACAAGCGGTGCTATTCTATTTCAATGGGGGCCATCTCATTTGCATATTAGCTTATATCGTTTATTGCCAAAATACGGCGTGGAGAATCTGCTCTGTTTGGTCCGATACGGTTTCGTAGAATGGTGTATTTGGGTGCAGTGTTAAGATTTTGCGATACGGACTCTCATTGGAGGTCATTTTTATCCTTTTTAAAATGCATCTAATGAATATAAGGCGGTGTTGGCGGCCATGTTGTTTCTCGTGCAAAGGTCAGTAGCTGTGCGTGCCGGCGCGAGATCAATCGGGATTCTCCGCGATGGCACGGGGCGCCAGATAAAGTGAATGCCTTTTGATGTTTTATACAGGATTCAGAAAGAGCTGGCAGACATCACACTGGACCCGCCGCCGAACTGCAGGTAGGCGACCTATTTCTGCGCCCTATGCACGCACACATGCTGCTACCACAATTCTGCAAGTTTTTTTCCTCCAAAAATGTCTATCGCTCGAGTCTCAAGCTCTCAGAAATCCATGTTGTCTTTCCTGAAGGTTTTTTTTTTTTTAATTCATAGAAATGTAAAGTTACCTCTGATGAATCAAATGGTGTAAACACATTTAATGTCTCAATCATGGGAACAGGAAGCACATTAATTCTGTTGATGCAGTTATACAGTACTTTGATTTGATTCTCGTACTTTGATTTTAATGCAGTATAGTAGTGAACCGGAGTACTTCTCTAAACGTAGCAGGATAAAGCCAGAGTGGAGCACTGTTCGTGTACTCTTGAGCAGGGCACTGAACATTGCTTCAGCATCTAAGCAGCTGTTTAAACTGATATGTAAGCTGCACAACCTGCTGAGGATAAGGGAGTCTGATATTTAATAATGAATAATCTTTACCTATTGTTCTTTTTGAAGTCTGTACTGGTGTAAAGTTACTAGAAGTCATACCCAGTCAGATCAGTGTAGAATTTTGCTGCCTTTTGAAGTTTGCCTGCAGTGTTTTTAAAAAAATGTGTCTTCATGGGAAGGATGTGAAGGTGAATTTATCTTCACAGCTGCTCTCTATTTTGCTCAATGGTCAGACTCAAGTGTTTTGTGAGAAGCTGGGAAGAATCCTTTATGGAATTCAGTCGTCTATTCATCTGTCGCTACACGGCAGCAATATGTATTGATACTTCACATATTTACTCAAACGTCTCCCTAGAGACAAGCATACCCTTGAGAGACTATTTTGAATGCCAAAGCAGCTAGCTGCAGTCTGCTGAACATGACATTGCCCAATATTGAATTCGCTATTAAGGTGGTTTTGATGAAAGACTGTTGAATATTTTACTTTTAAATATATCTTTTTGAAATGAGCCAAACTTCACAAAACCGCAGTGTTTTGATAACCTATTGATCATTTAAATTTCATTAACATTTTCCTGCTGCGTTACAAAACACACTTGACAGGCACTCTTAGCTGGCTCAGCATGCATATTTCACAGTTCTGCATTATAAATTGGTACACCTGCATATTTTCTGAAGGAGCCCTAAGGGTAAAATGGCATTGCCCCGCAGAAAGAAGTAAAATCGCATGCCATCGTTCTCGCCTCCCGCAATCGGTCACTTTTGGCGTGTGTTCTGTTTTTAAAACACCGTGTTTGTTCAATTATAGCGATCGGATTCTATGGGAAATCCCCACACAGCAATAATTAACGGGTCCTCCATGACAGAACTAGGAGTGGGGAAATTAAAAATGAAAAGGGGAACAATTTGTGAGTCGGATTTTTAAATTGGTTATTTCGTCAAGTTCCCAAGCTCGTCTGGTCGCCTTGCGTCGCAAGCAATCCCAACACGCCTTGCAGACACGAGGAATCGCCTCTCATTGACAATGAATGGAGGCGATGTAATCGCCCGTGAAATCCGCTCCGCACCGCTTTCTGTGGAGCTTCAGGGTCAATGAGAACTGAAACAGCGGCCTATTAGCCTATACTTTGCAGTCAGAACACGACTGGTTTCTAGTTGTTGTGAATATCTGAGAATAACATTTAATTTTGGAGATGATGGGGTTCATACATGCTGTGTCTGGAATATATTTCAGCCCTACAAGAGCAGACTTGATGGTTGGTTAATAGGTAATGGTCTTATCTTAGTTCAGAAACGCATAGAAAGTGTAGGAGAATATGAAGTGACACTTCTACCCTTCATGTTTGAATAGCAAGTCAATATCTTGTCTTTGTCAGGTCATGTTTTAGCAAGCCCAAGAGAGTTGTGGTTTACCCTCCTGGTTTGATATGTTGAAATTGGAAATTGTATGTCGCAAATCTATGTGGATTTGGTTCAGTAGGTGACTTGCAAGAAGTGACAAATAAAATGTACACACTGCTCACAAAATAGATCCCGCCTGTTTTTGGCCCATTGATAAAATGTACAATTGGAACAAAGCTGTGGAACCTTAATGAGGGTATTATGACACACACTACAAAAACGTTCTAGCGGTTTGTGTGGTTCAGCTTGATATATCAGTCTGACAACATTCATTTTTACATCAGTGTAATACAAAAATAAAGTTTTACCATTGGTCCTTTCTGTCAGACTTCACTCATAATTTTCTAGGTCTAGAGTTTGATGTTAATGCAAGAGTTTTAAGTGTGTGTGTGTGTGTGTGTGTGTGTGTGTGTGTGTGTGTGTGTGTGTGTTGAAAATGGAGTGTCACATCGAATGCTGAGGTGCCGGTCTAGTTATGCGGGGAGATACGGGTGCATTTCAGTTAAACAAACAACACAGAACGGGTGCTGTCTGACAGGGTTGGTGCCTGGTGAAAAACAAACAGATTCCATTCAGAGTAGTCAGAGTATGTCTCCAGGCACCGGGCACTGCTTTTGTTAACTTTTCATTTGGTTAATAAAGTGTTTGCGTTTGGCTCAGCGTTGCCCTGTAATGTGGTCGTTTCTTGCCCAGCTTCTGGTTATGAAACCACTTTTCTGTCGGGTGCATTCTGGGACCAGAGACCTGGGCAGCGTGGTGAATCCCGTAACTGCACACAAGAATGTTAACCGCCAGCTGCTGTGATGAGTGCAACAAGCAGGCAGTTTACATCGCTGCTACTGTCCATCTGTGTGTGTGTGTGTGTGTGTGTGTGTGTGTGTGTGTGTAATGGCGGCTTAAGCAGGACGTGAGTCCAGCCTGAGAGTGCCACAGCAGAATACAGCCTAGCACTTGAGGTCTGGGAGCATGGTCGTGTTCTAAACTTTTACTGCTATAGTTTTAACATCCTGGTTTCAGGCAGCGCGCCATTTAATCTATTGATCGATCAATCAATCACTCTTAGCATCCTTCACAGTTGTGTTGTGACAGAGGGCTATACAGTTAGTCACAGTTGTATTGTGACTGACTGAGGGCTATACAGTTAGTCACAGTTGTATTGTGACTGACTGAGGGCTATACAGTTAGTCACAGTTGTATTGTGACTGACTGAGGGCTATACAGTTAGTCACAGTTTTATTGTGACTGACTGAGGGCTATACAGTTTGTCACAGTTGTATTGTGACTGACTGAGGGCTATACAGTTAGTCACAGTTGTATTGTGACAGAGGACTATACAGTTAGTCACAGTTGTATTGTGACTGACTGAGGACTATACAGTTTGTCACAGTTGTATTGTGACTGACTGAGGGCTATACAGTTTGTCACAGTTGTATTGTGACTGACTGAGGGCTATACAGTTTGTCACAGTTGTATTGTGACTGACTGAGGGCTATACAGTTTGTCACAGTTGTATTGTGACTGACTGAGGGCTATACAGTTAGTCACAGTTGTATTGTGACTGACTGAGGGCTATACAGTTAGTCACAGTTGTATTGTGACTGACTGAGGGCTATACAGTTTGTCACAGTTGGGGAAAAAATGTTTTAAATGGGAAATATGCATGTTACCGTCAAATTATAATGGGACCAAGGAGAATTTTTATATTAATGTTAGTGAATATTAATGTGACCTTCCTTTTTTAGGGGGTGGTGTTATACTGTAGCACCTTCTCAATGTATTTAGCCTATCCCCTTGCTAGGGTATAAATATGCATTACCTGCTTATTCATTTGCTTGGGGAACCTCATCAAATCTGATATTGTCATTTACATTCATAACCTGCCCTTTGAAAATATGCTTATGGCAGCTGGTGTATTCCACCCACTTCACATGTGCTAAGAGAAGTAGGCTTATGCATTTCCATATGATTTAATAATGTAAGTGTATCTACACCCCTGACTATTATCATAATAAAAGCATCATAGTTTGTGTATTTCCATGACCGGCGGTTTACACTGTAATGTTTTTAAACTGGACAGATGTGTGTATTAGGAGATTATATGTTGAAATGTTTATTTTTGGGCAAAAGCAAGGGGATGAGGATGGATAATCCTAGCGCACCATGCTGGCGTAATGATAAAAGGGACACAGAGTGGGATGCAGTCGCATTTTTTTTTTGTCACAGTATGAGGAACAACATAACACGATAAGCCAAGCCCACAAACGACATTACTCCCGTTTTCTTTTCTGTGGGGGGAGGGTAAGGAGGGGGAAGGAGGGGGGGTTTCCTTTGCCTTGGTTCCAGGTCAGTAAGTGCTTCCCCTGCACAAGCCGTCCTTAGAGAAGCCTATTGTCTGCTAATTGCACTTCAGGAAACGGTGCGATTCCACTGCCTTCAGTTCAGGGCTTCCCTGTGCTTCTCGGCTCCTGCCAAGAACGGTTTCTCAATGCCTCTGGTCCCTTGGCTGCCTGTTTTTATTACCGAGGATACAAAGAGACCGCAAGCGATGCGTTAGCGACTGTTTTTTGTGTCGTTAGTGTCCCAAGTTTGGTCATTCAAGAGGCAGCGCTCGCTATTGAGCGTTTCCCTTGGAACGCTTGTAGTTAATTTCCTGAGTACAATGAAGGAGTACAACGATGAGGTCGTTCTCAACAGTATTAATCTTTATGTTCAGTTCCAAACATTTTTCACAATACTAAGGTACATTTCAAGTGCTAGTATCTTTGTTATAAGTCCCTGAAAATATTTCATAGTTATTTAGTAGCTGTTTAGTAGTTATATGCTCAACCTTCCCTGAAAAGTATTTATTAGGATGTCTAAAAATTGTAATTAAAACACAAACAAATGCACAAACTATTATAACTATGAACATCTGCAGGAAAAGGCTTGTATAAGTAAATGGGTGGCCTCTGAGAAGGCCTGCTGGAGTGTATTGTATTTTACATGTGCTGCCTTCTAGTGCCTCGCAGTGCTGCTGCTTATTTTATCATCATTCACGTAATTGTTGTGGGTTCCTCAGTGCCGGGCCTAAAGGAGACAACATCTATGAGTGGAGGTCCACGATCCTGGGACCCCCGGGGTCCGTCTACGAGGGAGGGGTCTTCTTCCTCGACATCGCCTTCACGCCCGACTACCCCTTCAAACCACCCAAGGTAGTGAGCACTTGCGTTCTCAACACTACTAACAGTGCTGAGGATCCTCTGAAATTGAACGCTAGAATTAAAGGGGGAATTCCTCCAACCCTGCTGCTAATTCCTGTATGATGTCTGAATGCATGGAATGTTTATGTGCTGGAGTTTGTTTAACATTCCAGTGGCCTGCGTCTGGCACTTCCCTGTGTGGTCTCACTGCAGAAAGTGTTATACTACTCTTTCACCACCAGAGGGCTGTAATTGCTTTAACAGTCCACTAATATTCATTTTTCATTGAGTTTGTGGAAAAACCGCTGTAAGCTTTTTGTTTTCAAGGACCTTCAAAATTGTGTTTCTAGAAGTGCTGTATAAAATTTGGTGTGAGCTTATGTGTGTATGCGTGAATATATGCTAAATGTTTTGTGTGGCAATGCGATCAGTTTTTCATCCAGTTCCTAAAAATAGTCTGTAGCATAACAATGCTTGTATGAATTAATACGGTCTGTTTGTGTCAGGTAACGTTCCGCACAAGAATCTACCACTGTAACATCAACAGCCAGGGTGTGATCTGCCTGGACATCCTGAAGGACAACTGGAGCCCCGCCCTCACCATTTCCAAGGTTCTGCTGTCCATCTGCTCCCTGCTCACAGACTGCAACCCCGGTAAGACATGCCCCCATCCCCAGAGAGACCACCCCTTTCTGGTTAGACCTTCCCCCTTTCACATACTTTGACTGATACTGGTGACTGATGTAAGAACAAACCTCCCTGTTCACCTTTTATCTCATCTGAGTCATATTTTATAACAAGATCTGAGTGTTATGAATATTACTCTGAACATTTTCTTTTCAAGACAAAAAAAAAAGGATGGTTATGAAGTTACACAAATTTGTGATTTTTATGTGATGTATTAAACATTATGATAACACAGTTGAAAATAAAAATGCAAGCTACCACAAAAATTCCACAAAACCAAAAGAAATCGATGATCCGTTAAAACCAACAAATTATTGCTTATCTAATAGAGGGCTGTCACCTATGTCACAATTTGGTCAGACACGCCCACTTGTTTACGCCAACCGGCATGTTGTTGGACCAAATGCCGGTGTTCCATAACGTTAAGCAAACCAAATGTATAGACTATTACATTTAATCAGTTAGCTAAACTTATCGATTAATTCACTTAACTTCCTAACATTAAGATAATGCACATAAACGTACATTAGGCCAGCTAGTTATGTGTATATATTAACTGGCTAACTTTATAATGTGTTCATAAAACATGATTAACCATTAATTTACCAAGCCTATGCTGTAGCTACTGGTTGCCGTCTAAATTCAGCTCACTCCTCAGTGCTTTCAACCACTAGTCTCTTTTCGGTCATAAAATTTAGTTTGTTCACCCTGGCTGGTGGCTTAGTTACAATTTCTTTAGCTGTGTAGTTTTATTGAGTTAATACCAATGTCTGGTCAAAATCTCATGTGAATAGCTACATTGGAAATATGTTGGATGATAAAATTGTTGACGTGTCCAATTCTTATTTCCCCCATTGTATGTAACAGGCCTCTATTGTAAATAGTACTTGACTGGCCCTCCCACACTGTCAGTCAAGACTTCAGATTGGCTTTAATGGCTTCTGAGCACATTTAGGCTCTGTGGTCCATTTTCACTGGTGGTCTGTCTAAGCAGGTTTTATGCTTTCAGTTTTCTCTGTCTGAATTTGAAAATATGTACTAATTTAAGTAAGGCTTGGATTAAGTACAGCTACTTGTACACACTGGGCATAACGTGACCAAAAATACATGTTTTCAAATTTTTTGTCTTCCATATTGTCTGCATATTGTTTTCCCGACAAATGGAAAAATGTCAAAAATTATCAAGCGTCTCATTTTGTCATCTAAGTATCTTAACATTGCACTTGCTGCAGTGTGCCGAAGTCAAGTACAAAGCACTCTGCAGTTGTGGCCAAAGAATCAACCTGTACATGAATCTCTTGTTTTCTCTGTGACTCCCTCCAGCTGATCCCCTGGTTGGAAGCATCGCCACCCAATACATGACAAACAGAGCAGAGCACGACAGAATAGCCAAACAGTGGACCAAGCGATACGCCACATAACTGCACCGCCAGGCCCAGCACAGTGGCTGCGCCGCAGAAAGAGCTGATCAGAGAACGACTGGGGATGGGGGTGGGGGGCGGGGTTTGGGGGCAGGGCGGGGCGGGATTTCCATTGCAGATTTTAAGTCCTTTATTGCCTGATATATTTGTTTTTGTTTTCAGTTTTAAGTTATCTTGGCACAGCTAGGAATAAAAAAATAAAAATAAAAAAATGCAATAAGTATCTTTTGGGTTTCTTAGTTTATCTTTCCCTTTTTTAATTTAGGTATTTTAGTGAGTTAGTGCTGTTAAAATACAGAAGTTTTACTTATTGACTGCTTGTTTAAAAGGTATCATAGCATGTTTACTCTCTTTCCAGGATTTCAGTTTTAAATGTGAACCATTAATAAAGTCTCTCAATGATGAATAGTTGATGATATTTTTATTCCGGAAGCGTTGTCCCTTAAGATTTGTCCGATGAGGATCGGAGGTTAAAGACAAAGTGCTAAAATGCTTTGCACACATTTGCTAACCATGCCATTGGTGCTTTTGTCCTCAGACAATTTCACACAAAAAATATATTTGAATGAATTTTTATCCCGCTAATGTTTTACAATTTATAATTTAGACTGGAAAAATAATTGATTGCAAATGTCTGCCGTCCAGTGAAGCGCTGATGGAGCACTGAGCTATGCTCAGCGGCTTCCTGGAAGGTAAACATGACTATTTTACACAAGCAAGATCCATCACAGTGACAGGGCTGATTAGGCACGAGGCTTTAATCTGACGGCAGCGCTCTCTGCCAGTTGAATATGACAGCAGAATGTCTCTACTGCTCATGTTTCTGCAGTGAACGCCAAACTAAGCTATAGCTGCTCATTATTCTCCAGAGGGCTGACATTTTGAAGTGCTTAAACTGTACATGCAAAGTCATACTTTTGTACTAAAAAGTACTAAAGTGTTCTATAGCCCAGTGCTCTGGTCCGTGGTCACAGCTGATGAAGACTGCAGTGACGAAAATGAAGTCTAGTCCAATAAAGCTCCTTAAAAGCATTTAAAGGTGTCTTGAATTTAAAAGAAGTGAGTAAAATGGCCAGAAATTGTAGTCTTTAGGCAGTCCTCTACCATAGAAATGTGAACAAATGAACTGTTTTGCCATCTAATGGAAAAATGTTCCTCTGTACAGCAGTGGTTCTCAAATTCGATCCTGGGATACCACTGCTGGTTTTTGCTGCAACTACAATTGCAATCCCAGTATTTTATCAAGCTGTTAATTGTTCTTAATTAGGCACTTTTTGTGATTAGAGGGCTTATTTACCTTCTTAAACCACATATCAGGAATAGCTATTCATTCAATGAAGTTCCATGTAGAAAATTAACCGCTTGTTAAAATTCTGATATTGCTGTTGTGGTTGGAACAAAAACCAACATACGCGGTGGTACCCTAGGACCAAGTTTGAGATACACTGCTATAGAGGGATGTCTTTCCTACATATGTGTTTCTGTTGAAGCTAATCTCTCCATCGAGGATGAGCAAATCTAATTTTTTTAGGACCACTGTTCTAGACCTCCAAGGATGAGCCAATCTCATCCTTGGAGGTCTAGAACAGTGGTCCTAAAACATTCCTGGGGACTCGTGTGTATGCTGGTTTTTGTTCCAACCACACTAGCAACCTCACAATGGTAACAAACTGTTCGTTGTTGGTCATTAGATACTTTTATATATCAAGGGGTGGTTTTTCTTGTTGAGCCACATTATTGCCACCATGCCCTGGAGGATAAATGACCCATACACACATACCAGGATTGACGGATAAAATTGAACTGACTGATGGCATGTTTTCAACCATTTACTTGATGGAGAGATTAGCTTCAACAGAAACGTAGGGGTTACTCGGGACCGAGTGTTGGCTGTGTGATCACGGCCGCACGTGTGTATACCTTTAAATTAAATGTTCAACAAGCTAGCCTTCTGTGTAAATGGCTCCATTTTTGTAATTAATTTATGGTTTCCTGACAGAGTGCATTATGAGTTGAGCAAAACATATTAACTGTCCCATTTATCCTTATTGGTTAATCGGCAAAGTTGGCAAGTATTCTGTGTCCGTGTAATGCTTCCCACTAAAATGTTATGAATAATAAAATTAAGTACCTTTTCTCTATTACCTATTTTTTCCATGACTCCACTCTGAGACCTTCCCCTTCAAAATATGGTCAGGCTTGCTGATGCTGAATACTTTAATATGTGCGTATTCTTTTTTCTGATGGGTATCAAATGTGAAACAAACTATACAGGATGTGGGAGGCCTGTACATAATCAGCTCTGTGTGTTATGTTTCAGCATAGTAGCTCATTGTTGAGCTTTTTTATATCCAAATAACCATTTTCTGTGGCAATGTTATTTAATATGGTCAGGTCCTTATTTCATGAACATTCCCATATATTATGAGCTTGATTTTTTTATGATGTTGATTAGTTCTGAGACAGTAACTTATGTGCAACAAAATGTTTATGCTTGAGACAAACTATTATAGCAACTGTATGTTGGTAATCATAGATTAAAAGGTATTTGTAGTGTAATGTTCAGTTGCACATTTTATATAATTACTAGCACATAACATAACTGTTTTGCCTTTTCATAAAAATACATCTTTGAAAATGTAAAAAAATTTCACCAAGGGTAGAAAAAGAACAAAAAATAATAAGCAGTACAAGAGCCTTAACAGCTCTTTTATGATAGACGTACTAATGATTGTACTGAAGTATCTTGTGAAAAATAGCTCAAGGTCTGGTCAGATATCTGTATCACTTGTTTGGGTGGATTAACATTACTGTGTCTCTGTAACTATCAGTATCGCTTATATGCTGTTCTGTAGCTGTTGAATTCAAGTCTTGTTCCATGCTGAAAGGCTGTTCTTCTCACAAGGACATAGAAAGACTGCATTGACAATGGCATGAAAATGTTAAGAGCCCGTCTGTGCCAATTGCTTATTGGATTAGGGTAAATTGCCTCTCCTCAGTCAAAACCGAACAACCGAGTTACACAAATGCATCTGCACTCCATCTGTGTTTACCCTGATGACTTTCTGTGGGTGTGGTTGGGAATGCACCCTTTTCCAGAACAGAAGATGAGCATGACAGTTGTATAAATATTTTGGTAGTATAGTGGAATGGAATTTATAAACGATAGGGCACATTTAATTTTGTCTACAGTGTCTGAAAATGTGAGCCAATGTTCTGTTAATATCCTCAATAGGGAACTAGGCTCACAGTTTTGCATACAGTCTACACAGAGTCCAGAGAAGAAAATCACTGTTCTTTTGTAAGAACATTTTGTTTATATAGTTCATACATTACATGTTTTTGACTGTCAGATAAAGATTCAAAAATCATTGACAAAAATCTCAAGGATTATGTAAATATTAAACATGCATTTATTGAATAGATGCTGTATTAAATAGCTACATGGTCCATCCAAAATGTAATTATATGATTATACACTGCTCAAAAAAAATTAAGGGAGCACTTAATCGTCACAGTATAACACCAAGTCAATTAAACCAAACCGGTCATGCTGGATGATGTTGCAGGCAGCATAACATTCGCCACGGCGTCTCCAGACTCTTCCATGTCTGTCACATGTGCTCAGTGTGAACCTGCTCTCATCTGTGAAGAGAACGGGGCGCCAAAGGCAAACCTGCCAATTCTGGTGTTCTCTGGCAAATGCCAATCGAGCTGCACGGTGCTGGGCTGTGAGCACAGGTCCCACTACAGGATGTCGGGCCCCCATGACAGTTTGGTCAGAAACATGCACACGAGTAGCCCGCTTGAGGTCATTTTGTAGGGCTCTGGCAGTGCTCCTCCTGTTCCTCCTTGCACAAAGGAGCAGATACCGGTCCTGCCGCTGGGTTGTTGCCCTTCTACGGCCCTGTCCAGCTCTCCTTGTGTAATGGCCCGTCTCCCGGTATCTCCTCCACGCTCTTGAGACTGTGCTGGGAGACACAGCAAACCTTCTTGCGATGGCACGCATGCATGCATGTGCCATCCTGGAGGAGCTGGACTACCTGTGCAACCTGAATGGGCTCAACTATTCTTTCACTTGACCGATATTTATGTGTGCATTATTCTGTTTTATGCAATGAAATATAAATAAGCCCTGAGCCATCCAGGCTCAGACAAGACTTCTAATATATGACCAATTCTGATAGTTACCTGCATTTTCAAGGTTATTGTAAAGAGAAATGGAGGGCTTGAGATGGTGAATGCCAAAGGTAAAGCTTTGTATTTGTAGTTACTTACATTAAGCACTTGATAGACTTTTACAGTTTTATTCTATATTGTATTGTGTGAAACTACTGTTGTCCAGTAGTTTCAGAAGCTAGGGAAAAGTGTTACCTTGTGTGACCCTGTTCTATAACAAAAGGCTTATCTTCAAAGGGACTCAGTAACTGACAGCACAGGGAGATGTAACAGCTTGCTTATTCTGAAGCATGTGACCATTATCAGAGTGCTGATGACAGATGGCCATTTCTCCTGGCCGAGTTTGTGTGTGTGTGTGGAGGGGGGCTAGTCACATGTTATATATTGGGCCTAAGCAGATACCAGCTTCTAGATTTTTTAATTATTTTTTATTTCACTTATTTTTAATTAGATCTCCTCAGATTAATGTATTTCTTTGTTGTTAAAACCTGAACCTTCATCAAGTGAGTCAAGGGCTATTTATTTGGTGCTTCTTTCATTAATGAAGTGTACCTTCTGTAACCCTGCCATTGTACAGAGGCTAAATTAGTATTTAACTTGACAAAACACATCAATAGTGGCCACTGTTCCTGGCCACTGGATATAGCTGTAAACACTATTTTTCTTACTTTTTAGACTATTTTCTGAATTCACTATAGTAACAACATTACACAATTCATTGTCCGTGCAACCGCACAGTGCTTGAATGAGACACAGTCTGACCTGAAATATGAAGCAGTCCTGTGCTGTAGGCAACTGGCACACAGCCACATACTTTTTATTCTGTTGAAATTGATATTTTTCAGTCACTGAATTATGTTGCCAAGTAGCTATTTACTTTTCAATGAATGGCCCTGTCACACTATTGCGTATCGTACTAGCGTATGCCAGCGTATGAAAAATATCACTCAAACGCTGATATACGCTGACATACGCTAGGGGTACGTTAGGCATAGGTTGTATACGTTTCAAGCACGGTCGCATACGGTGGCATACGCTGGCATACGCTGGCATACGGCGAGGCACAAAAAAAGCATGCTTAAAAATTTTGTGCGTATTCGGACGTATGGTTTATACGCTAAGCATACGCTAGCCATACGCTAGCCATACGCTGGCCATACGCTATTTTCAAGGGCTTTTTGTGCGTATGAAAATTATTTTATGAATTTACATACGCAACTCATATGTTTCTCTCATACGCAATAGTGTGACAGGGCCAAAATCAAGGGCTCATCTATGTGTGTGGTAATAGGATTACTGTGTGTTTGCTGCTGGTGGCTACAATAAATATACATTCTAGCTACTTAGTTATATTTGAAACCGCTGGAATCTCTACAATTCACAGAAGCCCAAAATATCTTGTTTGTGTTTTAAAATTTGCCTGGCTTTCCATGTGTCTTTTAAGGCATTGTTACATGTGTGATGGTGCTTATTAACATATATGGTTTGGTGGGAGTTTCACTATTTTTGAATAGAAGGAAGGGAAGCAGATCTGATGCATAATTCATGGTATTTCATGAGGTTTTGTTCATATACAGTGGTGTTCAAAGAAATAGCAGTACAACATCAGTAACCTGATGAACCACTGTTATTAGTAGTAGTGATATTTCTGCATGGCAAATAATTTACTTGTAGATGTAGTAGTGTAATAGAAAAACAACAGACCTAACTGTCATGACATGCACGCTGCTTGTTCTGAGTAATTGACTCATTCATTGAAAGGGGCGTGTTCAAAATAATAGCAGTGTGGAATTTAATTAGAGAATTAATTTATTTTGTGAAAAAACAGGTGTCATTTATTGTCTTTTATTAAGGAAGAAGGGAAGCAATTTCACACATTGTTATAAAATATATTTCCTTCTGAATTCCTAAGTAAAATGGGTCGTTCCAAACATTGCTCGGAGGAACAACGTAATTTGATTAAAACGGTGATTGGAGGGGAAAACATATAAAGAAGTGCAGCAAATTATAGGATGCTCAGCTAAAAAGATCTAAAATGCTTTAAAATGGCAACAAAAACCTGAAATACGCAGAAGAAAACGAGCACCATTGTTGAAAAAACGGCATGTGCAGGATCGGTTAAAATTTGCCACGCATCGATTGGCCCAAAGATAAATGGCGTAACATTCTGTGGACTGATGATTGTTTTTTTCAGGTCTAGTGGTCGTCGACAGTACGTCAGACGACCCCCGGGTACTGAATTCAAGCCACAGTACACTGTGAAGACAGTGAAGCATGGTGGCTCAAAAATCATGGTATGGGGATACTACGGTGTTGGATCTATTTATCGTATACCAGGGATCATGGATCAGTTTGAATACATCAAAATACTTGAAGAGATTATTTTGCCGTATGCCAAAGAGGAAATGCCCCTGAAATGGGTGTTTCAACAAGACAACGACCCCAAACACACAAATAACTGAGCATCTTTGTCTGGATCTTGGTTCCAGACAAAAAAGATTGAGGTAATGGAGTGGCCAGCTCAATCACCTGACCTCAACCCCATTGAAAACTTGTAGGGTGACATTAAAAATGCAGTTTCTGAAGCAAAACCCAAAAATTCACAGGAACTGCGGAATGTAGTTCGTTCAACCTGGGCTGAAATACCTTTTTCTAAAAACAAATGGTTATGCAAATAAATATTAGTTCAGAAATTTAAAGGGAAGTTAAATCTTGAAAAATTTATTCAGTTTATACAGTAAGTGTTTGAGTTTTTTTTTGAACAGATTAATATTCTTTTTTTTTGCTTTCTGTAAAAGAATAATACAGACTTGATAAAATGTGTTAATGCTTTGATTTGGAATTGAATCTGTAATGTTTCCACTACATTTGAAATATGGAACTAAAAGCTATTAAAATATATTTGCACTTTATTCACTTTTTTTAATGCACTGCTATTTATGTAACTGTATTTGTTCCTTTGCATACTCTGGTTTAAGAATTCTTGAAAGTGTCATTTCCCTACTAAATTAGCCTCAATGAAAATGCCTTTGCCATTGTGTCTTTTATTTCTCAAGCCTGTTTTCAGTGAAAACTTGTTTACTCGGGAGGTTGTAATGCTTCAACATGCTGAACAACCAATTTGCCATCGGAAACAAATGTTTACTAACATTTATGTGTTGGTTAACCAACAATCAAACAAACAAGTGTCTTATGCATGAAACAAGAAAGAGCACATTAGTAAAAGTTCAACTCAATAATAGTAGAATGGGGGTGCTGCGTGTTTCAATCCAGGCACTATAATGGGCCCCACGATCTGGTATCAAATCCACACCCTGCCAGTGACAACTTTTGCTGGCAGCATAGCAGGGGCATGTATAATTTGCTCTAGTGGTGCACAGGAAGGGCAGGTTTCAGTCGGCCATGATGACAGCATTTCATCGCCCACCAGCGACCAACAATCTTCACTAGTCAATTGGGCACCCGCAAGTCAACCCTGTACAGATGGACATGAAGATTCTGCATGGGCTCGACTTGCGAACCGTGGTGTGATAATAAGTTGTGGCTGATGTCATGTTCTTAAGAGGAGCGCACATGCTTCACGAGCTAGACTTGCGAACCGTGGTGTGATAATAAGTTGTGGCTGATGTCATGTTCTTAAGAGGAGCGCACATGCTTCACGAGCTAGACTTGCGAACCGTGGTGTGATAATAAGTTGTGGCTGATGTCATGTTCTTAAGAGGAGCGCACATGCTTCACAAGCTAGACTTGCGAACCGTGGTGTGATAATAAGTTGTGGCTGATGTCATGTTCTTAAGAGGAGCGCACATGCTTCACGAGCTAGACTTGCGAACCGTGGTGTGATAATAAGTTGTGGCTGATGTCATGTTCTTAAGAGGAGCGCACATGCTTTACGAGCTAGATTGCGAACCGTGGTGTGATAATAAGTTGTGGCTGATGTCATGTTCTTAAGAGGAGCACGCATGCTTCACGAGCTAGACTTGCGAACCATGGTGTGATAATAAGTTGTGACTGATGTCATGTTCTTAAGAGGAGCGCACATGCTTGTTTATGCCCTCAATTGATAGTGGAGGTTTGGGGGGAAATAAGAGCTGGTAAAAATACGAAACTGGTGTGAAAAGGGGGATTTTAAAATAACAGCAAAATAAATAGCAAATAAATAGTATTCCACACATACCCCTTGAAGAAACTTTAACATTCAGCAAGGAAATACCCAAGACACAAAAAGGTGAACAACAAAAAATATATACAGTGAGCACCATAATTAATTGGACAGTGAAACATTTTGTGTTATTTTGGTTCTGTACTCTAGCACTTTGAGTTTAAAATGATATGAGCCTCAAACCATCACTCTGCTGCCAGATATGCAGTAGATATGGATGGATCACTTTAAGGGTTGTTTTTCCTAACAAATTTTTCTATTGAACTCTATGGAAAATTAAGTCAGGAGAAGAAACCTATAGTTATTCATCCATATCTACTCCACATCTGGCAGCAGAGTGATGGTTTAAGGCTTGCTTGATAAGTCAGACCCTTGATGACTTAGAGCCATTTAGCCAACCATGTGTTCCATACTGTTCCAGTGTAATTTACAGATAAATCTAGTCCCACCCCAATTCTCATAGAGATCTATTCAAATGCAGAGAGGTTATAGGGGGGGGGGGGGGGCTATGTACAGAAGGTTCTATAATTTGCGGTTCATCCTATATGGATGAAAATACCCTCAAATTAAAGCTGACAGTCTGCACTTCAACCTCATTGTCATTGTATCCTTTCAAACTCAAAGTGCTAGTGTACAGAACCAAAACAACAAAAAAGGTGTCACTGTCCAATTAATTATGGTGCTCACTGTATTAACAAGAACTTGACTCAAGACTCATATAGCATGCCATTTTTTATAGCAGGTGTCTGTATTGCTGCTACTCATTAAGATGTGTCATTTTCAATGGTTATGGGTTGTGTTTTTCACTTGTTTAAACTTTGTGTAATGTATTGTAGCATGTGTCCAAATAACATAATGAGCATCATCCACCAAATATGGACATTTTAAAAAGAAGATGCTATATAGACTGAGCGTACGTGTCTTTTGTATTTGTTTCAAATAGTAGCTTGGGCTAATGAAACAGATAGAAGGAATGAAACCTTTTTTTCCTTCGAGTCTCCCCGCTTTCGCCTTTGAACTGTGAAAGTGTGTCACTGGGTTAAAGTGACTGAAGCGCCGAGGCAGTGGGAGGGGCTGACAAATGGGTCACATGGTAACACAACTTAGAACATTCAGTTCTCAGCAGGCTGTGTACGGCAGAGTTGCCAAAAGCGTACACCCAGATGATCATAGCTTTGAACATGCTGAAGTGTTTTCCTGTTATACGTTAAAATCAAACGATTTAATTCTAACCAAGGAAAAAGGGATCTCTTCTATGCGCCAAATGGACTGCTTTCCCGGAGAAAAATCTAAAATGACCTAGATATATTTCACAATTCATATTTATTTAGGAGTTGGTGGCAACCTAGGGTATTTCAGTAATTTTTTATTTTTATGTCTCTGAAGAGTCAAACAACATTTCAGCTAGACGACCGTGAGAAAAACTTTAATTTAGTTGATAAGGCACGTAACGTTAAGTTATAGCCGGATTTTTTAAAAGTCGAAAAACATGGATTCTACAAAAGCTGGTGAGTTAATATACGTTATTGGCTAACTTATATTTTCGTGTATAGTCTAACTAACGTTGACGTTAAATAACGATAAAACTAGACGTGTAACGTTAATTAACCAAGGGTGGATATGTTTATGCTTACAATTAATAGTAATATTATGTATGTTCATTCAACTCGGTATAAAGGGTAACGTTAAATTAAATGGCAGTTAACTTATCTAAGTTAGATAATTTAACGTTCATCGTCACAGAGCTAGGGTGTTTGCCACTAATGAATGAATAGCAAGCTAGGTATGCATAATCGGAATACATTATCACAGGTATTTAACATAATTTTATTGTCTCATCATTTAATTTCATTTTAAAATGACAGTTCGAGTTTTTTTCAAGTTGTGTGATGTTTAACCAAGCTTTAAATGATAAGCATTTTGTCAACGTTTAAAATATCTTGTTTATGACTGCCATTGGTGGCGTTTTTACAAGAGTAGCGTTCGGTTCTCCATCTCACATGGACCAGACAGCCTAACCATGTGCAACTGTGTACACGGTTCTCGACAGTCTCTCCTGATTGGTCTATTACAGTGGTGACGTAACCGTTGCATAATATTGCAAGGCGTCCTGGCGTGGAGACTTGCTGCAGGTCCATGTGAGGCTACGGGAGTGTGTTGCGGTGACCTAGATTTCGTTTTCCCAGACAAAGCTTGACAGACACGTGGGGGCGGGTACAACAATCGTTATCTAGCATAACCATAGTAGTTATTAATTGAATTGGGCTAGCTTGCTACTGTAGTTTACATTTTTGTTTTTATTTTTTTGATACTATTAAATTAACGGTGACTTGGTTACTTATTAGCATAGTTTTTTTGTGTGTTTAACAATAGCATTGAATGTAGAAACCAAAAATAAAATGTAATTACATGAGTTAAGGTTTAATGAACAGACTTTATCTATAAGATTAGTTTACCCAAGGTTACTATTGTCTCTGACTCTTTTCACATATAGATGAATGGAAAGGTTTAGCTGTGGTTGCAGTAATCTTGGATTTCAGATAAAATGTAATTATAAATGAATTATTTGTTGTGTTGTGACTTTTGAATTGGTGATGCTTCTACTGAATTAGAACTCAATATGTGCCTATTTTCATTACCTTTTATTACATCTACTTGAAATGGCTTTGCTACCAGGATCTTGATTTCAGTGAATGAGTGTGTGTGTGTTTGTGCCTGAGAGTAGGACAGCCCACACATGTTTTCCAGTGACATTATGTAACAGGGTTTTTGAGCAACCAGTGAGAAGAGAGTAAGAAACTAGGTTCGCCAGTACCGCGTATAGATAAGAGCGTAAGCAGTTTACTACCTTCACAAAGCTACACAGTGCACTGGGTGAGCTGTTGTTATGGTTCTTTAAATAGTTTTCTTAGTTGGCGTGACCCTTCACCCAGATGTTGTAACATTATGAATTCTGTCATTTTTGCATAGTCTTCTCCAAGTATATTATTTTTGAAATCATTACACGACAAGTCTGTATTATACAATTCTGAACTGCAAGAGACAGAATATCAGGCACAGTTCCAACATGATAGTGACATCTACAGTTATGTGTTCTGCACAAGGGCGAGAGGATTGTCAGTATGGGAGATGCCTTAAATGAAATGGGTGTGCATTAGTTACTGATTGTTGGTTGCGTCAGCTCTAACTGATGTTCTTTTGTTGTCTTGTTTTCCAAGGTGGAGTGATAGCTTATATCCGCTCTTCGAACTCCATCTCCGGCTCGGAGTCTTGTCACAGCGACAGCTCCAACAGCAGCTTCCTGTCCTCGTCCCCGCCCCTCCACCTGTCCCCGAGTTGGAAGCAAGACGCACCTCACGCCGTGCTCAGACACGCCCAGCCTCGTGCGCACGGTGCAAAGAAGACGGGGCGCGTCGCCTCCACTGCCAAGTGTGGCATTACGAGTGAGTAGCACCAGTGAGATATGCAGTCAGCTACCGTATTGGGCATATATAGACTAAGAATACTTATCCTCATAAATTGGGCATATATAGACTAAGAATACTTATCCTCATAAATTGGGCATATATAGACTAAGAATACTTATCCTCATAAATTGGGCATATATAGACTAAGAATACTTATCCTCATAAATTGGGCATATATAGACTAAGAATACTTATCCTCATAAATTGGGCATATATAGACTAAGAATACTTATCCTCATAAATTGGGCATATATAGACTAAGAATACTTATCCTCATAAATTGGGCATATATAGACTAAGAATACTTATCCTCATAAATTGGGCATATATAGACTAAGAATACTTATCCTCATAAGTTGGGCATATATAGACTAAGAATACTTATCCTCATAAGTTGGGCATATATAGACTAAGAATACTTATCCTCATAAGTTGGGCATATATAGACTAAGAATACTTATCCTCATAAGTTGGGCATATATAGACTAAGAATACTTATCCTCATAAATTGGGCATATATAGACTAAGAATACTTATCCTCATAAATTGGGCATATATAGACTAAGAATACTTATCCTCATAAATTGGGCATATATAGACTAAGAATACTTATCCTCATAAATTGGGCATATATAGACTAAGAATACTTATCCTCATAAATTGGGCATATATAGACTAAGAATACTTATCCTCATAAATTGGGCATATATAGACTAAGAATACTTATCCTCATAAATTGGGCATATATAGACTAAGAATACTTATCCTCATAAGTTGGGCATATATAGACTAAGTCTTCAGAAACCACCAACACCATCAGAACTAGGATAGAACGGTAAAGCTAAACCGGTTAGATTAAGATAATGGCTTTTTGGACCATGTGGTAAAGTGCCTGATTGAAATGAACTGCAGCCCTCAGCAATCAGAGTGTCACTGTTTGCTGTTATTTATACCTACAGAAATGATGAGGGCTGAAGACAGCGATTATATCTATCTTTTTGATGAAATCTATGTTCCAAGCACATGTTCTGCTTATCACTATGATGAGAATAGTTGTTTTACATTGTTCTGCCCCTCATTCAGTTCCCTGGTGAAGACATTGTGATGTGCACAGAGAAGTGTACTTCCTGTAGGCGTGTGTTGCTGAACTGCGTGTTTTGTGTGGCAGAGATCAACGGCATGGTGCTGTTGTGTAAGGTGTGTGGTGACGTGGCGTCCGGCTTCCACTACGGGGTGCATGCCTGCGAAGGGTGCAAGGTGAGAAACTCAGCCCGAATTACGCCGGTCACCTCTCCTCCACAGCAGTGTCACAATTCTCAGCCAGATGGGCGACCTAGGTCATACTCAAGCCCCCCAAAATAAATATTTATTTCAGTTTTGCAGTTGTGTTCTTCAAGAAACACTGTTTCCCCAGGGTCTGGGGAATTTGGTGTAATGTATCTTGTGTGAAAAAATAGTATACTTGGGCATACTCTTAAGTATAGTTATAATATTCCTTTAATTAGGCTTCAGGTATGCTGAAATATACGTTAGTATACTTTTTTTTCACATGGGTTAGGTACTTTCTCAAGTCATAGTGCTGGTTTGTACTGGCTTTTACCCAGCATGAGTAATGTGGAAGCTCTTGCATAAACACTGGATCTGAATATTTGTGTTGGTGTGTGCGGGTGGGTGTGCTGGCAGACTCAGTGTGTCTGGTGCCTATATAAATCTCAGAAACTGAAAACAGTTCCAATCGGGTGGGCGTCATACGTAAGGAATTTTAGCCAGACGCATTAACGAACGATGTGTGACCACTAAAGCCAGGTGGCTGGCTTTAAGAAAACAAAAATAAATGATAAGAAAACCCTCAGGAAATTAGGTCGGTTTAGTTCTACGTTTTACAAAAACAAACCGGGTAACCTCTGCTTGACTTTACAGGGCTTCTTCAGAAGGAGCATTCAGCAGAACATCCAGTACAAAAAATGCCTGAAGAGTGAGAGCTGCCCCATCATGCGTATGAACAGGAACCGCTGCCAGCAGTGCAGGTTCAAGAAGTGTCTGTTTGTGGGAATGTCAAAAGATGGTGAGCGTCTCAAGCAAATAATCAATGCTCATTTGTGCGCAATGGATATTTGGCTTCGCTTCGCGGTCCTTGTGGGTTTATTAACGTTTCTGCGGCTGTCTCTCCTTCGTCAGCGGTCCGCTTCGGCCGTATCCCTAAGCGGGAGAAGCAGAGGATGCTGATGGAGATGCAGAGCGCCATGAACAACATGATGAATAACGGTCAGCTCACCTCCACCCTGACCCCGCCCTACCTCATCGAGCCCGCTCCCGAGGACTCCAACGCGGCCTCCTCCCCCGCCTCCTGCTCTTCCGCCTCGTCCGCCGAAAGCTCCCAGGGGCCCCTGGTCACCATGGACACCTCGTCGGGCTCCACCTCCTGTTGCTCGTCAGACAGCGGGGAGGAGGAGGTAATCGGCACGGTGACGAGGGCGCACGAGGAGACCTTCATGTACAACCAGGAGCAGACTAGCTTGCCCACCGCTGCCTCGCCCACTGAGCGAATGAGAGACAGCAACATGGAGGAGAGGCGAGAGAGCTGGAACCGGCAGAATAACCACGTCACGGTGACGGGCCGTCACCCGCCCAATGACAACGTTCAGCTTGGTTCCAACGGGCCTCTGCTCGCCAACTGCCCCGCCCAACATTACAGCAATGTCCTCAGCGGCTGCTGTTCAGCCTATGCACACAGCAACATCACAGAACCCATGAATAACTGTGTTTACCGTGGGCCAGTATGGAGTCAAGGCAACAGAATGCATCTAGTAAGTATGCAGGGGCAGGTACAGTCAGTTGTCAGTCTCATGATAAAATGAAGACCCATATTCTGTTATATGTATCTCAACCACTCAGGCATCAAGCTAACCTACGAAGCAAGCCTCTCTACTCAGTCTTAAACTTTGAACAGCATAATTAATCAAGTTAATGTTCAGGGGCACATTCCAGAAAGCAGTATTCCTGAGTTAGGTGGGTAACTGCACTAAGTATAACTCGGAACAGGCTTTTTACTTCAGTGCATGTTCCAAATTAGGGACTGTTCCGGGTTTTACTCAGTGCAGTTATCCAGCTAACTCAGTAATACTTCCTGGAACAAGCCCCTGGTTACTCATACCAGAATAAACAGGTTAGCGAAATGAATGCTTTGTCTGTGGAATTCTAATTTGATAAGAGCTTGCTAACAGAATTCCCTTAATTTCCTTGCCTAAGGTGTGTCCCATGGGTATGTCTCCATATGTGGACCAACACATGTCAAGTCACCAGATCTGGGAGGAGTTCTCCATGAGCTTCACGCCTGCTGTTCGTGAGGTCGTGGAGTTCGCCAAGAGAATACCAGGATTCCGTGACCTCTCACAGCACGACCAAGTCAGCCTGCTGAAGGCCGGAACATTCGAGGTACGTCATCCCCCCTCTCTCCCCCACCGTTACTCCTAGCATGATGACCGTGGCATGGCGGGACCCCCCATATCAGTCAGCCCGTCCACTTCCTCTGAAATACATCAAAGCAAGAAGCAGGAACTCGCAAGCAAAAAATAGAAAGAGTGACAGAAAGGTCACTACTGACATCCAGAGGCGGCTTATACTCATTCAAAATCTTTTCTCTCAGTCAAGTCTTTTTTTTCTTCTATTTCGCTTGTTCAGAATATTTATTTTAATTTATTTATTTGCTACCAAGCTCCATGTGAGTGTGATTAGTACAGATACTAATTGGAAAAAATACTGATTTGTAAAATGGAGTGCTTGCCTCAGTTGCTTAGTGAAATCAATCTCAGGTTGTTTCACTCTAAGCTTCACAGAGGATTTTCCTGCCGCCTAGTCTTACTTGCTGGTATTTTTGGCAGGTGCTAGTGGTACGTTTTGCGTCCCTGTTCGACATAAAAGACCGAACGGTGACCTTCCTGAGTGGTAAGAAGTATAGCGTGGAGGCTCTTCACTCCATGGGTGCTGGGGAACTGCTGAACTCCATGTTTGAGTTCAGCGAGAAGCTGACTGCCTTGCAACTGAGTGAAGAAGAGATGAGCCTCTTCACAGCTGTCGTCCTGGTCTCTGCTGGTAAGCCCAGGCGCTTCCTTCCTCCAGAAGACAACTTCCTGTTTCCTGAATGCAGCTGACAAATCAGCCACCTATATCATCCTCCATTACTAACCAGATGTTGAAAAGTCAATTTATGTACTGCACCTCCGTAGTATTTATGTATTCCTGTCTGTATATATGTATTTTGTATTAAACAATTCAAAATATGAGTGTCTTTTTTAATAATACCCTATTTTCCTTTCTCCATTTCTGTATTGAAAATATTGACAAATTATTTAGTTTATCTAGGGTTGCCATAGATTATTAATTGCATAGATTTCTCATAAAATATTAGATATATAATCAGAAGTAATAATTTAAATGGTTGCATAATAATAATCAAGTCAATAGATTTTTTATAGTGATGGTCTTAAATATGCATGTGAAAATGGAACGATATATGGCTAGTCTATTTGCATATTGCAAGTACAAATAGGAATTGATTCATATTCAGTACTGCAGTAGCATATTGCTTAATGAGAAGGAAATACAGAAATTAACGTACAAAACAACGTTATTTTTGGAACGACCTTTTGAAGTGACTGAGGGACGCACCCCGTAAACATGCTGTGTGTTTGTTCTCCCCAGATCGCTCCGGGATTGAGAATGTGAACTCTGTGGAGGCGCTCCAGGAGACGTTGATCCGGGCCCTGAGGAGCCTGATCACCAAGAACCACGCCAACGAGGTCACGACCTTCACAAAACTGCTCCTCAAACTGCCCGACCTGCGTTCCCTCAACAACATGCACTCCGAGGAGCTGCTGGCTTTCAAAGTGCACACCTGAGCTCGTCAGCTTTCACAACCACCTCTTCTACATTCCAGCTTGTGTTTTACTGCGCAC
Organism: Ilyophis sp. 1 JC-2022; assembly: GCA_022702515.1. Lineage (NCBI taxonomy): Eukaryota > Metazoa > Chordata > Actinopteri > Anguilliformes > Synaphobranchidae > Ilyophis > Ilyophis sp. 1 JC-2022. Next base: position 90,981,290 of record CM040406.1, on the reverse strand, counting down.
GACATTGCTCTTGTTTTATTTTACATTTTTATTGTTGTTTTTCATTTTTTTACATTGGTTTGTGGACAAAAATGAGGAAAAGGAGAGGATAAAAAAATCACTACTGTATGACGAGTCAAACTGTCGTGGTGATAATGCACTCGTACAAACACACACATGTGTGAGACGTGTACAAGGATTCAAGTTTGAAAAGCACTTTTAAAAATGTTTGTGAGCAAATAAAATCAATAAAATTTCTTAGTGTCTCTAGTATTATAGACACATTTTTTTCAAAGGGTAGTGCATATAGGCAGTTTGTATGCGGCATGCATTCAGGCGCTTTAAGATGGAGGAGGATGTTTAAAAGAGGTTTAAAATGATGCTGAAATTACAAAACCTTGCTTGTGAGCCCGGCTACTTCAGAGTGAGGGCCTAAGATGTGTGCACCTCGCCAAAAAATATTTGTAATGAAAAATGTAGAATGTGGTAATTGCTGCTAATGCATAACTATCTGCTATTCTGTATGACAGATCGTTCTTCTTGCACTGCCTGTTGTCCAGAGAAAGAGCTATCATTGAATTTGATGTTAATTGTGCAATGTTATACAAGTTTACGATAATTATTTTCTGGATGTAATGAAAGTCTGGCAGTAGTTGACAGGTTGTGAAAAACTGAACTTTGTTCTACACTGCCCCCTGGTGAGAAGTCAGTATAACTACAGATCTCAGTGACACTGGGGTGCTTTTGGATGTTGTCAATCAAAATCCAGCCTGAGCCAGTAATGTACTTCACTTTTATGCCTAGATGTTATGAAGCACATGCATAAGTTTAACGTGCACGTGTCTCTGACTACAGTGTGAAGTTGGGCTGGTAAACGTGTTGGAATGCGGGGTGGGAACTGGAGGTGAACACACAAGGTGGAGTCTCTCCAGGCTGTCGTGACTGGTGACATCCTCACAGCCGTGGCAGGTTAGGTGCTGCTGGATTTAGTCCTGTCCTCACCCGTTGTTCATGTCTTTATTTTACTAGTAAACAGTATAAGTCACAAGCATATATGTGCATGTAGAAATGCATCGTGTACACACGAAGGGGAGGGAAAGACGTTTGGACCAGTTACATACATGGATGTTTCAGGGACCGTGCCTTTCATGGGGGAAACCTTCCTGCCTGTCAATCACCGAAACAGGGGGAGGAGCTCAAGCATCGAACAGCAAAACCAGGCAAACTATGTCTGCAGATCTGAAGAGGGACATTGCAAATCTTTTCTTAAAGTCGTTACTCTGCCCTTTTCAAAAGATACTGTCTGACCACCTATGTGCGGATGTGCATCAGGCTCCACACTGGACCACAGGAACATTCTGGGGCCATTTTGCCGTGACAGAGCATGCTCAGCTCTGGCTGTGTGTGCTTCTGTTACTTTCCACATCGTGGTCTGTCCCTGTTTCCTTCATTGTAGTATACGTAGATTTATATAAATATCTATAAATATATAAAATATGAATATATATATATATATATGAATAAACATAATATCCGAAGCCTTCTTTGTTGTCATTTGAATCATTTTGACATTGTATAAAATCATACAGGTATCACTTATGCTTTTACCTCTTAGCCTGTTCTGGGGAACTTACGTAGTTAGTGTATGAATAGAGACCTTATAATCCATTAACCTTGTTACAAACTGGCACAATTGAGTAATGTCCCCCATCCACAACCACCATGCCAGAGACTAAAATGAAAGCCTCTTCTGATAAAGTTTTGATGTCAAAAAGTTTTCCTTTGACTATAAGATTGCTGGCATACTCAACTATACTGACTTTAATGAGTACATTTAATTGGTGTGGGCACAGCAAAATACTACTGGGAAGTTCTTTATTGTATGTTTGTTCTGGCAGGATATTTAAACTTAAGGGAATGTTGTATTATCCCATAAGTTAGACATTTGCCTTTTAGGGCCATTTACCGACAAGCTCAAATGTGTTGGCACCCCTGGTAAAGATGAGTAAAAAGGGTTATAAAAAATTCTCTGGTGAATTAGCTTAATCTCACACAGAATTTTTTTTTTAAATCCAACCTTTAATTGACCTTCATTTATTATGAGAAAAAAAATCCCTCATCAAGAAATTATTATTTTTAACAAAACCACATTGGCCACAATTATTGGCACCCCTGCATTTTTATATAGAATAAAGTATACATTTTTTATATTTGGTCGCATATCCTTTGCATGCCATGACTTCCTGATGTCTGTGACCCAACAACATCAAAAGATTCTTCATATCTTATTTTCTGGTACTCTTACAAGCGATACTAAACGATACTGATTTTCTTTTCTCATAATAAATTAACGTCAATTAAAGGTAGATTTTTTTAATTTCTTCGGTGAGAGATTAAGCTAATTCACCAAACGGCAAACCTTTTATAACCCTTTTTACTCATCTTTACCAGGGGTACCAACAAATCTGAGCCTGCCTGTATATGATACAAACAATACACAGAAAGTGTGTGTGTAAAATAATTGTAAACCTTTAATTATATTTTTGTCAGAAAATTGGCCTCAGTACGATACAGTTATATTGTCCCTGTTACTGGCCTTTATAGAGATAAATAAAACGCTGGCGTCTCACTTAATGAGAATTTGAAGAGTTCTTTGATGCATGGTTGGCTTACATTGTGATTCAGAATAAGCTCATACCTATTACACTTTTGACATAAACCATACAGAAGAGGCGAGTGCATTTAATGAGAAAAATCAGGGTTTCCTGTTCATCATTAAACATCTCAAAGCAGAAGATACAGTGGCTGAATACATGGTGCAAGTAGCTAACCCATTCAATGTTTATTCATTTGACCACCTGTTTTTGCACAGTGCTTGGGAATTTACTTGCTCTGCTTTGTGCAGCGTCATAATAAACAGACTGCAATTGTATCAAGACTGCTATGGAATGGCCATTAGGTGGGCATCTTTGCTAAGACTGCTGTAGTACATTGTTGGCAACACACTGCTAAACCTTGATTAAGAAACAGGAGCTTTCTTGGCCATGCAACTTGGCAATACAGTATTATGATATATGCATGTATTTATATGCAGCAATCTTATTTGAATTAAATTTATATAAAATGCAATCCAGGAAGTCACTTGAAAAAAATGTGTGTACAGACATGTTGTCTTAGTCTCTTTCAGTGTGACATTAACAAAACAAAATGGCCACTATGCATCAATTAATTTCTATCCTTATCTCTGCATAAATACAGGACAGGCTTCATTATGTTATCCACAGGCAACACACATATACAGTCAAGCCGGAAAGTCTGCCCACCCCTTTCACCTTCTCCACGTTTTATTACATTACAGACATATTGTACAATAGATTGAGTTCATTTTTTGTCTCAAAATTCTACAAAAAATAGCTCATAATGACAAAGTGAGAACATGTTTTTAGAAATCATATTTTGTAGAATATGTCTGTAATGTAATAAAACGTGGAGAAGGTGAAAGGGGTGGGCAGACTTTCCGGCTTGACTGTGTATATATATATATATATATATATATATAATATCATGTATTTCTTTTTTTTGCTAGCATATTTATTGCTCCCAATGTCCTTGCTGTAGTTCCCCTCCACAATTGAAATCTGTATCACCTCCCGTCCTGATAGAACGACTTACCGCCAGAGGGCAGCATTGGCACATGGACTGTATCTTGTCAAGAAACTCAATGGTGCACTCCCATAAACATTAGTAAATAAGAGAGATGCATAATGTCAAAATTAAACAATGAGCTCAAGCTATTCTAAATGGTTCCCTAATAAAAAAATCTGTTATCTTAAAGTCACCTGAAATGCATACCTGCTCTATTCACAGTAAATGTCCTGTGTTAATTCAACTCTAACAGAGTACCCGAGTCCAACAGGGACCATATATACTCTGTAAGAGTTGATTTAACACTGAACAGTGTACAATGTGCACTGCACGTTTCATTAAAAAAAAAAAAATTTAAGTATATATGTATTTTGCAAATGTCTGTTCTCTTGTTTTGTTTTTTTGCCTTGAGCAGAAGAGGTTTTGACATATTGTGTTCTGGTTTTTCAGCATGCTTTACAGCCCCAGACCTCAAATTTCTATTTGAAAGGAGCTAAGACAGATTTTCTGCACCTCCTTTTCTCCTAACCATCTTTATTTCCTTTATTTATAGGACATTTTTGGAAATTCAAAAATGCATCGTTTGATCTGCTATTTGGTAATTATCAGTCAACTTTGAAGACACATTTTGCAATGCACAGGCAGCACGGACTTGTACATGTTCTATTCCCTGGTTAAAGTAAAAGGGTTTCTCCCTTTGAAAAGTGAAATGTTAAAATGATGAAAGGTTGCCAACAAAACAAACTAAACTTAGAGCTCTTCACAATGCCTTGATCTCTGCTCTTGTCTTTGATCTTTAAAGAATTTGTCCCCTGCTGTGTTGTGACCCTGCTTTTGGGGATACAGTACTGAAACTCAATTCATTCCCATCCCACTGATGCAAGCTCTCATGTGTAATGCAATGTGGCTTACTTAGCGAAAGCCTGGAAACTTGTAGCATGGGACAAAGAAAGTGATTGGCATCCTTTATGGAGATAATTACAGAGTAAATTACATTAAAAGTTAAGGCTAAAAATGCATATGTGCACATCACACCCACAATGTTCAGAAAAATATTTATATAATTAACACTTCTCTACAGGCAATTACTAAAAGGATGGTATCAGGGCAATATTGGATGTCTGTACCTGACTTTGAATTATACTAAAAAAAAAGACAACAAAACAGGGTTGTGGTGGGGAGATGAGGGGCATGCTGCTTTATGTATCTATAGCATATACTGGGCTTCGTCCTAATGCCCTCTATACACATATTTATTTCATGTACACACATCTGCACCAAATCCATTTCAAAAACTAGAAGTGCCCTCTCAAATAAAGGGCCTCATGTGTGATAAAGAGCATCTGTCCATTCATGTGAAATTACTACTTAGCAATGAGAAAATAGGACTTTCGAAGAACTGCCGTCTCATGTCTACTCAACGTAGCACAGTGCACCAGGAGCAGGATCAATAATGAGACTGGAAACATCATTCCCAGCATCGCCGGCCTGGCTTGGCTTTATTTACCTACTCAGAACAAAAGCAAATACTGTTTTATTTTTTAATTGCAAAAAACAAAAAATTTGATCATATCAGATCAGGCTATGCAGTGCAGCAACTGGTTCTGAAAGTGGAATTTGTTGTCATATTTGCATAGTCATAACTGATATGAAGCATCTGTGCACAGATCAGTTGAAGAGATAAGAAGAAAACAAATAAAATATTATCAAATTTTTGATAGAATACTGTTACTCAGGCTATGTGTGTGCATGTACTGTGTATTGGATAAGGGTTAATAAAAGTGGTAGGTGAGTGAATTATTCCTTTTTGTACCAAAACAGGATTTTGCCAAGGATGTGTTTAGTCTACAGAAAGGATTTGGTCTATACCACAGGATGAAAAAAAGGATTTAATAAAACCATGACTATAAATGTCAAAAACTAGCCTACTCATTACTTTCAACCATATTAAACTCCAATTACCCAAAGTGGCTTTTAAGTTAATACAAGCATCCTGTCTTTGCTGTGTAATAACAGAAAAGACCTCTGACTGCAGCTGTTCGTGTAGCAGGTTATCCTCTCTTCAGGGTTGGTCCACTAAATGATACCCTACTTTAATACAAAAGGCAGATAAATTCTTTATAAGGGAAATATTAAATTAAGGAAGCCATCCCGTCCGTTATATTCATAAACCGCTCCACATGACTGTAATTAGAAAGTGGGACCATGGCATCATTGTTGCATGTCTTGAGCATGGGGTTGGCACTCAGGGTACAGTTTTAAAATGGTTTACTTCCTACCTGAACAAGATAACCTTTACAGTCAATACTAGTAATTTTTCATCCTCCACAGTTAATTTGTGGGGTCCCTCAAGGTCAATTTTAGGACCGATTCTCTTTTCTGTGTAAACACTCCTCCTGGGTTCTACAATTAAGAATGATGGAATTTCTTTCCACTGGTGATAGCTTTACCTTCCACTAAAATCTAGCAACAAGTGCCTCCTGAAATCTCTGTTTGATTGTCTTGAAGACATCAAAGGCTGGATGGCAAATCATATTATCAAGCTTAATGAGAGTAAGACAGAAATTGTTATATTTGGCCCTGTGCATAGGAGCTTTCTCATCTGCAACTAGTTCAGACTGGCTTCTGACTGCCACTCGGAGGTTGGACCACATCTCACTGCCACTCGGAGGCGGGACCACATCTCACTGCCACTCGGAGGCGGGACCACATCTCACTGCCACTCGGAGGTGGGACCACATTTCCCCCATGTTGACCTCCCTTCACTGACTCCCAGTTGATTTAAACGTTTTATTAATTGTATTTGAAGCACTGAATGGGATGGCACCTTCGTACATCTCTGATCCTTTGGCCCTATTCTGCTTCTAGGTTACTTAGTTCTTCTGACCAGATGTTTTTAACTGCTCGGTTAAAGCTAAAGGGTGACTGTGCCTTTACTATTGCTGCCCCAAGACTGGAATAGTTTATCCCTTCACGTTAGACCTGCCCCCTATTGACACTTTAAAATCTTTGTTGAAAGCTCGGTAGAAGGTCTTTTCTTTTTGGCTTTTGAATCCAATTGAGATCCTCTGTATCATAGTGCATTGCCTTTGTGTAATGTTTTGCATGATACCCCTATGCCTGTTTTTATTTATTAAAGTTGTACAGCACTCCGTCAATGTCAGTTGTTTTTCAATGTGCTGAGGTTTCTGTGCTGTAGCTGGCTGACTCAGGAGACAGGAGTTGACTCAGTAGTGAGTCAAGGAGTCACTGAAGGTGATGGATGCTTTTAATTTAATTGTTTTCTTGAATTGTGTTTTGTGTAGGTTGTGTTTGCTCAGCCCTTTTGACTAAAATGTCTAACATGTTGAGAAAAGAACCAATCCATATATATTCATCCCATCCATCTCATACTGAGAGGGTGTCACTTGGAATACCTTTTGGTATGATCTCGCAGGGAGTGAACCCATAACCTCCTGGGGTCAGAGTGAACCACAAAGCCACTGAACCAGAACCTGATTGCACCACAGTTGCAGATCAAGGTTTTTACATTATAATTTCCAATAGTTTAGTTACAATTTGTTTTTAAATCATCTGCATTCGTTTATAATTTGGATATCCATGCCTATTTTATTTTTATATTATTTTGTTTTAATTAAAATTTAAGATTCAAGGTGAGAATGTATGTTTCAATGAAAGTGCTGTAAGAGTCTAAAAATGCAGTTTTACAGTATGCAGAAGCACATTAACTCTGTGCTGTGACCTTCACATAGCGGTGAGGTATGAGGATTCTTCAGGATCGTGGGATACGGTGGCTGAGAAGTGCAAAACACAACGACATTTCACAAAACAACGACATTTCACAAAACACAACGACATTTCACAAAACACAACAACATTTCACAAAACACAACGACATTTCACAAAACACAACGACATTTCACAAAACGGAAAGGGTAGGACAACACTTCTTGTTTGTGATTGGACAGAACCCAAGCCCCTCAATGTAATTTTCTTTCACAAAACGGAAAGGGTAGGACAACACTTCTTGTTTGTGATTGGACAGAACCCAAGCCCCTCAGCGAAATTACGAATCCTACTATGGCCATGCCAAGACCCGCCCTCCTCTGTCTCTGATTGGCTGGTCGTTCTGTGCGCTCTACCACCCAACCCTCTGTTTGAGTTTAAGGTGACTCTCTTCGCTGGAGCGCATTGCAGTAACTTATTTTCCGAAATTGCATGCAAATTCAGGTAGCCTAACTAACGTTACAGCATAAAACGTGTACTGACATCCATTAGCCTAAAATAAGTTTACGTTTTTAATACCACCAATGTTGATAATAGTTCTAGGCTATAGGACAAATCAGAATGTTTGTAAACAGAGGTTGCTACGATACTTCCGGGTGGCCACTCAGCACTTCAAAACCGACTGAACCAGTCGGAGCTGTGTAGAAACAGTTAGCTAACGTACTCTATGCCGAAATCGTGTTGTGTTTGGGGCTGTAATGCCAAATGTAATCAGGCACACCGTGGGTTGGGCTTTTCCGATTCCCCGCTTTAAAGTCTGAATCCACAGGTTCCGTTGGGTCGATTTAGAGACTTAAAATAGAGGATACCCCAGATCATACAGTCCGTTTGGCTAGCTAGTGAAGGTAACCATATAGCTCGCTAGCTAACGTTAGCTACTTGTTAACGCTAACTTAGATAAAAATACGTGTTAACGCTAACAGATGAAAATACGGCGAAAAAGTGTTAGCGAACTTAGCTAACGTTAACGTTAGCTGCTTCCCTCAGAAAAAAATAATAGGTAATTCCAGCTATGAACGAACTATCGATCAATCAATAAAACAATGTTTGGCTATCTGTCTGTTGTACTTGTAACGTTAGCTAGCCAGCTAAGAATCCAGAGGTTGAGTTGTCAATAACGTTAACGTTACAGTAAAAACACAAGTTCAAATCTGACAACTCAACCTCTGGATTCTTAGCTGGCTAGCTAACGTTACAAGTACAACAGACAGATAGCCAAACATTGTTTTATTGATTGATAGATGGTTCGATTTTTTTCTGAGGGAAGCAACTAACGTTAACGTTAGCTAAGTTCGCTAACACGTATTTTTATCTAAGTTAGCGTTAACAAGTAGCTAACGTTAGCTAGCGAGCTATATGGTTACCTTCACTAGCTAGCCAAACGGACTGTATGATCTGGGGTATCCTCTATTTTAAGTCTCTGAATCCACAGGTTCCGTTGGGTCGATTCAGACTTTAAAGCGGGGAATCGGAAAAAGCCCAACCCACGGTGTGCCTGATTACATTTGGCATTACAGCCCCAAACACAACACGATTTCGGCATAGTGTACGTTAGCTAACTGTTTCTACACAGCTCCGACTGGTTCAGTCGGTTTTGAAGTGCTGAGTGGCCACCCGGAAGTATCGTAGCAACCTCTGTTTACAAACATTCTGATTTGTCCTATAGCCTAGAACTATTATCAACATTGGTGGTATTAAAAACGTAAACTTATTTTAGGCTAATGGATGTCAGTACACGTTTTATGCTGTAACGTTAGTTAGGCTACCTGAATTTGCATGCAATTTCGGAAAATAAGTTACTGCAATGCGCTCCAGCGAAGAGAGTCACCTTAAACTCAAACAGAGGGTTGGGTGGTAGAGCGCACAGAACGACCAGCCAATCAGAGACAGAGGAGGGCGGGTCTTGGCATGGCCATAGTAGGATTCGTAATTTCGCTGAGGGGCTTGGGTTCTGTCCAATCACAAACAAGAAGTGTTGTCCTACCCTTTCCGTTTTGTGAAAGAAAATTACATTGAGGGGCTTGGGTTCTGTCCAATCACAAACAAGAAGTGTTGTCCTACCCTTTCCGTTTTGTGAAATGTCGTTGTGTTTTGTGAAATGTCGTTGTGTTTTGTGAAATGTCGTCGTGTTTTGTGAAATGTCGTTGTGTTTTGTGAAATGTCGTTGTTTTGTGAAATGTCGTTGTGTTTTGCACTTCTCAGCCACCGTAGTGGGAGCTATACCGGTAGGGCTATCAATCCCTGTCAGGTTCTACCAAGCCGGACTGGTCTCAGGTGAAAGGACTGACTAACTACAGCACCTGGGGTTGTGCAGGGGACCAACAATCCCACCCTGTTGAATATGAGGTCAAAGTGTAGACTGTCAGCTTTCATTTCAAGGTATTTAAATCCATGTCAGGTGATCCGTGTAGGAATTACAGCCCTTTTTATTCATAGTCCACCCATTTTAGGGGGAACAAAAAGTAAATGGGCTAATTAATGTAAATGTGAAATACTCAAAACGCTCTGTGTTGAGGAACACAAATCAACAGCCCACTTCACCTGTACTTAATGGGCAATATTTTCCAGGAAGCACATGGCATGCGGCGAGCTGTCATAGTCAATGGTGTAGCGTATGGCGCTCTGGGCATGGCTACTGAATTTAGCTATTTTCGAACAAGGAGTGCACAGCTCACAGTACGCTGCGCAAGTTCAAAATGAAAATGTAAATAGAGCCCAATATATGAAAAACAATGATGCTGCTTTAAAGTGTAAAAAACACAGATTTTGAGCCTCTTTCTGCCTACTGCATAATTTTGAAAAATATGAAATAGTATGGAGAGTGAGAGGAAGGTTGGGCTATAAAAAAGGTGATTAATCCCAGAAATCCAATTTGCATGGGTGTTTGTAACTACCCTTACAACTACCACTACAACTTTAAAATGCTCCCTTTACCATCATATCATCACATCTTCTGCCTTGAAATCCATAAAATGATACTCTTGCTTTAATGCTTGAAACCCGCTCATTGCCACATGTGGCTATATCTTTTATTTGAGTTTACAAATATATATTTTCTCATCGTTCTTTTTCTCATTTTAGTTTTCATTTTTGCGTACAATAACAGCATTACAACAGTCAGAATATGTGTACAAATCACTCTTTGCAAAAGTGCAAGTGACATCTGGGACAACTTTAATTCCACATACTGTGATGTAATGCCTTCAGGCTTCATACACTGCTTGGCCAAAAAAAAAGTTGCCATTGCACCCGTCATGCATAGTGCCCACTGTACAAGCCTCTGGAGGCAGTGTTATGATCTGGGGTTGCTTCAATTGATCAGGTCTAGGCTCAGCAACATTATGCAGCAATAAAATAAAGTCGGCTGAGTACCTGAATGTGCTGAATGACCAGTTTATCTTATCAATGGGCATATTCCAGGACGACAATGCCGAGATTCATCGGGCTCAAATTGTGAAAGATTGGTTCAGGGAGCATGAGAAATAATTTTCACACATGAATTGGCCACCAGAGTTCTGGCCTTAACCTCATTGAAAGCTTTTGGGATGTGCTGGAGAAGACTTTACGGAGTGGTTCGACTCTCCCGTCGTCAATACAAGATCTCTGGACGGAATGCAACTCTGGATGGAAATAAATGTTGTGACATTGCATAAGGTTGTCAAAACAATGTCACGACAAATGTGCACCGTACTCAAAGCTAAAAGCGGTCCAACAAAATATTCAAGTGTGCGACTTTTTTTTTGGCCAGGCAGTGAAACAAGGCAGCCAAGGCAGCCACACTCAATCACTGAGTTTACCAGATAAAAACAAATGTATACGATCTGTATAAACAATCTGTAAGGTACATATCAAAGTTTTTAAAATACATTTTTGTATTTGGATTTTACAGTGGGGTACCATTTAAAGCTTAAAATGACAACAATTTAGTCTGATCACATGCCAATGGCAACGAGGGGTACATAATTCAATATGATATTCATATTGATGTAAACATTTGAATGGTTTTTAGATGATCAAATATTCTTGAAACAGTACAGACAAAAACTAAGCACTCAGCACTGTTCCAGGGAGTTCTCCAATCCATATTTATTTTCAGAGCCAATTCGCACAACACAGACATCATAAGAAACATCATAATCAACACTATCATCATCCCTGCTGTCATTATCTTCCTTTAGTGCAACTTTAAAAAATTGTCATTTCAACCGGGACATCAAGATCAAAGCAATTTCAAACCTTACTCTGATAGTGCAGCCATGTGCAAAACATCCAGTTCAGTACAAAACTACCATTTACTCAGTGAAAAATTCACAAAATCAGTCAAACCCTCTCACTTAGAACGTAGTCATAGTTTTGATATGGTCAGTATTTTATCAATGTGCATGTAATTGCTCACTAGGATGAAACAAAATAGAACAAAATAAGATATTGCAATTACTATAAATAGCAAGGGGAGGATGTATTATTTTACAATTTGATGCTTTTGGTTTGGAGCCTATTGCTGGAGACTTTGGAATACAAGTTTCGAATACAAGTTGCCTCAGTTGACATTCTTTTCACAAATGCCACGGATGAGTTTATTTTAGGGTCTCCCAATTATTCTTACCATGATTATCACTATTGTTTTTATTATCCATTTACATTGTTGGATATTTATGGAAGTAACTCAGAATAAGTACCTTTCTCAGGAGTACAACAGTGCCTGAACTGGGATGTAAACCGTGAACCCTCTGATTACAAACATAGGTCCCTGAATATCTCTCCATACTGCTACCATAAAAAACGACATACACTGTTACCGGTTCATTAAATAAAGTAAATGGTAAACTGAGCAAGTAGTAAACAGGTAATGAATTGCCAAAAATGTTTTAAAATTGTACTGAGCCGTGTACACAGATGTATACTGTTTTAAAATAATGCACAATTTTAACAGTGAGGTTAAGTGTAGTCTCTTCCTTTACCACAGTGGTATAATGGCCGTTACGGTTTACTTCCGAGTAATATTAATGCATTTAAAAATGGCTTTCTTTAATTATAAACCCTTTTGCTTGACTGGAAAGATCTCTCAAAAAATCTGATTCTTCAAACTCCCTATTTTGGAATGATTGAAAGTATCACAGGAAACAGTCACTAATGAATCTTATATGAACAGGTCTCAACAGTATACCGTTCTTGCTATAAATTCAAGAAAAGACTTCTGTCATGTTTGCAAAATGAAAAAACGGTCATTATATGAGTACAATATGTGTTCTGAAAATATACAAACCGTTATCCTTTATACTGTAAAATAGCTTTTTATGGTGCGTAACATGTCCAATGCTTTACTAGTTCATACCCACAATTTTGTAAAATGTATAATATGCTGAGTATACAACATCCCTTGATCAACAAGTTTTCTCATGTGTGAGGGGTATGAAGACCCACCACATGCTGTGTTCACCTTTCCCTCAATCAAGTGAGCCCCCTGGCACCCTTCTCCAGTTCACTTGCTTGATTGTCTGTGCATTAACATCAAATCTGTGATATAGTGTGAGAAGTCACAATCAATCAAACATCGCTGCAAAGCTATTGCTTATAAAAGGCGTCAACTTGCATATAACAGAAGCTGCTTTGAGGACAATGAAAGGTTTTATAGTACTGTTTCAAACGAAACAGTTTTTTTTCTTCTTTTTTTTTCCTCCAATGTAAATCAAAGCGCTGCAACAAAAAACCTGACTTTCTCAAATTTCCAAAAAAACTGACAGCTAAAACAGCAAAAATATCATCAGATAAGCTTAGTAATATTGGCCTATTCCTAACACTGTAGCTGCTGATGTCACATTTGCTTCTTTCTGTCACAGCAGGTCTCTCTCTCTCTCTCTGTCTCTCTCTCTTCCTCCATTTCCAGTCTCTTTCCAGCTTCTGTAGACATGACCTTTTGCATCCCGGAACCAGGACACATAAATGTGGAATTGGCCAATTTTTAGCACCAACAAGTCCTAGCTAAAGCATTGCTTCAGTTGATTTGTAATAACTTACAAATTTAGAAAATGACACATGGAATTCAGAGATGTCAAACATTAATGTAGAATTACTGCATCAAGATTGTCTTGCAAGTGAATAATTTGCAGTCTTTTGTATACAGAGCACAAAGCGTAAAAACAACAGCTCCCAAATGAGATGACGATCCCGATTCAATGAATCTGCAAAGCACTCTATCCATAATATTCAATAACATGAAGAGCAGCACCTTTTTTTTTTTCTTTCTTCTGCGTGTATTTGTTCATTTCTGAACGCTGGTGAGAAAATGCTATCATTCCCTTAAGTTTGCTACTCAGAATTAAGGACAAAGTGAATGGCAAAAACATTGCACAGAGGCCGCTGTGAGGTTTCAGATGAGTGTGGTAAACAGGCTGATGCAGAGTTTAAGCAGACCATTTTTGGCACCAAATAAGCACTAATATGTGCACTTAATAGTACAGAATGTATTTGATGAAATAATGAAATTAAAAGCAAAAAATCTGTTTATGCCTCTCACTGATGGCACAAATTACAGCATGGTAGCAATCGCGGGTCCTGGTGTGTGTCCAATATTAACATAGAGGGCGCCGTTTGTGTACAGGTGTGTCTGCACGACGGCGCCGTTTGTGCACAGGTGCATTTGTCGCAAAACACAGCGACAGCATTTGGAATGAGCCACTTTATCCCACCCAAAGCGCTTTTTTCATGAAACACAGTCTCACTTAGAGCTTACATGAAGCAAAGTACGGTAAAACCTTTACAAATCACCCAAGAAAAGATACTATCACATAAAAAGTGCATGCACTTTACAAATTCAAAGTCAACTAGTTATCATGGCTAAGTAAGCGCTGGCAAAAAAGAAAAAGAATTCTCCATAAAATCAACCAATCACATCGTTACCATGAAAAACACTGTATGTATACAGATATACAAAAAGACAAGGGGAAAAATAAACATTATTCACATGTACCCGCATCTTAGGAATAGTTCCATCCAAAACTAGGTAGAAGGTACACCTAATCTATGGAATGAAATGACTCAGTAGTGCTGAAAGAGTTTGGTGTGCCCGTGCCCCCCTTTAGTCTTCAAACACTTCCAGGAAGAGCGGGGGGAACAGTTCGGTGGGACACTCCACCTTCATGTGCAGGAATCGGCTGGCGTGACACGCCCCGATCATGCGCAGGTCCGTCACCTTCATCAGCAGCTTGGGCCAGAAGTACGGCACCTTGTGTTTGCGATAGTTGATGTAGTGTTCGAAGGCGAGGAGGAAGTCCTCCTGGCACTGTTCGATCCGTTCCACGCTCGTCAGGCCCGGACGGTCTGGAAAGCAGAGGGCAGGGCTGAGCGTAATCCCAGGAAATTCCCTTTGTCAAGTGTCTACCAAGAACAACCAGGCTGAAATTTCTACTAATACATCCCGTCAGTAAGCCATGAATACCCCCACACACATGCACACGCAGACGCACACACGCCTAACATTACAACAATGCTTATCTAGGAGACTGTGAAGGTGGAACAGGCTGTAAGAGAATACAATCCTGACTGATACACTCCTTTCCTGGGTAACACTGAGTCCTGACATGTGATGTGATTTGATATGTGAAACAAACATTAAATAGTAGCACCCTTACACCATAAGTCTCTTACAATTATTTCAAAAGTGAATAACAATAAACAATGACACAGGATAATTATTGGCTTCACTGTCTTAACTGCAGAAGAGTTCAGTCAAGCGTGCCTATTTTCTAACTTCGACATGTTCTCAAATCTGGGTCTGAAAAGCTGATAAAATGTTTAACGGCTATAGGCTGGGGCTTAACAAATGTGTATGGGTTAGACCCTGTGTGTTAGAAATCTCAATTTAAAAAAAGAACCACAAAAAGTATTGAGGGTGCTTACAGAGCTCTGAGGATGCCTGTAAAGAGGACAGGTGAATGGTTCACTGTGGGGGTGTTTCAGCTAAAGACAGGGGAGAGATGCACACCTGAGGACATGAGGATGACAGCCTGCAGCAGAGCCACCTCAGAATCATCCAGGTTGAAGCAGGACAGGGACACGCCCAGGTCAAAGATGGCGTCTGACACTACGCCCAGCCCCCCGTTCTTCAGCTGACCGCGAGTCACAGCCATTTCCCCGTTCAGGGTGAGCGTCTCGCTCTCCGGGTCGTAGCGTACCGCAGCCCGCAGAGACATGATCTCCATACAGCAGCCCTTCAGAAGAATGATCTGGTCCTCGCACGGTAACTGGAGAACACAAACCAGGGTTCACTCTACAGCTCCACCAAATGTACCGCACTCCGCCAGCTGAATATCTTCACTGCAGTATATCATACTTAAGCGTCTCACAGTACTGAATATGCCTTTGAATTCAATATTCAACAGCTGTTGTAACCTTGAACGAGGCTGACTACACCAAAATAATCCTGCTTTATGGATGGCCTGTAATGTGTGTAAAGGATAAAATATAAGCAATATGGCTTACTCTGGACAACGACAAGTAAATATATAGTACAAAGCTACTTTGCTCCAGGTTCTTTAAATGTATTTGACCATATTGCTGAATAATGTTAAAGGGTAACGAAACACTAAAACAACTTATTTTAGATGATAACTGATACATTTGGTTTTATTATTTTATAAGTATTACTGATTGATCCTGGTCCAAATCTTGACAAATTACTGCAGTCAGCGAAAAAAAGCGTTAACTTTAAGAATCTGGCTCAAAAGTGTCTCCAGTGGCTCAAAAAACGTTAGGTACTGCACGTTCAATCTGTGATTGGCCTGAAATGTCCTCCAGCTGACGTATTGTAACTTTAATTTACCAATCCGCTCCCGAACAACTAGCCACCTTCTAAAATGAGCACCTGTGTTTACTCCAGTTTTAGAGCAAGCTTTATCCAATTCCCCTTTTTTTTTCTTTACGTAAAATAGTGTCAGTGTAACGGGTCGCTGTGAAATTTCGAGCTAGTGGACTGGCAAGGTCAATCTCAATGTTGATTGGTTCACGATGCGAACCGGCCTATCTTGGCCGATTGGTTTGACGGTCTATGGACATAAGCCACTTTGTTTTGAAATCAAAATTTGGGCCGAATCACTGGTTTTAGAATCCAGAATTTGAGGGTATAAACACAGGTGCTGGATTTCTCTCAGAACTGTTCTTTCTATGATTGCTACCAACTAAGCATGAAAAATATAAAAAACAAAATAATAATAATAATAAAATAAAACAGTTGCGTACTTCGTTAAAACTTTCAAGTCTGATACCTGCAAGCAGTATTACGCATAACGCTGGGGTATGCAATTTCAGCTAATGTTTCAAACAAGCCTCCAGGTTCTTGTTTTCAATTTATTGTGATTCTGTTGTTTTCTGTGGTAGTCTCTACACATGGACCAAATAAATACTTGTGTTTTTGCCACATCTCAATAAATTCTCCCACATCTGTCCACTTTGTGCTTTTCCCTTTGTTGCCATTTAGTCTATCTTCTTCCAAGGTGGCTGGAACACTGATTTGTTAAACAGTCTTTTTTTCCACTGGCTTTTGGCAGTCCTCCCTATAAGCTTGGCTCAACAAACTCAAGACCAAACATGATTCTGTGGAAAAAATTGTGAGTCTACTATATGATGTCAGCATACATATCAGATTTCAACAAGTATTTTAGCTTCAATAAGTTAGCATGACAGCTATTATCAGTGCTAAATTGCAACAAAAACAACAGTTGTTTAAGCCTTAGTTGCAGCCAAGTGAAGGTCAGATGGAATGGTTCCTAAAGTTAACAACAGTTTGATAATCTTAACAATAAGGGGAGTGCAGGAAGTGCATTTGGGTGCAACTAGGGAGAAAACCGCAGCCAGACTCTTATCAATGCAGACTCTTTATCTTGTGTGGCTCTTGTAGCTTTTGATGAAGTGAATCCATTTTTGTTTGGGAAATAAGGCCAGGAATTTATAGCTGCGATCAGAGGAATAGTGAGTGGGAGGTTATCAACAACTGTAGCTTCAACAGCGTATTTATGACTCAGAGCAACTCTCCCCGGTAACCTTTTAAAGAGCTTATATAAAAATAATTGAGAATCTAGTTGCAGACACAGCATGTTTACAATGTTTCAAAAATGTGAGACTAATATTATGATGATGACAATTTTTTATTGTTATTATATTATTATTATTGAGGAATGAGTGATGGAGGGGAGACAACATATGATTTAATTACAACATATGAGGGTTTAGTTGGACAGTTAATAAGTTGTATAATTAATTAATAAGTGGCGAGGATGTAAAGTTAAATGTGCCACAATGCAAAAGTTGACCACATGTACATCCAGGGTCTGCTGGTGTAGGACCATAAAAGTTTACGCACTACTGTTGAAAATTCACATAATTTGTTTTACTCGCATGCACACAATAAGGTTTTGATTCTCTAGGATTATGGACTTTTAATGTCAAACACTGTGTTCAAATGATGTATCACTAACCACTAACCACCCTGGGAAGCAGATGAAGGTTTATTCTTTTATAACCTGGAGGTGTAGCTTGATTCAAGGGGATGTTCTTTTGTCATTGCCAGATCCGAGTTAAGCACAGTAAATCTAATTTATTAAGGAGATTTATCTTCTTGCCCTGATGTGCCAGGCATCAACAAGAAACCAGTTGTAATGGGAATGACACGACTTTCCCCTTATTGCCCTTAGCTTTTCTATGGTATGTGAGGCCTGTAATGTGAAGAACAGCTTATGGGCGTGTATCCTGGAAGACTGCATGTGTTGCAGTCATCCTTGCATATGTGCGGGTGGTACAACAGTCATTTCAGAAACTCAACTGCTGAGGATAAAATGGAGGGGGTGGGGGACTTAGTACTATTTAAAGCCTCTGACCATTCAAAACAACTGGCCCTCTCAAAAAGCAACGGTCTCCAAAATATGTGAGCAGTTAATCCCGGAGAAAACACTGCCATAACCATGCATTCCACGAAAGCACACACTGCAACAAATCAGTGTTGAACACAAGTCTGAAGCTCATATCAATACAAGTTTACTCAATCATTTCTCTTAACATCCCTATGTCCCAAGCTCCTGGTCCTAATCTCAATATAAAACTCTGTAACTTCTACATAGCCCCTTTAAATAAACAACTAATGTGTACTCCCTGCTCGCCGTCCATCTATTATTAAGCTACCCAGTGTAGTTTCCAGATAATTATTTCCCATAATAATGAAATAAAAGTTTAATTATCAGCATTTTTCATGTGTTGAAAATGCAATTCACGTATAACATTATAGCATTTACAAAAGATTATGAAGCTTCTTCCTAGCATTGCTGTCCAACTCCACACTGTTCACCTTGGATTCATTTTAAGAGCAGTCATGGGACACAAAATAAAAGCACTCAGAGCTGTTGCCCAACATACATTTTTGTCATTTGTGTTGTATCACATCTGATCAATTCTAAATTAAACAAAGAGGTTCAATCAGAAAGTGCTTTCACTCAGTATTTATGGGAATTAAGCCATAGCTGCTCGTCAACACTCCGGCAATGCCACGGCCCCTGGTGCAAAGCCTCACCAAAACGGGACAGAACGTAAACACCAAGGTCAACAGATGCCTCACCTCACAGAACATGGGCAGTTTTTTGGCAAAGTCTACCACCCTGGTGATGGCTGGGGTGATAATTTTTGTAAACTGACTGAAGGCTTCTATGTCCACTTTGCTTCCGTCCGGCACATTGATTATTGGAGGCTGACCGAAGTCTTCTGCCTGAAACAACAGGACGGTCGAGCTCAGTACCGAAAGAGCCTAACAACAGTCACCAAAACGATGATGATGTCATACTCAATATTCTTCTGTAAACATAGAAGAAGCGTAATGGCTACAACATGTAACAAGATATATGTACAAAACAGAAAGACAAGACAAAAAAAAAACTGACAGACGGGGCTGGGCTCATGTGGCCATAAATCAAATGATACGGCACATTTCTCAATTAAATATGGCAACCTTGCAATTTATGTCTGTCATCTATCATTTTAAGAACCGAATCCTCTCTCAGTGTGAGCACAGTCATGATAGACACCTCAGAAATATTAACGCCAGATTTGGGAGGTGATTAGACTTAAACACAATTAGTGATTCAAGGTCAAAATGATTTATTCAAAATGATTAACATCAAACCCTCTGCATGCAAACAATTGAAGACCTGCATGCTAAAAGTACTGGAGTCACATTTTTAGACAATTCAAGTTGAGCACAGAGACATTTTGTATTTGTTTAGCTAAGTCCACCCTATAAATATTGTTAACAGAAAAAGTATATTTTCTCCACTATGGAATATATATTTTTTGGATTTTATGGCTCAATGATATTTTCAGATGAGATTTTCTCAAAATAGACATTTTGTGACATCAGTACTTTTAGCACCAGGGTCTTCCATTGCAGTAGCTTGAGAATAACCTAACTGAGCCACTTGTATATGTTAATTTTCACCAAGAGCTTTCTTTGCCAAAACATTGTGTCACTGAAAGACTTATAGATTGACAGGCTTGTTTATGCAAATCATTTAAAAATGTTTGCTGAAACATGTTTTTTCATCTCAGATCTAAGGGGACATTACAAACTGTATAAAACATTAATCCGCCTCTTTCATAAAATGTTCTCATTAATTATTTAGCTAGAATGTCTTTCCTTCCCAGAATAAGCTCCACTTTGTTTCTACTTCAAGTATAAAGCTGAACTCTAATACATATTTCTTAAAGTAAACTCCTGCAATTGCAAACAAAAATATTACTCGCTAAGCAGCCAAATACCTTGGGCACTTTTAAAATTAATCACATTTTCTCATTTCTTGTTGCTCAAAATATGTGCCTGTATTCACAGTTGTCAAATGCCCAAAATCAATTACTTTTGTGACCTAAAGGAATTGAGTATATTCAGTACTCAAAAGGCAGCAAGAGAGGTTTGAGAAACAGTTGATCTATATGCAACATGTCTTTAATTTGAATAATTCATCTAAGCAAGGGCTGTTTTTCATCCCTGTATGATATTGATCATTTCATCAACCACAAAGGTAATTATGCAGTGTACTATGCAACAAACAGCACCGTTTGCTTAAATTCATAATTCAGAGTTTTGGATAATTACATTACATTACATTACATTATAGGCATTTAGCAGATGCTCTTATCCAGAGCGACTTACACAGCATTTTTGCATTTATACATAGTATCCCATTTACAGCTGGATATATACTGAAGCAATTCAGGTGAAGTACCTTGCTCAGGGGTACAACGGCAGTGTCCTACGTGGGACTCGAACCTGCGACCTTTCAGTTACAAACCCAGTTCCTTAACCACTGTACTACACTGCCGCCCTGCATCATAATGCATCAGACACTTAGATTGAATAGATGCCTCTGTTCTTACCTTGGACTCCTTCACCTCCACTGCTCTCTAGTCAGAAGTACAAAATAAATTAAAAGTTATTACAATAAGTAGCTTTGCTTCCACAAGCTGGAGGGTGATCAACAGATATTATGAAGCAAAATCATAAACACACGATCAAAACTCAAGGCAGATGAGCTATATGGAGAGAAAAGATGGGAGTATGCCATTATATTTAAGGTGGCTGGATCTGTGGATAAAAATGACAAATAACACAAAAAGAGGACAGATACTGCTGCCGTGGCAGAGAGGAGGCGCCTCACCAGGAATTTACGTTTCTGCTTCCAGTGGTTGCCCTGAGCATTAGTGGCCACATGGGCCTCGGTTACTGCCCGGATCAGCTCCCACTCATCGGGCGTGGGCTCTGGCTTGCTCCGCACTGTCCTCTTAAGCTCCTCCCGCCGACGGCGCCGCTGCCTGTTCTCCTCAATCAGCCGCCGCTTTGCCAGACGCTTGCTGTCGTCCAGCACAACTGAGAAAAATTGAGACGATGGAAGGGGAGTGATGTAATGACAAAATATAAATGTGGTCAATATGACCAGAGAGAGGCGAGGACTGACTCCGTCTGAGGAAAACCACCAACCACTGATATAAGGAGGAAGAATATGGTTACAAAAAGACATGCCTTATCCAAATAGAAAAAGGGGAACAACAAAGTTTTTCATATTTAAAGGCAATTGATTTGCATTCATTTCAGGGCGAGGAGTTAGGTTATTCTGAAATGTGGGGTTTTCTAAAGAGAACTGAACACAGAATAAGGCATTTTAAAGTTTTGGGTTTAACGTTTGTACAGTATATCGTTCATCTAAATTATTTTATGGTTTGCTCTGAAGAGATATAAAGTAAAATATGCATGTACTGTGCATGTGTTATGAAAATTTGACATGTGACCACTGTGACCACTGTGACCACTAGAGACATACTGCATTCATGTTGCTCCTAAAAAAAAAAGCAGACATGAGATAGCAAGATTTCAGTGGTCATGGACTAATAACAGAACTCAAAAGACTCACGGTCTGTTGCCATGCCAACTGCAATGCATTTTTTGAAGCGGCATTCCTGGCATTGGTTCCTGGTCACCTTGTCGATGGCACACTTCCCCTCGTACTTACAAGCGTACGCTGGATGTAGATTCTTTTGGATTGTCCGTCGGAAAAATCCCTGAAATATAGATGAGGAAATTTACTAAATTAAGTAAGTCCAAATTCTATCCCATTTGCATTAAAAATGATATTTTCATGCATGAAATAGGAATTCTACTCGAGTCATTTTCTCATACATCATTCAAAACACTGAAATATTTTCCAAGTCACTTCCACTTTTACAAAAGGTGGCTTCAGTCTCAAGTTACAATTTGACTTGTTGAAAGAAAAACTTTAGACAACATAGTGAAAATTGTACATAGAACAGCCACAGTTGCCCTTTAAAATATATGGAAAAAGGTTGTACTAATGATGGGAGGTTACCTTGCACCCCTCACAGGTAATACAGCGATAATGATAGCCAGTGGCTTTGTCACTGCACACTACGCACAACTCATCCTTATCCAAGTAACTTGGTATGTACCCTGACAAAAGAATGAGAAAACAAAACAATAAACAAGAGATGCAAAATGTCCTGTGATGTTGCAGAAAATGGATATTACAGAGCATAAAAACACTGAATTAGAAATAACATTAACACATTAACACACATATTCAAATACTTTACCCACTGAACCCACTACACATACAGAAAAACCGTACAAAGTTTGCAAACAAAAAATGAGGAAAAGATAAATTTGAAGTAAATGCAGTCCAAATGGCATTATATTTAAAGTGCACAGTTTAGAGTGGACAGTGCAGTGATTACATAACTCATACTACCTGGTCATTATTTTGGCTGTTACCTTTAAGGGTTATTCATAAGAGAAGAAAATACAGAACGGAGCTGTTTTTCGGTCTAATGGATCCACCCCCACCAGCCATGCCCTTCAAATCCTCTTTAAAGCCATTCACTGCACCCTCTACTTCTAATAAATATAAATAGATAAATAAATTATAAACCCACCTAAAATAAATCAGGGTTAGGCATAGCCATGCCCCTCCCCCGACACCATGCTCAAGAATAAAGCAGGACTAGGCCTGAGCTTTGCTCCTGCACCCACAAATCCCATACTAATGCTGGCATTATCACTGGCATTTATAATAAAGTGAGGTAATTTTTTTTAAGTGCAGTACCCCCACCTAAAAAATATTCACACAAATTATTACAGCATAATTTTGTCTAATGTACTGGGAGTACAAGAGACAACCCTGGAAAAATGTCAAATGGGAAATGTATTCTTTGTGACAGCTCACACCTCACAGCACTGACTGAAATATATTAAATTAATAGAGATGTACGATTTAGTTGAATCACGTCATGAAAATCAAAATGGTGTTTTTAAAATAGGTCTGCAGGAAATGTATTAAAATCCTTCTATTGTAAGATGTTATTTTTATCTTGCATGCAATGCTTGGTCACTCATGCTTCCTCTTCGTCTGGTCAGTACTCAAGAGTACTCAAGCTACTCACTCAGGTTTCATTTCATGCCATAATGCCGATTTGCATTGCATTTTCATTATTGTGTTTTGCCAAAAAACAGTTTTTCATATTATAAATATATTATAAATTTTGGTTGTCAGCCTCTCCGTTGCTTTTGGCACTCATAAGTCAGCAAAGCATATGTTCAGTTTTTCAGTTTACAAAATACAAAACAACTAACTTCTCCAAATGAGAGCAGGCATTGCACTGGTATGACTTTCCGTATGAGCTATATTCTGACATTTGAAATCTAAAAAAACATTCTTCATTGTCGCTTTCACTGACTGTATCCGAGGGAAGAATTGCCTCCTCTTCACTGATGTAGTCACTATGGTCATGGTAACTGTAGCACTTTGATTCTGAACAGAAGGTTGCCCTGGTAACCACAGGTGTTAAGTTAGTGGCCTAATAGAGAAGCCTATAATTTGCAAGCACAGACTCATTGCTACCTTAGGAACTTAATTGCTGAATACCAAAACACTGTAGAGTAACCATCCCTAGTCTTTACCCAGCAAAGATGTCATCTTGGTAAATGGTCATAGAAGTGGGTATTCCAAAGCATGATAACCCTTAAAGTCCCATAGTGTATTTAAGCATTAATATGGTAGATTCACCTGGCGCATACAACACCGAGAATAAGGGCACCATGCTGAAAATTCAGCTAAAACTAACTGGGATTCTAAGATGGTTTAAGCTGTGTTTTTGATACTCCTAGCAGGCCATAGCTGGTCTGTAGTTTGTCAAAGCTGGTTAAAGCTGATTAAGCTGTATAGTAAACTGGTGGACTAGCTGACTATAGGCAGGTCAGCTGGTAAACAGGTCGACCAGCTAAAACCAGTTAGAAGTGTCGAAAACACATAAAACCAGCTTAAACCAACTTGACCAGTTTAGGCTGGTTTAAGTTGGAATTTTCAGCAGGGGGGTCAACCGACTGGATTTCTATACAAAAATCCAGGTCCCTTCACACCCCTCTCAGTAAAGCTGCTAAAGAAGGATGACAATAGCAACCATGACGCAAATAACATGTTTTGTTCTTTCACCTCTCAGAAACACCTGCATTTACATTAACCAGAAGAATTAGAACCAATTGCTGTGCTGTCAAAAGGGCCCTATGACCTACTCCTCTGGTTCCGATTGGACAGAAACCTTGTTAAATTGATTGCTAGAATATTACAGCAGATTAGCTTGCTGAGTCATGCACTCTGTTGAGGAACTTGTTCTTAGTGCAGACTGCGGTGGCAGGTCTGGGGGATGAACCATGACTGGCCATAGTTTCCCTATGGACCAGCTCTCCACAAAGGCATAACACCATTTTACAAGCTGCTCCTGGAGTTACTTGAAGTGTATTTTCTTGCTTTAAACCACATACCTGTGAATAACTGGATACCGGCCATTGTAAAGCCAGCAGGTCATTTGAAACCTCAGTAAATATCTAAAATATCCTTCATCGTACACTTAGACTGTATGGGCCAATCAGAAACGTACACTAAAAATTAAATAATATCAAAAAACTTTAAAACCCAAAATTATGGAGAACAAAGGACTGCATGCCTCTTCACCAACACCAAAAAAGAACGCAAGATGCCATAGCATTGTATTGTGTGCTATACTCCATTATGCTATCAGACAACACAAATATGACAAAGAACTACACCTCAAAACCATAATAATTTACGCCACGTTAGTATAATTCAAGTATATGCGAGTATAATTCATATATAATTAATATTATAAGTAAAAAGAGAATGAAAAAGGACAATGCTGATAACTATGTGATACAACACTTAATTATTTCCCACTGCCTCAGATCACTGGACATACAGGTTACACAGTAATAGGAACCTTCACCTTTACTCTTTGTTGACAGTTCTAATTGCTGGTTTGTTTAACTTCACACATACTGATTATAAACAGGCCTTCTGTGCATTGTACTTGTATAATATACCTGAGAGTAGCACTGATGTACAGTGCTCTGGATAAGAGCTTCGCCTAAGTCAGTGTAAAGGTCATAACATATGAGACAACTGCACATATCCAAATAGTCCCAGTGAGGTATGTGAGGGACGAGGGTATAGTTTTTATAGTCCCTTTTTTAACTGCAGTAGAGAGCTGAATAAGCCCAGAAAAACTACTTTGCAATCTGAGGTTATTTATTCATAACATTTTTGTTAATCCTGTGCCTCTCTGGAGAAATTATGCTCTGTACAAACATTTTCTGACAGAAAAATACGCTACCCAAAGACCCTTAATTAAACCTCACATTCATAAATGGATGCCTATTAAAATATAACACTGCAAGCACACTATGTACAAAGGTTTATGTTTCCATTTTAACACAACAAGTATAAAACAGAAAGGATGGTGACATAGTTATCAAGCTGAGCTCTGACACTGTTGAGGGCATGAAAGGGAACTTCAAAGAACACTTGACTTTCAAAGAACTTTCAAAGTTGTCATGCGGTTTAGAAGCCAAAAATCAGAAGGGAATTCACAGAAGGGAAAGAAAAACCACATTTTGTCATGTTTCTTGTTCAATACACTTATTGCAGTATAAATGGTGCCATTCTTTTTAACACCGATATTGAAATATCAATGTGCAATCCCCAATTCCCAAAAAGTTGAGACAGTATGTAAAATGACATATCAAGAGTCTTTTCATGTCATATTTAGACATATCTAAATATCCTTTTTTCAATTAAATACAGTGCCATCCACTATTATTGGCACCCCTGGTAAAGATGAGTAAAAAGGGTTATAAAAAGTTCTCCGTTTGGTGAATTAGCTTAATCTCACACTGAAAAAATGAGAACGATCCAACCTTTAATTGAAGTTGAGAAAATAAAATCCCTCATCAAGAAATAATTATTTTTAACAAAACCACGTGTGCCACAATTATTGGCACCCCTGCATTTATATATAAAATTAAATATAAAAAAATATAAAAAATGTATATTTGGTCACATATCCTTTTCATGCCATGACTTCCTGATGTCTGTGACCCAAAAACATCAAAAGACTCTCGGTATCTTATTTTCTGGTACTCTTACAAGCGGTACTATAATGTCTCTGCATTTGAATGAATCTCTATGGGAATTTTGGGGTGGGACTAGATTTAGCTGTAAATTATGTTGGAACAGTATAGAATACATGGTTGGTAAAATGGCTGTATGTCATCAAGGGTCTGAGGTATCAAACGAGTATCAAAACTCACTATTTATTTTTGTTTAACCTCAGTTAAATAATTTAAAAATAATAATTTAATTTCCAATCCCACCAGAATTTGGAATGTCCAATTCACAATCTATGTACAAGCGTGCTCATATACGGTCCCTGATGTCAACTTGGGAGAGTGAAGACAACTTGCGGTTTTTCTCCAAAACAAGAAATGTCAGCCAGCTGCTCCTTTTCACACCACAGCCACAAGCCGCGCACACGCACAGCGGGGCCCAAGGAGACCCAGTCATATGCATGCGCAGAGAGCAAGCCATGGGCACCCGGACAGCCAACAGGAGTCGCTCGAGCAATGAACACTATCGTCCCTGCCAACTGAAGCCCTCCCATATCCTTGGCGACGCAAAGCCAACCGTGCAGTACACTATCCTTGCAGGGCTGTCGGCCAGTCGGCGCCGGCACGGGTCGGATTCGATTCGAGACCGTGGCGCTTTTACCAAGTGAGCTACCCAGCAGCCCCAAATTTTAAGTGTAAAATACAACATGAAAGTGCTTAAAGTGTAAAAATGGTTCCTAAAATTGACAAATGTCCTTTAATAAGCTGCAACATACTTACATAGTTTAAGCAAAATGTCACCCCTTTCTGCATAACCTGAGCTCTTCTACATTTGCACAGTGGAAGTACTGCCATCTTCAGAGGAACACTATTGATAAGTTCAATAAGTGCAGGTAGTATTATAATTGAATTCAGGCATGAATCAGTAATAAAAGGTCATATTACCTGGTTGCATAAGCTCATGTTCTTTCCATCTGGGGCTACATTGTCCTGCTTGCTCTAAAATGTAAAACACAAACAAAGAAACAAAAGGTAAACATCCCTGCTTAAATTAAGGTAGGAGAAAAGAACTCGTGCCAGCCAGCTGAAGCTGTTGAGGTTCTGCAGGTAATACACATATAGGTGATACCATGCATGGAGAATGGGTCCTGCACATTATCAGGCTTACAGTTAGTGGGGCAGCATAGCGGTTAGGGCATTGCAGTTCATTGTCAGGTTCCATGTTATCCAGCCATGAAACATTTTTATGACAAATGACATCAAAGCACAATACGTTTCACGTGAAACAAGCAGTCAAAAGTTACTTTTACTGCTGATAATCAATTTATTTGACTTTATTCTCTACGTTGCCGTTTCCTATGTTGAAGCCTTGCTGACAGCTTTAAATTCAAATAACATATATTCAAATAATTTTGAGTGATTATACATGACAAGTTTCTATAAAAATTAAAAATGTTTATTTGAGAATTAGATTAAGACTTGTTAGATTAAGAATGAAGTATCAGAAGAAAATCTCATACTTGTTAAATGAATGGACTCACAGTGGTCCTTGAGGCTCAAGACTTACTTGGTGGTTAAAGTATAAAATGGTAGACTACACTGGGTCAGAATGCTACCCCTGTTCTTATATAATGAAAAAATATCCTACCTGACATACTTCTGGGAATTAGGGCCTCGAAGTCATGATCACATCCTCTGGTGACAACAGAATACCTGGGGGGGGGGGGGCAGAGCAGGATGAAGAAAGAGGAAAAAGAGAGACAGAAAGAAAATAATTTTGGATAACATTAAACCTCATTTACATTTATGCCAGACAGATTTCCAGTGTTGACTGTGGGCATTTTCCTGAGGTTGGAAGGCCAGTAGAATTACACACTGAGCAGTGGTAGATTGTGCTCTTTAGGGGAGCGGGCAGTGTGTTAGCCCTGATGGATATAGCACAGGGGTTTGACCCTCCTGTTTGAATGAGAGACATGTTGCTCTCTGCTTTCAGTGTCCCTATAATTCAGCATGTGAAGTCCTGAGTAAACCACACAAGGTGGGGACTCAGGACATATTCCACAACATGTCCCTGCTGTCCCTCATTCAAAGCAACATTGAGTGTATTGCAACAGCTATAGACTGTCAGCCTTTTCTTTATGCTGTCACTGATTCAACTAGATGACGGTATGCTGTATGTCTGCAAACCACGGTACCTGAATGAGATGCACAAGGGTTTGTTTGTAGAATACTTATGCGGGTACAATAAGAAAGACAAACGTTATTCATAACGTTAGCAGACATATTATAAAACATATGAAATATCACACCTGTGAACAAGTAGACTTATGGAAACTGTCATTCATTTGTTTTCTAATAGTCTTGGTGTGACTTTTCTTTTGAAGATTGAAGACACAGTCTCCCATGAGAACAGGCCTAAAGCAGGAAAGAGTGTTCTAGTCTTACATAATCAGCAAGAGTCCTATCTGCACCGGAACTGAAATTACGTAACAAAGGAATGACCTCCGATGCATTTTCAAAAGGGCTTTTAATTATCAAAATGTTCTTCAGACGGAGGGTGAGCCATGTCACTGCAGGAGGAAGGGGAGGACTTGCTTTGCACTGTTGCTATAGGTCATGTTTTTGGCTTGTAGAAAAAAGTCCTGTGCCAGCGGCCTCAGTCATTCTGTGGCTATGCGTGACACTCCCTGCTGCACACACAACAAGCACCCGAGAACAGATCCAGGTCAAGACCAAAGTGGTCATGTCTTACTTTGTTAAAATATAAAACACAGATATACCAAGTACAAAAAATCCCTGTACCCAGTTGAATTTATACACATTTGCTTTGGATGCAAGGTTTATATCTGATACAGTCCCAGGAAGGCAGTTCAGACAACATTACTGCAGCTCATTTCAAACAGATTGTTATAGCGGTCTACAAAACAGAATTTTCATAAAGTCCTTCATACTCACAAGGTGAATGAGCTTGTGAAGAGCTGAATTCATCATACGGATATAATTTGCTAGAAACTAGAAAGTACGCCATAATTCCACCATAAAAAAATGCGTTAGCAGCACTGTATCGGCTAAAATTATAATATTAAAAAGTATAGAACATGAAAACAAATGGGAAAAAACAAAATATAAAAATAAACATTATGCTGTTTATCCAGTGGAACTGCAGAAGGGTGAACTATTTTTCTACTGCTCTTTAATTTATTCCCTCAGAAAGCAGGATAAACACTACCAGTGCAATTCTCATCTCCGACACCTGCCCAAGACTCCCACATTTCTAAGGGAAAAGTGTGAGTTCACAGCACTGTGAGTGTTCCATAAAAGCCAGAAGTGACTCTCTGTCTAATTTTTGCCCACACCACTGTAGGGAGGATACAAACTGATAATGTGATATTATGAGTTAACTACACCGCACAGAACAGAACAAAATGTTGCACTATTTTAC
Organism: Ilyophis sp. 1 JC-2022; assembly: GCA_022702515.1. NCBI lineage: Eukaryota > Metazoa > Chordata > Actinopteri > Anguilliformes > Synaphobranchidae > Ilyophis > Ilyophis sp. 1 JC-2022. The sequence goes on along the minus strand of CM040406.1, from coordinate 90,951,438 downwards.
AGTACAAGATAACCTTAGCTTACAACTTACAACCTTGACTAATTTAGCTTTTTCTGGCAACCTTATCTAGGGTGCAGTATGTCTAGATTTACAGTACAACGATCCATTCAAGGAGGCAAATATTCAAAGTAGCAAGCTGGTTTATGTACCTTTGTCATGGCTTAAACAGCAGAATACTTAACCAATGGGAAAGAGAATACCATTGGAAAAATGTATCACAATACCAGTATACCACATATCATACCTACAAAACAAGAACTGTATAGTATTTTTTGATCCGCTTTTTACAAACCCCAATTCCAAAAAAGTTGGGACAGTATGTAAAATGCATGTGCTTATTTTTCCATAGAGTTCAATAGGAAAATGAGTGAGGAGAAACAACCCTTCAAGTTATTCATCCATATCTACTGCATATCTAGCAGGAGAGTGATGGTTTGAGGCTCGTTTGATACCGCAGAGCATTGATGACTTACAGCCATTTAGCCAACCATGTGTTTCATACTGTTCCCGTGTAATTTACATCTTAATCTAGTCCCACCCCCCAATTCCCATAGAGATCTATTCAAATGCAGATAAGTTATAGTATCACTTGTAAGAGTACCTGAAAATAAGATATCAAGAGTTGTTTTATATCCAGTCATGATCTCTGTTTACCTGTTTACCTGTGGAATGTTCCAAACAGGTTTTTTTTTTTTTTTACTTCCCTGCCTTTTTTTGCCCCTGTCCCAACTTTTACAGACATCAAATTCAGAATTTGCCTATATTTACAAAAATCAATAAAGTTGATAAGGTAAAACATTAAATATATTTTCTTTGTACTGTTTTCAATTAAATATATGTAAAAGAGAATTTACGAATCACTGCTTTCTGCTTTTATGTGCATTTTACATACTGGCCCAACTTTTTTGGAATTGGGGTTTGTATATTTAATAAGGGCGCTACACACTCTTTTGGCATGCCATCTAATAAGAGAGCTACAAGCATTCCTGTGGGAGAGCATCTCTTGTAGTCCAGAGCACACAGCAGTCTCCCCCAGGGTTCTGCTCTGGTACATTCGTTACCATCTGGTCCCAAAGGTTTTCAGCTGATCTAAGTGAAGCTGACTGCGGTGCCTTATTTAGAAAAAAGACCACTTGACCAGCACAGTGACGGTAGCATTATCTTGCTATCCTGTGTGTACAAAATGGTTTGCCTGAAAAGGTTTCATGGACAATTTCAAATCATACAATCAATTCAGGTGAAAATGAGGGTTCTGTACAGGTTTGCATTCGGTTAGAAATTCCACATGACAGCCAGAGTGTGATTGTATGATGCAACTTCCACACGTAAGTGAAGGACCTTATTTGAACCGACAGAAACATTCTACAAGAAACAAGCTGCTCTCTACATGGAAACTACAAGTGTTGTTCCTTAAAACATCACTGACTGTACTTTCAAATATATCTTTATAAAAGGTTAAACATTTATGACCACATGAACAAAACCTTCTGCAATTAATTCTATTTGCCAGTCATCCTCCTTTATATGCAACTGTATCTGGTGAATGTGCTATTACCACAAAATGTCTAGTTAATAATTCAATTAAATAATAAATAAAAAAACACAACAATAGATTGCCTGTATGTACATACACAATTTGTAGAGTTAAAAAAAACAAAAAAAACACTCCCATTGAAAAACATTCTTTCCAAAAAAAAAAAAAAGGATTTGCAATGAGCAACACAAATTGTAAATCAATGTCAAAAAACATCACTATTTCTCTGCCATTGAACAATAGGGACAAAGGGCACCACATTTAAATAGGTCCACTGAATTGAACACTTAAAATGTCAACAGCTGGAGCAAGCCTAATTCTGGGTTATAGAAAATTATACGTTTTTCCAACTGACATGAAACCATCCCCAAAAAAATGAAGACAATTCAAGACAATTCTCTCCCTGAATAAACATTTAGAAATGAGACATCATTGACTGAACAAGAGAAGAAATATGCACATATGTGTCATTTTAAAACTAGCTTAAAATGGGCTTTAACATACAGTATGTACTTTTTTTAAGGTAACTGCGTGGTGATTCTTCTGATCATGATCATGTTGTTTGCATAAGCGATCTTTAATCTATTTCACATCAAATAACCTTAACAAGCTATGTGGCTCTGAGAGATAGAAAAATACTGGACAACTTGAAACTATTGAGTTCAGCAGCACTACCTCTACAAGGCGAGACTCCTCAAGCTCTGTGATTCTAACTCGCCCAGGGCCTTTCTGTGTGCAGCGATTCTCTCTCCGAGCCCCTCCCAACACCCGGAAGCAGCCGCCAATTGCCACTCCCATAGGGCACTGGCCATGCTTGAACCCCAATCCTCGGAGTACAACTGCACCGACTGGAAGTCAGCGCACTTACCGTTGTACCACCACGGCGGCTCATTGCTACCAATACTGACAGATGCAGGTGCAGCTGATTGTGGCTGTGGCAGACAATATTCTACGCCTCTATTTTTGTAACCTCAATTAAAAAAATAAATATATGTATGGTTGGTCTGAGGTTGTCTAATATATTTCAAAACATTCAAAACAATGACAAACACAACAAAGGTGAATAGAATTCATCATCTGAGGACGTGAATATGGTTGTCTGGCTTGCTGTGTTGGAACACAAGTTCGTTTTCAATTACTTTCATTGTGGATGAATTTTGTCTAGAGTCTGGTATTAATTTTATTTTATGAACGTCATTAAAAGAAAAGTGAAGCAGAGTCCCTGCGGGAACTGCATTCATTGTCCGGAGGAAAAGAGAAATGTCAGCGACTTGTTTATCACTGAATCCCCCAGATGAGCGAAATGTCAATCTGCAGAGCTACTTAGACGCATTCACTTCCTGAAATAACATGCAGTAATACTAATGGGTCTGAACTTGCACCACAAGCCTGAATGTGTTCAATCACTTTGTGCACAGAAATAAAGTGCATCTACACTTAAAATGGCCATGCCCTCCCAACGCAATCACTCTTCCATCTATTGAAAAATACATCTGCTTTTAGAAATGCCATGCCATGCATTCCCCGAAAAGACTCAAAAGATGTCAAAAGATATTTTTATCTTACAAATAAATGTAGGTGTTAAGTCATTTTCTTCACAAACAGAAAATGGGCAATGATGGGAAATGTCAAATGCCAAAATGTGAAAATGTGTTTGTGGGAAAAAAAATCGCATTCTCTGTGAATAAAAACGTTAAGAACATATTTTGATGGAATCCAGGCCACAGTTTTGGCCAGAAAAATCACTCACATAGTTTTCATATGTCTAGCAACATCGTAAAGCCACAAACTGGCTTTGTCCATGCAAGTGACTTAAGCAACAGACAACGTGCTCCAAAGCAGAGGTACAGAACAAAATGTTCAGATCACAGAATAAAAAATGCTTCCATGTTTGCAATCATAATGGTCCATATTAATAAGAGCCAAAAAGGGTCTAAAAAAGTTGAAAGTTTCTATCCAGTCTGCCTTTCCTTAAATTCACAATTCACTTATTAGTAAAAACTATTTTAGCCATTTAGTTTTTGACCCTTTTTAAAGCAGATAATTGAATTAATTGACAAAAATCATGTCTTACATGGTTTATACTGTATTATTGGACTAAAGCTGTTAAAAATGCAATTATTTATCTTTTTCCTAAAATATTTTGGGTGAATGTTTAGTACACATTTTTTTATCCAACTATTGAAGTAGTCAAATGCAGTCCACAGATTAAAAGATATTCTGACGGTGAGACTATGTGGCACAGTTCATATGGTGGCTGACTCTCAACTTTTGACCAGGTGTTCCATGGCACTTTTTGTACTGCAATTGAATGTCTGCCACCCTCTCCACCTTCCCCCTGACCACTTGGGCTAGCAGTCATGAGAATGCCATTGTGTCATGCCATTCAATCTTACTTTTACAAATACTGCAACAAAGGGAGTTCTGCAAGAGGCACTATATTTTGGGCTAACGTAGTATACTGAATTTGAAGCAACAGAACAGCCTCACTATGTTGGTAGCTGCCTATATTCATCTAGGCATAGGTTGAATCATAGGCACTGATTTTGTCCCCAGCATAACAAATGTCTATTTGCCTGTTGGAAATGTGATAAAAATAAGTTCTACATTAAAAAATGACACTAGGAGCACAGGATAAATGCCAGTCCTCCAAGTTGGCTCTTGCTCAACACAGTCCTTGAGGTGACAGCAGCCAGTGAGATTCAGAATCTCACCTTTACACCACAGTTTCTTCTCTTTGATTAACGTTCTGCTTTCACTGGCTACTTTTATTGTATTTACTACTCACCGGAATTCATAGTTTTAAAGATGATGTGTTCTAACTAGATGTGCAACCTTCAATATTTAACCTATGAGGCCAAAGCCATTTTGCTTAAAACTTTGGAGATTGAATTGGGATATATTATTATTTCATTGGCAGAAATGTAGTGGTCATATTACCTAAAATACATGCAAATTAGGTCTGATAAACTATACAACTGCTTGAAGAGGGGTAGGGGATTGGACTTCAGGACCTAAAAAAGTTTCAGTTAGAATCTACATGATTGAAAAATGCATTTACTAAAAAAAGACTGTAGCTACTCCATTAGAAACAAAGTTTAACAAACTGAAAACATTTTTAGAAGAATAATCTTATTTAAATGTTACATTTGTAATTTAAAAAAAGACATCAGGTTTAATATAGCATGTATCAATGCTGTTAGTAGTAAATCACACGCATTACGTAATTAAATTATTAGCAATGTGCAGATTGCTATGTAGACATGCAAACAAAATTTTGGTGCATAGAAAATCTATTAAAAAATGACAAGATTTGTCATGAAAATACATCCATGTGCACCTCATCCTCAGGTGCCATCTGATGAATTTACATAAAATAACCCAATGAAAGCATGTGACACCAAGAATAGGAAAGAAAAATAAAAATAAACATGAAAAGGACATTCAGGCCTAGATTCAATGATAATTTGTCCTTAACTTTGATTCCAAATTAAAAGCACATGGTGTTTTTCATCACAAACACAGTTTGACGGGTTTGGCGATGAACAAATTTATGCAATAAAGCAAACATTTGAATTTGCAAGTCAAAGTTAAAGACAAATTTTGATTGGTTCCAGACTTCAGAAGGACAGAACAAAATTCACAATTCCCATTCTCAATTTTTTGTTGTTTTTTTCTTTGGCATATATCACGCTCCACAGAAATCGGTGTCAATACAGACAATACAATAACTAACTGGAAAAAGACGTTTGAAGATAAACATCAAGTTGGCTGGAAAAAAACAAAGCACAGAGAACTCTATGTTTTGGGAATAGAAATTAGACAACAGAGAGTAGAGCAATGGCATGTACTGTACTACACTGCCTGGCCAAAAAAAAAGTTGCACACTCTAATATTTCGTTGGACTGCCTTTAGCTTTGATTATGGCGCGCATTCGTCGTGGCATTGTTTCGACAACCTTATATAACGTCACAACATTTATTTCCCCCCAGAGTTGCATTCATTTTTGGCCGAGATCTTGTATTGACGACGGGAGAGTCGAACCACTCCGTAAAGTCTTCTCCAGCACATCACAAAGACTTTAAATGGGGTTAAGGTCAGGACTCTGATGGCCAATTCATGTGTGAAAATGATTCCTCATGCTCCTTGAACCACTCTTTCACAATTTGAGCCCGATGAATCTTGGCATTGTCATCCTGGAATATGCCCATTGATGAGATAACCTGGTCATTCAGCACATTCAGGTACTCAGCTGACTTAATTGTATTGCTGCATAACGATGCTGAGCCTAGACCCGATCAATTGAAGCAACCCCAGATCATAACACTGCCTCCAGAGGCTTGTACAGTGGGCAATATGCATGACGGGTATAACGGCAACTTTTTTTTTGGCCAGGTAGTGTAGTATGAGCATGTTTAACTGAAATAGGCTATATGAACTGAAAGCTGAATGGAACTGGATGAATTCAAATGTATCAGAACAGAGAGTCATTTAAAATTTTCCAGGTGAAGAAATTACAGTACTTTAGCAATAATTTCAATAAATATGTAAACATATCTTTTAAGAATGTGCTTATTATGAACAAACAAAACATAGAACAGATATAAATTGAATAATTTCACTAAATAAATATAATAAACAGAAACGAATACAATGTAATAGTAATAATATTTTTTTTTTTTAAATTCTACATTAAACTATTATCCTTAAAATAATTGACTATTATACATGAACTATTAAACATTAGAATAAAGTTGAAATTGACATTGAATTGATATGCACTGATGTTAACCATGATTGAAAGTTCAATATGAAATTGATCTGAACTAATATGAGTAGAATTAACTAATATGAGCAGGGCATTGCATTTAACTGGACTAATCAAATGGAGTTGAACAGAATCTGAATTTAAGTGAACAGACTAATATAAGCAAGGAATTGTATTGACTAATTTGATACTGATACTGATAACTGATATTAACTAATATGGTTGAGTTTAAATTAAAATTAAATTAATTTAAGCAGTTACCAATGTGTTAGAAGAGCAGTGAGGCCAGCTGGCCTAGTATGCTATTATGACATCATCAACAGCAGGTGTTAGAATGTTCAGCAACATTCACAGATTAAAACAATAAAGATCAATCATTAGTTTAAAAAAAAGAACATTAGGAGTGAATCAAGTGCATATTAGAATCTTCAAATAGAACCTGTATTGACAGAGTTTCCATGTGAGTTTTTGGGGTCTGGCCAATGCCAACACAAAAACACACTTGAATAAACATGTGCAGTTATGTTTACTAATCTCAGGCCAAAGCCCTGACACAGGGGCCCACAGAATGGTGTGTGCATTCCTTAATCAAACGTATTATAACATTTACATTCTAAAAATGATTTCTGGTGTACTTTACGGCAAGCAATTCCTGTGAAACATAAATCTGTAAAAAAAAAGAGAGAATCAAACTAAAGAATTTGCATATGAAATCAATCATATTTTCTAAAATGTAAACTAGTCTAGAAAGTAATTGCAGTGTTTTGAATGCCAAATAAACATAAATAATGTTTTGCATACAAGCAAACAGATCAATCAGAAGTCTTGAAGATTAGATTGTCTAAAAGACAACAATGAGAAAATACAGAACAGCCTGGTAACAACTGCCTTGCAACAGCAGCTGAACAACAACTGCAAAAAATGAAAAAAAAAAAAAAACCTGCAATGGGCATCGCTATAGTGCCTCTGAATAATACATTTGAAAGTAATCGACTTTAAGAAAAGATGCCTGAAGTTCTGCTTTCCTCTTATTATACCCTTTATGGGTGGTGAACCCTCGCCCTTTAACCCACATAGCTTGCATTGAATTGCATTAGGTTGTTAATCATTCTACTCCTTCATCCTGGCAGTAAGTTCATTTTGGCAGAATAAATAAACGTGCATTCAGCCGTATGCTGTAACCTGACCTCACCAGGCATCACTCATGGAAAGAATGTATCGATGTGACAGGTGAAGGCCAGGCACATGCTTGGATTTTGAGACAGCAACAAAAAAGGTCTAAAAACTTGTTTTTCTAGCAATAGTTTCACAATAACAATCTATAGTCAGTCACAATGTTATTCAGCTCTGGTTCTATAGCTGGTGATTACCTATGGATGTACTGTAGGAACAGGGCTCCTCCGGGGCACGTTGCAAATTATATCAGTGTAACAGTGCTGTTATCTCGCCATCTATGCCGATGAGAAAGAAAGTTGCGCCAGTAATTTTTTAGAGCAGGAAACGTGCGCAAATGGTGGTTGTTTTACCGTAATGCGCATGTGCCATGAGCCTCTTAGACATTGGCTTCAAGGCGGCCAAAAGATCAAACTGGGTGGTCTGCTCTCTTGTATTTCCTAAACTGACCACGCAAGCACATTTGTTGTAGCCAACGTTGTATTTTTGTTCAATGACTTGCTTTCTACATGTTTTTCTGAAATAAAAAATATATAGCCTATGTTTATGTGTAGGCTATGCCGTATGTGCACGTGCGTGTAGCGGGCAAGAAGATAAGCAAGTTGTCATATGAAATTCATAAGCCTACGGAACAAACGTGTTGTCATAATAAACAGTCATAATAAAAAATTTAAAAATAAAAATAAAAATTATATCAGTGTATGCTTTGAAATGCACAGACCTTCTGTGTGAAGTACAATCAATTTTGCCATTTCTTCACAAACCTCACCTGAGAATATGAGCTTTAACACTAAAGAGCTCAACAAACCACAGGGACTCCTTTATAATTCATAATCCATATTCGAAGCCAAGGCACGACGTTAATTATTAATTGGGATTTGTGGACCTCACTGACATTGTGTGCGTAGGAGAATTAACTTGTTTAATTGCCAGATCATCAGGCAGCCCTAAATCACTGAGCTGTGCCCTCTGAGCCAAAGTTAACCGAAAGCAGACGCGCTCTGTGCACCATGTCTCTCTTCCTTTCACGGCAGCAAACCAATGGTGTCTCAGAGAAGTGTGGAGAGGAGCCGTTACGAGCTCTGGAACTTCTGAGGCACGACTGAGTCATGACGAGAGAGAGAGAGAGATTGTAATCTCTCCCAATTTTAGGCTGTGCTTCCCGCCCATAGCCCCGCCTCCTCGAGCACCCTGTCCTTAAATGACCACGCGTAGCACAAGAAGGGAAGAAGCCAGCCACAGAGCGGGGGAAGGGAGATTGAGAGAGTGACCAAGAGAACGCAAGCACAAGAGGGAAAGGGGAAGACAAATATCTTCAAAGAATACGATTCGCTCCGTGCCGCTTGCTGAAATTGGTTTGTGTATTATTTTTCCGAGCACCCGGAATGTGGTTCCGCAGTGCGTGTCACAGAAGTGCGTGTCACAGAAGTGCGTGTCACAGAAGTGCTTGGCCTTTGTCATATGAAGTGGATTAGCAGACAGCCAGAGAAAAGCACTGCTTCCAATTAACACACAATTCCACAGCAAGAAAATTATGAGATGTCAAAGCAATTGCAGCTTTATTCATTCAAATGAGGCAATACTATACAAACATTTCAGAGTCGCACATACAAAATATGAACCTCCTTTTAACCTTGTAGTCTGATTTGTTGGCAAGTTACCTTGTTCAACCTTACTGATCTCAGTCTGACTCATTAACACCCACACTTATAAAAAATAAAAAAATAAAAAAATAATAAAAAATAATAAAAAAAGTGTGCACATCCTGAAGGTCAACCCATCACATTCAACGTATTGCAAAAACAGGTTTGAAAAAGCTTTCCTGATCTAGTTCTTTCACTGTGTTCATGTTTGTTTGTGCCAAATAATAATCATTACCATTAACATTATATATCTAGAAGAGTGGATGCAATTCCAAAGCTGAAAAACATTTTTACCTCAACTGCATAAAATGGAACATGGCGTTCTATTTAGACAAGAGTGGCTGACATAAAATGTCAACAGATATTTATGTAAACATTCTTATATTTTACTCTAATGGAATTAGTTGTATTCTACTGTTAGTAATAATAATAATAAAGCTAAGACAAATGCTTAATGTGTAAATGGAATCTATGCAAGTTGCCCTGGATAAGAGCATTTGTTCAGCAAATACATAATAATCATTTACTCATATCCAAACATATTTTATTGCTTTCACCCTTATGAAAACTCTCATTAGTACAGTATGTAGTACTGCACAGACTACATTAGTACAGTATGTAGTACTGCACAGACTACATTAGTACAGTATGTAGTACTGCACAGACTACATTAGTACAGTATGTAGTACTGCACAGACTACATTAGTACAGTATGTAGTACTGCACAGACTACATTAGTACAGTATGTAGTACTGCACAGACTACATTAGTACAGTATGTAGTACTACACAGACTACATTAGTACAGTATGTAGTACTGCACAGACTACATTAGTACAGTATGTAGTACTGCACAGACTACATTAGTACAGTATGTAGTACTGCACAGACTACATTAGTACAGTATGTAGTACTGCACAGACTACATTAGTACAGTATGTAGTGCTGCACAGACTAGATTAGCACAGTATGTAGTACTGCACAGACTATATTAGTACAGTATGTAGTACTACACAAACTACATTAGTACAGTATGTAGTACTGCACAGACTACATTAGTACAGTATGTAGTACTGCACAGACTACATTAGTACAGTATGTAGTACTACACAGACTATATTAGTACAGTATGTAGTGCTGCACAGACTACATTAGTACAGTATGTAGTACTGCACAGACTACATTAGTACAGTATGTAGTACTGCACAGACTACATTAGTACAATATGTAGTACTGCACAGACTAGATTAGCACAGTATGTAGTACTGCACAGACTATATTAGTACAGTATGTAGTGCTGCACAGACTATATTAGTACAGTATGTAGTACTGCACAGACTATATTAGTACAGTATGTAGTACTGCACAGACTATATTAGTACAGTATGTAGTACTACACAGACTACATTAGTACAGTATGTAGTACTGCGCAGACTATATTAGTACAGTATGTAGTACTGCACAGACTATATTAGTACAGTATGTAGTACTACACAGACTACATTAGTACAGTATGTAGTACTGCAGACTATATTAGTACAGTATGTAGTACTACACAGACTACATTAGTACAGTATGTAGTACTGCACAGACTATATTAGTACAGTATGTAGTACTACACAGACTACATTAGTACAGTATGTAGTACTGCACAGACTATATTAGTACAGTATGTAGTACTGCACAGACTACATTAGTACAGTATGTAGTACTGCGCAGACTACATTAGTACAGTATGTAGTACTGCGCAGACTACATTAGTACAGTATGTAGTACTGCACAGACTACATTAGTACAGTATGTAGTACTGCACAGACTACATTAGTACAGTATGTAGTACTGCACAGACTACATTAGTACAGTATGTAGTACTGCACAGACTACATTAGTACAGTATGTAGTACTGCACAGACTACATTAGTACAGTATGTAGTACTGCACAGACTATATTAGTACAGTATGTAGTACTACACAGACTACATTAGTACAGTATGTAGTACTGCACAGACTACATTAGTACAGTATGTAGTACTACACAGACTACATTAGTACAGTATGTAGTACTGCACAGACTACATTAGTACAGTATGTAGTACTACACAGACTACATTAGTACAGTATGTAGTACTGCACATACTACATTAGTACAGTATGTAGTACTACACAGACTACATTAGTACAGTATGTAGTACTGCACAGACTACATTAGTACAGTATGTATACTACACAGACTATATTAGCACAGTATGTAGTACTGCACAGACTATATTAGTACAGTATGTAGTACTGCACAGACTATATTAGTACAGTATGTAGTACTGCACAGACTACATTAGTACAGTATGTAGTACTGCACAGACTAGATTAGTACAGTATGTAGTACTGCACAGACTACATTAGTACATTATGTAGTACTGCACAGACTACATTAGTACAGTATGTAGTACTGCACAGACTATATTAGTACAGTATGTAGTACTGCACAGACTATATTAGTACAGTATGTAGTACTGCACAGACTATATTCGTACAGTATGTAGTACTGCACAGACTATATTCGTACAGTATGTAGTACTGCACAGACTACATTAGTACAGTATGTAGTACTACACAGACTACATTAGTACAGTATGTAGTACTGCACAGACTACATTAGTACAGTATTTAGTACTACACAGACTAGATTAGCACAGTATGTAGTACTGCACAGACTATATTCGTACAGTATGTAGTACTGCACAGACTACATTAGTACAGTGTGTAGTACTGCACAGACTATATTAGTACAGTATGTAGTACTGCACAGACTATATTAGTACAGTATGTAGTACTGCACAGACTACATTAGTACAGTATGTAGTACTGCACAGACTAGATTAGTACAGTATGTAGTACTGCACAGACTACATTAGTACAGTATGTAGTACTGCACAGACTACATTAGTACAGTATGTAGTACTGCACAGACTATATTAGTACAGTATGTAGTACTGCACAGACTATATTAGTACAGTATGTAGTACTGCACAGACTAGATTAGTACAGTATGTAGTACTGCACAGACTAGATTAGCACAGTATTGGCACAGATTTGTTTTGTGATTCAGTATGCCAGTCTATTACTAGGGCTGAATTCTGAGTTCTGACCCGAAGGTGACCGTCCGCACCAGCACGTGGTGTCGAGGGGAAGCAACCTTTGCTGCCTTCATGGCTTTTGACTGTCTAAAGAAGCACTTAGCCAAACCACACCGGATGGATACAGCAGAGCCCAGCGCACTACGGGCGAGATTCATGGGAAGAGCTGCCCAGGCTGCACAGATACTACACCACAAGATGTGTTCATAATGAACCGCTTCTGCTGTCAAAGGAGGGCCAAGGCTCTCACATTCTCTGTTCTGTTCTGTCCTCTCATTTGCTCACACTGAAATTATAGCACCTTTCGGGAGGAAATTTGTCACTCCCAGCCTTACATTTGTAACAATGACCAAAACCTTAACTCTGTGTTTGGGAAAAATATACTGTATGTTTGGTAAATGTTTCGGTGCTATAAAAATAAGATTGCCTGAGTATGCAGTTGTCCTTTTCAAAGCCTGTGTCAATCGTAGTTATAAGCTTGGATTTAGAGACATGAGCGCAATGTCCCCCTGTGTATTGTTAGACAGAGAAGTTTAATTCTGCCTGAAACGTTCAATGCTCTACCACAAAATGGATGTCACCTTCGGCACCTAGGCACTCTATTAAGACTCTATTACATCAGGTTGGCTGATGGAAACTCAATAGACTGTCAGTTCACAAATGCACACTTTATTGTCGTGTCATTCAGGACAGATGCATTACTACCGCCAGTGCTGGCAGGTTTTCTCGCTGAGACTCTGAGCGAGGAACACTCCAGAGCAGCAAGACTGCCTTTTAAAATGAGCTCATGCTTGCAGGCTTTCATTTTTGAAAAGCAGACATAGTGCATTATCTTGCATTATACTGCATAATGCAAAGGTTTCAAAGTCAGGTCCACTAACTTCTCTGTCTTATTACATCTTCTTGAAACATATGCAGAAAAACATTGCTATAGAATATGCTTTGCTTATGCTCACTTTTACACCAGAACTCATGGAATGCATCATTTTGTGTTGAAGAACTTACCGGAGGTCCTGTGTCACTCAAAACACCATGTCAATTTCCACTCCCAGTAGTGAAACCCCTGCCACCTCTCTCTTCCTCAGAAAAACCTAGAGCAAGATCAAAGGAAAAGAATGGCATATTTTTACAGGCAAATAATACTCTCAGCCAATAACATTAGAGGGAACATCGCAATGGAATCCATTTTAATACACTCTCAGCCATCACATTAGAGGGAACATCGCAATGGAATCCATTTTAATATACTCTCAGCCATCACATTAGAGAGAACATCGCAATGGAATCCATTTTCATGGTAATTAGATCTGTCGCGATAATATGGACAAAACATATTTTACAGCATACTTTACAGCATACCAGTTCGACACATATCTCTCCCATACTGGAAAAAAATGCCCAAGTAATAGATTTTGCCTAGATTGTATGCTTTATAGTATTCTGTATGCAGGATGTGGTAAGTAAGATATCTGGACCACAACTTTAAAAAGTATGCAAATCTTTAACCCAATGATAAAAAATAATAAAATACAGTAACAATTAGGCTTTAGTTTCTTTCTGAATGAAAAAAAAGCAGAGGGGTTTTATATCAATGACACCACAGCAATAGAAAACAAATCAAATTTTTGATTTTTGGGTGGTTCCTCTTGAAGATAAAGTTGGATATACTCAGGAATTCTGTTCTTACACACCACAAACCAGATTTGTTATTTTGGCTGATTTTCCAGTGAAATTTTGCCAAAATGTTAACGCAGATAATTAAATGATACAGGAGAAAGAAAATGCTCCATAATTAAATAATTAAAACTATATACAACCTTTCATGCAAGTTTCAACAGATTTTATGTACTGAACATGGTTGTCTGGGGCTGTGTCGAGGGAAAAAGCTCTTGAAAAAGCTCTAGTTTTCTGTGACACTATGTGTTACCTGGAATAATATGATCAGCATCAGAGCTAAAATAAGATGTGCATTTTACATTGAAACTACAGCACCTATCGTGCCCTGCACATTTCAGCACTGCATTTGTACTTGTGCATGACATATGCATGACTGCTCGTCCTGGACTTCCCTGCATGCCTTATTTTTCTGGCAGAATTTGTGACCCATAGCTGCTCAAATAAAGATGGAATATAGTGAACTTAGTGTGTTGTTGTTGTGTAGCAGCCAGGTGCTGAAAAACCAGAGCCAAAAAGAACCAGAAAGAAAATAGATCTGAGCGCAGCCCACTCTAAATTCTGAGCAGCTGGAACAGACAAACATTTAAGCAGCTTTGTTCAAGCATATTAGTGTACTAATACACCTCAAAAACCAGCCTCCACCTAGCTGTGTTTTTCACACAGCGTTTAAAAGCACGCTGAAAGACTGCTTCCGTTATGGACATACTGTTATGCTCTAATCACCAATTCAGGCATGCGCACATTTTATTTATATGTTTGGCTCTGTTCTTACATAAAAAAATGCAGCTCTGGGCCAGGCCCAGATTGGATATGGGCAGGCCAGAGATGGACCAGCCGTAAATTTGATCCGTGAGCAAAACTCCCATCAGAAAGCCCTCTCAGTTCTACTGCAGCTGTGCCAGCACAAGTGCAGGTCACACAAGGATACTCACTCTATCGCTGCTTTTATATTTCATGCAAAAGGACACATTTTTAGGGACATAAAAAAAAAAAGCTTTTGAGAACGCCGTTAAAGCGACAGACACACAACGCTGCCTGCTCGCCCGGCGTCATTATCAAAAGCGAGCGTCAACCGTTGTCTGACAGCACAGGAAGGTAAACCCAGTGAATTCTGGGGCAGGGAGGGCAATTCAGGACAGCAGAAGGGGCTTAAGGATACTGCAGTGTGCTGTTCCAACAAAAAATAAATAAAATAAGGAGAGGGGGGGAAAAAAAATATATCACCAGGCTGGACATCTGTTTGATGCAGGGACCAGCGCCAGTATTGACCTTCTCATCATATCGATATCATGGACTGCATAAGCATCAGAGGATTTGGCATTTAATACACCCAGAAGAATGCAAAGGCACATTAGGGAGTGACGCTTTTATTATCTTTGCTCGGGGTTCTGCAAGTCTACATTTTGCCACGTGCATGGCTTTTCAGAGGTTGCTTTAATGTGCAGTGGCAGGTGCTATATTTAAGCTTTCACAGAATTCCCTGTGACTCTTCTTTAGCAGTACCACAGCAACAGTATCAGCCTGTCTAATACATTACTGCCTTTTGTAGAAAATACAAATACAATTGCAAACTCTCTTTTCTTTTAAGAAAAGCACAACAATCGGTGTATTAGTTTGAGATATTGATTCAGCCTTTCTCTGCGAATAGGAACAGTGACGGGTGTGATTCTACGGTGCAGGACCCGTGTTTGAGAATGCAGAGATGCTTCCATACATGACAAGCCGCCCATTTCACCGTCCCCACACAGACACAAAGCAAATGGAAGAACCGCCATTCCAGAACACTGAAGGAGATGAACGTCCATATAATGTACGTCAAGCCTTATTACAGGAAAGATACAGATATGAACTGAGATACTTCACTCAAGCCCAGTACTGACTGCCCCAGCAACTGTGATAGGGAGACCTCAAGTTGGCTAATAGTGAAATATAGTGAATAGCGCTTGTGCGCTTGTGCGCGCTACAGCTTTTGTTCCATTCCAAACCTTTTTAACATGTTTACAATGTGCATCAAGGCCTTGAACACTGATCTGCTTAGATTAATGTTAACAATGTGGTGATTTCAAGAAAATGCAGCACAGTTTGTGCATTTAACTAGCAATATTTAGCATTTAAAAAAAATAAAAATAAAAATGTACCCTCATAGTTTTCTGCACTTTTTTGCATGTTTGAGCATAACATCTCCACACATTATTATTAGAATTAACAACAAAAATAATGTGCAGTTCGAAAGTATTTGGACAGTGCCACAATTTATGTTGCTTTGGCTCTGTACTCCAGCTCTGTACTTGAAATAAAACAATGAATGTGAGCTGCAGACTGTCAGCTTTAATTTGAGGGTATTTACATCCATATCCTTGGTTGCTTTAGCAGTATGTTTGGGGTCATTGTCCTGCTGCAAGGTGCATCGTCGTCCAATTACTTTTGCGGAATTTCATTGGATCTGAGCAGAAAAGAGGTTTCTGTACACTTCGGAATTCATCCTGCAGGCAGATGCCGTCAGTAGTCACAGCATCAATACATACAAACATACAAATGAGTCAGAACCAGTGGCTCCAGCCATACATGCCCAAGCCATAACACTACCTGCACCATGTTTCACAGATTAGTTGGTATGGCTTCGATCAAGAGCAGTTCTTTTCTTTTCTCCTCTTTCCATGATCACTTTGGTACAGGTTAATACTAGTCTCATATGTCCACTTTGTTCCAGAAAAAAATGTAAGTTTTAGCAAACTCTAACCTGACCTTTTTCTGCTCTTGTTCTTATCAGTGGTTGGCATCTTGTGGTGAACCCTCTGAGGTCATGCTGGTGTAGTTTTCTCTTACTGTAGTCTGTGACACATCTACGCCTACATCCTGGAGAGTGTTCTTGATCTGTTTGACAGTGGAAAAAGGTTTTGTTTTTTTTCAGTCTTCCACTGCAGTAGTCTTCTGTGGTCTACCAGTTCATTCTCACTTCTTAACAATGTACCAAACAGTTGATTTTAACACAACCAACATGGCTATGTCTCCGATTGATTTATTCTGATTTCTAAGCGTCGTGATGGCCTGTTTTATTGGGATTTGGATACACTTCTTTGGTCCTCATGTTGAGAGACAACAGCAACAGACTCTGAATACAAATGCCACACCTAGAATAAACTCTAGAACTTTTGTTAGCTTTCTTGTGCGTGAACTAATGATGCAACAACACACATCTGGCTAAGAAACAGCTGAGCAGCTAATTGTCCAATTACTTTTGGTCCCCAAAAAAGTAAAAACGATGGGGAAACTATGTATAAAACGGGCTGTAATTCCTACACTGTTCACCCAATGTAGATGTAAAGACCCTCAAATTGGGTCTTGCAGCAGGACAATGACACCCTGCTAAAGCAATCAAGGAGTTCTTCAGGGCCAAAAAGTAGAATGTTCTTGACTGGCCAAGTCAATCACAAGACAAGATCGAAGGCAAAAAGCCCCTGAAACAAACAGGAACAAGATGGCTTCAGTACAGGTACAGGCCTGGCAGACCATCACCAGGGAAGATACCCATCATCTGGTGATGTCTATAGGTTGCAGACTTTAGACAGTCATTGAATGCAAAGGATTTGCAACCATGTACTAAATATGACAACTTTATTTAAGATTACGTTAATCTAGCCAAAACAACAAAAATTGTTACGAGCCAAGACAACACAAATTGCGAAGCTAACCAAGTACTTATGGACTGCACTGTATATTGCATTATTTATCTTAATTTGCTACATTTGTTACATTTAGCATTCAGAAGGTCATCAAATACAACATATAAATACTTTAAATCTTGCTTGCGCATTGTGTTCTAAACTTTCTATATGATTTGCTTGCACCTTGTTCCATACTGCTATTCTCAAATTAATTAATTAATTAAAATAATTAATGTTTATTTGTATTTGTATTTAATATACAAAAATATGTATTATTCTCTTATCAAATGCATGTCATTATATCTGCTAGATCAAGGGCACAGGAAGGGAACCACATCCCATTATTGATAAAGCACCAAACTAAAATGCAACCCAAATACAAGCATAGAAGTCTTGAGTCATAAGAGAATTCACACAGTGCTTAAAATGACAAAAAATATAAACTCTTTTTGTCTCACACCATAGAAAGTATCCAAAGCAAATCTATTCACCAATTCACATAACCACAACTATAGAATCATAATCCAGTCACATTTCATATTAAAATGCAAATCATCAAGGCCTTGAACACTGATCTGCTTAGATTAATGTTAACAATGTGGTAATTGTGGCAATTCACATAAGCACAACTATGGAATCATAATCCAGTCACATTTCATATTAAAATGCAAATCATCAAGGCCTTGAACACTGATCTGCTTAGATTAATGTTAACAATGTGGTAATTGTGGCAATTCACATAAGCACAACTATGGAATCATAATCCAGTCACATTTCATATTAAAATGCAAATCTGCAATTGCATTTTATTTTAATTCGATGAGCGCACAAAATCAATTCAAATTCACTTTGCGTTTTCATCTTGAAGTTAATTTACACACTTTATCTGACAATTTGAAAATTTAAAAACATTTCCCATTCTTTTTTTTTTGCCCTCTATGATACAACCCTCTCATAATTTAAATGAATTTTTTAATGTTTGAAATAGCAGTTTCTTATTGTAATTGCATGATCCACGATAAAAAAAATTACAATTAAATTGCCTTGGTAAATTAAGTAAAATTAAATTATTGTTTAAAAACACATAGGCCTATCAAGAGAGGAAATAAAGCATAGATTCCAATCAATTCATGCCAATACCTAAGCTTCCATTACGCTTCCGTATAACATTGCATTCTGCAGTGCAATGTATACAATACCACCAGCAACAGTGGTTAAATTAATATACTAATGTACTTTCAGACAAGTAGCAATATAGGGCCTGATTTACTGAGACCTTTAGCGTTTACAAAACCTTTTAGCACACGCAAAACCAATAACATGACAAATAATCATTTGGTCATGGTATTTTTTTGCACCAATCATTGGTTGTGTTATTAGTTTTGCGTGTGCTAAATGTTTTGGCACCCACTAAACATTTTAATAAATCAGGTCCATAGTGCAGTATGAGATACCAGGACATGGATTGTTTGGTCTATAATGAGCTTGGTTTGATGAAGAAACACTGAGATGGACACCTCACTGAACATCTCTGTCTTTTGACACTGCAGTCTGAACACTGTCCCTGTAACCTGGGGAGCCGATGGTTAGTCGCCATTAAAACTATCATCACAATCGTAGATAAGAAAACATAAAGAGGCTAAATTTATTTTTTATGTGTGCACATCATACATCATAAACTGCAGAGCACGGCAGGTTTTCCCCCCGTGAGTGTGCTCAAACAGAGTAGCTGAAGTCTAAAAATAATTAATAGAATACTTAGAGAAGACACAGGAAATATAAAATCCCAAAACCACAACGTGGCTATCCTGACCCCCCACAGTGGAAATCCTTTTTTATATCTCTCTTCACATGTTGCACAAAACCTAGCTGAAATATATGAGTGGGGATTCTGTTCAAACTCAAGAGTTTTATATAAACTGTTACAAGGGGGGAAAAAATCCACCCTACCCTTCCCCCTACCTCAAATGGCCCTGGGTGTTCACCACACAAGTTTCATGGGGAATCTAGCAGCCTGCCAACAAGCAACTAGGTCAGCGATAGGCTGAGAAAAATTTATTTGCTCCAGCCTCGTCCACTGATTGGTCTGCCAGACTGTACACATTGCCAAAAGCTGGATCCTTTGCCAAAACCTGGTGCAAACTGCAGCAAAGAACAGCTCAGTTACAACTTTTTTGTTGCTTCTCTCGAAAAATATATAGGCCTATCCTTTAAACTCGGTTCAGCGGCTGAGTCATGCTCGGCCACAAATCTACAAGCGATTTATGTCACATTCATTTAAAACTACTAGCTGAATTCTTTACATACTGGAGTGTTAATAGTTGGCAAAGACAAAGTGTTCTCTCTCCCCCTCTGCGTATTCAGAGTCTGCCTCCAACCGACAACTGCAGCCTTCAGTCTTTCGTAACATTATTTCTCCAGCTTCCTTTTGAATTGCGTTTGAGTTAAGAGCTTGAAACACCATTAGAAATGTGTGTTTGCTGTTTATGCAATCTCATCTGAGGAAAATAAATTGGCCAATGGAGCTAATTCTGCTATTGTGCTAATGTTCTAAACATAAGTTTTTGATACAAATAAATAAAAGCATTCCAGTACTGCTCCTCCAAACACAATCTTGTGTTTATTCTAGCAGTGGCAGAACAAATACATATTTATTCACATATATATATATAATAATAATCAAAACCTTGATACTATAAAACCCAAGAATCAAATAAAGTACAACATTCAAATCAGAAAGGATCATAGATGCACATGATGCAACACGTATGTCCTATACCAAACTTAGAGGTAACACTGTATTAACATATAGTAAGTAGACTAACACATAATAACATTAACACCAGTGGTGTCTTTTATTGTATTTATTTAATATTAAACTAAATGTCTATGTTAACCAGAAACTAGGAAAAAGTGTAAATTCACAGAACCGAAAAGAAAAATGTACTACTGACTGCCTCAGCAATGCTGAAACTAGTTTATTTTAAGATTTACAAAAGGTATTGTTCAAATGTAATGTAAGAATACCTTATCAAATTGCACTTGGCAGTTTGCTCCACTCAATAGTTTTGCAGTGTTCTTTCCACTGCCCGGCTCTTAAATCATTGTATTATAAATAAGTCACAAGTGTAGTTCTATTTGCAGTTATGCTTGTATAACTGTTATCTTGTAGTAACTAGTATAGCTGTGTTAAAGACTCTATTATGCACAGTACTTATTTAATCCTTTGAGATGCTTGTATTCAAGATCTGTGAGTTCAGGAAGGGTAAGAATGATTCTTCAATTTATTCTCTGAAATTCGGCATTTCATATTGAGATACTAAGTTATACTAGAACTGAACCATCCTATATAGGCATGACTGTGAAGCCCTTACACGCTGCTGTTTTTAAATTTGATAACCAGTCACCATGCCATGTCTAACTCACAGCCCACTTCATTCACAGGGGCTTTATATGCTGTTTTTGTAAAATTTCTTTCAATTGTGATATTAGAGGATTTGCTGTTTTCACTTAGAACCTACTTATATTTAGCTCAGAAAGTCTGTCAGACAGCAATTTAACCCCTTCACGCAGATGTGCCTGTTGTTTTAAGTGCATTACACATGACTGACCATGTCAAAGGATTCTCATAGGCATAACATAGCCACAGTTTCATGCCAAAACAGTTCCGGATTGGCAGCGCGTTCAGCTACGGATCTGGCCGTGTATTTGGGCTCAAAACAGAAAGCCTTCCACCTACGACAAAATCTAGTAATACATTAAAAACATTGCAATTTTCAAAATGGCAAAAAGCTGATGTGTGGTTTCAGTTAGCTAACGTTGCATGGCAAACAGATTTAAAAACCAGATTTTGCACCTTTCTTTAATGCCAAAAAGCCGTGGCTAACAACAGCTAATGCCCAGAAAAAATACATTGCTTCTGTAATCGAATGCTCACCGTGAAACCGTGCGAATGCAGTCAGGTCGCTAATGTTAGTGTACTTTTCATGGTCATGTAACGTTAGTTGACATGGTTCCGTACCGGGGGATTTAACAAGGCAGATGAGATGTCAGGAAATGATACTGGAGGTCTCTGAGTTGGATCATTTGTCCACTCTGTAACCGACAGCACTCGAGTCCTGTTTGATTTCTTTCGGCAAAATTTGACGGATATACCTCTACAAAAATTTCATCTTCATCTGTGGATATATCAGTACAGAATTTATTTTGGCCAGCCACAAAGAGAGACTTAATTAGTTGTGCCTTAATCTGTTAAACAAGGTTAATGTTGTTTTTCGGTGGAATTACCCTTTAAAAAGTTCAGACAGAGAACCTGGTGCTCCACTGAGAAACTCAAATTTGAACATGCACAACAATGACAGAAAGACCACTTTCATAAGGTCATATAGTATCTGACTGTATTTGTACATGCTGCTCCAACTTTAAAACCTTAACCATTTCTGTAAAACTACCAGCTCAGAAATATCAGCCTCTCTGACAGCTCACTGGACAAAGGCCATGGCTCCAGGGTTCACTTCTCTATGTGACTAATGTTTCAACCCCCTGGAGGGGCTAGCAGTGATGTAGGATTAATAACTTACCACACATTAAAACCACATATCAAAAACAATTCCATTCATGTTTTTACTTGTTGGATGTTCACACTGCAAAGAACATTTTTGTCCAATTTATGACTTTCTATATACAGTACCTAACGCAGCCTCTGGAAGTCCCTGTGTGAGAACACATATCGTCTCTTTTTCAGCATCAGTGTTTTTTCTCTTTCTTTTAAGTCATCCAGGTTATCACATGTGAAATAAACATTAGCAAAATCAGAGGTCAGAACATCTTTGTTTGAGGAATAATTTGGGAGTAAATGCATGTGAAATAGAAAGGTGCTGAAAAAATAGGAATATTTAACGGTTAGAATGTCAGACTAATTCCAATGAAAAGGACCAGCTGTACGTGAATATCCAAAAAGGGCAGCAGGCTTGTTCCAGTTTAACTCCCCACCTGAACATTCATAGTAGATAATAAAGCCATACGAGGTGCAACAGAAAGTTAAAATGTAACCACATGCTCAACACAGGATAATGAGCTCTGTGGTTAGTGACTCAACAACTTGTCTTTGTATCCAAACAAAACAAATACAAATCTAAAGCCCACTGGCCTAAACATAAACAATAAATAGATTTTACCAGGCTGTTATATCTTGATGTGCTGTAATGCACTGACAATTTCAGGGCATACAGAAAAAACATAAAAACAACTTAATTTAGTGCCTATTTACAAGTCATTTGACATTTTAAAATTGCAACCTTAAAAACACGAGGGAATATTTTTGCACAAAACAACTATAGTAGCACACAGCTCCTCATTTGTATTGATTATAGAACTAAATGGTGTCAAGTCTGCAAAATAATACTTAGGGGCGTCACTCATTGTGTGGTCTCCAGATGCTAGCTCCTTTAGTTCCATTTTTTTCAGTGTACAAACCTCAAAACCAAAAGAAATTATAATTCCAAGTCAAAGTAGGTATACAGTGGAAATGATCCGTCTGGACAAGGTGGCCTCTGATACCTCTGCTGGACATCCATGTCCAGAGTGACATCACCTCTGTTAACACGGCTAGTGACTAAGTATATACACTACAATATATACATGCATCTGGATAGCAGATGACAGCGGCTGCAACTGCCCTTAAGCAAACAACCCGTAGAGAACTTGCCGTGAATGGAGCCACACAGATCAGAGAGACGCCAGCGTGGGGTCAAGTGGAGCAGAGCTTCCAGCATCCCCTTAGTCAGAAGACTGCGCGTGCCGGCATCGACTCCCGCCTCGAGTTCGATACCGCTCACCAGTCACAGGTCACAGGGCAGACACACTGTGCAAAGTGCTTCATGCTAAGTCAAGTGTAATGAAGGTGTATTGCGTAACAGATATGTCTGCCTTCAAAAAAAGTGCATTCTAGGGCTCTGAGATGAAGCCATCCTGCACAGCCTAATCAGCCGAGTGTCCTTATGTGAATAGCCCAAGGCTCTGCTTAGCATTGGAAATAAAAGAGACATCTCATTTTTTTATTCTGGCAGCACAACACAAGGTCCTGTGCAGACACTGTGCATCAGCTGCCAGCACTTCATAGTTTAAACAGATTACTTGTTTCCATCCAGCACAGTACATGGCAGCACGCTAGCATGAATGTTAGCTTACAGGAGAGCGGCGCCCATTGCTCAACGCGGTAACCCACTCCCCAGTCAGAGTGGGCAGTCTTGTCCACGGGAGGAAGACCTCCAAGTACTTCATCAGAAAAATCAGTATAACGTCAGCATGCCGCACAGGGACTTTAGGCAAATGTGACCTGGACAATGCTTGAAATCGCTTAGGGATTCCAATCATGACAGTGAAGACATATACTGTAGCTCATTTACAAATATTTATTTTAAGGCAGTCAAACTTTTTTCAGCAAACGTTCTACAAATCAGCAATATGTTTTGAATCCTGACTATACTGATACTATCCTTACTATACTATACTTACGTTCAAGCAGCAGAGCTTACCTATGACTGCTGAGTGGTCTCGGTCAAGCAGCTCACTGGCTGGGGTCTTGGAGCAGTCGCACGCAATATTATTGATCACTCTCATCCAGAATCAGAAGAACACTGATAAAAACTAATCAAAGAATACCTCTGAAGTTGTACCATCAAAAAATGGAACATTCTGCTTTGTGTTGAATGCAAAGAGGGAACTAATAGAATGCGCTCCCCGTGTGCATTGGTCATCAGTGACAGCGAGTTCTGTCAATGGTACAAATAACTGTACACAGCCTTCAGAAACCAAAGGTCCTTTTATCATTGTACATATAACAATCCATAAATTTGTTCTAAATTTTGTATGCCCCAGAAAATATTTCCAACCCTGGCCGTAAGTGATGCAGGCTGTCCGTACCGATGGAATCTGATCTCCTTTCAAACACATCCATGACAATGACAAAGCCTGGTACCTGCCTGACGACCGAAATCACAGACAGCCATTGAAGTTGAAACATAAATTCAGTGGTTTGACGGTCCCCTGTAACGCCCCTTTCTTCGAGGCCCCGCCTTGATGGGCATGCTTTGACAGTTTGCATGTTCAGTTCGGAGTTTTGGCAGGGTTTTTGCATGACCACGCGGAAATGATCAGGTAAACGGATGCAATGCCAATTCATTTTAATTATGTCTCTTGTGCCACAAAGCATGAAAACAATATGCTAATGAAAATGTCGTTTTGAATTTTTATTTAAATTATGGCAGGGTTGTGTCGTAGAGGGTGAGAAAAAATAAATGTAAAATTGATTTGCATTAACATTTTCAAATTGTCAAATAAAGTGCGTACAATAACTTGAAAATGAAACGCAAAGTGGCCTTTTGCTTTTTCATTATGGTCATAGTTTTTGACCGAATGTAAACAAAACGCAAAATGATTCCCGATTTGCATTTTCATTCGAATTTTGGTGAAGATATGCTTCCATAATACAGAGGCTTCAATTTCCGCACTTCTCTTTAACGCAAAATAAATAAAAATCAACGGGATTAAATGTTTAAAGACAAATACATTTGAACAGTCACAGCAACAACACGGTCCCTTTCAAAATAACTAGGTTGTACGGTTGTACATTTTGAATAAGGGGGTCCCAGAAGTCACTTGAAAGCAGTCTTGTGGTCAGGCCCAGTTTTCTGGGATGTGGATGGTGAACATTACATTACAGTCATTTAGCAGATGCTTTTATCCAAAGCGACATACAATAAGTGCATACAGAAACGTCATCGAAGTAACTACAGAACAGATAAGACAAAGCACATCCTTCCCATAAAGTAGCAGCTATCCCTAGTAATGAACGTTGAATGCAGTTCAGTTCACAGTAAGCTGGGTAAATCAGCTTTACTACAATACTATTATAAACTTCAACACACAGTTAAACAAGAAACAAGTACCATGAGAGGTCCTAGATAAGTGTATTAGTCCAGGTGGAGTCTGAAAAGGTGTGTTTTCAGGCCACGAT
Source organism: Ilyophis sp. 1 JC-2022 (assembly GCA_022702515.1). NCBI lineage: Eukaryota > Metazoa > Chordata > Actinopteri > Anguilliformes > Synaphobranchidae > Ilyophis > Ilyophis sp. 1 JC-2022. Next base: position 90,925,828 of record CM040406.1, on the reverse strand, counting down.
GGAACGCAGACAGGGTTGGCATAGAACGTAGGGGAATGGGAAGTTCGTTCCACCACTGGGGAGCTAGGGTCGAAAAGCTCCGCAGTCGGGACGAGCGAGTGCCATTGACACGGAGGGGGGGAAGTGCAAGTCGTCCTGCAGTAGACAAGCGAAGTGGTGAACACATTGCAACTGGCCGTGGGACAGGGGCCCTGTCACTCAAGAGAAACAGAAAGAGGTTAGATAATGCTCCACACTGTCTGGTACTCCATGGCAACATTCCTTAAAGCTGAAGTGTAGAATAACACAGCTCTAGTAGGAACACACACACACACACACACACACAAGCAAAATATAACAGCACATTCCCTACTTATGTCTCCGATTATACTCTTTCAAAACTGAACGAACTCATCTTAAGCACATCATTAAATCAAATTTGAATCGCAGCTTTGAAGCACTAGCATAGTAAATGAATGTAAAACTGAAATATAAGTATCTTCATCACCTTCCTGATCACTCTGGGCTTTTTCATTTAGGGCTCTATTTTCCAGCAAGCGCATGGCGTTCGGCGAGCCGTCATAGTCAATGGCGTAGCGTATGGTGCACTGGGTGTGGCTACTGAATTTCACTATTTTCGGACCAGAGGCGAGAAGCACACAGCTCACAGCACGCTGCGCAGGTTGAAAAAGGGCTGGGTTATGCTGAATATTTATCAGTGGGTGTGTTTCAGCTGCACCATAGCTAATCAAATTACCTCTTTTCAGTCCTTTTAAGAGCGGTGTGCATTGAATGCATCATAATTTCCTTAGCCTCCAATCAGTCGATAAAATACATTTTTAAATAATTTATTTTACTTTCCCATTTATCATTTACTGGCTCTTTTTATTTTTTAACTCCTCTCTTTTCCTATTTTCTCGTCCAGGCATGCCAAGTTCCCATTTTCTTCGCCATGTTTATTAGTGACTTTTGTCGCCTTTAGGATTCTACATTGGAAGATGATAGGCTATCTATTTTGCATTGATTTAATTGACTGTAATTGAGTTGAATGTAATGGGGTTAAATGATACGTTTTTATCGCTATACGTGCAATAAGAGTGAATGTAAAAACAGAAAAAAATACAAAAATTTACATTATAAAAAAGACAATGAGCAATAAATGCAAAGTACAATTTTTTCCTGCTTGGGGGATTTATTTCAAAGTCAAATTGGACTGCGAATGATCCACGAAAACGGTTGATTGGCTTTTGAATAGGTTATGATCATGCACGCATTGGGGAAAGCCCCGAAATTAGCAACTCGCCATAGGCTGTGGTGTGATTTGCGCCATAAATGTGGCAGCGTGAGCCAATCGCAGTCTACTCTTATCCCAAAATTGCATTCCGCTCCAGTAAAATTTAACTGGGCTGCTCCCTCTTGACGGACACACCCCCCCAACAGTGGCTTCCCTCCCACTTCAGCGCACGGCGAGTCGCCAAATTACCAAACAGGCTCAGACGCATGCAGATCTGTGACAAAATTCCAACCTCGCCAGTGATGGCTCGCCACCGGCGCGAAATAGAGCCCCAAATTTACAGTTTCACTGCTCGCTCCGGACTGACACACCTCCACCAGTGACTCTCCTTCCACTTCCGGCGCACGGCGAGTCAAACGGACTCAGGAGCATGAAAATACATGCTGAAAATGTCACTTTGCCAATGCACTGGCTTGCCACACGGCAGCCGGAAAGAGCCCTTATATTTCAGCTAGCGTGTACCTCATTGTTTTTGCAATAATCACACAATTTTAAAACTTGAGTTGACCAAGTAAATAGGGAATTGTAACTCATAATTCAAAACAATTCAGAGAAAAATCTACACTTAAAAAAGCCTAACTTAAGCACTCAAGTATTAATAAGATGAACTTTTTAAACAACTGTTAACCCATATTCTTACCCCATCCCAATCTAAAATTCCCAGTAGTGTTTCTAAGCCTGTCCCATTACGGCGACATCCTTGGCCAGTTCGGGAGTGCAGGTTAGCATGTGCATCGTCCAAAACGCATGCAGGAAGCTGCTGCCTCTGTCATGCTCTCATCTGCATAGCCATCATGCCTGAGGACCGCGCCTCTTACACAGCTGGCACAGGCAACGCTAGGGGTGAGTCACTGAGGTGTCACCTTTTCTCAATGAGAAGGGAAAATCCCAGAAGACTGCAGCCTCCCTCCCTTAGCAACTCTACAGTCAGCGATATGCTTCCCTATGGGGCCGCTGGCCACTCTCACCATAACAAGGATTTGATTTCAGGCTATGGGGTGCATATCTGCATTGAGAATAGGGATAGGCAAAACTCGAAAATCGTTAAACGGTTACACGGTGCAAAAGAAAAAAGTCTTTACACATTTAAAATAAATGGTTGGGAGGGGGGGTTCTAAATTTGCACTTTTCAATTCAAACAACGCACTACCCAAACTATAGACAAGATGTCCTTTCCATACAAAGTTGCTAATTCAGCCGCAGAGCAGACTTCAAAACCAAATATTGTGGCCTATATATGAGCACAAATCATGGAAAAGTGCCATAGGATGTGTAGTACAGAGGGAGAACATCAAATGCGTTGAGAGGATAGCATGGCTGCTACATGGCTTATCACTCCCAGTCACTGTCAAGTGTTTATATCTTACATGATTTTGCATCGTCCCACTGCAAAATTTCTATTTTGCTTTATTTTCTGGAATCTGCTCAAAGTTAGACAAAATGGTACTTTTTCTCTTCTGTTGTTTGCAAAGAATTTTGAGGAATGTCTGTTTCATTTCCGCCATGCGCACAAACGCCAGATGCCTATTTATCGCTTGAGAGCTGATCAAGAGACATATTTCCCATGTCCATATCACAACCTCACTCAATTGTCCACACTGACACCAGATCAGCACTAATACTTTCAAACACAAGCCTACGACAATCACAGTGAGGATAAGACACTGTGAATGGAAATTTAGAGATTTTCCTAAACGTTTAGCATTGAAAAATGTAGAAGTCACACCCTAATTGAGAAGGAGTGCTTTAGCTGGACACACCCCCTTGAAATACCTGTATTTTGTGTATCATTAGATCCCATTATTAGTTTAGTCAATTAATTACCATGCATGCAGGAAAATATGCCTGCAGCTTAATTCATGCCTGGCTACGTCATTCTTTGAAGCAGCTATGAGACACAATAAGCCCCATCCTATCAGGAGTAGATTTTATGACGGCCAGGGCTGCTTTTGTTTCTGCTGCACTCATTCAAAAACAATGTGCGAGGAATCCACAAGCTACCAGTGGTTGCCAGTGATATGTGTCTTTTCCAATTGGTGCCACCTCTCCAGTATTACTGTGTGGCCTGTAGGAAGTAAAATAGGCAGATATGCTTTTATCAAACAACTATACATGGGAGGCGAGAAAGACCAGTCTAAAACAAAATATGTGCTAGCACACAAGACCGTCAGGAGCACTTCAGAACTTAATTCTGCTGCTGAACTGACCATACATGTACATGATACACACTAAGAAAACACTAGCCTACCATGCATAAGTGCAACATTTCTCTATAATAATTCATAATTATGACTATTTATTACTTTTCATATTATTATTATTATTATTAAACTTACTAAACATAACTTGCCATCTAGCTGATTATTTAGCTATTTCCATTCCAACTTCACAACAAGCCATTACTGAGGTGCCATGCACAAAACTTGTAAAGTATACGTAAGTATAGGGAGAAACAAGAAAACAAGCAAGAGCCCAGCAGATAATACAGTGGGTGAAGGTATTCCAAATCAGAAGCTCAAGATCCCAAGTCAAAACTAATTTTGTTTGAGAAAAATTAACTAAAGTCATCAAAAGCGTGGCTGGTGTCCAACAAAGTAACAAGAGGCACAATTCGGCTCCTTAAACGCACAATCAACCCTCATTTGACAGCCTCAAAAGAAAAATACCACCAGGAGCGGATCAATCCAACTGAAAATGCAGCCGAAATCAAAAACAAGCACGCAACTCATTAGGTTGTCTGCGTTTTTTGCGCAGGCATGTATAAACTAATCAGGTGTTGATGCGCAAAAAACAATTCCACTATCAAAATACAGAATTACGAAACACTCGGAAAATTCTTAAAATGGGTTGTAGTGGAGTGACTAATTCCGTAACGCATGCTTCCGTCTAGAGGAGCACAGAGTTGTCAAGAGAAGCCATACAAATCAGTCTACTTTATTGATTCGATCAGCAAAATACGGGCGTGAAAAAGTGCAGCGGACAAACCACGTAGGCTACACTGTCTAGTTTTGTAATTGTTAAAATTATATTGTGATTGTAAATAATCAGATCCTAATTAAGAAATGTACTGTTCAAATGTGTGCGATTGTGCATTAAGAATAAAAAAACAACACACACCCCATTTGCTACCTGAGGGAAAGGTAGGCTACTTGCCCCACGCTCAAAGCTATCGATAACAAATGGAATGTGTCCAGAAACTGACTGTAGCCTACACCTTTACACGTGTCAGTTGGGCAGACCAGCCACTGCTAAATACAACAATAGCATCCAATTGCATGACCTTTTAAGTCAATGTGTTCCGTCGTAATTCATAATAGCTAGAACAGTCCGCGGATTTAAAAAAAATAGTTTTCGAGCACATTGTGTACTTTCATGTATTTCCGTCAAACAGCAGCAGCACTGGACTCGTTTAATTAAATAAACTGTTGTTGTTTTTTTCCCATTATTATAATATAGCCTAATAACGACCGTTTATAACTGCCTATACATGTTCACAACCGCCAGGAAAACTATCCCGTTCTTTAAATGTACATAAGAAAGTACTAGTACAAGAGTATGACTGTTTGACCTGAAATACCCCCTTGGAGAATCACCGATTTCCCAGAATTCTGATGCATTGCTTTCAGAGAATTTTTTATCTACGGCAAGCCCATGCGGACAACTTAATCCATTTTATTTTCACGTTTCACTTTATTAAACGATTATTGAGGCCCGTGCATTTTTTTTTTTTGTGTTTTCACGAAGTTAACAACTGCGCATTTGTCTTTAAATTCTCTATCTTTAGTGTCTTCTGAATTCCTTCAGGTCTGCAACAGTGACATTGTGGGCTACGTAAAAATCATGACAATCCCCCTGTAGCAAAAATACAATGAATTGCTCATCGTTTTAAAATACAGCGGTCTTTTCTTAACCAAACTCTTTCATAATATTGGACTTTGTGAGGACAAGATTTCACAATTTTCGAATCAATCGACTCTTTCTTTCAAGCACTGCTGCTGTGGTAGCAGACACAATTACAAAATACATTCGGGGATAACAGCACGGTGTGTAATGTATCCAAATATGATAGTCATATATGAAAGACGTGATTTTTAAAAAGTGTGACAGCCATAACGTCTTCTTAAAGAACACAACATTTTAGAGTTAAAAGTTATTTGTATCCAAATCGAAAGTAAAGCCCATCTCCTTACAATTACCTACAACGAGTTAAACACATGAAACACAATAATCGTGCAAGATAATAATGCCAAATACCATAATAACAACAATTACACGCAGTCGCAATGGAAAGTTCGAACTGAGTAGATTCTGGATGATTCGACTTTGGTCTTTACATATTTAACTATGTGGAATTATAACAATAGCTGTAGCCTAGTTGCAAGTATGCTCACAGAAATAACTCACGATACATTTACATAAATGCAACTACTTTTGTCTGCTGTACAATGTATGGAACACAAACTTGTCAATTTATCTTGTAAATAATTACGCATAGCCTACCAGTCACCAGCATTAGTAGGCTAATACCCAGCTTAGCTCCACTTTCGCCCACATGATACCTTATCAAATAGGAGTTGAAGAATAACTTACAATGTCAAATGTCCGTTAAAGACACTTGCAAACGTGTACCCATCGATTAATAAAGAAAGCGTTTCATGATGTGAAATCCAGATGTGAAACTGTTGATCCTGACAGAAAATGTCGGTCGACCCGCCTTATCTAAAAGAACGTCACTTTTTCTGACAACTATTTCCACCCCTCTTACAGACAAGGTTGTTGACGTTTTTCAAAATCTAAAACGCTAATGATATCGACGCAAGTCGAATTCTATCACACACTGACAATAGCTATTCAACACAATCACAGTCGCATGTTTACTCCGTCCTTTTACCTGTGTGTGGGTACGGCGGCGTTGAGCGGATACAGTGAGTGCCCTGAAATGACCCAACCAGGCGAAAAAGTGTGGATAAAAAAAAACTTCGAGAATAGCATAATATCCGTGTAGCACGCAGTTTGATCGCTAGGTAGAATCGAGCTGCAGGGTTTCTGTCAAGAACCAAAGCCTCGCCCTTGTCTAGCTGCTCCTGTTTAAAGCATGTATAGGTCACAAGTTAGATCAGCAAATGGGGACGAAAAGCTTGCCTGTAACGTGAGATTACTGACAGTAGGGAGTAGAGCACCCGGGCCCGCCAGAAGCAAGAATGCCCACTACACGAAACTATTTAAAATTGAAGAGACTTGTGCAGCGGATTGGTAAAGCAAGTTAATATGCAACCATTGTCGAATCTGCAAAAAAAAAAAAAAAAAAAATTTAAGACTTGGAGAGTAACCAAAACCAGGGAAACCGAATGACTGTACACATGTCCCTTCATTCATTGGGACTGAATCAGGTACTTTATATTTTTTGTCATATTTAAGCTTAAACTTAGGTTTAGCAATACTAATAATGTAACCGTGGATTTCGTATGCAAACCTACGTCAAGGAATAATTACATACAGGCTATTAAATAACCATTTCTGACACCTTTTATATTTCTATATGCCGATTACTGTAATTGTAAATCAAAATTAATGTGCAAATATTGATATTTGTGATTGTAATGACCAAAATGCATATTCATAATTATGGGTAGTAGACGATTTATAGGCCAACACATAGCTAGGAAGTGAATTCGAGTAGAATAAATTAAATGTAAAAAATACCACTCACTCACTAAAACTTTTGGCACTACAAACTACAAAGTTGCAGTGACTGTGTTGTACTAACTGGGTGGGGTCTTAAATCAAGCTAATCACTCATAAAGAAACTATACTTCATACATGGGGCTTCTATGAGACCCGGCCAACCTCCTAGTGTGCTCTTCCTGCATAAGAAACAGGAGGAAACCAGTCGCACACCCCCCCCCCCCCACCCCCACCCCCTGTCAGATGACTTGTGCATGCTTCTGCCATTTGCCATGACCTTTGCATAAGCATCTGTACACCTCCAAGTTGCTCTAGGGTACCAAGGTTTAAGGAACTATTCCAGTACCACTGTGCATCAGACTAATTGGTTGTGTATTGGTTATGTGTGATTGTTACTTGCTGTTATAGTAAATACATGTGGAACATAACTATACATAAATGTGACTGCAGGTTTGTTAGTATGTTAAGGCTTCTTTGCAGACATATGAAAGTGAAAGAAAAACAGAGTTCATTAAGTTGAAACAGAAATCTGCAGGAGTCGTCGTTTTGGAATTACAGGTGAGGCAAGGACAAAAGCAGATCTTTAAAAGGCTTAACTTTAAGAAAAAACACAACATCACCCCCATGCTGGAGTCTAATGTGACCTTTCACGCCCTCTAAGAACAGGCAGAGCTCTAATAAAGTCCCCATGACCTCAACTTAGGTCTCCAGCCAAGTTGCCAACCACTGTTAAGCAACTATGGTAACCATAGTATTCTCATTCACTGTTTGTATTTTTCCAGTGTTAAAAATAAAGCTTATTAGTATGACCTGTTTGCTTGTTTCTATGATGCATCTCATAGAATCATAACATGAACTAATTGTGGTGTTAAATCCTTCTTGTAAAATATTCACAATGAACAGTTTGTATCCCAGTGTGGCTGGAAGTAGAACCAGCTGTAGAGTGAAAAATGTCCAAATAATGTAGTCTGTGGCAATACTGGGCACGATTGTTAGGTTGCATGATTGTTTTAGGTTGGTGAGCCTGATAGAGGCCAAAACCCAGAAATATGTCTATTTTTCCAACCACACCAAGTTCTGTCCCGTACTTTTGTTCTGTCCCTCAGACCAAAAGCCTTGACCCTGAAAGCAGAACAGCAAAACCCTGCATTCTGCTTGTTCATCCAGATGGCAGAGTGTTATATAAATTGTAACCCCCAGGTCTATTCCCAGGGGGAGACCTACAGGACGAGCGCTGCAACACTCACTGTGCTTTTGGATTGTCTTCATCTGAAATAGAAACTGGGAGGAAGGCCATCTGCTTGCCTTTGTGTCCCCTGCCGGCTCTGACTGTTTTTCTCAATTGAATAATATCAAGCATGCTTGTTTACTTTTTATGGTACTTTTGGTATTTTATAAGATAACTAAAGTTCATGGATATTATAGAACTTTTCTCCTATAATGCTAAAGTGCAAAACAAGTTCTACCACAAGGAATCTAGCAAATGCTCCTTGTTTCCTAAAACGTTTCAAACGTGTTTTGATATGATCGTCACTGTGATCAAAGGTTGTGGGGATTGCTCTGTTTAACGTCTCGCTGGGCTAGTTTATTTAGTAGTGGCTGTACGTCATCAAGGGTCATCAAGGATCTGACGTATCAAACAAGCCTTAAACTATCAGTCTGCTACCAGATATGCAGTAGATATGGATGGATCACTATAAGGGTTGTTTCTCCTGACTCATTTTATAATACATGGTATTTAAACGACGTGACCGCAAGGCGTTATAATGAACCATGCGCCGGGTGTAAGATAGCAAAGACACTTGCGTTTGGGTTAGCGCCGCTTAGCGCAGGGTGTAAGATAGGGCCCTTAGAGTTATCATTAGATAGGCAAGTGACTTGCTAAAATGAGCTGAAAGGCCTGTTGGCTTATGACTGTTCCTATGTTGATGATCTATTGCATTATTTTTATTTTTTTATTTTTTTGCATTTTATAGATTACAACTCAATGTTTTGATAATAATTAGCATGAGTGGTTAACCTTGGTGTGCCACATCGACAGGAATAGCTGTGATTGCAAAACTGCAAAACTCTGAGTTTGTACCCTTCAAATGAAGATATATACAGTTAAATGCGAAAGTATTGGGACAGTGACAGTTTTTGTTGTTTTGGTTCTGCACTCCAGTACATTTAATTGGAAATAAATATGAGGTTAAAATGCGGACTGTCAGTATTTATTTCAGGGTATTTACATATTCAATGATCCTTTTTGGTCATAGTCCACCAGGGGTGTTTCTAGACTGCTTTGTTTGGGGGGGCATGAAGAGATGTTAGTGGGGCACAAAGGGGGGACAAAGTAGTGGGCGGTATGGGGGTCCTCCCCCTGCATTTCTACACAACCTCACACAGGGCATTTTCTAAAATAAAATGTTTAATTTATTAACATTTTTAAGATTTTTTTTTTTCAAAACCCTAGATGAGATTTGAGGTGCTTTCATATAAAGCTAAAGCATAGGCTAATCAGTATATTAGTGGATACGATAATTTTATTACATTTTAAACCCACCTCTACCCCCCCCCCCCCCCCCATCTTATAGGAGGACATCTTTATTTAGTATGCCCACTAATACCAAATCATGATGTAATCTTGGAAACAAGTATGGAAACAGGAAGAACAAAACCTATACCTGTGTATAACGCTAATAGCAAGTCCCTCGTGAACATAAACAAAGTTTAATATCACGAGGTCGCTAGTACCTTGCTATACCTGGCTCAATGTAATGTTGAATGACAAAGAAGCACCGGGGAAGCGGAAGTGAGGAACTTAAATACCCCGCAGGTAAAAGCTCAGGTGAAAAGAATAACGAGAAAGGGGAAGCAAAACCCCAGAACGGAACGTGGAAAAAATCAGATATATTCTTCATCGGAAAACCAGGACGAGTACCCTATATTCTGGACAATTTTATTGCAAAATATGAATTAATGTATGGCAGCTAGAGTGTTCAATCAGCATATATTTGACTGCAAAATTAAGATGTGCAGGTAGGGCCTGAATGCTAACCACCATAAGCATGTGAATAAGAAGCAATAAATAACAACTAAGTAATCACAGATTTTTTATATTCTACTTTTTTTCTAATTCCTCACGGTCACAATTTAAAATGAAATCTGATCAGGCCAGCGCCCTGGTAGCTAAGCGCCCTGGTAGCTCCCTGGTGGCTCAGCGCCCTGGTAGCTCAGCTGATTGAGCACACCATGAGCAGAACAAAAAGCACTGCTTATTCACAGCTTTCTTGGACTCCCTACAGTCCACTTCTCTCTGGAGCGATTCTGTGACATTGTTATGTTGTGTCATGCACTGTCAATTATGTAACTTACCTTACTCAGTGTCATAAGGTTCATTACCTATATTTTGTCCCAGTGAAGATTACAGAAAGACATAAAGAAAACATGTTTTAAAATTTTGCTTGTTAATAAAGGGATTCATAACCACAATTCAGAATGTCTCGCACTAGGACACGCTCGCAGACCCAACACATGGTCTAGGAACTAGGGCAAGTTGATTTTATCCTTGGTAGCCAGCTTACTGAAAGAACTATCTTGCTGCCAGTAGGAAAAGGTGCTCCTCTATCAATTATGCATTATTTACAAGAATAGATAAGGCCTATGTGAGTTGAAAAGGTCAGCTCTCTCCATATAAATTGTTCTGCATATGTCCATATTTATGGATGTCAGCAGAGGGAGCTCAACCACTGAGCCACTGGTAGTTTAAGGTAATTAGATACAAGGGTATATGCGTAATGGATTGACAACCAGATGGAAATCAGCCACTGCATTGGGCACATGTAGCTAGATTGCCCACCAGAATTATTAGCAACCTCAATTAACATGAGCAAAAAGTACAGAATTAAATTAAGTTTTATAGTTTATTAAATGTTTTCTTTCTTTGTTCTGAAAAATTTGAAAATTATATAGTTTTATATGAGTTGTAATCATTGATCAGAGAATAAACAAATCTTTAATGTAAAATCATTTTTATCTGGAAGAAGATGTGTGTCACGATTATTTGCACCCTTCCTTTGCCAAGATAACAGTGCTGAGTCTTCACCTGTTTTATGATGTTGGAGAATAACAAGGGATTTCAGACCATTCCTCCATACAGAATCTCTCCAGATCCTCCTTAGTCTTTGCTTATGGACTCTCCTTTTCAGCTCACCCCACAGGTTTTCAGTGGGGGTCACAGCCATTACAAAACCTTGAATCTGTGATCAGTGAACCATTTTTGTGTAGTTTGAGGTATGTTATGGATAATTGTTCTGCTGGAAGATCCAAACATGACCCGCTCTTAGCCTTCTGGCAGAGGCAGCTAGATGTTGGTCTAAAATCTCCTGGTATTTCATGGAGTCCATTATGCCATGTTTCCTAATAAGGTCCTCAGGGCCTTTGGAAGCAAAGAAGCCCCAGAGCATTACAAATCCACCACCACACTTATCAGTGGGGATGAGGCTCTTTTCTGCATAACTATGCCTCTATTACACCAAACCCACCTTTGTCAAATAAATTTGTGTCTTGTCTGACCATTTCACCAATTTAAATGGCAATATGGTAATCTGGTAATACTTGGCTAACTCCAGGCGCTTATGTTTGTGGTATGATGACAGAGGCTTTCTTCTTTTTTCCCTGGTCCATCTTGGCAAATGTTATTTGGAAAAATTGATGCGCATTCTGTAACTCCCGTTGCATCTGTGAAATGTAGTTCAGATAAAAAGTGGTGGAAGTTCCATTAGCAGAGACAAATGGAACACTCCACCGGCAACCAGGCCTCACACCCAAACATAAGGAAGTATGGGTAGTAAAAAAGGAAAGGATAATCACACACAAAATTATAAGGTCCCGAAAAGGTACATTTATTATCGCAACATTTCGACCAGCAGGGTCTTCATCAGGCAAACGCCTTGCTGGTCGAAATGTTTCTAGAATAAATTGACCTTTTATGGAGCTTATAATTTTAGTGTGCGGATATCTTTTCTTTCTTACATTTAGTTGTTTATTTGCACCTGCACCCAAATTAGTTTCAATGTGCACACTCGCCTACTGCCTCTATGGATTAAGGTGAGTTGCTTTGTTTTTTGTGCAATTATACGCATGTACTATTGCTGACTCCACTTTGACTTCTGAGTAGTCTCCAATGTGCCAAATGTGCCTAAAAGAGTCAGATTAAACCTTTCTGGCTTAGAGTCACCTTCTGGGTGGAATGTTGTTGTTTGGGATTTCTTCACACATAACATAGCCAGCATTTTGATCCTTCATGGGAAAAGGCCTGTGCATATTGTGCAAAATGGTCAGTAATGATGAACCCTTTCATGCATGGAGTCCACTACAGTGGACAGGCTTTTCAAAGTCTATTTTAACATAATCAAATGAGATCCTAAGGCCCATTTTTGTATAGGCAGATAAGGTATTACTCTCAAGATGTTATTAAGCACAGTGCCTCCAATGAGAAAATATCATACTCGAGACAGTTTTTCTTTGTGGTTTCGTTTTGGTTTTGCATTCTCCGGCCGTTTTAGCTTATGTGCCGAAGGTGTTCTTTTCCAAGTTTCCCGGTTTAGCTCCAGTATTGAGCTCAGGAGATTTAGTTTGTTTCATTCATTCGTATATTCGAGTTCACCCTATTTTCGTGGGTTGATTTTCTTTTGGCTGTTTAGTAAGGACTCAATAGCATTGATAGCATAATATTTATTTCAAGATTATTGTCATGAAAAGTGTATTTTCCCTTTTGTTGCATTAGTTTTTTTTGCTTTTATTTAATGCTACATAATAACTTGGCCACAGTTAGAGTGACATATTTGGACAGTGACATGTTTTTTGTTGCTTTGGCTGTGTACTCTAACACATTGGGCTTGAAATGGAACAGTGACTATGAGGTTAAGGTGCAGACTTTCAGCTTTAATTTGCGGGTTTTTACATCCATATCGGGTGATCTATTTAGGAATTACAGACATTTTTATACATAATTCCCTCATTTAGGGGAGCAAATGTAATAGAACATAATCTGAAAATAAAGTCTTCATATTTAGCACTTCCATATTTAGTCGTCATAAATGCAAATCCTTTGCATTCAATGACTGCCTGAAGTCTGCGACCCATAGACATCACAAAGGTATCTACTCTGGTGATGCTCTGCCAGTCCTGTGCTGCAGCCATCTTCAGTTCCTATTTAATTTTAGGGCATTTTGCCTTTAGTCTCGTCTTCAGCAAATGCATGTTCAATTGGATTCAGGACGGGTGATCGACTTGGCCAGTCAAGAACATTCCACTTTTTGGCCCTAAAAAACTCATTGGTTGCTTTAGCAGTATGTTTGGGGTCATTGTCCTGCTGCAAGATGAAGCACCGTCCAATGAGTTTGAGGCATTTGGTTGGATCTGAACAGAAAATAAGTTTCTGCACACTTTCCTCTTTCCGTCACTTTGGCATAGGTTAATACTCATCTCATCTGTCCATAAGACTCCATCCAGATCTATAGTTTTTATTATGTACTTTATAGCAAAGTCTAACTTGGCCATTCTGTTGCTGAGGCTTACCAGTGGTTTGCATCTTGAACCCTTTGAGGTTATGCTGGTGTAGTCTTCTCTTTAATTGAGCCTTTGACACAGCTATGCCTACATCCTGGAGAGTGTTCTTGATCTGTTTAACAGCTGAAAATGGGGTTTTCTTCACAATTGAAAGTATTCTTCGGTCTTCCACTGCAGTGGTCTTCCGTGGTTTACCAGATTGTTTGCTATTGCTGAGCTCACCATTGTGTTCTTGCTTCCTAACAATGTATCACCCACCCAATATTTTTGCTATGTCACCGATCGATTTATTCTGATTTGTGAGAAAATATTGGGAAAATATTGAAAATATAGTGACAATGGCTTCCGAACAGTTAAAACAGGCCAATATAAGGTGTCGTCCCTTTTGCCAGCACCATTTCAGTGGTCCTACTTGTTTCTGACAGAGCTCACAGTAACAAATTAACAAAACTAAGCAGTGAGATGGATTAATGACAATGACAAGAATAAAAAACCCCTAAAAATCTTGTTTGTAGAGAATTATATTAAGAATGACAATATGACCAACGTAAAAAAGAAAACTTCCTGAGATGTTTCCAGTCCCTCCACTACTGACTTCACAAATTTCAGCCTGCATCAGAGCATAGAAGTTCTGCCTGTTATGAGGCCCTCACATCATAAATATATACAACAATGCACGGCTGTTTGTGTAAACCACATGTTGCTGTGTTTTGGGAAAGTTACATACACGCAATATTCAATAAACTAATTGGGGTTAACATTCCTGTGACTTCCAACTTGTTTGTCTTACTGTATGTATAAATTCCAACAAACATATTCTGATTTGTTTACATGTAATATGACAGTTGCTGTTAATGACAAGGTTTTCTAACTCAAAAATATGTGGCCTAGCAAAATAATCAGAATCTGTATACACAGCTCTCTACTGCCTCTGTGTGGCAGATACTGTAAAGGAGCTGAGTCTTCAATGGACTGCAGTCTTTAAACAGAGTATATTTCTAATGCTTAAAAAGGCAATATCAAAACATCTGTTAAATGTCTGAATTATTTAAATCCTCTGACAATCCAAATATAGTCAATATTTCACTGCATTATTGTGTCATTATGGAGTATATTTGTACACAAGAAATATTTTGAAGTACTCAATATACGGTTGCAACACAGGAATAAATCACACACATATCTTCTATCAGACACAACCCTTACCTCCCTCACACACACACACACACACACACGCCAGTCTTGACTTTATCATTCAATGCCCTCACTCACTGCATACCTCTTACACAAATCAGTAATAATCTGTAAACCACATCTCATAGCTTCCTTGTCATTGCTGTCCTTGGATGACCTCAGGCCAATCATGGGTTATAGATTGTTTCGAGAATTCCTCGTAAGTAGCCAATACTGAAAAAATAACCGTAGTGAGTAAATATATATCTTTAAATCGAAGGTCTCCCTGTCCCCTGAAACATTTCACTGCGTTATTATCTGCTATTTTTCTTCTTCTTCCATTTCTAGTTCAACTACTCATACTACTCACTAACTACTCACCCCTGCTCAAGTGACTAGACATACTATAAATCAGACCTAGGTTCTGAGTAGTTAGGTTACAACGACTCACTAGGAGACTTTGCATATAATAGCACTCAGAAAATGTATTACACAACTATTACAAATACCATTCACTATGTAATATCACTTATAACTAGAAATTCTGATCGCTGATCGATCAGGAAAAAAGCCTCCCCCCGCCTGCCCTTCCACTGCCTTGGTTTGTTTTTCTTCCCAATGCTGCCATTCCAATTTCAATATAAGTTCCTTTCATATTGCAGACCATGACTCACTACAGGAAAACTATGCCTTGTAAATATGTAGATATGTTGGGCCACTGAGATGGGTAAATTCTGCTAGGCTGTTAAGTTGAAATCCATGTTGAAAGTATGTTCATGTCCAGATTGAATGACCGGGCTATATGCATTTCACCTATTTATGCTACGGCATAGATTTAATGCAAACCATGAGTATATATAGACAATTTTAGCCCCAAAAAGTGCCAATTTTTGTTGCACCTCTTTTTGAATGTATCCATATGACCTTGAACTCTGACCTATATAGTTGTCATTTGAGAAATATGTGCCCAGTTTCAAGTGTCAAGTTGATACTTTGTTTGTCCCAAAAACGTGTTTTCTAAGATGGCCGCCCTATCGGACAAAAAGTAGGTTAAGGTCACAAAACAAATAGATGTTGCACAACTTCAGTAAATATACATCTCTGATGTACAAGGACTAGTTCCGGGGCCTTGCGGTTTCTGAGATTCCGCCGCCGCAAAATGAACCGGCCAGAAGAATGGGAAAAAAAAGAAAAGAATAATAATAATCATTTTTGAGAGTGGTTTTGGACTAGTGGGTGGACAATCTGGACATGGAGTCTGATGACGCATATAATTCCTGCGTGAAATCAATGTACAAAGAAACCCAACAACTGGAATAAGCCCACCCCCTATGGGGGAGGCTTAATGAAGTAACAAACTAAAACTAAAAAAATACAACTTCCTCTTAAAAAAGATCTCTTCTCTAAAGAAGTGCAGAGTATCAAATAAAATTGTGTCCTTTTATTTCTCAATGCATCAAAACAAATTAATTCAAGTATCCTTTTGTTCCTTTAGTTTTGTAATTCAATGCCCATTTTGTTTTCTCTTTGTTTTAAATAGTCTCAGTTCTTTGGTTGAAAAATCAGTTTCAATTTCTTCTGCTGATCTTGATTGATCACTGATCAAAAGATCACTGTTTTCTTATCTGAAATCCTGATGCAAATCAGTTCAGTTGCTCCATAGAAGGGAATTTGAAGCAGTTGGCCACAGTGGTTCCAAACGTTCCCTATATGAAGTTGCTCACTGGGACAGGCTCGCCATCAAGTTCAACTTATCTCACGCTAAATCCAGGATTTAAAAAAACCGGCACTGGTACAAAATTGATACAATTAGCTAGGATGTTCGCTTTCTATATCTTAAGCATGATACCTTATTAACTTCTCCCTCCAAAACCCAGAATTATATAAGTAAACTGCACACAGTATTAGGCCTACAACTTGTGCTACCAGTAAAGGCCAGTTTTCAGTCCAGCAACAGTGTCTGGAAATCGCAGACCATTCATGAACATTCAATTGTCGCCCGACATAGACTGCGGTCATTGTCGTTTGCAAAAAGTATAACACGTTCCAGCAACAGTTGACACTCAGTGGACAATGGAAGAATAAGAAGCACTTTTATTATCTCATTTTATCTGCTTGTTTACTCATCAAAAGGAGAAAGCAAACACTGAGAACACATGTCAGGGATGTGAACACAAGGCAGCACTCGTTGGGGGGAGTACAATTCTCTAGTTAGAGAACTGAGGTTTAATGATGAGTAGGCCTTTTCACTCGCTAGAATGCCACTGAGGATATTTGATCGTACTGTCACTCGTTTCTACAAGTCTGCAACACACACTAACGCATCGTCAGCCAATATCGCCCAGGGAAAGACTGACCTTAACCCTACAGTAATGTATTTCTAATAGGCCAATGTTAATAATATAGGAAAGATTAATCTAAGTTATTGTTAAGAACAAATAACTTGAATGCATTCGCAGGCATAGCCTACATAAATGCTTGCAAGCTACAAACGTGTCATTGTAACCATTTACAATAGACTAATAGACTTAACATTTGTAACTTGCAACATTGTATTGGAAGCCAGCTGCTTCCTGTGTTGCATTGCATCTCATTCTCCACTTAGTCTAGCTCAGCAATTTTACAATGATTAATTTACATTATTAATAATAATAATAATTAGTTCAATCACATAGCTTACAAAGATCAATTTGTATTATAGATACCTGGGAACGGGCATTGCACCAACAGGTCCGTAAGGTCCCAAATAAAAGGCAATGGAGGAACAACGGTGTTCAACAAAGTGTGGTGCTATCGATGGGAAGAACTGCATACCGGTAATTCAGGCCTCTGTCAATGCTGGAGCCAATTTCTATACTTGTAGGGGCACACACAGCATTGTCTATTGCAGTAGTTAAATCTGGAGTACGCAACTTTCTCAACCGTCGTATTTGTTGTCAAAACATTTCTAAGTTATAACACCCCTTGGCCCTACCCACAGAGAAAGAGACATCACGCCCATTCCCACTACTTCCATAGACCTCGTGA
Source organism: Ilyophis sp. 1 JC-2022 (assembly GCA_022702515.1). Taxonomy (NCBI): domain Eukaryota; kingdom Metazoa; phylum Chordata; class Actinopteri; order Anguilliformes; family Synaphobranchidae; genus Ilyophis; species Ilyophis sp. 1 JC-2022. The sequence goes on along the minus strand of CM040406.1, from coordinate 90,908,115 downwards.
CTTGTGAACGTGGAAGTTTTCTAGATACAATTGCAGGGTTACAGACTGGTACAGCTAACGTTACTGTAACGATCCGCTCCACTCCCCGTTCCTTCCTTGATGTGTTCCTCTGTTTTCCCCGAACCTAATCGTATCATGTCTGCGTTTATTACCTGATTGGGTCTACATTTCACTTGATTACTTACACCACATCTTAATAACACAACTCACACTCAATCGCCTTCACCGCATTCCTCACGCTGTTGCTAATCGTTCAATCAATTCGCTGATCGCGCATGCATTTCCCGCAAGCTGTAGCTTATCAGCTCTAATGACACTAGTTATATTACCGTGCTGTTCCTGTGTTTCCTTGTCAAAGTATTGCGGTTTGTTCCTGTATGTCTTGGTAGCTTACTTGTCTCTTCGCTTGCTAATTCTACCCAAGCTGTACTCCACGGTCCAGCAAATTGCCATTCCTGTTTCCCAGTGTGGATCCTGGTTCCACCACCGACCGACTCACGCCGTTACCCAGGCGGTGATCAGCCACTACGACTTCGCTGGATCTCCTGTGCCAGCGCTCTACAGCCACTGCTACTTCGCTGGATCTCCTGTGCCAGCGCTCTACAGCCACTGCTACTTCGCTGGATCTCCTGTGCCAGCGCTCTACGGGTTCCACGAATTATTATTTGACTTTTTATATTTGTTTTCCCGGCGTGGTTCCGACCCGGAATTTCATTAAACTAAACCTATTGAACCTAAGACTGTCTCGTCGTGCATTTGGGTCCGTCCCTTTCCGGACGTCACAGAATACTTTGACCAGAAATGGACCCAGCCGACGCGGAGCAGATTCGACACGCGCTCACCTGCCAGGCTACCCTGATCGCCCAGCAAAGCCGTCGCCTGGATGAAACCATGGAGATGTTCCGGGGCATGGTGGAACAGACCACCCAATGGGGAACGATGGTCAATCAGTTGGCTGCCCAGACGTCAGGACTCCGTCCTGAAGCGGGGGAACCACCTCAACCGCAGGTACCAGCTATTGTTCTACCTCATCGGGAGCCTCGGGCCAACCCTCCTGAACGATACTCTGGCGAGCTGGGGAAATGCCAGCCTTTCCTGCTGCAGTGCGAGCTGGCGTTCCGCATGCAGCCGTCCTCCTACTCCGCGGATGCCACCCGCGTGGCATACGTGATCACTTGCCTGGGAGGAGAGGCGCGGGACTGGGCCGCCGCGTTGTGGGAGAAGCAACCCGACCTCTGCACCCAGTACCTGGACTTCGCCAGGGAGATGCGGCGGACTTTTGATCATCCCGTCTGCGGGAGAGATATAAACCAGCAGCTCCTGGCGCTGAAACAAGGCGAGCGCAGTGTGGCGGAATTCGCCATCAAATTCCGGATCCTCGCGGCGCAGTCTGGCTGGAACGACGCCTCACTACAGGGCGTCTTCCGCTCCGCCCTGGCCGAGAATATGAAGGACGAGATGGCCACCCGCGACGACACGCCCACGCTGAACGACCTCATTTCCTTGGCCATCACCGTAAACAACCGTCTGCGCGCCCGCACCCGCGAGAAGAGGGCGTATGCGCCGACTCAACCGCCTCTGGGAACCACATTCGCGCATCCTGCGCCTCGCCATCAGGCGCCCGTGGTCTGCGAACTTCCGGAGGCCGGGGAACCTATGCAGCTGGGCGGCACTACGTCCGACCCTGCCGCGCGCCGCCGCCAACGCCGGGCCGCCGGAGCTTGTTTCTATTGCGGCCGCACAGATCACCTCCTTAACTCCTGTCCAGTGCGCCCAAAAGAGAGGGCCCGTCAGCAACCCTAGGCCTACTGGCGAGCCAAACCCAAACACCGAGCCTAACCTCCAGCCGCTTCCAGCTCTCGGCGGTCCTCAAATGGGGCACTACGGCCTCCGCTACCGTATCTGTGCAGGCACTGATCGACTCAGGAGCCGACTCCAACTTCGTGGACTCCCAGTTCGTGGACGAGTCCGGGATCCCCACGGAAGAACTGGAGAAACCCATAAACGCCTATGCCTTGGATGGCCACCGCCTGGCCCACATCACCCACCGCACCATCCCCATCCAACTGCTCCTATCCGGCAACCACCGTGAGACACTTCAACTATACATCATCAACACTCCCCACTCCCTTCTGGTCCTTGGTCAGCCCTGGCTACATGAACACAACCCACTGCTCAACTGGATAACATCCAGCGTCACCAGCTGGAGCACCCAATGCCACACCTCCTGTCTTCACTCAGCGGAACCTCCTTCCAGCACGGAGATCAAAACATCCGTTCCGGAGGTCGACCTGAAGGGGGTCCCCCCCTGTTACCTGCACATGTCCCGGGTCTTCTCCAAGTCCCTGGCCTTGTCCTTACCCCCCCACAGACCCTACGATTGTGCCATCTCCCTGTTTCCAGGCGCCCCCCTACCCTCCGGCCGCCTGTACAGCCTATCCGGCCCGGAAAGAACGGCCATGGAGGACTACATCAAGTCCTCCCTCCAAGCAGGCACCATCCGTCCCTCCTCCTCGCCCGTCGGAGCGGGATTCTTCTTTGTGAAGAAGAAGGATGGCTCCCTCCGCCCCTGCATCGACTACCGGGGCCTCAACTCCATCACCGTCCGGAATAAGTACCCTCTACCCCTCCTGAATTCGGCCTTTGAACTGCTGCAGGGCGCCCGAGTCTTCACAAAACTGGACCTCCGGAACGCCTACCACCTGGTACGGATCCGGGAGGGGGATGAGTGGAAGACCGCGTTCAACACCCCCCTGGGCCACTTCGAGTACCGGGTGGTCCCGTTCGGCCTGACTAATGCCCCAGCCGTGTTCCAGAACCTAGTGAACGATGTACTGAGGGACTTTCTCAACCGCTTCGTTTTTGTCTACCTGGATGACATTCTAATTTTTTCCCGAGACCAACGGGAACACCAAGACCACGTCTCCCTGGTGCTACAACGCCTACTTGAGAACAAGTTATTTGTCAAGGCCGACAAATGTCTGTTCCATGCCCCCTCAGTCTCGTTCCTAGGTTTTGTTGTGGAGAGGGGCGACATACGGCCGGACCCGGCCAAAATCCAGGCGGTCACGGAGTGGCCCATCCCGACTACTCGCAAGCACCTGCAGCAGTTCCTAGGATTCGCGAATTTTTACAGGAGGTTCATCAGGAACTACAGCCAGGTAGCCGCACCCCTCACCACCCTCACTTCCGTAAAAAACCCTTTTGCCTGGAATCCCCGGGCAGATCAGGCATTCACTAGACTCAAAACACTCTTCACCACGGCCCCCATCCTCTGCTGCCCGGAACCCGACCGCCAATTCGTGGTGGAGGTGGACGCCTCGGACACAGGCGTAGGGGCTATCCTGTCCCAACACTCCCCCCTCAACCACAAGCTCCATCCCTGCGCCTTCTTCTCCCGCCGCCTCTCCCCCACCCAACGCAACTACGGGGTAGGGGATCGGGAGTTGCTGGCCATCAAGCTGGCACTGGAGGAATGGAGACACTGGCTTGAAGGGACCACTCAACCGTTCCTGATCCTGACTGACCACCGTAACCTACAATACATTCAGTCAGCCAAAAGACTCAACTCCCGACAGGCCCGTTGGTCATTATTCTTCGCACGTTTCAATTACTCCATCACCTTCAAACCCGGATCTAAAAACATTAAACCCGACGCCCTCTCTCGGATCCACTCCTCCCCTGCCGACCTGTCTGTCCCGGAGACCATCGTCCCAGCTTCCTGCGTCGTGGCTGCGGTCCGGTGGCCCATCCAGAAAATCGTGCTGGACGCTCAGGTGACGCATCCCGATCCTCGCCCTAACCCCTCTTCTGCCCTGTTCGTCCCCAACCCTGTCCGCTCCCAGGTCCTGGAGTGGGCTCACTCCTCCCGACTGGCCTGCCACCCCGGAGGCAACCGCACCGTGGAGCTGGTGCGCAGGAGCTTCTGGTGGCCCACCGCCCGGCGGGACACCCTGGCCTTCGTCCACGCTTGCCCTGTCTGCGCCAGGAGTAAGGCGTCTCACTCCCCCCCTGCTGGTCTCCTCCGTCCCCTTCCCATCCCGGGCCGGCCTTGGAGTCACATCGGGGTCGACTTTGTTACCGGACTACCACCTTCGGCCGGTAACACTGTCATTTTGACCCTGGTGGACCGGTTTTCCAAGGCGGTGCACTTTGTTCCCCTCCCCAAACTTCCCTCTGCCCTCGAGACGGCCGACCTCCTGGTGCAGCACGTGGTGCGGCTGCATGGGATCCCGACGGATGTCGTCTCCGACCGGGGCCCCCAGTTTGCCTCCGCGGTCTGGAAGGCCTTCTGCACCGCACTCGGCGCCACCGCCAGCCTATCCTCCGGGTTCCACCCGCAGACGAACGGTCAGGCAGAGAGGGCTAACCAGGACCTGGGAGCCGCCTTACGGTGCGTGACGGCCCGCAATCCCGCCTCCTGGTCCCAGCTCCTCCCGTGGGTTGAGTACGCCCACAACACCTTGGTGTGCTCATCTACGGGGAGGTCCCCCTTTGAGGCTTCCCAGGGCTTCCAACCCCCTCTGTTTCCCACCCAGGAGGCCGAGGTGGCGGTCCCGTCTGTGGACGCCCACGTCCGACGCTGCCAGCGGATCTGGAAAGCCACCCGCAACGCCCTCCTAAAGACCTCCTCCCGGAATCGTCGCCTGGCGGATCAGCACCGGTCCGCAGCCCCTCGCTACCGCCCGGGACAGAAGGTTTGGCTTTCGACTTCCACCTTCTCCCTCCCCGGCACCTCCCGCAAGCTCCAACCCCGCTTCGTCGGACCCTTCACTGTGCACTCCATCCTGAACCCAGTCACTCTCAAACTCCGTCTCCCTGCCTCCCTCAAAATCCACCCCACCTTCCATGTCAGTCAGGTCAAGCCAGTGATCTCCTGCCCTCTCAGCGCTCCCACTCCTGCCCCCCCACCTGTCCGGGACATTGATGGTGCCCCCGCGTTCACAGTCTCCAGCATCCTCGATGTTCGGCGCCGGGGACGAGGCCACCAGTACCTGGTCGACTGGGAAGGGTATGGGCCCGAGGAACGTTCCTGGGTTGCCCCCCGTCTTATCCTGGACCCTACCCTCATCCAGGATTTCCATCACCGCCAGGCCCAGTCGACCAGAGCCTGTGGTCCGCCAGGAGGCGTACCTTGACGGGGGGGTACTGTAACGATCCGCTCCACTCCCCGTTCCTTCCTTGATGTGTTCCTCTGTTTTCCCCGAACCTAATCGTATCATGTCTGCGTTTATTACCTGATTGGGTCTACATTTCACTTGATTACTTACACCACATCTTAATAACACAACTCACACTCAATCGCCTTCACCGCATTCCTCACGCTGTTGCTAATCGTTCAATCAATTCGCTGATCGCGCATGCATTTCCCGCAAGCTGTAGCTTATCAGCTCTAATGACACTAGTTATATTACCGTGCTGTTCCTGTGTTTCCTTGTCAAAGTATTGCGGTTTGTTCCTGTATGTCTTGGTAGCTTACTTGTCTCTTCGCTTGCTAATTCTACCCAAGCTGTACTCCACGGTCCAGCAAATTGCCATTCCTGTTTCCCAGTGTGGATCCTGGTTCCACCACCGACCGACTCACGCCGTTACCCAGGCGGTGATCAGCCACTACGACTTCGCTGGATCTCCTGTGCCAGCGCTCTACAGCCACTGCTACTTCGCTGGATCTCCTGTGCCAGCGCTCTACAGCCACTGCTACTTCGCTGGATCTCCTGTGCCAGCGCTCTACGGGTTCCACGAATTATTATTTGACTTTTTATATTTGTTTTCCCGGCGTGGTTCCGACCCGGAATTTCATTAAACTAAACCTATTGAACCTAAGACTGTCTCGTCGTGCATTTGGGTCCGTCCCTTTCCGGACGTCACAGTTACAGTAATAATGTCAGCAACAAGAGTCTAGATAAACAACAGAATCTTTTCTGCTATTTCTGAGTTGTTGCATCACACTGACTTTGTGTAGCATCAATATGAACCAGGCGTTATCTGGCTACAGCTGGCATGCATGGTTATAGGCGAGTAGCCGGTTATAGCTAATGCGATCTATAGCCTACAACATATAATGTTAGCAAACATTTCCTTCCTCCAAGAACTAGCTGCCAAATAGCCACTTTGTTTTGAAAAAATTCAGGCTGAATCGCTGGTTTTAGAATGCAGAATTTGAGAGTGTATGGTACGCAACTTTTTTTTTTAAAGTTGCGTACTCCAGCTTTAAGGCCACTGCCTGTCTGCACAATTTCCTTGGGGATTTAGAGGTTGACCTCCCAGTAAATAACAGGACTTACTGTCCTCCAAATGCTACTGACAGCGAAGATGTCAACGGCAACGTTGTCGACGGCAGCTGGCGTCCGGAAGAGGAGAGATCCTGCCTCCAGAACACACCTCATTTGGAGCCAACACCTTTGGGGCTGATGCCTCCACCATCTGTCAGAACCTGAAGGACTACTTTATCTCTGAAGAGGCTCAAGTGCCTTGGCAGTGGGAGCACATAAGCTATTGCCACTTCTGTGCATTTAATGGAGTGTTGTTGTGACCCAACTGAAAGGCGCATACCACCACCTATGTGCTGAAGATGATCAAATTATTATTTCATCCTATGTGGGTAACCTTAAATAAATGATAATACCCAAATTAATAAACATCTCAAAGAAACATATGCCAAAAATAAATAAATACAATTTAAGAAAAAAATTTAAATAGCTCCCCAGTGACAACACTGTTCAAGATTTAGCTTGCTTGTTTATTTGTTTAAGTTTAATTTGATCAGCTACATGACAGTAGGGAATGTAGTTAATATAATTTCATATGTCATTGCCTTTACTTTTTGTTTTATTGTTTCTCATCTTCACTGCTGAAATAGGCTGTAGTAAACAAAATAAATAAATACATAACGAACAGTGACAATATGAACTATGATGTGTCCATTAGCTGAATTCACACATTAAAATTAGGAGGATGGGTGGGAATGCCAAGGTCATTACCATCATTACTAACCACGTGAGGTACCGCCCACATTCCACCCATTGGTTCTCCCTCCTCCCCCAGTGACGCGCATTGACCCCAGTGCACTGTCCCTGAATGGTCCACAAAAATGTTAATACACTGTGCAATCGTCACAATACATTTTTTTAAATTGACACATAGAGAGGCATTATAAGACAAAAAAAGCACCTATTGCGACTATATTTTCTTGTGAGAAAAATATTATTGACCTAGTATTTTGATCGCATTGCTTTAAAAGTATCAAAATGAGGCAAAGTTAGGCTGCAACAAACAATTGACTTGACTGGTTGACTTGTGTGTGGTGTGTGTTCTGACGGGGACGGGCCATCATGACCGGCAAAAAAAGAGAGGAGTGACACTCGTCAAGCAGAAGAGCTCCTCCACTGCAGTTGCCCACGCACTGCATGCTCCACCGTGAGGCGCTCGTTGCGAAACCGGCTATCTTAAAGTTCTGAATTTTGGACATAATATCTCATTTACGACTTACCTGTGATCTTGTCAATCGATGGAGACCATTTTCAGCTGATTCCATGCTGTCCTTCGTATGGACGTCCAGCTGTTGCTAATGCTAGTGCAACCTAATGGTATCAGTTAGCATCCACTACCAAACACACTTAAACACACTCTATGGTGCACCCAAAGCAAATAAAATACCACAACAGACTATCGGGGTGGATTTGAATGTTTATACCATCATTTTGAAGTCAAACTATCGTTGAATCCTTTACTTGGGAGCCAATGCGTTGACGTGCATCGGCGGAGCGATACTTTGTAACGTTACCTGCGATAGTAGTTCTGACACTGTTACATTGAAGTGAGTACGTCAGATGTGGGCGGAGTTTGGTTTCGGAAGTAAATACCCTATGACAGATAGAGCAGGCTTCGGAGACTATCGACTATTTCTTGAAATCTGATTTATAGAATGAGCCGAAACGTTCCTGGATTAGCCTGTGGTATAAAGAAGGGGAAGACGGACCAGCGTATCCTTGTGGAGATGGGAGAACCTTTCAGAAGATCAACCATCCAGGCAGCACTCCACCAATCAGGCCTTTATGGTAGAGTGGCCAGACGGAAGCCCCTCCTTAGTAAAAGGCACATCACAGCCCACTTGGAGTTTGCTAAAAGGCACCTAGAGGACTCACAAACCATGAGAATCAAGATTCTCTGGTCTGATGAAACCAAAATTGAATACCAAGCGTCACGTCTGGAGGAAACCAGGCACCGCTCATCACCTGGCTAATACCATCCCTACAGTGAAGCATGGCGGTGGCAGCATCATGATGTGGGGATGTTTTTCAGCAGCGGGAACGGGGCGACTAGTCCTGATAGAGGGAGAGATGAATGCAGCTAAGTACACCGAGATCCTTGAAGAAAATATGCTCCAGAGCGCTCTGGACCTCAGACTGGGGCAAAGGTTTACCTTCCAACATAACAACGACCCGAAGCACACAGCCAAGAGAACAAAGGAGTGGCTTCGGAAAGTCTGTGCATGTCCTTGAGTGGCCCAGCCAGAGCCCAGACCTGAATCCAATTGAACATCTGTGGAAAGAGCTGAAAATGGCTGTGTACTGACGCTCCTCATCCAACCTGACGGAGCTTGCAAGGATATGCCAAGAGGAATGGGCAAAAATGTCCAGAAACAAGTGTGCCAAGCTCGTAGCTTCTTTCCCAAGACGCCTTGAAGCTGTAATCGCTGCCAAAGGTGCAGCAACCAAGTATTCGGCTAAGGTTGTGTACAGATATGTAACCCCTAAATAACCTATTTTTGTCAGTAAAATAAAATTGCATATTTTCTTAACCTGTTTTCACTTCGTCATTATTGGCTATTGTGTGTAGATGTTTGAGGCAAACAATGAACTCAATTTATTGTAGTATAAGTCTGTAACGTAATAAAATGGGGAGAAGGTGAAAGGGGTGTGCAGACTTTCCGGCTTGACTGTAAATGAGAGCATGCAGGGGCGCGATACATACAAATTACATGTCCAGGACAAAGTGCGCGCTTTTAAAAAAAAATCACATTGTGGTCGAGCAAACTCCAGGAGGGAGTGACAGAGATGTTCTCACACCCTCACCAAGAGCTGCTGTCATCCGGTGCTGATTCAGGCACCATCTCACCACTTATTCAATCCCACCTGGAGCACATGCAGGGATATTTCAAAAACTATTTCCCTGACTTTGACAATTCCCACTGAGACTGGATCAGAGACCCCTTTGCACCTGGAGTAGGTGCCAGTCTGGATATGAAGTCCCAAGAAGAACTCATTAATATGTTAAATTCAGGGGGATTGAAAATGAAATTTGATGCTCTTTCACTCCCTGAGTACTGGCTGAATGTGAGAATGGACTGTCCTACCCTGGCTGAGAGGGATCTCAAATCCCTTCTTCCATTTGCCACCAGATACCTTTGCAAATCAGAATTTTCAACATTGAAAGTACTGAAAACAAAGCTCAGAGCATGTTTGCAAGTGGACAGACCTAAAACCCAGGATTGATAAACTGTGTAGGAGCCACCAAGGCCACCCTTCCCACTCGTGAGGTACACACACACACACACAAACACAATGAACAATAAAAAAGAACATTACAAAAAGAAAGAATGTTGAATATTGTAAAACAGCATGACAAAGAATGTTTATATAGAAGAAATAAATATTGAATATAATAATTCTGGGAAATTAAATTAGCAATAAAGACAATTACTGAAAGAAATGTTGAACATTGTAAAACTGAGAAATTATATTGAATGTTTACAATAAAAAAGAAATAAATATTGAATAGTAATTCGGTGAAATTAAATTAATAATAAGAAAGAAAGAACTGTTGATGAATATTGTAAAATACAAATGACAATGAATGGTTGGTTAATAAATGAAAGAATATTAAATATAATACAATTGAGAAATTATTTAAAATGCAAAAGAAATTGCATTCATAAAAATAAGGAAATATTAATGATTATTAATAATTAATTAATTCAATGACAACCAAGGAATAGGCTGAGAGAAGAGGGACAAACTATACCAGAGTGAATGTGAATAATTAGCTGAAAGAGGAAGATGAAAAACTGCCAAATATAACAAAAAATAGCCCAAATTATGACATGCCGCAAAAGGTCATTTTACCCCGCACAATAACATATAAAATATCCCAATCGGGCTGGTATACGCCCAATCTGGCATACGCCCAATCTGGCAACACTGAACAAACACATGTTGGAAGGGTGTGAACAAGGCGAACTTAGTTGGTGGAGCAAAGCAAGTTGATTAACAGATTGTGCTCGTTGGTAAATCTGTAAATATATATGAAATAAATAAGTAAATAGGGAAATATATATGAAAATAAATAAATGAATATATTTGAAAATAGATTTAAAAATACATTTAAAAATACATTTAAAAATACATTTAAAAATACATTTAAAAATAAATTTAAAAATAAATTTAAAAATAAATTTAAAAATAAATTTTTAAATAAATTTTTAAATAAATTTTTAAATAAATTTTTAAAAAATTAAAAAATAGATTTAAAAATACATTTAAAAATACATTTAAAAATACATTTAAAAATACATTTAATAACTTTAATTAATTGCACATACATTTACATTTATATATTTATTTCCAGATTTATTTATTTATTTCCAAATTTATTTTATTTATTAATTTTTAGATTTCCACATTTATTTATTTATTATTTTATTTATTTATTTATCATTGTGGCAGTCTCTGTGTTCCATACTGTTTCAATTTCTAGTTTTTAAAGTAATGGATTAATGATTGTAGTTCTGTTTGTAGTCGACTTTAACGGACTATGTATCCATTACTGCAACGCATGGGTGGTTCTCAACTAATCAGATATTATCATCTCGTCTGGACATTTTTGGCAGTGCTGCCACTGAAGACGAGCTAACGTTAGCTTGCTAAGTTGAGAATCCTGCCCGTCAAGGTCAGAAACTACGCTACGGTTAACCACATAAAGCAATTCTAGTTTTTAGTCCTTCAAGCTAGCTATAGCTAACGCTAGAAAAAAGTGTTTAAAAACGGAGCTGTGTGCTACTGCTGGCTACGTTTGGAGACAATACGTTTGGAGACAAACGTTTGGAGACAATAGAGTACTCAAGTGAATACCTCACGCTGGTTTCGGAAGTAAATTCCCCATTTATTTAGAGTGTAGACATTAACTAAAAATTAACAAATTTTGTGATCATACCACTGCTGTCACTGTTTAAAAACTCCACGTCCCATAACTCCCTCCGAACAAGCAGCCTTGGCGACAGACGTTGTCATATAACGTTAGCCAGCAGTAGCACACAGCTCCATTTTTAAACACTTTTTTCTAGCGTTAGCTAGCTAGCTAGCTAGCTTGAAAGACTCAAAGCTAGAATTGCTTTGTGGTTAACCGTAACATATTTCTGACCTTGTCGGGTGGCATGCATGTGCATACATAGACCTCAAAGGGGGCTTGAGCACCTGCTGTCTGGCCTCGTATAGAGAAATGCCATTTTTCCGTTTTTTTAAATTTAATTAATAAATGTTTTAAAATAAATAAAATAAATTCTGTTTGCGCACAGCCTGCCCTGCCGAACAGATATATTGATTGAATCAAAATATCAGGTCAGAAGATTGGTGCTCCCGGGCGATGCCCTCTACCTCTACCCTCCCTCCTGGGTTCTGCCGCAGCGGCGAGCACTATGTGGGCACCAAGCCTTTCTATGGTGAAAGAACGCACACACGCAAAATTGTTGCCCAAATGTCCAAATGTTGCCCAAAAATGGACACTACAAAGTTTTCACTGATTTCCAATAGAGCAACAGAGAAAACAGCTGTGGCTTGTTGCAGTTTGCATGGACGTTAACACACCGAGTGAGACTGTGAGAAAGCTTCGTGTGTGTAGTGATCATATCACTCAAGATGACTAAAACAGAATAAAAAAAGGACAGACGTTTGCTGATGGAGAGGTGCCATCACCTGTTCTTCTCCATACACTGAAAACAACCAATGAGCAGGTAACTATAAATTATAATTAAAATTCAGTACATTTATGCTTGTGTGCATAATGCTGTGTTATACTTTGTTTGTGTTTAGCTGAGTTGTTGTCTGCCAAATATGTAACTTTACGGCAAAACTGACTGTTTTGGCACATAACTGACAGGCAGCAATTTTCAGTTAATGGCTGAATTTTTGTTTTTCAGCGCGAAGACATCTTTATGTTCATAACTTATTTTTGACCGCATAGGATGTCAGATAGGAGCCTATGAATAAGCTTCCAATTATAATGCAGTCTCTGATTTACTTTCCCTTTTCAACTTGAGCTTTACCATTGCTGAGGTTGGATATGGCACTGTTTGTGCGCTATTATTTCTGCTGAAAGATGTATTAAACCCAGCTACAACCATAGACTGTATAAAAACACATTAAACCTAATCACAGAAGAGAAGTGTCCAGAAACAGCCATACGGCCTGTTGTGTTTTGGGCACATGCGCTCCCTCCCTCCTGTATTATTTTGTTTGTATTCCCTTATGTGTTTTTGTATTCACTTGTGTGTTTTTTTGTAGGCTGAGATCTGCCTGGCTCCCCTTTATCAGCTGGATCTGGTCCTGCTGATCGCCTTCTCAGCTGGAGCTGGTCTAGCTGATTAGGTCCCACCCTAAAGTGGGCTATAAATGGAGGCAGACCTCAGCTCTATTGCTCTCTCTCCATTCATGCTGGTAGCACCACTCAGGTGCTCTTTTTAGGGGTTGTTTTGGGTTTATTGTTTTACTTTGTTTAATCAATTATACTTTAGGGATGGTGGGTTGGTAGTTCTGTTTTCGTGGCTTTATTTTGATAGTTTAATTTCTTTGAATGTTTTGGGTAGTTTAAGGGAGTCCCCGGCTCTGGCGGGCCACTACGTGTTCGGGCCGGGCGGCTCCCCTCCTTTTGTTCCTTTTGGCCAACCCACCTGACCTTTCTTTTCTTTTGGGTAAGTTTTGTAGATTTGTTCTTTTGGTCATAAATAAATAAATTATATTTTTTCAAACTTGCTTGTTTGGTGTCAATTATGTCATGGTTACCCACGAGCCTGGTGTATTCTTGGGGTGACCGTAACATAATTTGGGGGCTCGTCCGAACCTTATTTTTATAAAAAAATAAGTTGCTTACCATTCAGTTAATTGATCAGGGGTAAATGTACTGTTTGTAGGAGGGAGTATTTGTTTGGTAGTAACCTGTTTTTTGTTGTGCCCCATTTTGATTGAATTTGTGTTTTTGGCCTTGTTGGAGGTTCAGTAAATTTAACCATGGAGTTTAAAATCGAGAAGTTTGTTGAGGAACCAAGCTTAGAGATTTTTAATGACTGTAGGAAGGAGGATTTAATCTTAATTTCAGATCATTTTAAGATAAAAATTCCTAAGCAGGCAAGGAAGCAGGTAATTAAGCAAATTCTGTATGATGATTTGGTTAAACATGGGGTTTTGCCACCTGTTTCCCCTAGGTCTCAGTCTCCCGAGAGGGCAGGGCAGGACATGGAGAGTACTATCAGGTTGAAGGAGATAGAGCTTGAGATGAAACATGCGGAAATTCGCCTTTGTGAATTAGAGCTGAGTGCCGCTGCGCCCAGATCCAGGCAGCAGCCAGAGTTTGATGTGAGCAAACATATTCGGTTGGTTCCGCCTTTTAGTGAAAAAGATGTGGACAAGTATTTCACATTGTTTGAGCGTGTGGCTACATCTCTGATTTGGCCTAAATCTGTATGGACACTGCTGTTGCAGTGTGTTTTGGTCGGGAAAGCACGGGATGTGTATTCCTCATTGTCAGTAGACAACAGTCTCGATTATGATCTGGTAACTGCCATTTTACGCTCCTATGAATTGGTCCCTGAAGCGTACCGGCAAAAGTTCCGATATTATAGGAAGAGTGATAACCAAACCTATGTTGAGTTTGCTAGTGAGAAAATGGCTCTGTTTGAACGTTGGTGCGTGGCCCAAGAGGTGACAGATTTTGCTCAGTTAAGGTCCCTAATGGTGATGGAGGATTTTAAGAACTGTCTTCCCGATAGGGTTACGATGTATCTAAATGAACAGCGAGTCAAAGATGTGTCACGGGCGGCGGTGCTGGCGGATGAATATGTGCTCACTCACAAGGTTGTATTTGGGGATCAGCGGTTCCTTGGTTTTAGTGGGAGGCCAGTGGATCGTGGTAATAGCGCCAGAGATTATGTGAAGGTTTCTCCTGCACCACCAGAGGGTGGCAGCTCTCAAAAAGTGGAAATGAATCTGGTTAAATCTGATGATACAGGAGCCAAAGATCTTCCAATGTGTTTTTATTGCAAAAAGAAAGGACACATTGTGGCAAACTATGCCGTGTTAAGGGAGAAAAATACCAAACCGGTGGCGTTGGTGAAGAAGCGGCTGGCAGGGAATACAGAGTTTGCTCCTTTTATTATGAAGGGTTTTGTGTCTGTGGGAGAGGGTGGGGAGAAGATTCCTGTGAATATATTGCGGGATTGTGCATCCTCTCAGTCATTTGTGTTGGAAGATGTGTTGCCATTTTCTGCTAACTTCTCTAGACACTGATGTGCCAGTATTGGGGTTTGGCATGGAGGACATTGGGGTGCCATTGCATACTGTCAACCTAGAATCAGAGCTTGTGTCTGGCCGGGTAACTGTGGGGATACGTCCCCAGTTCCCAGTAAAGGGGGTGTCATTTCTTCTGGGTAACGATTTGGCTGGGGGAAAGATATTGCTGACCCCTGGGATGACACCGGTGCCGATGCGGGGCCAAGATGAGCTTGCTCGGCAGCATCCTAAAGTTTTCGCTTCCTGTGCAGTTACTCGTTCAATGTCTAAAATACAGTCAAATGATGATATGCTTGATTTGAGTGACAGTTTTCTTGCAGAACGGGATGTGGGAGGTCCTGGTTTTACTCCAGCTGGGGGTGTTGCTGAGCAGCAGGTTAGTGTCAGCCCTGGGGAGGTGGGGCCGGTGTCTTTGTCTCGTGAGCAGCTGATCTTAGATCAGAAAAGTGACATAGAGTTGTCAGGTTTGTGGGATAGTGCAGTCTCAGAGGGGGAGGAGGAGACTGTCAGTGGGGTATTTTGTAAGGGATAAACTGCTGATGCGTAAATGGTCTCCACTGCATGCGTCTAGTCAAGAGGATTGGAGCTATGTTAAGCAGATTGTTGTTCCATACCGGTATCGGAAAGATATACTGACTTTGGCTCATGACAACCCTCTGGCTGGCCATTTAGGGGTTAATAAAACGTACAACCGCATCTTGCGGCATTTTTTCTGGCCAGGGTTGAAGAGGGATGTGGTGCACCATTGCAAATGTCATATATGCCAAGTAGCAGGTAAACCAAATCAGACTATTCCCCCTGCCCCTCTATATCCGATACCTGTTGTGGGAGAGCCTTTTGAGCGTATCATAATTGACTGTGTAGGTCCGCTGCCTCGTACAAAGTCTGGCCATCAGTATCTCCTAACAGTGATGTGTGCATCTACCCGGTTCCCAGAAGTGTTTGCCCTGCGTAAAATTACGGCTCCAGTTATTGTCAAGACTTTGACTAAATTTTTTTCATTGTTCGGTCTTCCTAAAGTCATACAGACGGATCAGGGTTCCAACTTCATGTCCCGTGTTTTTTCTCAAGTATTAAAGCTGCTTGACATTAAGCACTGTCATTCGAGCGCCTATCATCCAGAGAGTCAGGGTGCGCTTGAACGTTTCCACCAGACATTAAAATCTATGTTGCGTGCCTACTGTCTGGAGTTTGACAAGGACTGGGATGAAGGTGTTCATTTGGTGATGTTTGCAGTGCGTGAGGTCGTACAGGAGTCCTTGGGGTTTAGTCCAGCTGACTTAGTGTTTGCCCACACAGTACGAGGCCCCTTAAAAATCTTGAAAGAGAAATGGTTGCAGGTGGAAACTAAACAAAATGTGTTGGATCATGTCAGTACTTTTCGCTTTAGGCTGCGGCGCGCATGTGAATTGGCTATGCAAAATCTCACAGCTGCCCAGGTAAAAATGAAGGGGTGGTTTGATAAGAACACTGAGGGGAGGGACTTTTCTCCTGGTGATAAGGTTTTGGTGCTGCTGCCAATTCCTGGGTCTAGTTTACAGGCTCGTTATAGCGGCCCTTATCTAATTGAGAAGAAGATGGGTGAGCGGGATTATCTTGTGGCCACTCCCGACCGCAGGCGTCAGAATAGGTTGTGCCATGTAAACATGCTGAAGCAGTATCATGAGATGGAGCCTGCTAACTCTGTGTGTCATGTTGTTTCAGTTTCTCCTGCATTTCCAGAGTCTCTTGAGTCTTCAGTGTATCCTGAATCTTTTCAGCCTGGGGACCTGGCTGGTGCTGAACCACGTAAGCCTGTTTTGGCTGCAGTGGTGCTGTCTGGGGCTGAAGAGGCTGAGGTGGGTTTGTCTCACAAGGACAAGCTCTTACACATGGGCGTGCCTGACTCCACCTGCAGGTGGATCACAGACTTCCTGTCTGACAGGAGGCAGCGCGTGAGGCTGGGGAAACACATTTCTGACTCCCGGACCATCAGCACCGGTTCCCCCCAAGGCTGCGTTATTTCCCCTGTGCTATACTCCCTGTACACCAACAACTGCACCTCCAGTCACCAGTCTGTCAAGCTCCTGAAGTTCGCGGACGACACCACCCTCATCGGACTCATCTCTGGTGGGGATGAGTCCGCCTACAGGAGGGAGATCGACCATCTGGCGGACTGGTGCAGTCAGAACAACCTGGAGCTAAATGCTGCAAAGACAGTGGAGATAGTGGTGGACTTCAGGAATAACCCAGCCCCACTCATCCCCATCTCCCTGAGAGACTCCACAGTGAACATTGTGGAGTCCTGCCGCTTCCTGGGAACCTTCATCTCCCAGGACCTCAAGTGGGAGCTGAACATCAGCTCCATCACTGGAAAAGCCCAGCAGAGGTTGTTCTTCCTGCGGCAGCTGAAGAAGTTCAACCTGCCAAAGACGATGATGGTCCACTTCTACTCTGCCATCATCGAGACCATCCTCACCTTCTCCATCACCATCTGGTACGCTGCTGCCACTGCCAAGGACAAGGGCAGACTGCAGCGTATCATCCGCTCTGCGGAGAGGGTGATTGGCTGCAACCTGCCATCTCTCCAGGACCTGTATGCCTCCAGGACCCGGAGGCGTGCAGGCAAGATTGTGGCCGACCCCTCTCACCCCGGTCACAGTCTGTTTGTAACACTTCCCTCTGGCAGGAGGCTGCGGTCCATCAGGACCAAAACCTCTCGCCATAAAAAACAGTTTCTTTCCTTCTGCAGTTAGCCTTATCAACAAGGCCCGGGACCCCCTACGACACAGACACAGACTCTATCCCGCCTCATAGACACTTTACACTTTACACTTACCTACTTCCCACTGTACTTCTTGTTTATTTATATTTTTATTTTTACTTATATTTTTTATTTTTATTTTTATCTTGCATATATCATATTATATTGGTTGAAACTTTGCACTACTACTTGCACTACTTGTTTTTGTGTTTTGTTTTGTTTTATGTTTTATATTATATTATTTTATTTTATGTTTCATGTTGGTTTATGTAGCACCAATAAACCACAGTAAATTCCTTGTATGTAAATACTTGGCGAATAAAGGGATTCTGATTCTGATTCTGATTCTGATTCTGTGGCGGTGTCACACGGTAAATTGTCAAATTCAGAGGCGTTGCAAACTCTTGGCTCGTTTAGCCCATCTGACTGAGTCCCAGCGTGGGGATGTGACTCGGTTGGTGGAGTCGAACAAGTCCTTGTTTTCTGATGTGCCATCTCAAACCTCGGTTTTGAAACATGATATTGACGTGGGTGATTCAAAGCCTATCAAACAACATCCATACCGTGTGAACCCAGACAAACGGCATCGACTTAAGACTCAGGTCGATTACATGTTGCAGCATGACATTGCTGAGCCGAGCTGTAGCGCGTGGAGCTCTCCCTGTCTATTGGCTGCGAAGGCTAATGGGGAGGACCGGTTCTGTACTGATTTTCGGAAAGTTAATGGTGTTACCACGCCTGATTGTTATCCTCTTCCACGGATGGAGGATTGTGTAGATCGTGTCGGTAGTGCGTCCTTTGTTACCAAATTGGATCTCTTGAAGGGATATTGGCAGGTCCCTCTAACGGAGAGGGCCAAGGAAATCTCTGCATTTGTGACACCAGATGATTTCCTGCAATATACAGTTATGGCTTTTGGTATGCGTAATGCACCGGCAACTTTTCAGCGGTTGGTTAATATTGTGTTATGTGGTTTGTCTTACTGCGAGGCGTATTTGGATGATCTAGTTGTATGCTCGAACTCCTGGGTGGATCATGTTGCACATTTGAGAGAGGTCTTTAATCGTCTTGTGGGCGCGAATCTGACCGTTAATCTTGGGAAGTGTGAGTTTGGCCAGGCCACCGTTACTTATCTGGGAAAAATAGTAGGACGGGGTTGTGTTCGCACCGTTCAGTCTAAGGTGGAGGCTATTGTGGCGTTTCCAGCCCCTACCTCTAGGACTGAGCTCCGTCGGTATCTGGCTATGGTGGGGTACTACAGAGGGTTTTGTAATAACTTCTCTGTGGTAGCCTCACCTTTGACAGACTTGTTGAGCCCTAAAGTCAATTTCGTGTGGTCGGCTATTTGCCAGTCTGCTTTTGAGGAGACAAAACGTCTGCTCTTACAGGCACCCGTACTTGCGGCGCCCAATTTTGAAAGGCCGTTTAGGCTGGCGGTAGATGCCAGTGACTCCGGGGTTGGCGGGGTCCTTCTACAGGATAGTTCTGATGGGGTAGAGCACCCGGTCTCCTACTTTTCCAAAAAGTTTAATTGTCATCAGAAATGGTATTCCACAATTGAAAAAGAGGCATTGGCCTTGCTTATGGCCTTAGAGCATTTTGAGGTATACGTTGGTTCTTCTTGCGTGCCCGTGGTCGTCTATACAGATCATAATCCGCTTGTTTTTGTCCATAGGATGCGAAACAAAAACAGGCGCTTGATGAGCTGGAGCCTGCAATTGCAGTCTTATAATTTAGATATTCAACACATCCGTGGTAAAGATAATGTCCTGGCAGACGCATTGTCACGCATGTAGCCTATTGTTTGTTTTTTTTACGGAAAAATGTATCCTGAAACTGGGTTATGCCCTGGATGTTTCAGGTACATTGTTCAGTAACTTAGGGTGGGCGTGTTGTGTTTTGGGCACATGCGCTCCCTCCCTCCTGTATTATTTTGTTTGTATTCCCTTATGTGTTTTTGTATTCACTTGTGTGTTTTTTTGTAGGCTGAGATCTGCCTGGCTCCCCTTTATCAGCTGGATCTGGTCCTGCTGATCGCCTTCTCAGCTGGAGCTGGTCTAGCTGATTAGGTCCCACCCTAAAGTGGGCTATACATGGAGGCAGACCTCAGCTCTATCGCTCTCTCTCCATTCATGCTGGTAGCACCACTCAGGTGCTCTTTTTAGGGGTTGTTTTGGGTTTATTGTTTTACTTTGTTTAATCAATTATACTTTAGGGATGGTGGGTTGGTAGTTCTGTTTTCGTGGCTTTATTTTGATAGTTTAATTTCTTTGAATGTTTTGGGTAGTTTAAGGGAGTCCCTGGCTCTGGCGGGCCACTATGTGTTCGGGCCGGGCGGCTCCCCTCCTTTTGTTCCTTTTGGCCAACCCACCTGACCTTTCTTTTCTTTTGGGTAAGTTTTGTAGATTTGTTCTTTTGGTCATAAATAAATAAATAATATTTTTTCAAACTTGCTTGTTTGGTGTCAATTATGTCATGGTTACCCACGAGCCTGGTGTATTCTTGGGGTGACCGTAACACGGCCACACAATGACCTCATTAATAGTTCACTTCACTATAGTTCACCTCTCCAAATGCGAAATTTTGAAAAGAAAAGCCCATAATTGGCCAGTTGTTGAAGATGGCCCCATTAAGTGTGAGTAGTCTATTGTAGAGCTTAAGGTCAGTACACTAATAACCCCTTATATTCAGTGTAGGGTTGGAAAAACTGGTCTGCTTAGTTGCAGGTTATCTGTGTCTCCTCAGCATACTAGTTTTACTGGTGCTGGTCTACTAACAAGCAAGCTGAGAATGTTGTTAGGCATAGCATGATCAGACAGAGCAATGATCATAGAAAACAAAACTATTAAAGATGGCAGCAAATGCAGTCTTTGGGCAGTGGTGGTGAGGGAAGGTTCAGATTACAGGTCAAGAACATTCGTCTTGATTTTGGCAGTCGTCTTCCATATCATGTGCTACAACTGTAAATTGCGATGGAAAACCGCTTGTTTTTCCAGGTGAGTCTGCTTAGGTTCCAGCTCTACAGTATAACAGGAAAGTGGTTCACTGCATTTTTCTGTGTATGCAGCTGCAAAGAGTTATTTTTAGCAAAGTGCCCCAAACAAAGCAACTACAGCTCACTTTCCTGTTTCCTGACACCTGCAGCAGCAGCAGAGCCACTTGTTCTGGTGCAGTATTTCAAGAGCCTTCTTTGTATTTAAAAAAATGACTCAAATTGTATGGCTCTTTGTAGAGCTTGGAATCATATTTCTGAAATGATGTTCTGTTTTAGAGTGATTTATTTTATTACCTAGAGAGGAGACTTGGACTTTAGACGGCCCCTATCATTCTTAGCTACCCAATAAAATGGTCAGTGTTAAATCAACTCTTACAGAGCTTATGTGTCCACTATGGTCAGAGCGGGCTCATATAATCTCTGTTAGAGTTGAATTAACACTGGACATTTTACTGTGTACCCTAAATGAGAGTGAAACATAACCAAAGAAAATGAAGAACGTTGCTTTCCATGATCACTCAAACCTTTAAAATACATATTTTACCATAAGATTTGAATCCCACATGAGCACTAAGCAGCTATTAAATACTTCAATGTAGAACCCTGTGATTGTGTACCTAGCGCTAAGCCTGCATGAGCTGCAGCTTATCCCCTTCATGTAGTGTCAATAATCACTCATCTGGAGGGCTTGTCCTTAGCGTTAGGCCTCACATTTCTGCCAAATCAATGCCATAGAATAAGAGCCTTCAGAGGAAATGATAAAGTGGACATTGATCTCCAAACAGGGTGTCTGAAGCAAGCGCATTAATAACACACGGCGCTCGCCAGCTACACGTCCCTGATAAAATCTAATCATCAAAAGAGCACGCAAGGGGAAAATCAATTGGCCCTTGGTACGATCAGGGCCAGAAGAAATTCACAGTGGCTCACATACATCATTATGTCTATATTCACATTCCTCCAATTGATAGAGGAGTAAGAAAGAAAACAAATTTATATGACAATCATGTGCCCCTCTGAGATTGAGATGTTTAAGACAAACTATATGTACAGCAGTAGAAAGAAATAAGCAAATTATTACAGGTTTGCATAATTTAAGCTTTGATCTAGAAATTAAAACCTTATTACAACATATTGCAAAAAGAAAAAAAAACTTGAGGCACACAAGTTTATTCAAATATATATTTTTTTGTGATATGCAGTGAGTGAGAGCTCTTAATTACCCTTTTATCCAGTGCACACAGTGAAAGCTGTTTGAAAGTGATCAAAGGCCTAGTGTTTCAGAAGGATTTAATTGCACATATGGGTGTGTTAAACATTGCTTGGAATAATGGCTCATTCAGACTAGGCAAGTAGATTAATTCAGTTCAATTACATACAAATCTCACTTCTATCATATTTGTCTTTAAATAAGGTTGTGGGGTGAACATGACAAATTGACTTTCTGTTATCAGAACAAAGTTAAAATTGCATGCACAATTCCACCACAAGAGGGAACTATTGGAGTATAATATCTATCTGGCTCTCGGTTTCTGTGCGTGCGTGCACGCGTGTGCCGTGTTTGTGTGTGTAGTATTTTTTATACAATCACAGTAACCTGACATCTATGGTATAAAATGAACCCTTCCATCATACAAAAAATCATGATCAATCATTAATAAAAAATGTTTTAAAAACTTAAAAAAGGTTCCTCCCTGGTACCCTATTCCTACTTCTCCATTGGTGGCTGCTCAGGTTGTAGATCCCCCATCTTACATTGTTCTCAGACCAGAGCTGTATGATATTATTAAGAAATGTGTGTGTCTGCTATGCCACGCTTTCCCATCACTATGAAATATGATCACTATAATAAGCCCTAGTTTGCTGACTTCACATTCTGTGGAAAAAAACTATGGTCTTCAGATATATTCTATAGATGGAATAAAAAATAATAATAAGGCATAGCAGATTGACTCATTGTGACAGGTTAGTGTTTCAAACTCATATTTGTGATATGGTGGGGAACACGTTTATTGAAGGGTGGAGACATTTATTGAATCCAATTCTGTTTGGAGCAAATCTACCCTGTCAAATGAAATTTTTTGTACTGTAATTATGTAGATGATGGAAACTGCTTTGTATGCTATAAAAACAAGAGCGCATTAATTACAGTGACTTTTGGGACCAAATCATCTTACTACAGCTGGTACAGTGTGCCGCCCATCGGACAAGGAAATTATTGCATTTTGTTTTCTTGAGTACTCTCAAAGGATAAAGGCTACAAGTAAAAAAAAAAGATTTACACATGTGTATCTGTAGTCAACATGACCAATACTGCCAAGGAATAGATTTTCTTTTGTGTAACTATTCCTGATGTAGAATACAAACTGCTTTTGGACAGAAAAAAACACACTGAAAACACACTCTAGTAAATCCATTAAGCATGAATACCACATTATATACCTATGAATATTTTAAATTTGGACTTCAGAAATAATTAATATGATCACTGAAAATATGAGCGTGAAAGAGATAGAGTATAGAAATACTGATATAAGAAGAATAATTTGTCACTCAGTTGTTAGTTCAGTGGGCTTGTAGTTAGACTGCCCTGATACCTAATAAAAGCTATTATTGTTCACACATGCTAAAGATATGGGTAATATCTCTGTTATAGAATATGTCCTGATGAGGAAGATTGATTGTTCCTGGATGAGGAACCAAGAGATGGTGACTTAATTCACAGCTGGCTGTATGGCATAGTGGTTATGGTACTGGGTTCATATGTTTGTATTCTTAAATATGTGTGCTGCCTTTATCTCAATAGTATCAGTAAATATCCAGATATTAATGGGTGCAATGTAAAATTAAGCATTCATTTTCAAAGAGATAGGAGGCCTGTCACATATTTTGAGATGACAGTGAAAAAATTATGTGGTGGTTCTCCGATAGTTCATTTATCTACAGTGTCTATATCAGTTGAAAAACTGATTCTATAGTCATACATGGACAATTTGTGTATTTGTAAAAAAAAAAATCATTTTGTTTTAATAACCAACCTTACATCAAGCCTAACAGCAAAGCTAGTGGCAGTCCTGTGTCCACAAAGCCTGAGCAATCAATTGAGAGGGTGTTACACCAGCTCTGTCTGAAATATGCTGATGTTTTTCTTTCCACAAAGGACAAGGGAAGACACTTAATCTGTATCAAAGCTAAGTACACAGTTGTTGCCATACATACAGGACATATTACATGTAGGCTGAACAAGAAAGACTGACACATGGCTGGTAAGAATTGGCTGTTTAGGGTCTGCCCCACTATGTTCTTCATCTGCAGGCTGAAGTACAAGTGTACCGTACGCCCACAGAGAATCCGTATAACCCCACTGAACATCCAGGGTTAGGTTAAACATTGAATGAGTGCCTTGGGGAAAGTAAAGATCTCAATCTCTGAAGGCATTTTCCCTTGTAACAATGATTTTTGATCCATAGAGTCCTATGCAGTGACCTCTGTCAAAATGTCAGTAGTACACAGCAGTATTTATGTATAGGTGACTCGCATGGTGTGTCATGGGTGTGTGTGTGTCGGGGGGAGGGGGTCGGAGAGAGGATGTGACATGCATTTGCCTTGTCACACCCAACAGCCAGTTAAGATTAAAAACTGTTTGAGAAGAAATTGAACAGCTGACTTCTTATGAGAAGTCTAGTGATAGACATGCATTTATATAATGGATGCATAGGGGTGGATACAGCTTTATTTTAACATTGCCCAGACATTTTCCCTTTAACCTTCATTTTTCTTATTTTTTGTAACATACTACAGTAAAATGGTATAGCCAAATGTTTTATATGTACTGTGTATATCAAGAGACTGAAATGACATGTTTTAACCAATTCTGTGTTGAAGTGATTAAACACATGCCGATAGGATTGTAGTGGCATTGATTGTTAAATATGATTACACTCTTCTGATTTATCTACAGACTTCAGAGACGATGAAACAGCTTCCCCTTATTTTTTATTTGAATTGCTTTTAATCTGCAGAGCTCATTTTATAAGAATATGAGACATGTAACCAAACATGTAACATTTATGTACACATTATCTAGTAAAGACTTTTACTAATTATTAGACATTATCTCTTCTGTTCTGACAAAAGTATTTTATGACATGTGACATACCCGGTCTAAATGAGATTAACACAGTTGTTGTGACAATCTGATCTGCTGATCTGGCATCCTTTATTCTACATGGAACAACTATGTAGTCTGTTGTTCCATGTAAAATAAAGGATGCCACATGGATGCTGTCCGGACGCTGAGAAAACTGGTGAATGACCACTGCTTGGGCATTCTTCATGAGCTTCTATCCAGCAAAGATATGTTTGTTCAGGCCTCTCTGAAACTAGGTTCTGGGCCTCAGTCTTAGTAGATAATTGTAAAATATCAGGATCATTACCTGGTGTTTGCACTTAGGAAACAAATCCATAAACAAGCGAGAAATTAAAATTAATATTAATTCTATTTACTGGAAATAACCTTTGTGTGGAAGGGCTTATTACTGACTCTATTGAAGGCGTGGTGGTCCCACCACAAACACGTACATGTGCACACGTGCACCCACATACAGTATACATGCCTTGATGCTGCTTTTGAACAAGAGAGTGTATATTTCGACAGGGAAGATAAAAGCAGGGTGGTAGCTTATTACAACGTAATGGAGTGCACTGTATTCTTGTCTTTGAGATATGACCTTACCCAGCCCGCCTGCGTTTCACAGTCAATTTTCCCATTTCCTTAATGAATATGTGCTGTGTCTGTGTCTTCCTCGAATGAGCGCTCACAGAGTGCGAGGGTGCACCAGCCTAATTGAGTGTCGGGTCTATATGAATAAAGCTGCTCTGGTAATTGTATTCAGCAGCAAATGGAAAAGATAAGAAGCCATGCATTGATAGGGTGTCAAAACAAGTTTTTGCTCTCCCTCTGTTCCTCTCTGTCTGAGGAGGGGGAGAAAGACAATATCTCCAGCAAGAGTAATACACACATTGCACAGCTACCCTGTGTGCTGATAACATCATCTCTTACCAGTGAATGACTGGGAAAACGAGAGAAAGGGAAGCAAACATTACCAAGACAATGGAGATGCTACAACCTCTCATTTCACTGCAAGAATCCATCAGCAAAATAACACTGGCTCTGCACTTAAGCAGAAGCCTTGTTGTTCTAATGGGGGGAGATGGCTCCTTTTTCTCTTGTGGGAACAGATATGGTTAAAGGAGATATTCTGTAAAAATTAGGATTATGGAGAATGACTTGATTGTTGAATATTGAAACGTTTTAAAGATGTACTGTATACATCCTGGTGAGATGTCTTGCCCAAGCACAAAAAAAGTGTCAAGTGACCCTTAGGTGGGACCCAAACTCATAATGCTATGTAGGCCTAAATTTATCATAAAATGGCCAACTCATTAAGTTTTGAACTACACCAATTTTACAGTCTGTAAAAAAAATTACTTATTTGATGGTAGATAGACATATCATGATCATAAAATAGGAAAAAAAATAAATAATTGTAACACATTTCAATTCAGATTATGTTAATTGATGTGCACCCATATTTTACATTGTTACATCATGACGGTTTGCATGTGTTACTTAAACTCTTTTGATGGACCATTATTTTATAAATCTCAATAAAAAAAATAAAAAAGGTTCTCTCTTTCTCTGTGTCATAATCTGGCACGCGCACGCATGCACACACAAAGTTGTGGATTTTATAAACCAATCTAAAGGCCCACGTGTCACTCAGTGGGATGTCAAGTATTGTCTTCACTCGCACAGCATTTCTTTTAAAGTGTGTCTTTCTTATGCAAATACAAAGAACCTTTCCTGTGGCATCAACCCTTGCTGCCTCGCTTGGCAAGCTTCAAATGCGCTCCCTCTGCTCCGCGCGCCAATCCAACGTCAAGCTGCTGCTTTCATAGAAAATCACACCACTTTGTGTTGGAACAATAGGCACCGATGGCAATCTAAACTCCGAAGTGCGGAAGCCACAGCCTCTCACCATTGCCGTGTGCAGTGCCCTCTGTGTTATTTATATTCATACTTAACAGGCACATTGAGTGTGTCGAGCCCTTGACTGACGGTGAAAAGGTGGAGACGCCCCCGTCTTTTCAGACGGCTGCACAATATTTTAAGACTTTATATAGGTCTGGACGCGCGTCCCAATATATGTGCTTGTGGCAAAGCACGTAGGCTACTTCGTTACAAACGGCCGTTTGAACGATTAGCCTACACTGATTCCCAGCGCGGGTTAGATTGATTGTCGTCTCTTGCACCTGCAAGGATTGTATTGAGGAACTCCCCGCTCTGCTCCAGCACCAAGGCGAGACGAAACAGAGATAGCCTACATGCCGGCAAATGAGTATTAAACTTTGTATTTTCAACAACTTTGAGGAAAATAATTTTCTGATCACATTTCTGTTATGTAAACAGCGGACTTTTTGCCCGAATGGAGAAGAATTAAAATTAAAATAACGGTGGAATTCGGACTAAACGAAACTTACAGCTTCGGGTAAGTTATCCTATTCCGATTTAAGTTTATTACGATCCAGAAAGTATTTATGTTATGATATGCTACAGTATACATTAATATACATAGTAGGCTAGAGCCTATATGTAGACTAATGTCTTAAAATGTGAAGAGGACAGTATTTAAACGTGTGATTTATAGTGAATTTAAAAATGAGGCAAGTAGGTAGATACACTAGTGTTAATATGAACGATAACTTTTGCGGTGTTGCTGTTGGTTTGAACAGTACGATGAACATTTGAACAACGCTTGAAATACTGGTCATTCCCACTGTAAGCCCTTTTCCATATTCCCCTGAGACCGGACCCAGACACACTGGCATCAATGCGTCGCTGGGTCAGTTGATCACACTTGCCGTTGTTACTCAGGAGAAGCATTTCGAGTTTATTGAAAAATCTTTAAATTCATTGCAGCACAATTGCATCGTATGTGAGTTTTTTCTCGCATACATTGCACCCTTTATCTCCTAATAATAAGCCAGAACATCCCCATAGATGCCAATACTGGCTGTGATAAATAGTTAGGCTACACTTGTCTCACACATCAGCAACCAGCCAATTGCAAATTTTGGCTGAGAGAGGCTACCAATGTCGGGACCAGCGTCATTTCAGACCTGTAGAAAGAAGCATAAATCCATACATAATTCCACATAACATTTCGACGGAACTTAAGTGAACAAAGACAGTTAAACACTATATCAGGGTTTTTTTCTTTTATGGATTACAGAAACCCTTTGGGTTTTCACTTTTCCTATACTGTGATAGTCTTAATCTAATCTCACCCCAAATGGTGTTTCTTTACGTTTTGTCTTGGCTGTGATTCATCACAAACAGTAGAGTAATTCTGTTGCCATTCTGCACAAATGATTCCTCAGTGCTGGCCAACGATGAGATGCTCCATTGGAGAATCTAATTCAGACAAAAGTGCTTACTACAGTAGTTTGATCGCTTCAGAAATGTAAATAATTTTTTTTTAACTTAATGATTGATGGGCCTAACCATTCGAAGCACCTTTCATGTTGAGTAACTGTAATTTGTGCGAACCTGCTTGCTGTGTGGAAAGAAAAGAACCAACATACACATTTAATTCCATGATATATTATGTTTGAGTACACTATCACCAGTATCATTGTATCCTGCTACATAGTAGACATGACTATTTAAAATTACGCTGTTATTATATACACTGCATAAAAATTATGCGATTTCCAAACCAAAAAAAAAAAAAGATTTATCTTCAGACAGCTTTCTTAATTTTCTTTTTAACTGCATAGCAAAAATGTAACTCTGCTGGTGTACATTTAACACCCTAGGGTGTTTATATGCATCCGCAGACTCATGTAAACAACCTAGAATGTTAAATGTACACCACCATTTTTTATGTGTATTGACTCAACCTTTTCCTCACTTGAGGGAAGAGATGTAGACTTGTAGTAACAACTTGACTGTTGGGGGTATGTTTTAATAGTTAGAGTAAACCATTTGTGAAACAGCACCAACCTTCTGAAGAAAAGGATAAATGTGAACACAATATACATATTTTAGTACATGCACACACACACACACACACACACACACACAAGCACGCACGTACTACAATACATGCTTTGACATTACAATACAAATGACCTGCCCTTCTATTGCCTCCAGGTCAGCATGATTACAACAATAAAAATAATAATGAATATAATTAAATATAATAAATAAAAAGTATTTAGCATATGCTTTAGAATCAGTATACCTGATAACTGAGTAACTGAACATGAAATTTATACTTCTATACATAACAAAATATTGACGTATTGTAACAATTATAGCTTTCCAACTGCATAATGATGCGTGCAATCTATATTTTTTCAGTGACATGCTGCACAGAAACATTGGCTATTTATCTATTTATTTTGAGCAGAAACTGATTATCCCAGAAATGAGTTAACGCATGCATAATTCAGTTTTACCACTCAAAAAGCCTCTTTCATAGTTAACATACTAGCGTTGAAACTCAGGTATGCCCTCACTGTAAAATAAATACATGGGGAGAGTAGCCAATAAAGAGAGATGGATACACAATCTGCTGAAGGACATACTTTTGCGTTTTTCATTGTGGAACCATCTCACTCTGAGTCATTGTACAGAGCATTCTGCTTTGCACAGTCCCACGGAGTACTCACTCTAACTGTACAAAGTTACCAGGGTTTCTGTTAGATTAAAGTGAACTTAGCAGTCTAGTAACAAGCTTGCAGTCAAATGCACACCTTTGTGCCAGAAGAGTGTGTGAGCGTGAGTCTGTTTTTCAGCAGAATATTAATAGCTGCATATTCAATTTGGTCACTCGTTTATTTATTCACTAATATTTGCCATAATGTAATGTTTTCCCTGCAAAAATATAAGGTGATAAATATGGTGTTGTTTTTGTTGCACTATCGATGTCCAATACAACATGTTATAAATGTGGTCTGGGATTTGTGTAAACTGTAAACATCTACTTTGTTGCCAAAACATGTTTACCACGTGATGATTGATAGGGATGGAAACTAAAACGCAACACCTTTTTTTTGTTAGGAATTAAGTATGACATGGCTACATACTCAATGAAATACATAGCCTCATCAAAAATCATAAAGCACATATTGATTGATTGGAATTAAAGGGTAATTCCACCCAAAAATGACGTTTGATTTGTAGAAAAGTAGTTATCCTCCTGATTAAAATGAGCTCTCAGCCAACTTTCTACCTGTAGTGAGAGCAGATATATAGCCCCAAACTACTGCACATATACCAGGTATCTGGTTTACTACTACAACAGCCAAGGTGCTTACAGTTCAGACAACAGTTTGCCACGCCCACTGAATGATGTTACCGGAATGGAGGCTACTGCTAGTTCTACTGCTAGTGCCTGACCTGTCTGCAGTGCAGCGTCTCTTCGAGACTAGAGAGGCCACGTAACTCGCTGGCAAGTTAGCCACTAATGTAACAGACTACTGAAAAACCATTAGCTCAGTCTCCAGAAAAAGGGGGGAAATATGGCCATTAATTTAGGAAAATTTGCTTTTGTACATGCAGATACAGAATGATAAACATATACAATTAAAAGTTAAAACATCATTGTTGTAGTTGTTAGCTGTTTTAGCTATGTTTGCTAGCAAAACCAAAACGTTCCCAGTTGTGCAACTCGAACGCACTGATGTCGGTAATAACACGGAAACAACGTGTTTACCACCTCCAATATCCAACCTCCTGCCATAAACTAATGCAGGGTTAGCTACTATAGCCTACTGTATGGCAAAAACATTTAAAAACCTATTTGTTTTATGCCAAGAACGACACTAGCTTAGAAAATGACATCGTTAAAATTGCTTCTGTAATTGAATGCTCAAAGCAAAACCGTTCAATTATGTATGGTTAGCTCCCTAATGTTAGTCTACTTTTCATGGTCATGGATCATGCTGTAACGTTAGTTGACATGGTTTCTTACCAGGTGATTCAATAAGGCAGAGGAGATGTCAGGCAATACCGGAGGCCTCTCCACTCTGTAACAGACAGCACTCGAGTCCTGTTTGGTTTAGTTTTTCAAAACATCTTTAGGAAATAACGTAGCTTATCAATGTAATTTTCTGACATTGTAATAAAATAGCAATGCTAGCTTGCTTGATCTACGATGTGTCCCTACTCAGAACAGTGACAGGCGGAGCAATTCTTCCCTCTGCCTACGGGCCTTCGTAATTTACACGCCCACTTGACGCCGCTGTAGTCTTTCAAAAACGAGGAAGTGGTAGAGGTATATGTCAAAAGGATGTATACCTCTACCGAATTTTCAACTTTATATTGAAATATCTCAGTACAGAATTTTTGAGACTTAAAGAGAGTCTTTAAGACAGACTTAATTAGTCGCGCCTTGATCTGTTAAATTCTTAATGTTGTTTTTGGGTGGAATTACCCTTTAGGAAATAAAAAAATTTGAAAATGCAACATTTCTCAAAGTTAAGGTCAAAGTATGTTGTGTAAGTGTGTGTGATCCTAGGTAAGTGTAAAAGGGGAAAATACCTAATACACTGGCTTTAATTATTCATTTAGTGAAATTATGGATTCTGGACCACAGAACCTCACTACATTTAGTTGGCTAAAAATAAATAATGAATACATTTAATTCAGTGCTATCAATCAAAGCCATTGGCTGGATTAATATGTCTTGGATGATCTATCTTTAGAATCCTTGCTGATCGGTCTTACTGTTCGATTGTAAGCTGAACATTTGCATCACTTTGCTCACGACTGCTTTTTACATGTTTTCATTTGTGAGTTAACTACAGTATACCTAGCACCACTTTATTTGTCACAAAATTTATGATCTTCCCTTACTATTTTTAAAATACATACTCCAATGGAAGGTAGTGGGGGGTTGACATGATGTGTACTGTAGGTCAAATGCATTTGTCAGTGGAATTGCTACTTAACAATGGGAAATCAAGTAAACAATTATTCTATGGGTACCAGAAAGGTGATGCTGAATGTATTCATGCGGAATTTTCCATGATCTAAAAAGAGATATTTTTATGTATTCAAATTAAATCAATTAATTCAAGTCAAACCTTGAGTCTGATTGAGATTTTGGACAGAGACAAACTTTTTAATTGGCAGTGAGAGTCACAGTAATATTTTCACTAATTCCAAATAAATTGTGAAGGTTTACTGCACTGTGAGAGAGATGCGTAATTCAAAAGTGGCATCCTAGCATCGCATAAATGTGTCCAACTAGTCTTTTGTGCAGTGATGCACGGTCATGCACCCCACAGTCTTACTGTGTACGGATTCTGACCAATCCTTACCAATGCATACTGGTGATGGGATGCAGTTGGTTTCAGCCAGCGGGGTATGCATCTCTTTGCACAATAGCGACTCTGCTGGTTGAGCAGGTGCCTGCAGTCTGCTTGGGATAGTTAGCCATAAAGTGTAGTCAGTACTCTAGTGTGATGGCTACACAGTGAAGAGACCTGTAATTGGCTAAAGTACTTCTGAGTATGTGCTTTCCTAATTAGGAAAGATAATTTTAAATAATTTTAAAAGCACATCCTCATTCCAGTGTGTCAGAGATGTCTGTTGGCTCAGTTTAATCTTATATTTTAAAATAGTTTTATAATAGTTTTGAAAAAGCACATAAAGTGCTATTCCTGCATGGTTGAAAATGGCATTGTCTTGTTACAGTATGTAAATTGATTTTTCCTGACTTTCATTCTTGTAACTGCCTTTGATGTTTTGAAGGGCATGAAGAAAGTGCTTAAATATGTTAATACTTTCAGAAGAAATTTCAACAAAATTTTTATTAGAAAAGTATTAGTTCAAAGTAATTGCATTTCTGCAATGTGAAAACCTAATCAAGTACAGGTTTAGATTATAAAACTAAATTAATTAGGTGAGATGGAAATGGAAATTAATTGTTTATAGAGGTGTACTTGTGCCTATGGTTCCATGTTCCACTTTTTGATTAAAAAAGTTTCAAACGTGCAAAATTGCCTGGATGTGGCCAGGTGACCCTACGATCATCCATTATGAGGCCTGGTACACATCCAGATACACTTAATACTTTAAAGTGTAATTAACCCCACTGTTTCAGCCTGTCTCCGCCCACCAAACAATTTAGAAAAATACATTGTGGGATTAGCGAGGGAGAGGAGTGGGGGCGGAGGAGCTGCATCCATCGTCATTTGCATAAATTAATGTACATTGTACAAGTGATTACGTATAACTCTGATCAAACTGTCCAACTAGACGTTGCACATCAAATATGAATCAAGATTCAGCAACTGCATGGCCTATTTCTCACCTCAAATATCTTCAGAAACATATTTTAGTGGACTATTTAGGTGGAATAAGAGAATTTATTAACAGGACACAACGTTGTTCCGGTTTAAAAATGTGGAGCCGAAACAAAAGTAACAGTGGGTCTAACCAACCAGGTGCCGGCTTTTTCCATTGTGGGTGACAACAATTATCTATGTGATGTAGAGGTACCTCCAAAGAGGCGGGGCGGGGGCAGTGTGGGGAGCAGAAAGAAAATTTAAACCGTTTTTCACTCTCACTGCACAAAGATGCTTTTCTACCAGTTTCTCCTGATTTATGTTATTATTTCACAATTGTTGAAATAATGGAAAGCATGAATAAGTTTAATTATAAGGTGGGCATACAAACACGTTTACCCATTCACTTTTAAATACTGATTATACTGTATCTTCAAATTAAAATGTGAACTTCAGCTAGTCTTGCAGTTTTAAAAGGTAAATATATGATGATGTGGTTGTGTTAACTTACTTTTTTTTCCAAAGATCATCTGATCAAACTGAATACGAAAACATGTAACTTAAACTAGCAATTGCAATCCTATCGATTCATGGGAATCTAAAACAATATAAGTGTTGTGTCAACATGAAAAGTTACAAGGGTTGAGCCTTTTTGGCTTAATATTACTAGCCATAAGAAGAGCTGTGTCGCTAGTCAACTATGACGAGGAAACTGCAGTGGTGGGGCACAACTGGCTTTGTCTTCCTGGGGTAGGTTTGGTTCAAATTAGGTTCCTTATCACTGCTTGCACCTCCACCTACTCCACAATTGCCCACAGTTTACCACTGCAATTAGTGATATGTGCCTATCCTCTAATTCACTACCTTTCCTAGGGACCAGATCTTTTAAATGTTGCATATATGGGCCTAATGTTTTCTCCATAGATTGTTAAATAGTGGAAGATACATTTTTTTATAGTATGTGGAGATTTGTGGATATTGATGCATTGTTAATGTGCAGCCATTCTTAATTATGAAAGAAGCCGCTTTTTCACAGACAATAAAAACTACTCGCACCAAATGCAAGCAAATTATGTCTATGTTGCATTTGTATGACAAAAAACAAGAACTTTCATGATTGATTATTCTTATCCTTAGTCACTTATTTCTAGAATAAAGTTTTGAGAGAAAACTAGTACAATAATTTTACATCTGGGGCATGAGTTAACTATTAATACACCAATAATATGATAGAGCGTGGTGTTGAGGAAGTGAGAAGTCATTATGAGAACGGATACGTCAAAATCACTGTACACTACTGTACACACTGCAAATTATCTCCTAAAATATCTCTTCTTAATAAGGGTTTACTTTATAGGTAGTAAAAACACAATTAATGGATTAATTATTGATGTATCCTTGTATCATTGATACAGTTTCACAAACAGTACACGAGTCATGCTTTGAAAGAGATTGGAGGAGTCTAAATAAAGCAGTATTAAATTCCATTCATATCATAATCTACATTACAAACATATTCTATAGTATTACCTACCTTTGTACTTGCGATTGCTCCTAGTTTTATATAGTGGCTATAATCAGTATTGTTTCAGTAAAAATGCAGCTGGATAAATAGTTAAAATGGATAAGAAAAGATAAGTTGCCCTGGGTAGGGGTTTCTACTAAACAAATAAATAATAATAGTCTAAAACATAAATTATTTCTAGCATCATATTATTATTAGTGCAGTAGTATTCACTACTCACTAACCCGTTGGTTGTGTGTAATGGTTAAATAATCATTTTTAATCTCTATTTCTTTAAGAATATACATTCATTGATATTAGGTATATATTCTTAATTTTAAATTGTATTATTAAAAAATTTTCAAAAGAAAAAAAAACATTTGGCGGCATTCCTCACAGACTGTTTTTAAGACGGCAGCTCAATGAAATGAAGGCGGTTTGAAATGTGTATATGAGGCTGTGCTCTTACTGCAGGGCTGAAGATATTATTGCCTCCTTATGTAAGCTGATTTTTTGTGCCTTTCATGCCTCTAACAGCCTTTGATGTTTTCCTCAGTGAAGGGTATATATAGAAAGTACGTTAAATATGATAATGCTTTCAGATGACTTTGTGAGTGTGTTAATTAGCACAGCTGTGTTAAAACATATCGCATGCACGCAATCGTATTCCACCAGTGTGAAATTAAATCAAGAACGGAGCATTTTTTAATGATGAAAGAAAATAAAGATGTTAATGTTCGTGAGGTAGGAGGGAAGGAGGGGGTGTTCAGTTGATTAAAATTTCCACTCGAGGACTGCATGATGCCCTAATTTCATAGATACTGAAGTTGTTGCTCCTACGACATCCTTTAATATCTCAGTTATTTAATATTAATGAGGTTGAAAAATATATCAAAAGGATTAACCTTGGAGATATAATAGCCTGAAGTAGTTCTTCATGAATAATGTTGTTAATTTCATCAGCAATTTTATACTGCAATTACCATCCCTACATAGCCTTCTCCTTCTATACAGTTGCTATATATATTTTTGCTTGCGTCAATTCTTTTACTTTTTATGTGAACAGTTTTTTTTATTTTGTTGTATTATCATATCCAGAATACCATTTTTATAGCCATATACAAATATAAAAATGTTTATGCAATGACTCACCCACTAATTTGTAAAGAGGCAAGTGCACTGGCTATGTTATATTATCCTGGCTTGATTTCAGCTTGTGATCTATTCCCATACGTTTAGAATGAACAACACTTACATTAAAAAGGACAAGCATGGCTTCACCGTTTATATAATGGTGAAATACTTATGTTCTTGTATTCATCGTGCAATTACAATAGTCAATCAGTAGGTGGCAAAATATAATCAGAGAAAAGGAAATCTCTTAACGGTTGAAAGTACAGCCAACTGACAGCCAAGATCCTTCCTTTCTGTTCTCACTTTTCTTTGAAAAAATCCTATTGAGATATTGATGGCACTGCATTCTGTTTCTCCAGCAACACAACGTTTGTTTTTCTCACACTCTCAACGCATCTGAATCCAGAGTGTAAGTGCAACATTGGTATCTTTATTTGGGTAAGGGAACACTCCCGTTGCTTTATTGTATGGAATTGCTGTACCTGTTAGAGATTCAAGCCCTATATAAACAAAAATACACATTTAAAATGACAATGCTAATTGAGAAAATAAATACAGCAATGTGTTTCTTACACAGATCTTCCTCTGGCGGGTGTCATGGTAACACTTACAATGAAAAGGAGCATGGGGAATGTAGGCCCAATTCTGTATGCAATCTTTTTACATTTGTTCTAAATTGAGAAAACGCATCTTTATAAAAAACTTTAATCAGATGGCCATTGGCCAACAGTGTTCTAAATGGAAAAATGTATTGATGATACTCACCCAATCCGTTTGCATCATAAGCGCAACATAGCTTGAGGAGCCATATGAGTATCTGACACATCAATGCTTTAAAGAATGGTGTTTTTAAGTAAAAGTTGTGATGATCAACACACTGGAGCATAATTTTAATTTACTTAAAAACTATGTAAAATCAAAATGGTGTACATCTGCTTATCTGAAGCTGAAATAAGCAGAAAGTTAACGGTTGTCCAAAGTATAATTACAACGCACATATAATGGCAGCAAAGCATGTTCTTATTGTCATTGTTAGCATAGGACATTCTGTTTTCAATACACAGTTGTTCTGTGGCTAATAAGGCAAAACATTGCTAGCTGGTAAGCTAAGATACTATATATTTTTAAATAAAGTTATGAGTTACACTATAGTTATTTTGAAAATGAAAAGGAGAGTACCATTGCCAATGATAATCTAATGGTCATTTATTTGACTCAGACTGTTGGTAAACATGTTCTTATACAGTTCTGTTGAGAATCCTCTAACTGTTGTTTTACTCATGCACTTGCCATTTCGCATACGGACTGACTGGTGGTTCAGCTGTAAACTTAAACTCGCTGCAACTTCTCCCGTGCAAATAGTTATGCTGGATTTCTGATTTAACCAAAAGCAACGTGAGTTAATTGATCCTTGTATCCCTTATTTTCAGTGGCACGAAATAGAAATGTCTAAATAC
Source organism: Ilyophis sp. 1 JC-2022 (assembly GCA_022702515.1). Taxonomy (NCBI): domain Eukaryota; kingdom Metazoa; phylum Chordata; class Actinopteri; order Anguilliformes; family Synaphobranchidae; genus Ilyophis; species Ilyophis sp. 1 JC-2022. Next base: position 90,871,361 of record CM040406.1, on the reverse strand, counting down.
CATTTACAGGATTTGTCTATTTTTAAAAAGAGGATTGAAGAAAGCAAACTGAATTGAACCGAACCTGTGCGAACCAAACCGGTTTGTTTTTGTTTTTTAACTGTTGCATCCATAGTAATACGGTGATCAACAGGCGATGCAGAAATAAACGGCACAAGGTCAAGAGATACCGTAAAGGAAATGTTTTGTTCAAAAGCCTATGAGTATGGAACACTACATATGCATCTATAGTGAAGCTCATAGTTTTACAGTTCACACTGATTGGCTCTTTGGGAATCCTCGTTAAGCACAGTGCTTTGTTGAATCTCCCCCGATGTTTCTGGAAAAAAAACACAGCCATGTGCTACACTCAAATGAGAGTTTTACAATCAACATTTTGAATGTTCAAAACTTGTTCTGTGGATTAAAATTAACCCTTTTTTTTGCTTTGAGCCTGCTATTCTGTTAAAGCTAATGCCATCAGTTGAAAACTACTGCAGTTTAGGAGAGTGAAAACAGTAAAGACTGATTAATTGCTAGTAAAAAACTGAATCATAATTTCTTCATGAATATGAGATATAAATGTATATTTTCAGTTTGTGTTCCCCTATCACTATTATAATAAGCACTGCACACCACACCTGTATTTTGATGGGCTAGTTATTCAGCTGGGAAAATTAGCATAAATTGTCAGCATTCTTAAATGTGATTGACTGTGAAGCGAAAAGTAGATAAAAATAATTTTTCTCCTGAAGCTGACAAAGATTTCCAATCATGAATTTTACATTGCAATAAAGTATAGGATATTATTATAATTCAGGAAATGCATTTTGTATACATTCCCATACACATTTCAATAGTAAATGCTCTGTACAGTCAGTATGGAATAAACAGAGTGCAGGTAAAGCTATTGCTATTTAAGAAGCCAGGCACCAAAGGTTGTTACAAGATCCACAGAGGCTAGAATAAACTCACAAATCCAGGCAGGTTTCTAGAGGATGATGACCTGCATCTGTTGAGGGCCATAGGTCACCCACAGGTCACATGATTCTGATACAATTTGTCCAATTGGTGGCCATTTTTTACATTTTCAACATTTGTAATGAATCAACTGTAGTAAATCAGAGAATAGAGGGTGGCTGTGTCTGACTTTTGCCGCTATTAGACATTCTTTTTGAAGACCATAAATCTGTTATACCTGAGTACCTTCTTAAATCCTACAATTCAACGTGTGGTGTAGGTGGGATGAAGAGCATGGAGGTGGACTGGAGTTGTGTATTTGGTGGGGAATTGACTATATAACTTATTTTATAATGCTTTTGGTTCAAATTCCTTCAAGGAATGGGTTGAAGTAATATATTTTCAAATGTGATCCCAAGCCATTAAAGTTTGTACAAAAACAATGGACTGTATAGCTGTATTTATATTTATATGTATAACTCTTTGTATTTTACTGACTTACGTAAAGGCCTCATGTGATAGCGAGATGTTTTAATATTATTGCTCTTGTTAAACAAATGAATGTTCCTATTACTACATATTCATATCTCTGTCTTGGCAATAGCTGCCACATTGCTCAACAGACAGGATCGCAGTTTAAACCATGAGACTCATTTACCAGCCAGTGTTAGCCTCTCTCCCTTCTTTTAATAATTTAATAATGACTTTATTTAAATTGCACTTTTCATACACTGGTTTACAGCCCAAAGTGCTTCACAGACAGGCATTTGCATTTACAAAGTATATATAAAAACGGAATACACAAAAAAGGTAGTTTGAGGATGGAACCAAATTAATCCCAGATAAAGAGCCTTAGATGCTCTATTTCATATATATATATCTATATTTAGTATGAAGTACATGTTTTGCTATTTATATTTGACCATTAATTTGCCTTGGTCATATCAGTCAAAACCAATATTAATAATGCTTGCAAACAGGAGAGGATGTAAGCAAACATCATATGATTATATATATTTTTGCACACCATTTATATATTGGTAATCCTTTCAATAAAAAAAACTTTACTGCTTTTAATGGCCTGCATTTATCTGAAGTGGAAAATACTGCATTTTAAAAGTCAGCTCAGAGAGTTGCAAAGGCAAGATTACTGAGTTTTTCAGAGCAGGGCTGGTGATGGGAATCCATGTATATCTTCAGGGGAAAACTCTCGCACAACATCAATAATAAATGAAAAATGTCTTGTTCAGTAGAAGGCTCGAATTTTATAGGAATACCAATTTCTTGTGGAGCTTATGTGAAAATGGCTATGCAATATTTGCTTAGTACGGTGGCTGAGAAGTGCAAAACACAACGACATTTCACAAAACAACGACATTTCACAAAACACAACGACATTTCACAAAACACAATGACATTTCACAAAACACAACGACATTTCACAAAACACAACGACATTTCACAAAACACAACGACATTTCACAAAACACAACATTTCACAAAACACAACGACATTTCACAAAACACAACGACATTTCACAAAACGGAAAGGGTAGGACAACACTTCTTGTTTGTGATTGGACAGAACCCAAGCCCCTCAATGTAATTTTCTTTCACAAAACGGAAAGGGTAGGACAACACTTCTTGTTTGTGATTGGACAGAACCCAAGCCCCTCAGCGAAATTACGAATCCTACTATGGCCATGCCAAGACCCGCCCTCCTCTGTCTCTGATTGGCTGGTCGTTCTGTGCGCTCTACCCACCCAACTCTCTGTTTGAGTTTAAGGTGACTCTCTTCGCTGGAGCGCATTGCAGTAACTTATTTTCCGAAATTGCATGCAAATTCAGGTAGCCTAACTAACGTTACAGCATAAAACGTGTACTGACATCCATTAGCCTAAAATAAGTTTACGTTTTTAATACCACCAATGTTGATAATAGTTCTAGGCTATAGGACAAATCAGAATGTTTGTAAACAGAGGTTGCTACGATACTTCCGGGTGGCCACTCAGCACTTCAAAACCGACTGAACCAGTCGGAGCTGTGTAGAAACAGTTAGCTAACGTACACTATGCCGAAATCGTGTTGTGTTTGGGGCTGTAATGCCAAATGTAATCAGGCACACCGTGGGTTGGGCTTTTTCCGATTCCCCGCTTTAAAGTCTAAATCGACCCAACGGAACCTGTCGATTCAGAGACTTAAAATAGAGGATACCCCAGATCAATACAGTCCGTTTGGCTAGCTAGTGAAGGTAACCATATAGCTCGCTAGCTAACGTTAGCTACTTGTTAACGCTAACTTAGATGAAAATACGGTGTTAGCGAACTTAGCTAACGTTAACGTTAGCTGCTTCCCTCAGAAAAAAATAATAGGTAATTCCAGCTATGAACGAACTATCTATCAATCAATAAAACAATGTTTGGCTATCTGTCTGTTGTACTTGTAACGTTAGCTAGCCAGCTAAGAATCCAGAGGTTGAGTTGTCAATAACGTTAACGTTACAGTAAAAACACAAGTTAAAATCTGACAACTCAACCTCTGGATTCTTAGCTGGCTAGCTAACGTTACAAGTACAACAGACAGATAGCCAAACATTGTTTTATTGATTGATAGATGGTTCGATTTTTTTCTGAGGGAAGCAGCTTCATCAACTTGAATTCCCCTCCGAGTGATCAGCCAGCTGATTTTCTAGCTAGCACTAGAATGTGCAATGAGACACATAGCCTAGAACTATTATCAACATTGGTGGTATTAAAAACGTAAACTTATTTTAGGCTAATGGATGTCAGTACACGTTTTATGCTGTAACGTTAGTTAGGCTACCTGAATTTGCATGCAATTTCGGAAAATAAGTTACTGCAATGCGCTCCAGCGAAGAGAGTCACCTTAAACTCAAACAGAGAGTTGGGTGGGTAGAGCGCACAGAACGACCAGCCAATCAGAGACAGAGGAGGGCGGGTCTTGGCATGGCCATAGTAGGATTCGTAATTTCGCTGAGGGGCTTGGGTTCTGTCCAATCACAAACAAGAAGTGTTGTCCTACCCTTTCCGTTTTGTGAAAGAAAATTACATTGAGGGGCTTGGGTTCTGTCCAATCACAAACAAGAAGTGTTGTCCTACCCTTTCCGTTTTGTGAAATGTCGTTGTGTTTTGTGAAATGTCGTTGTGTTTTGTGAAATGTCGTTGTGTTTTGTGAAATGTTGTGTTTTGTGAAATGTCGTTGTGTTTTGTGAAATGTCGTTGTGTTTTGTGAAATGTCGTTGTGTTTTGTGAAATGTCGTTGTTTTGTGAAATGTCGTTGTGTTTTGCACTTCTCAGCCACCGTAGCTTAGCCTTCTTGTTGATGTTTTAATAAAGCAATGCATATTTATTTTTAAAAATGAACAAAATTTCTACAATGTTGTTCAATGCATTGATAATTTTTAGCTGTTAAAAGAAATAAGCACATTTGATGTCTGAGCTCTAAGTGAATTTGTTGCTCTATTATATGTTAGCTGAAAGCATTCTGTGGTGTAATATTAAATGCTATCACAATAAATGCATCCTATTCAGTGTCTGGAGCGTCTGGTGTGTCCAGTTTTGCTGTTGTTATAAGCTTTAAAGGGTAAGCTAAGACACTATTTGACAGTGTTGACACGCTATATGGCATGGAAATGAGTGTCATTAGCATAATGCATTGATGATGCATGAAGTGTCGTGTCCATTCATAACTGTCGTTATGACACAATCTGCAGTTTGCGTTATGACACAACTAACACAACAACCTGGATAGAAGGCTCACTATGGAAGGGGTGTGATAACACTGATTCCTGACAAAGACACAGGGACTGGAAGCCGAGCGGTTTTACTGAAAGTACTGAAACTACACAGCGAGGGGTTTTCTCGCAGTGGCTACACTAGCACTGTCATACCCTACAGCACACCCTTTGTTTTAGTTTTACCAGTCATTTCTGGCCGCTGTTGTTGAACTTCAGAGATTCACCGATAGGTGCAACAAGAGACAGAGATGGAACGTTCAATAAAAAAAGCAATGGGAATCCGCCAACTAGTTTACTACTGATACAGTATCGTAAGTGGCACAACTCCCACAGTTATGATTCATACTGGTCCTGTATTGCAAGGGATATTCAGCTGCCATAGGCAGTACAGTTTGCTACTGTTATTGAGAATACAAGTGTCTGCAATAAAGCAGACATCTAGACGGGTTTAACAATTGTTGGTGTATATGCAACATTACGTGAACCGATCTTTTCCTTTTGAAATAGATCTTTTGTCATTTCTAAAATAAGCAGCCCCGGCCCCCAATAATATTCACTAACCAAAAAGCAGAAGTCAAATGTGTGGTGGAACATCTGCTAAAAGGTTTGAATAAATGATTCATTGAATTATGTTTTAATGGTGCAAAGGGACGCATTAAATGTTTGTGACACATTTCGCAGAGAGTTAAATGAGAGAGACTATGCACACATTTATTTAATGTGATGCTCGGTGTGGATCTGTTGCCTCTTTATATAATGTGCGGCACTTCTTGCTTGATGAGTCTTCAGCTGGAAGCACTGTGGGATTTCTCTGTACAATTTATTTGACGGGCAAGACCATGTTCTGCTTTTAAATACATTTTTTATTTGCAATGCAAATGACTCTTTGCATTGCAAATCCACTGGCTGTGTCAATGTATCTGTGGCACGCTGGTCATATCAGAGAAGTGCACTCTGACGATAGTTTCTCCTAAATGGGCATATGAGAGAGAGAGAGCGAGAGAGTGAACAAGAAAGAAAGAATGAGAGAGGGAGAGAGTGAACGATAAAGAAAGAACGAGAGAGAGAGAGAGAAAACGGGAGAGAGAACGGGAGAGAGATTTTAACAAAAGCTACGCACTGCACCAAAACTACTTGTAGCTTCGTCTGAATATTCAGAATCACAGGAAATGGTGCAGTCCATGAAATTATTCTGTAGTATCTCATTCATTTGAATTTGGGTTTACGGTCAACGTGCAGACTTATCACTAGAATGATTTACAAGAAAATAATTGTAGTTTAGCAGCAGCAAAGCTTTATTTAACTTACTTATCTACAGATTTTTAAAAAACAACTTATACATATGATTGTTAAAGCAAGTTAAGTCGTCAGAACATTCACATTTTGTGAACATAATTAAATATCAAAGACAAATGTCAGATTCAGAAAATAATTATCCATTGGTAATATATACCTGCATTGCAGTATAGTAAAGTATTTGGTTAAACAAACAAACAAATCCAAGTATACAGATATATTTAATGCATTCATGCTGCCTTACAAACCAAACAATGTCTTTTGTCACCCCCAGATATTTTTTACAAAAAACATGGAATACCAGATTAAACAGGTGTGAACTTCACAACATTAATCTTACCAAAAGAATGCCATGATTCAAGTATTATTTTAATGGCTTTAATGCATGAATGTGTTTAAGCGTCAATATATGAATGTTTTTCAGTTCATGAAAATAAATATATTTAATGTGTTCATTTGTTCAATGTGCTTATTCATGAACACTTAAATATCTTATTCACTATTTTTTAACTGTAATAAGATCCATTTTATAAGCACTTATTCTATTGTTGTTTTTGGTTGTTTATATTGGCTAAAGCCAGGGATTTCCCCACTGTTTTTATGATAGACAATATTTAAAAATATATTTAGATTTTATTCCAGAACTTAATGCACTTAAATAAATAAAAATGCCAGGTTAAAACATTAACAATATATTTATACCTGAAAATGACAAATTAATCATATGGAAAGCATTCAGGAGTGGGCACCATCGCTCCTGAACAGAAATTCTTATACACACGTTTCTTGTTATTCTTGTTCTTCTCATTGATTTCGTTAGGGTACTCATCACTCTGATTTGTCTCTCTTTGGTCACATGCCTGAACACCAGTGTTCCTCTGGTATACTGAGTGGAAATGTACCTCTGCCTGAACTCTGTAAGTAGGTAGATGTCAGTGTGGCAGTTGGCGCTACCATTCATAGTCTGTGCCAAGCGTTTGTACTGATCCACCAGGTCTGGTGGGGTGGTCCCTGGCACCCGTCCCGTTTATTGCACCCTCTTCAAATGAAAGAGGTGGAAAAGAAGAAAGGGAAAAACAATCATGTTTCAACATGTATGGAGTGGAACAGATGAGAGACAGTCTGTGTTTCTGCAGTCCGTGCCATGTTTGGTCCTGACTCTTTGGGGAAAATACATTTGATAAACTTTGCCGGTAGACCAAGTCCCTTTGTGAACTTTGTGAAAGGTAACTTTCCTTTTTTTAGTAGACAGCAAGGTACAGAATTTCACTATTATAAGTCCCACTTTATAATTTCACTATAATAAGTCCCACTTTATAATTTCACTATTATAAGTCCCACTTTATAATTTCACTATTATAAGACCCACTTTATAATTTCACTATTATAAGTCCCACTTTATAATTTCACTATTATAAGGCTCAGACTACATTGGCTTCAAAGGCCCGAGAGTGAGACACTGGACGGGTTGAGGTCCACATGGAACACGACAAACCTTTTCACATGAAACCTGTGCAGTTTCACACCTGCACAAGACTTAGAAGACTGCTATAGCTGCAGCCATCATTGCGGCAGCAAGGGCATATGCTGTTGAACATTATGGCTTATTATAACCGAGGCTGGTGCAGTCTTTTTCTCCTTGATTAAAAAATAAATAAATGAGTAACTTCTGAGCAACCAGTGGACGATCTTCTGTTTAACCATAAATTGGTTATAATTAAAATGGTTGAAATTGTATGTTTTCGTATTAGTACCATTTTTAGACTTTTTGTTATTCTAGTGACATGCACTGTATAGTATATGTGTATTTACTAAAAATATTAAAGTGACTGCACACTAAAACACAAAATTCTGAAAATATTATTTTAAATACATGACATTGTCAGATGCATATATATTTTTTTTTTTTTAAGTAAAAGTTTGACAAAAAATAAAGAAATCTCAAACCCCCCTGGTGATGGAATGCAAATTTCTGCAGCCCATACAGGGCCATTTGAATATCTTTCCCTTTTGAATCCTCTTAGGATCAGTTACAGCATGTTTCCCAGAAAATGAAGACAGGCAGAATGAACTCGGAATGTTGATTAAGACCAGCCTTTCTGCTCCTCGAAATCCACATTCCTGAGTCTAGGCAGGTTGTTCAAATTCCTGCTTTACAGTAGGACATTTGGCATTTTATACACACACACACACACACACACACACACACACACACACACACACACACACACACACACACACACACACACACACAGACAAGAGAGTGAGACATATGTATCTACATATATATATATATATACAGTATATACTGTATATGGGTGATTATACAGGAATGCTGTAAATTAGTGATTGTATTAAAATAAAATTTTTTCCACACTTTAAGGATATATGTTTTAGTCATTTGTCTTCACTGTTCCAAAAATATTTCACTACCATAACAGCATAAAAATCTAAGATAAGATGGTAAAAAAATTCCCTCTGATCATTGTAATTCAGTTTTCATTGTCCCCCACCACTCTAATTTGATCCCCGTGTGTGTCTGTCTGTCTGTGTGTCACACATGTATGTACCAGAGGGGCGCTATTACAATGCATTTACCCATAGCCAAGTACATTTTGCTTTGTACATAAAAAACTATGCTTGATGTCTCCGCATAGTCTCTGGCATTTCTACTCCGCAGACCGTCGACTTTCTAAATCCACAGAGTTCAGAGCTTAAGGCGTTTGTGGAAAATGTAGAATGTACATGTACAATGTACAATATGTACATGCATTTTTCCATTAAAGGTATACTATGTAGTTTCAGAACACCAGCGATTACAGCTTCAAGGCGTCTTGGGAAAGAAGGTACGAGCTTGGCACACTTGTTTCTGGACATTGCCTGGTGCCTGGTTTCCTCCGGACGTGACGCTTGGTATTCAGGCCAAAATGTTCAATTTTGGTTTCATCAGACCAGAGAATCTTGATGGTTTGAGAGTTCTCTAGGTGCCTTTTGGAAAACTCCAAGCGGGCTGTGATGTGCCTTTTACTAAGGAGGGGCTTCTGTCTGGCCTCTCTACCATAAAGGCCTGATTGGTGGAGTGCTGCCTGGATGGTTGATCTTCTGAAAGGTTCTCCCATCTCCACAAGGATACGCTGGAGCTCTGTCAGAGTGACCCTCGGGTTCCTGCTTACCTCCCTGGGCAAGGTCCGTCTTCCCCGAAGATTCTAGGAAGGTCTAGGAAGATTCTTGGTGGTTCCAAACTTCTTCCATTTACGAATGATGGTGGCCACTGTGTTCTTTGGGACCTGCAGAGATGTTTCCGTACCCTTCTCCAGATCTATGCCTTGACACAATCCTGTATCTGAGGTCTTCAGATAATTCATTTGACCCCATGGCTTGGAGTTTGCCCTGACATGCACTGTCAACTGTGGGACCTTATATAGGCAGGTGTTGGCAATCCCCAATCATGTCCAATCAATTTAAATTTATCACGGGTGGACTCCAATTAAGTTGTAGAAACATCAAGCAGTATCAGTGGAAACAAAATGCACCTCAGCTCACGTTTGGGTGTCATATCAAAGGGTGTGTTTTCACTTTGTCATTATGGGCTATTTTGTGTAGAATTTTGAGACAAAAAATGAACTCAATCTGTTGTAGAATATATCTGCAACGTAATAAAATGTGGAGAAGGTCAAAGGGGTATGCAGACTTTCTGGCCTGACTGTATGTAAATGCCGTGTTCTACTGTTCAGATATCTCTGCGTGGTGGCCATATTGCGGCAGGCAATGGTGGGAATCAGTTGCTTGAAAAACGCCACAAAATTGTGGAATTTGGCTAAACAAACGGAAGAAATGACAAAAGCAAGGATCGTAGGATAACTTTTCATAAGCTATTTGGGTATTTTAGGTTCTGGCACGTAAATTAGTGTTTGTGATTTGTGTCATTTATTAGCGCCTTGCTTGCGAAAGCGGACATATAGGCTAGCTATCGCCCGGATGATAATGAAAACATAGCTAAGCTGTTAGCTAACGTTACAAAATTATTTTTAGTAAAAGGTAGTAATTAGCTATCAAAGCAATGCATGATTTAAATGACTAAAATGATCACATTCTTTGTGTTATTGGTATATCGTAAATTATGTACTGGAGGGTGTGTTTATGAGATTATAGCCTACGTGGCGTCCGCGACACTGGCCTACAATTGGCCTAAATCTCGTTTAAAACTTTAGGCTGGGCCGTATTTAGGCTGCTTGTCAACTATGCACTGTAGTTTATGATTCAGCTACATGCCAGGTTGTAATTAGTAATGATTACGAAATAGTATTTTTGAGATGGACATGTTTTTGTCACAGCCAGGTTTCCCTAGGACCCAGACAGAAGAAGAGCCTGGGTCATAGCTGTTTGGCGAAAGGATTTTGGAGTAACGTTACAGAGCCAAACAACATAAAATGTGTCACTGTACAAGTACGGATTGCACTGTATGCCATTGGTAACATTTTGTTTGTGTATTTTGAATATTGGGATTAAGTGGTGAATGAAATGGGGAAAAAAACATATATGTATCTCACTTGGGAAAAAATGAAAAAATAAGATAGTGATGCTTTCAGATTTATGTTATTGAATTTTAATAAATCATGTTCCTTGTTCTCTCTTTTCTGTGCTGGAGTTCTTTTAAGAGCTTGATGGCATCAACATATCCAGCCTAATAAACTTTTAACTTGAATCTTGTCTCTTCAGTTATACCCACACACAATTGTACCCATTTTTGGTGGTCAAACATTGTTTTTCATTGTCTTCTCTTTATATTCCCATCGAATTTGATGTTTATTACATGTTCATTTGGTAAGTGAACTGTCATTGTCATGGTCATGGATAGTGAAATATTTGCAGTAAACGATTCAACCTAACGTTAAATGAATAAATGCCGTAAGTTTGTTAACAGAGGCTAATCTGTAACGTTAGCTACATCTATTCTCACCCACATGTTAATGTGATGGTTATATCACGGTGACGTCATGTGGCGCTGTAATGGCGACATGTAGTCCAGCAGTCTCTCGTGTTCGTGTTTGTTAATTTTAATTGTCTAGTCGATATAATTTTGTTTGTGGTCGTCACCATGGAGACACATTTGCAACATATGCTCGGGAATGTCCGTTGGATCTGCAGCTCTTCACCGGAGTTGAGGATTTCGGGACTGATCCGGGAGTGCAGAGAATCTTCAAAAGGCAGCCAGGGAAAGAGAACATAATGTGGGGGAGGAATGAGGAGATGACTGGGAGGGTAGTTCGATGCTCCGTTTCGGCGTTGGGCAGAGACCGCGGCGCTGCGTGTATGGAGGAGAGTCGTAGAGGCGGAGTTTGTGTGTTGGACTGATTGGTGACACTGGACATCTCAGGACAGCGGGACAATTTTTAAAATCATGGCTGTATTGCACTTTAATTCACTTGATTGATGTCATGATTCTGTTGGATGTCTTTGTTTGATATGTTTGTTTGTGTGTTGTGGGTCTGCCGCACTGTCTGTCTTTTTTGTTGTTGCTGGGGCTACAACTGAAGTTCCCTTGTGGGAAAATAAAAGTTATTCTATTTTATATAAGACAAAGATTTTCTGGTTTCTCTCGAATTGTCCACCATAAATATGCTAATAAATTAAAAGGAGGTGGCCATCAGGTATATTGTGATACAAATGTTCAAGAGAAATGGTAATGACTAAGTTAGTTGTAAAAACGAAAAATACAAACATACTGGTTATGCTAGCCAGTTTGTGTTCCCAAATAAACGTTAAGCTTGTTTGATTGCCGTTATTTGAGTGCTGAATAGAGTGGATGCGCTCCCAACTGAATGGGAGTAGTTATAATCGTTATCATTCACAACATAGATCAGATGTCAACAACTGTAGGCTACATGATAACGACATGCACATTGGTGGGGGATGATTGGTTTACTGTGCTCTTGTTTTTTTTAAATTTATCTAGCTTGTTTGCAAATTGTAGTATGTTAAAAGGAGTGAATCAGATATCAAAACTTAATTAAAAAAACAAATACAAATTACCATGTAATTATTTGTAAAACTGACGGTAGCCTGCTACAGTTGGTGACTTGACGTCAACTTTATCGTACGCAAAGATTCTTCACTGAGTTAAAATAACAAAGGTTTTTGCTGGATCTTCTTTTTCTTTTAAAAGGCAATAAAACGTTGAAACTACGTAAATATCAAAACAAACACTTTCACGTGTTCTCTTTTATCGATTTATTATCTGCCGTCGTTAATTGTGTGCTTTAAAAAAAAAAATTTTGGTGAGGTCCCGAAAATGAATGGGAGTGAATGCGGACCCTGACTACCGGGGATGCCGTTAACGGTCAGTAGGGACATTTGATGACGCTAATATTCACTTTTTGGAATTTGGGTTTGTAGGTCACATAATAACATTTTCTATTAAAAGCCTGAACACTTCATATTTTTAAAACACCTTTCTTGGGTGGGGACTGCAATTTACACCATTTCTGTAGAATGGCTTGTGTGTGTGTGTGCGTGTGCGTGTACACTTATATATAATGGCTTGGTAAGGAAATCCTGCTACAGTGTTCACTCCAATTACATGTTATGGAGCATAGGATCACATTATATGGATAGACAACCATGCTGGAGAGATTCTGTTATTGTGATGGCTTCACTTTTGTTTGTCCCTTCTTTATTTCTCTTTGCATTTTCCTGATGGCAAAGCTGGCAGGGAGTGATAAAGAAAATTGTCATTGTAAAGAAGAAAAACACACCATCAAATTCTTTCCGCTGACTGTAGGAGGGATTCTTTTTTATATTTCCAAGTAAATTGCACCGCATGTAACAACACATTCTGTGAATGTAATGGATCACCTCAGATTTTATCTCTATAAACAGCAGCCATGCTTGTATTTTCGGGCTTTGTACAATTGTTGCTTGATGTGGAATGCATTGCTGTGTTGAATAGTGTCCTGGACATTGTACATCTGGACTTTCATGGCAGCTCCTTTTATGAGTGAATCCCCTGTTTAAAATTAAGATGTTGCCTTTTATTTCCTGGATTGCTGGAAAGAGTCCGTTGACTGATAGGGGCCTTGTGGGCTCATTTGAATCATGAGCTGTAGTTCTTTCCCGTGGAATTATCATTAACTCTGGGATTGTATTTTCAGTTACGGATCCCAGCACAACCGTGGAAACCCTTAGCCCCAGAGAGCTGGGTACAGTCCCGTTTAGCAGTCTGATCAGGTTCACTGGCTTCAGCGCTGCCTAAACTCTACATAGCACTGCTTGTCTGATTTTCTTTGATCTCTGACTTGGAGCCCACAGAATGAGACAAACATCACTGCTGAAAATCCATAACAGAGTTCAGACTTCACAACACAGGGAATCTCACAAATGATAATTAACCATGAGAACTCCTTTAGAGCCCAGGTTTGATATCTCCTCAGGGGGAATATATCGCATGACCAATTAAAAATGCCAATACAGTCACTGCTGCTAGATTAATTTGTTATATTGTTTTTTATGGAAATCAGTAGTTGATTAAATTTAGTTTTTTTTCTGTTGAATTATTAAAATATTTATATGAGACAATATTTATAATTTATACCTGAAGCGGTATTAAAACTGTACAGTATAATAGCCTATCCTTCACATGTGCATTTAAAAACCCTTAAATTAGCATTAACATATTTCTCTACTAAATACTTTTTTCAGCAACTATGAGAAATGTCTTTATCCAATGGAGGTATATATAATGACATTTTTTAAAAAGTGATTATTATGGTCTTGAAATAAGTAATTGCACTTGCTAATGGGGACAAAGAAGAATTATTGTGTCCTCCCAGATGTTTACATGAAATTAATTGTTATTATTACAATTATTACTATTGTAATATAATGGGAGAAACATAGTTTGAAGCAATTACATATACACTGACAAACAAAATTCAGTATAAATCAACAAGCCAGTGCATTCTAAATCAATTAGCTGTCCATTGGAAATGCACAATAAATCAATTTGGTAGTGCAATCTAAATAAATTAGCAACCCATTGAAATTCTTTGCCCATACATTTGAAAGGAATTGCCTTTGTAGTATACTCTGATACCAGAATGCACATTTCAGAATGCAATGCTGTACCCTATTACACTATTTTACGTAGAAATGCTTGTCTAACTATTTTTCCAATAAATAAATAAACACCTTGAAAAACTGAACCAAGTTGTGAGGCAGTTATAACAAATGTAAATATTAATTTCAAAGGCATACAGGGTACGCTTTGATGCAATAATAGCTTGTCTCTGAGGTGCAAGTTATGAAAAGATGTGTTTATATGAATATGATTATGTTCACAATATTAGGAGACGCGTAAAGGCTGGTTCCTCTTGTGTGAATATGGGTGACCTCTCCATGACCCGTGTGAAAAGGTCAGTCTGAGAAATGAGAATGGCAGGCTGCTTTTCAGCCTTTCACAGACGATGATTCCACCGCGCAGCACCGCTGTACGTACATTTATCAAGGAACTGCATGTCTTTGAAAAACAGCATTTAGGGCAGATGGATGAAGTTGAGATTGAGATGGAAGTATTAGAGGGGATGTGTTGTGAGAATGGGAGGACAGTGCAGGACTCTGATGCACGCACACCACTGGAGACCTTACGTTGGATTGAAGTTACTCATTTCTTTCCAATGAGCAGATGACTCTTCTGACAAATTCAGGAAATTATATTTCAAACACATTCAATTTTGGAATGCAGACTTCATTTCTCCCAGGTTGCTGCTCTTCATTCATATGTTCAAAATATCTCCCATAAATAGCTCTCCACATTCCTCATCAAACCGCTTTTCTTTAAATTGTTAACCAATATTTTTATTAATGTCAGGGACCACCAAACAAAAAGATAATGCATCCCTTATGATACTTGTATGCAAGTAAATAGTAGGTTTATTTAATAGGAAACTACTATTACATTGCATGTACATTGCTATTCATAATTCAATTGCTGATTTTCAATTCTGATTTTCTGTGCTTTTATATTTTTCTGATATTCTTCATTAAGGTATGTTTCTTTAGCTGCAGAATGACAGGGTTGTGTAGAAGCTCTTCGATAAAGCTGTTTGTTTCTAATAATGATTTGTGCCCTTTTTAAATGACCATTTAGCCCCATGGTTGGACAGAGACGCAGAAAGATAGATGATTCCTTGAGGATAGGGGATCCATTTCTCTTCCAGAGTTTGTCAATAAGGGCAGATCTGTCACACTGGATCAATAGAGGAAGGAGGTATTGCTGTTGCTGAGCAATTACGCTTTTATAATTAGTAAATTCACATATTTCATGGTAAATGTCACACTTGGTACTTGTTAATTTGGTCCAGGGTTTCTGCTTTGCTATTAAAATACATATGAAAGTGAATGGATAAGAAATTATTTTAGAGTTTGCATTTAGTTATGGTTGTTTATTTCTAACTATACCGTTATTTAAAATTTTTTTTTTAGATTAATCAGCAATTATGAATTATTTCTAATAATTTCCATACCAATAATGAGAGCAAATAACAAAAAAGACAGATGCTTCAAAGTGTTAGGTCCATCTTCAGTTATGGAATCTTGTTTTATATATTAAATATATATATTACATTTTATATATTTTCTGTATGTGCTAAGATCACATCACTGACTGTTTTGAATGAATATAATCCTGAAGAAATAATATGATGTTAAATTTTTTTATTTTTTATTATGCAAGAATGTGTAATACATTATGGGTTGTAGAGCATTCCATTGGCTTCAGTTTTTTTATATAGTCTAATAATAATAATCATCATCATCATTATGATACACATTTGTTTTCAAAGAGCCTTTTTGTAGCCTAATAATGTAAAAGTAAGATGTCATAACATGAGCAAAGCCACATAAAAAAGGTTGAGACTGCTGAAACCCAATAAAAAATAAAACCTTTATAAAGGCAGTTTAAAAAGGATGTAGGCGTAGACCCAGTTCATGGGCCTGAAGCCCAGGCTGCTGGTGTGAGCCAGACGTTCCTCTGACCACGCTGATACAATCATATGACTATCATGATTACCTTTTACAGCTCTGATCCAGAAGGTTGTGGGTTCAAGTTTAACCAAAAACCATTAGAATTAAACCCACGGCCTTGCTGCTTGGCAGTGTTGCGCAGGGGATGTACTTTTACATCAGGTTTGTTCACACCACAGAAATCTGGATATACTCTATCTAACCCAACGACTGTCCAGGATTGGACACAGATTACATCTCTCTTCTCGTGCCCTAAATATGGCCACAATGAGGCCTACTGTGGTTCACAGCATTTTCAGGTTAAAACTGTATGTTGACAGAACTTGCCACACACTTTAGTGTGTACGGATGGCTGCCCGGTAGGCCATGATGCCGTGTTCCAGGCTATGTTATTCTGGTGCATTGTTTGATATTTGTTTGTGCCTCCGTCATGTTTGGGTAAAACAGAAGTAGGTGGTTAGTATAGATTTGGCTAAATGGGACCCACAAAAATTTGTTTATAGCCTGAATTTATATGCACTGTCCCAATCTGACAGTTTCTGAACTGAGTCCAGAGGTATTAAGGTTTAAGAGATTGAGTAGTGCTCTGGAGTCTTGATTGCACTGGCTAGCACTGAGACCTAGTAGAATTTAAAAAGCTTTGATTGACCGTCCTTACTTGACACATGTGGAAGCAATTTCTCACATTCCAGCAAGATTAAAGCATGTTTTGTGAAGCATTGTATTAGCCCCATTTCTGGCTAGGGTGACCTGAAATTTTAAGAAGATTTGGTTACTGTTACTGAATATGGTCTGTTTGAGAAGTCAACGGTAGGTCATGAGACAGAGACAGAGGCTACGCACTGCACCAAAACTACTAGACTTTTGAATTGTGTCCTCTCTACTGCTATTGTGGTCATGGAAGACAGAAAATAAGTTGCTCTCATATAATGTTTGGTACGTAGATACTGTGGGCCAGATATTATGGCTGCCACAAACAAAAAAGTAATAGGCTAATTCCAAGATGTCAACAGATGTGTGATCAAACACTTGTTGGTGCTATAAAATAGTGTGGTGTGGTTGCTGCTGGGTGGCTACTCCTGTTGAGACTATCCCAGAGTGTGGAGGTGCCCAGGTCTGGTATCCAGATCATGCACTTGCTGACTGTGGCTGGCAGCCCATACAAGTCTGTGCATGTTTGGCTCTAGCTTCACCCAATAAGAACAGCTTCAGTTGGTGAGATTTAGGGCTGTCAACATTGGCTTGAAATTGAGTTTGAATTTAACTTTATAAAACTGGTATGAATTTGAACATATTTGAATATAAATTGCATAGATATGCATATTGTCCTGTGCAATATGTATAATGATATGCTATGACACTCTCTCTAACCTGTTATAGGCCTAAGCGCTATCCTCCACAAGGGTAGTATAACACAATAGGACATTAACAACATTGTTCACATTTTTTTAGTTAAACATTATGCAGTAGTTGGTCAACACTGTATTTAGTGCTGTTCCTACAATTGTGCAATTATCTCAACTAACGAAACTGACCAACAGTTTCAACAAGTCATCCCAGCAAATAAGTTGTCCCAGTGGTCTCAGTGGTCTCAGTGGTCTCAGTGGTCTCAGTGGTCTCAGTGATCCCAGTGGTCTCAGTGGTCTCAGTGGTCTCAGTGGTCCCAGTGGTCTCAGTGGTCTCAGTGGTCTCAGTGGTCCCAGTGATCTCAGTGGTCTCAGTGGTCTCAGTGGTCTCAGTGGTCTCAGTGATCCCAGTGGTCTCAGTGGTCTCAGTGGTCTCAGTGGTCCCAGTGATCTCAGTGGTCTCAGTGGTCTCAGTGGTCTCAGTGCAGTGGTCTCAGTGGTCTCAGTGGTCTCAGTGATCCCAGTGGTCTCAGTGGTCTCAGTGGTCTCAGTGGTCTCAGTGGTCCCAGTGGTCTCAGTGGTCCCAGTGGTCTCAGTGGTCTCAGTGGTCTCAGTGATCCCAGTGGTCTCAGTGGTCTCAGTGGTCCCAGTGGTCTCAGTGGTCTCAGTGATCCCAGTGGTCTCAGTGGTCTCAGTGGTCTCAGTGGTCTCAGTGCAGTGGTCTCAGTGGTCTCAGTGCAGTGGTCTCAGTGGTCTCAGTGGTCCCAGTGGTCTCAGTGATCCCAGTGGTCTCAGTGGTCTCAGTGGTCTCAGTGGTCCCAGTGGTCTCAGTGGTCTCAGTGATCCCAGTGGTCTCAGTGGTCTCAGTGGTCTCAGTGGTCTCAGTGGTCCCAGTGGTCTCAGTGGTCTCAGTGGTCTCAGTGATCCCAGTGGTCTCAGTGGTCTCAGTGGTCCCAGTGATCTCAGTGGTCTCAGTGGTCTCAGTGGTCTCAGTGCAGTGGTCTCAGTGGTCTCAGTGCAGTGGTCTCAGTGGTCTCAGTGGTCTCAGTGATCCCAGTGGTCTCAGTGGTCTCAGTGGTCTCAGTGGTCCCAGTGGTCTCAGTGGTCTCAGTGATCTCAGTGGTCCCAGTGGTCTCAGTGGTCTCAGTGCAGTGGTCTCAGTGGTCTCAGTGGTCTCAGTGGTGTAATTCACTTCCATTATTGTTGATATTGCAGCCATGATGACTGTTCCTATTTCATCTCTTTTTGTGATGAGAGAGTGGATTACATGAAACATAAAGATAGAGTGGATTACATAAAACATCAAGCTCCTGCGATCATTAAGAAACACTCAGCTAAAGCTGTAATCATTCATCTGGGCACAAATGACACCAGGTTGAGAAAATCGGACATTTTAAAGAACGACTTTATTTCATTATATAACTGTGTCAAACCCACTTGCAAGCTTGTCATCTTCCCGTGTTAAACTGTGGCAGTGAGAATTTCAGCCAGCTCAGTGCCCTAAATGTCTGGCTGAAAAAATGGTGCGCTATTTCAGTATTTAGCTAACATTATTCTGAACAATCATTTAGAACTGGGATGTAAAGACAGGATCGTGTGAGACGTCTATCATAGCAGGTGAATAACCTTGTAAGGTAAATTGCTTTTTCATGAGGATATTTGTGTTCAAATATTATTTCTTTTCTCAAATGCAATATACACATCGTTACTAATTCGATGCAAAAGGTACCCGACTTTGTTCATCAAGCTAGACATTACTGTACAGGTCCAACAGAAAACATGACAACTCTGCGTTGCTTTCCAAACCCTTGCAAAACTTCAGCTGTCGCCATTGAGGAAAAGCAAATCGTAGGTTGATTCTTCTTTTTGAACTCTCTCGGCTTGTTGTTTGTTGTTTGGCTTCGCTGTAGGCTAGTTGCGCTTCTTCACCTCTGCCCGTCAGCTGAAACCTGATCCCACCCAACAGGCTCTGTAGCCACACCCACCCCTCCCCACACAGAGAAACGTCCCGAGCACATCTTAATAAATACAGGTAGAGGAGCATGGTTTTGGCAATTGTTTTTTCCGGCAGAGATTGCCAGTGCACCATAGATATGACTGTGCATTATTATTTTATAAGATTTTATAGGTACAAATCCAGCATAGTGCACCTTTAAGGCTTGGACACTTGGAAAATGGCTAAAATGAACAAGAGAGATATACGATTTCCAACACTAACTTAGAATACTTTAATTTTCTAATTATTTTCCACAATTATTGGTAAAGATGAGTAAAATTGGTTATAAAAAATTCACCTTTTGGTGAATTAGCTTCATCTCACACTTTTAATTGAAGTAAATTTATTCGGAGAAAAAAAAATCCCTCGTCAAGAAATAATTATTTTTAACAAAACCACGTGTGCCACAATTATTGGCACCTCTAGAAATTCTTAAGAACAAAATGTAACTGAAGCATTTTTTTCATTTATATTTTAATTTTTAAAGTTGATCAAAGTGTTTAGGAATTTTCAAGCAGTAATCCATGACTTTCTGTTTCACTGGGGTATAAATATGAGGTGACACAGAGGCCATATTCCCTTATTCATACATCAACATGGGAAAGATAAGAGAACACACAAATCAAATGAGGAAAAAGTGTGTTGAGCTTCATAAGTCAAGGAATGGCTATAAAATAATAGCTACTCACCTGAAAATACCCATATCTACCATTAGGGCAATACTTAAAAAGTTAAAAGGAACTGGAACGCTTACAAACTTACCTGGAAGAGGACCCAAGTTTATTTTGCCCCCACGCACAGTGAGGAAGATGGTAAGAGCGGCAAAAAATTTCCAAGGGTCACTGTTGGAGAATTACAGAGGAAAGTAGCATCTTGGGGTCATCAAGTCTCCAAAACTACCATTAGATGTCACCTCCATGCCAACAAATTATTTGGAAGGCATGCCAGGAAAAGGCCTTTCCTGTCATTTTACCACAAACATAAGCGCCTGGAGTTTGCTAAACGCTACTGGAACTTTGACTGGAACCATGTTCTATGGTCAGATGAAACTAAAATTTTGCTTTTCGGCAACCAACACTCAAGGCGGGTTTGTCGTAAAAAGAAGGATGGCTATACCGAAATTAACCTGATCCCCACTGCTAAGTATGGTGGAGGTTCCGTGATGTTGTGGGGCTGTTTCTTCTCCAAAGGCCCTGGGAACCTTGTTAGGGTACATGGCATCATGAACTTCATGAAATACCAAGAAATTCTTTTCTTGAATCTGGCTGCCTCTGCCAGGAAACTAAAACTGGGTCGTCGTTGGATCTTCCAGCAGGACAATGATCCAAAACATAAGTCCAAATCAACACAAAAATGGTTAACTGAACACAAAATCAAGCTTCTGCCATGGCCATCTCAGTCCCCTGACCTAAACCCCCTTGAAAACATGTGGGCTGAACTGAAGAGGAGATTGCACAAGAGAGGACCTAGGACTCTGGATAATCAGTAGAGATGCTGTAAAGAGGAATGGTCTCAGATTCCTTGCTCTGTATTCTCCAACCTTATGAGATGTTACGGGAGAAGACTCAGTGCTGTTTTATTGGCAAAGGGAGGTTGTACAAAGTATTAAATGCAGGGGTGCCAATAATCGTGGCACACATGATTTTGTTAAAAATAATAATTTCTTGATGAGGGATTTTTCTCATAATAAATTTACTTCAATTAAAGGATTAATGGATTTTTCTAATTTTCTCAGTGTGAGATTAAGCTAATTCACCAAATTTTTTATAACCCTTTTTACTCATCTTTACCAGGTGTGCCAATAATTGTGGAGGGCACTGTACATCATGAACAGTAAGAATAAATACATTTTTAATCATAAAGCAAATCGTGTTACAGAATACAAGAGTAACTCGTATTTGAATCAAACAAGCAATACAACTTCTATTATAACCAACAGTGAATAACAAAGCAAATCAAAACTTTATAAAAAAATAAAACCCATGATCAAATGCAAATGTGATTTTATGTGACACTTACGGTGCGAGTAGGCTTACTGCTAGTAAGCATAGTTATTATCATTTCAGTCCTGACAAACATCTGTAACTCCAGGCAGAAACTAAGAGACATCAAGTGAAACAGTTTGTAATAAACCGCCAGCTCGTTCAGTGTAATAGTAGCCTATACCCTACACTAAAAAAATACCATAAAAAGTGCAACATTGTCTTTTTACTGTTTTTACCGTTTACAGTATAACCATTCCAAACTCGCAAAATATCTAATTTAAATATGGCTATTTGCGGCTGGAGTCATTTACATAATGACTCTTAGTTGATCACCCGCAAAGTGTGAAATGATAGCGCATGCAAATACTTTGGCTGCGCCTGAAAAATAACACCCCTTATTTGGTCGACCCTTATGCATAAAAAGGGCTACAATTGCTACACGGTTCACCTGATATGGATGTAAATACTCAAATTAAAGCTGAAAGTCAGCACTTTAACCTCATAGTTATATCCATTTCAAATCCAATGGGCTGGAGTACAGAGCCAAACAACAAAATATGTGTCACTGTCCAAATACTTTTGGACTGCACTATAAGTATGATAATACTATCATACTATAGTAAACATTATAGTAAACAAATTAAATATTAAACTGTAATCCCTCTGTAATTATATTGTAGAGTTATTTCAAAATTTTTACCCTCAAATCTAGCTGCAAACAAATGTCAAAACGAGAATCATTTACTTGTAAGTACGTATTTGTAACTTATTATGAATGGAAAGTGAAGCTTGTTTCATCGCATGAAAAGATGCTCGCTGTAGACTACAAAACTGTAAATAGTAGGCTACACTCAGTCCTAATTATGATTATCAATATTCTGCAGTTCAATTGATTGTGTTGTGTCATTGTAGCCATCAATGGTGTTTATGAATAAAGACACTTTTGGTGAATGGATTAACTTGCATTTGTGATTTTCGTTTATTGACACATGACGTTGTCCACGATGCACGATTGAATGCTTGATTAGTGAAAATGTTTAATACCAATGCACAAAGTGAAATAATTAATGGTGATTTAGTTGTTCATTTAAATATATAAATACGTTTCTGCATGGGCTATTTTAGTATATGGTGGGCTTATCTTTATTATAATATTGTACCACATAAAGGCACGCATTTGTCTATATGGCCTAACATTGTAGCGACAACTTTATTGACTTACGCAATCCGATGGCCATCACTGCACTTAAATAGCCTAAAACAATAGGACTAAAACACAAATGATTAAGTATAGGCCTACTTAGTTTGTGATTTTTGACATTCCCTTGTGATACAAATGCATTACTACAGTGATAGTAATGCAAAATAGATATATTGTCTTTCAAGTGGCGGACCACCGAAATTGGCAGTATGCCGGTTTGCAAAGCACATGGCTCTTAAAGGTAATGAAAATAGGTCACTTGATTGGCTATGACTGAATCCAGCTGCTACATACCAACTGATAATATATTCAGCCTAATTTAGTTCTTATTCCACCTGTGCCGTGCACTATAAGCTGTGCGGTCCTTGTATCTGGTAGCCTTGTATTCAGTAGCCACATCCACTGCGCCGTTGACTGTGCCTATGCGCTGTTCACCAGAAAATAGAGCCCATTGTCATTAAGTGCAGTAACAATAATATATATCCTAGAAACAGTCCACATTTAAAGTTCTGCATTTAGTGACAATGGCCTCTATTTTCTGGTTAGAATGTCAAATTGTAGGGCTTAAGCTGGAAAACATAAGGACATTTTAACAGCTGATAATCATGGGGAATTTGCTGTCCCTGCTTCATATTTTGAGTACAATACCCCATTTCAATCTTTGCCATTGACAACAAAGAGGGTTCTTATTTCATGTTTTCTAAAGAGGAAACATGTCCATTCCTTGCGTGACTATATATTCTTATATAATTATTATTATCTTATATTATTTTTGGGTTTTATGCAATTTTATGTTCTTGAAATACAAGAATGCATATTGTTATCCTTGTCACAAAAGAGAATGAAACATGAGCGTTACATTGTGAAATCAGAAGCAAAAAATGCAGAAGTGCAATTGAAATAAAAGCGCAATTTGTTCTCAGTACTGCAGTCTGTCCCTCTCAAGTAAAAAACAACTCTCATACATCACCATGATACTATCTGCAGCTAAGGAAACTGTCACGTGAATTTTGGAAGATTCAAAGACACCATGCACAACACAAGATTGAGAAATTAAGAAAAATTCATGTTGCTTTTGTCCATGTTACAGTCGAAACGACTCATCATCCATCTCTGTTCTCAGGAAAGTTAAAGATATGGCTGCAGAAACCCTGCAGATGTTCATCTGGGCCTTTGGACAGCAGCAGTGCTTTAATATTTCAGGAGTGTGCTGCTGATCCATGAGGCAGCCACACGGCTCTTCAGCGGAGTTCTGCTTGACTTAATTAGAGAGGGAAGGCACTGCAGGGTTAGTGCTGCATGGCCAATGTCTGGGATAAATTACTGATGTCTTTTCTGAAAGAGAGAGAAAGAGAGCGACGGGGTCATTTCAGTCAGTTGGCCCTGAAACTAACAAACCAAGCAAAAACTAACAATACTAACTATGGCCAGTTTCAGACCAACACTGCTTTAATTAAAATCAACCAATTAACATTGGAAGATAATTACAAAACTGCAAAACAAACTAAATTGTTATAATATGCTGAAAAATAAATGACAAATTGGCAGAATATCTCTCCAGTGTCACAGATATGAAGCAGACATATACCTAAATACAAAGTGATATCAGCCTAGCCCTTGAAAGATGAAGACACAAACAAACCTGGTGCCCCAAAGAGGAGAGGACATGCAGACATTTCTGGTTGAGACAGAAATATACTTCTTTTTACTCTGCAAGAAATATAGAGAAATTCACAAGGACATCTTTGAAAAAAATAAGAACAATATTTACCACCATTTACACTTTCTGATGAAGAAACGTGCTTTGTATGTAGCAACCTGTCATCGCCACTAAGCGCAATAACTGTCAACACCTGCAGTGAATTCATTATTATTTACATATTGCATATCATAACTTATGACAGTATGTGTATTTTGTTGTTTATGATGTATGCGTGTATAATGTGCCTGCATTTGTTGCTGTTTTTTATTGTTGTTGTTCTTTGTAGCTTTTGCTTTGACAACACAGTGTACGTCATGCCAATAAAGCACCTTGAAAATGAGAGAGAGAGACAGACACACAGAGAGACAGAGAGAGAGAGAGAGTTGGCAACCAATTGTGCTAGTTGGCAACCAATGACATACTCGCAAGGCTTTGACGTATAGCCGTACTCACGTCACTTTTTGCGCCATCCTCGTTGGATATGTGACTCCAAGGACACAGATGTGTATGTGAGATGAGTGCAAAGTTAAAAGTTCCTGGTTCGCAAATATACTCTAAAGCAGTCTTCACACAGACTCTGACATACAGCAATTGACCGGCCGGAAGTCATTCATTTCCTTTGTGTTCGCACACTTTGGAGTGTAAACAATATGGACTTACCATTTTCAATGCCAAATTTTTATAATAAATGCAATGTTCAGTTTAATTTTGGAAAGTAAATTTTTTTACCAGTATCTCACCTAGTAGCCTAGGGATGTAATGGTAGACTTAAGTTAACTAATGGTACTGTGTCCAAAAATGTAAGGCCAAAATGTGAATGCCGGCCAGATTGATCCGCTATGTGCCAGATCAACGCTGCTATTTGTGACGAGCATTGTTTGTGTGAGCAATTGTGACTTTGACTTTCTTTTTCTTTCTGCTTCAAACTCTGACAAACTCAAACTTCCGCTAAAACAAGGCATTTTCAACAAGGCATTACAAGCAAAAAGCATAAAAAAAAAAAAAAAATAAAAAAAAAAATAAAAAATAAAAAAAAAAATAATAATAAAATAAAAACCCCAAAAAATAATTGGCCGAAAACGTGATATTAGCCGACTATATTTTTAGTTAAAGATTAGTTATTTATACTTTTATAACTCTACTCTTTCGCTTTAACTTGCAGGACAGGCAGAACGAACTACAGTTTAATTTTTTTTTTTTTTTTTTTTTTTTTTTTTTTTTTTTTTTTTCTTTTTTTTTAAGTTTAATTTTTTTTTTATTTTTTTTTTTTTTTTAATAAATTGACATTAAAACAGAAATTGACATGCAATTATGTCAAAATTAAATTAATATGTAATTGTGTAATATTAATTATATTTTTTTAACCTTAGTTAGAGGGTAGTTACTACCATTTACTCTGAGGTGGTGAAATTAATCACACACACAAAAAAAAAAAAAAAAAAACAAACAATTAATAATTAAAAGCTAAATACAAAAACAAAAACTAAAAAAAAAAGGTGATGTGAGTGTGATGTTGATTTGAGTGATGATGTGATTTATCTCCGTCATCTCTCCTCGGCGATTCTGAGCTAAAAAGCAAGTGCAAAAACAACTTGTCACCCGCGATTCTGAGGTCAAAGCAAAAGCGAAACAGCACACAATGCAATGCTCGCGTGTGTTTGCAGCAGCAAACGACATCAAGCATTCCGATCTCTGGCCCGGATCAATTTTGGCTCACGGATCAATTTTGGCCTGACAGTACCATCCATATCACGAGAGGCTACTGAGTTCACAGTACGGTAGCCTACACAGGGGGAGGGGGACTCATAGCCTAACATTTTAAAATAGTGTGCTTTTTATTTTCAATGACATAACAATCTGTTTATTAACAAGACATGTCTCAAATAAGTAGTTATATTTTATATTTATAGGCTTATATTTACTTAGACAATTTTATTAAAAAAATGTATTAAGCCTCCCGCATCGGGGGGTGGCTTATACCAGTTGGTGTTTTTTTATTACATTGATTTCCCGCAGGAATTATAGTTTTTTTCCCTGAAACTAGAGAACTATATATCAGATCGGAACAAACAAAGTATCAACTTGAAGCTTGACTCAAATGACATCTTTCTCAAATGACAACTATATAGGTCAGAGGTCACGGTCATGTGGTCAAGAGAAAGAGAGGTGCGACAAAAATTGTCACTAAAATTTTTTGGAGGCGGAATCTCAGAAACCGTGTGGCCCTGGAACTAGTCCTTGTACATCAGAGATGTATATTTACTGAAGTTGTGCAACATATATTTGTTTTTTGATCTTGACCTACTTTTCGTCCGGTAGGGTGGCCATCTTGGAAAACACGTTTTTGCTGATAACTCGAGAACTATATGTCCGATCGAGACTAGCAAAGTATCAACTTGACGCTTGACACTGACAACTATATAGGTCAGAGTTCAAGGTCATATGGATACATTCAAAAAGATGTGCAACAAAAATGGGCACTTTTTGGGGCTAAAATTGTCTATATATACTCATGGTTTGCATTCAATCTATGCCGTAGCGTAAATAGGTGAAATGCATATAGCCCGGTTATTCAATCTGGACATGAACATACTTTCAACATGGATTTCAACTTAACAGCCTCGCAGAATTTACCCATCTCAGTGTCCCAACATATCTACATATTTACAAGGCATAGTTCTTCTGTGGGGAGTCATGGTCTGCAATATAAAAGGGACTTACATTGAAATTGGAATTGCAGTGCATTGGAAAGAAAAACGGCAGTGGAAGGGCAGGAGGAGAGAGGCTTTTTTCCTGATCGCTCAGCGATTGGAATTTCTAGTTACTCGGTTGAAATTGCGAATTCTTGTCTGGGACAAGGGTGTTTCCTGTCCCTAGGCATAGAAATTGAATTAGTCCAAAAAATTTAATTATATTTATTTCCTACATAAAACTTGAATGAAAATTTTCACCAGACAAAATTGGATTTAAATTGTTTAAATTGTATTAAGTAATAGTTGTAAGATTTTTAAATATTATTTGGTCGGACATGATTAGTCCCAGTTCTCAAGAATGGGTGATACACTATATATATACTGACACTATGTAGTGTATAGTGCATGTCTTTGCCTCGTCTCCACAAGAACATAAAATACATGCATTGCAGTATGGTCAAATGAGGCAGTGGGAGGAATATACGGAATGCTGGCTTTGGTAAACTATCTAGGAAAACTACACACACATGTCATGACACCCCACACTGCTGTTGAGCTTGCGATTGCTGAGTTGCGATCTGTGTTTCTTCTTTGTGTTTTTGTGTTTGCATGCTGTAACAGTCTAATCTGCAGGGTTCCGGTATGTTTTTTTTTGTGTTTGTTTTTGAATTTAACCCACTTTTTGGAAACAGTCTTGTTTAATATGAGAAGGTGTTTTATATGCATTCATAGCCAATGGCTACATTTACAAAACTTTATTTTTGGATTTCTGAAAATAGGCATTTGTGGAGCTCCCTTATTTAATTTTAATCTTAGATGTTATACAACATTAGACTACTGTTTTCTTCTATTACCATCCTGGTGGATATGTTAATATGTGAACCACAAATAGATCAACACGGCTCAGATTTATATTGAATGATTAAAAAATTGTGTTTTAAAGATTATAGTAAAACACTTGTAAATTGTGGTGCTTGCTTGTGGACCCATTTTGAATACAATTTAATCAGTGTATAATAATAATGTACCAAATACAAATTTGGAAGTTAAGTGTGTAATAATGATTGTTTTTTTTGTAAGACAAATACCTATTATACAAATACTTTAGTAAAACACATACAGTATGTATGTATATGCAATATATAAAGGTAATGGCACCAAGATTATTATTCTGAATTGCAGACTATTTAACACTGTAACCCTTAACCGTTCTCACCTCATTCATTTAGGGAGGGCTCTTGTATTAGGTGCATGTTTGTTGACCCTAATATTCTACACTCAAACACACTGAAAAAACGTCACGCTGCCTGTTCTTGAGGACGAGTAAAGGAAACAGGTAGAAAGTGTAAAATATATTTTTTCCAAGGGTGAGACGGTGAAGGAGCACGGCAAAGTTGAATATTGTATGCCTGTTTCCGTACCTTTTTTCTCCCCTCAAACAAGAAAGCTCTCTGGGGAATTTCAGTTAACACAAAACGAAACATTTTAATCCATAGTGTCGGCTCCATTCGTATAACTGTGACAGTACAATACTGTTGCAGCCAACCTTCCAGGCATTTTACAAGAGGTGATGAATATCAGCTGGCTTGTTTAGCAAATATAATTTGACCTTTTAGTTTACATGGCAGTATCTTTGGCACTAATTGGTACTTTGGACTTTCCAAGGACTGTATGTACAGTGGATATAAAAAGTCTACACATCTGTTAAAATGGCAGGTTTTTGTGATGTGAAAAAATGAAACCAAGAGAAATCACCTTTAATGTGAAAGTGCAACCTGTGAAAATAAAGTGAAAAACAAACTGAAACATTTTAAGAAAAAAAAAAAAAAACTTACAATAACCTTGTTGGATAAGTTTGCACACCCCTAAACTAATACTTTGTAGAAGCACCTCTTGATTGTATTACAGTACTCTGTCTTTTTGGGTAAGAGTCTATCAGCTTATCACATCTTGACTTGGGAATATTTTCCCACTCTTTCTTGCAAAAACGTTCTAGATCCATTCAATTGCGGGGGCATCTCCTGAGCACAGCCCTCTTCACGTCATCCCACAGCTTTTCAATTGGATTGAGGTCTGGGCTCTGGCTGGGCCATTCCAAAATGTTCATCTTTTGATGAAGCCATTCCTTTGTTGATGTGGATGTATGCTTTGGGTCATTGTCATGCTGAAAGGTGAAATTCCGCTTCATCTTCAGCTTTCTAGCAGACGCCAGAAGGTTTGGCGCCAAAATCAACTGGTATTTTTGGCCAGGAATTTTTGGCCCCATGAAAAGATCTCACATTGGACCCACCACTCCATGCCACCCAGTTGCTGCACAATTCATGGAGCCACACCTCCAGCAGCTAATAATCAACCCATTGATTTTAAATGCTAACATTATACTGACTGTCATTTTAACACTGACATTACAGTGACATTACATTGACTATCATTTAATACTGGCAGTCACCTTAACTTTGACTGTCATTTTTGACCGTAGCATTATAATACAATCAGTTAAACATTGGCTGTCACTTTACCAAAGTGTGCCACTAAAATGCTTAAAACTTCCCAACACCAAATACAGACTCTAGGCTATTTTTCTCATTACATATAATGATCATTTTACGTGGAAAGAAAATTACAGTTTAAATTTTTACTTGAACAAAGTATTTAACCATTATCCTTTTTTTCATAATTCAAAAAAGCTTTTGACCTGCAATAACGTCAAGGTTGAGAAACACTCAGGTTTACATGCACATCATTATTCTGAGCTTATTTGGAAAACTCCAGTATTCTGGTTACGATACAGCGGCAGCCTATGTAAACACCTTATTCCGACAAGCAGAACCCACCGTAAAATTCTCAAAACATATGCAAAAACATAGATGTGATTTGTTTAAGGCTGTTGGCCATAGCAGACACAATTAAAAATGCTGAGTTCAGTCAAACCACAGAACAAATTAGACAAGGGTGGAAGACACTATCTTATAGTAGGCTAACTGAGGCTAACTGTCATTAAAGATAATACTGCTGACCTTCTTCAATTTGGGAGTAAGGCTGGTTCTTTGGGTGGGGTGTGCGGTGACTGGGGTGCTGACTACTGAGCCTGAAGCTGAATCTGTTGGGCCTGGCACCGGGGACAACTGATTTAATATTCATTTATATTCATATAACCTCGAAATTCCCCGTCTAGCAAGTGCCGCCGGAGGTTTGAGAGTGCAGGACTCAAACATTTCAAGTAACTAGAGGGGGGAACATGACAGAGGCTGTCTGGGTGGTAAGTTATTGGCAAAAACAAGAAGAGAAAAATAAACCGTTAATTTCATTAGGAAATGGTAAACACAATGTGCTAACAGTGTCAGTTTCAATAACGAACAATTAAAACGCTATTAATCCTGTTTAAAAGTTTTTGAGGGCCCCTGTCAATCAGGGCCCTTGGAATTGTCCTTACTCTATCCCCCCTTACAGTGCCCCTGATTACAGGTACAGAAAGCACAGCGAGTTTAGTCTCTGTCCGTTGTACCATTATATGACACTGTGTCAGCTAATGGTGTGTGCTACCTCCAAATGCATATGGCAGATGCAGCAAAATAGTTTTTTTATTTTTTTTATTAGAAAATACACACATTAGAGCATAACCATTAGTATTTTGCAATTCAAGTTAGTGAGAAATATATTGAGTATGGCTTTTTAATTGCGACACAAATTTATTGTGAGCTGCTGGTATTCAAATCTGGACAAAAATGATAGCTACTTCATTTGTCTCCATGTTTGCGTTGCGTCGAGATGAAATCTGTTACTTATCTGTTATTTAACTGTGTTTTTATTATTTTGAAAACTGTGAATCTATTTTAGAGGCTGGTGTACCACGAAGAGAAAATGTACAGATGAGGGGGATTGAATCAATTATTTAGACGAAAACAAAGAAAAGTACAAAGGCACATCCCTGCCTGCAGAGCGAGCAGGAAATTAGGTCAGTTTCATAATAATTCTTGTGGGATCTGAGCACTGCGGCTGCCCGGGTAAAGCGGAGGGCTGTAACTGCAGCCATGCAAGCAAACTGAGGAAACAGGCATCAGCCAGAGCCAAATAACACAGCTGCTAAATGGACCAGACATGTACAAAACACCGTCACAGTTTCCAGTCTAGTCAGTATACCGTGTTTTCAGATGCAGATGCAGATGCAGGCTTATTTATATTCAACTGCATTTGTTTTAATTTAGTGGATATTTATAACATTTCTTCGGTCGTGTCTGTGAGCTGAGGGTACTGCTTGTGTGATCACATGTGAGAGATATCTAAGATTCTTTGATTGTGAGGTATCTCGGTCACAGATTTTTACGTGTTTATTTATTGATTTTTTATTATTATATTTAATTCCTGAAAAGCATCGGCAATTCGAGGTTGACTGAAGTAGAGGGTAAACATTGTGAAACTTTCGATAAAATGTTTTCGCACCTTTCAGGATGTGTATGTTTTTGGATCTAAAAAGGATCCAAAAGAAGCAGTTTACATACATCAACACTTACATAATCAGTTCTGTAATGGATATTTCTTGTATGTTGTTATTGAACACACATCGTACTTATTGTGGACATCGTTTAAAAAAATTACTTCTTCATTGTATTTATTATAACTTTTTTTGTATAATACAGAGATAAAGTAAACCCTGCTTTACTGTCTCTATAGCAGGGATGTCAAATCTTATGCAAATAGGACCGACGTGGGTGCAGGTTTTTGTCTTAGCTCGGCACTACGATACCTGATTAACTAATCATGGTCTTCCACCAAGACCTTGATAAGTAGAATCAGGTGTTTTGAGCTAAAACAAAAACATGGCCCTTTTTGGACAAGATTGGACACCCCTGCTCTATAGTTTATTCTCTTTTTACACCTTCTCATTTATCAGTGTTCACAAATCACTCTTTTATAAAAAACAAAAAGTGAAGCCTACAATCAACTTCAAACATCTACACTCAGTAGATACAATGTTGTACAGACATTTGCAACATTCATGGTCATGCATCACACGTCTATGCTAAACCCGCAGTGAGGTTGTTGTGTTTGCTGGTAGTTCCTTATTATTTCCCCAGCACTGGTTTTAAGGTATTACTTCAAATCTGTTTGTTTTTCATTCTGTGTTACTGTGTTTTTCATTTTTCCCCACATCCCATTGTTATTGTAATCATAATCTTCTGAATGATAAAACATTCTTGATTTCTACGTGGCTATGCCCTTGCTCAAGGTATTTTAACCCAAATGGCTTCACAAACATCCATCTGTATAAACTGATGGTAAGTCAAGTATGAGTCACGCTGGATAAAGGTGACTGCTAAGCTAATGAGGAAAATGAATGGCATCTATTTAATCATTTACATATGCTGCAAATGACTCTTGCCAGTAACCTTCACACTTAGAATGGATCCTTACACGGACAGCACTGCCTCAGACGTCATTGCGTGCTTGTATACTGAATGTATCCACAGTGTGACAAGCCTCTGCTAGACAGCTGTTATATTCGCACCACAAGGTATGATTTCATTTTAATATTATTCTTCCGTACACCTTTACACAGCTGTCAGGTTTGTCAATTTGTGTCCTCTTCTCAATCTATCAGGTGTCGTCAAGTCACAAGTTCACTGTGCAAAGTGGATATGAAAATCACTTTTATTAATTCACTTGCTATTTCCCTTGTCCTTGCTACCTGCTGTCAGAAGCACAAGGAGCAGGTGGATTGATTTCTGATTTGATGGGTAAATGATGTGTGTTATTTGAGAGTGAAATGTTAGCAGATGTACGCAGCCTTGAAGCGTATGCCTCATCTTCTGCCTTCTATCACTCAGCCACCCCTCAGTGACAATAATATGGGGAACAATGCACCATTGTGGATTGATGTACAGTGTCGTTCTTTGTTCCAACACATTCAGTGAGGACATTGAGTATTCAGGGTTACTGCTTTGAACATTCTGCCAGTGCTCAGAAAGGACACGTTGACCGCTTAATATCACAAACACGCCAGTAACATCGTGCACAAATTGCAATTGTAAATGACTACTTCATAATGGTTTTATGTTGTTCAATAATGCAATACATCAAATTATCAGTAATTTATGACATTTATTTTCCCATCTACATGTTTACGTAACAACGTTGTCTTGTAAATGTTTTATATTTGACCTATTTACTCTAAAAGTACTGATTGAAATCATTCAAATATATAAATTCACTGTATCCTCCTTTCGGCATAGTATAATATATTGTTCTTGATATTAAGACCAGAGACTCATCATGTCCCTTACACGGGGACAACAATGAATTCCCTGGTCTTAGGAGAATATACAGATTTACAGTGTAGTACAATGGTTAGAGCACTGGGCTTGTACTGCAAGGGTTGTACCCTTGAGCAAGGTTCTTAACCTGAATTGCTTCAGTTAAAAATGTCTGGCTGTAATAATGGATACTATGTAAAATAAAAATAGTTGTATAAGTTGTGTCTGTTAAATTCCTCTAATGTACATCTAGTTGTGTATAGATTATCAAAATAATTATCCAAAAAAGCACCATACACACTCTACATACAAATTAAGTTATTTTATAGTGAAATAACTGACCATCTGGATTAGCCACAAAAAGGAATTAAGTAAAACAGGATTAGTAAGTAGGATCCTGAATAAACTAGATAATCCAAATTCTAAATTTTTAGGTGTAATACAATAAAACCAAACTCTGGGAAGGGAATGCAGCTTAAAGGTCCGATTTGTATTTACAGAATATGACCCACTAGTGAAAATGCCTGATCACATTGATAAAAGAAGAACTTGAGCAAAGAATATCTACATTCATGAAGAAATTGACTGCAAGTCAAACAGTAAGCTTAGCAATGTCTCTGTTCACAGCATAGCTCTATTCCTGCATAATGATTGGCTGTGTCGACACACCAATTCTCAGTGATTGCCTTTGATCTCACTGCAACCTCTGTGATTGGCTGTATCCACTCTGCAGGCATGATGATTGGTTACCTTCCCTGTCTCCAACCACACTATGGCAGAATTCTACATAGCAGAATTCGCATTGCGTATTAGAATGAATGCAAAGTCCTATCAGTACTGTCAGGTTGTCACGCTTCATATTCAACCCACTCCCTGATTATATACTGCTTATTTGGTATAGCCCACTTTATTCAAGGTGACATAAAGTCTAGAGGATTCCTTTTTTAAAACATATTCTATACGCATACAAATTCAATAATTTGCATTATCTTAACACCAGTAAAAAAAACCTTAGTCTATGAATTGCATGCAATGATTTTATAGGATTTTTTATTATACATTTTTATGGAATTAATATTGTGGTATTTGAGAGTGATTTGCTAATGACCTTTAATAACCTGGTTCTTAAATATTACCACTCCTCAGTCACCTGTATCTTACCTGTGCAGTTTACCATCTTAAATTAAGACAGATTATCAGTGGATCAAAACTGAAATATTATATGGAATTGATTTTTCTTTTATTTAGGAAATGGCTTTATACGGGATATATTACTTTTCTTCTACTTTGCACAAGGTATTTCTTTTGGAGAACTTCTCTTGAGGATGACTGTCAAAGACTTCCCCCAACCCCTCCTGTACCCATAGTTCAGTGTTCTTGTTGCAATATCCATCAGACCCCTTTGGCACGATCCTGCAATTACATCTGTCTCAGTGATCTGGTCAAATGACTGCAGGGTGTGATCGATGCTGCAAAAGCATCTTGTCATGATCGGATTACATCAAAATTTTGACCCACAAATCAGTCATTATAAATCCAATGCTGACTGCAGCTTTGTTGTACAATATATACTGGCTTTGTGAGCATCTCAGATCTTACATGCTAATCGCACTATATTTGTAATATCTAAACGTTGGGTTAGGCAAACATTTAATCTTGTTTTAAATCTAATCTAACCTCTAATCTGCCCTCTAAATCTTCTGATCTGCATTTAATATTTGGGTTCTGCAAGACTACTCCTGCGCGGTTTGTTATAGACATCCTATGTACTTGTATACCTTCATTTCATTTCTGTGGGGCTGGCCAAATAACAGTTTCTGAGAGTGTGAGTGTGTTAGCCAGGTGAAGTTGCCTGTAGGCCAGTATGAAGCCATACATGCCTGTATGAAATTTTAATTATAGCGGTCGACAGGAGTGCAGAAACGTCTATATTAGAGAGTGGCTGACTTGCCGTGGGTCCTGAGAGACAGATGGGGGGCTCATCCCAGGGAGAACAGCTTTGATCGGCTCCCTGATTTCCATATCTCAACGCACAGGCTCCTCTCCCTGTGAAGTGAAAGATTACATGGATTATTAGTGGATCCACTGTGTTTTAATAGAAATGAATTAAAAATAGCATGTATTATTTTTCCCCCAAGCCAACAACTGTTATTACAATCGACATGTAATATTTACTGTTGTCTATAATCTTTTTTCTTTTTTCATTCTTCTACTCACTGTTTAGTCAGTTCACCTTTCGTTTGATTCTATCTGAAAAATAGCATGAAAACCCAGAGCTTGCTGCATTAAATGTGTACAGGTTGGAGATGGTTAGTGTTAATACGGTGTCTGTGTTCATAAGCTAGCACCCCCATAAACAGTTTGGTGATATTAGCTCCTACTTTGTTACAGGTAAGGTCTTTGGTAAGGTGAGCTTAATGATTTCAGCATCATAATGTTGCCTTTGCTGGAAAATTCTACTTGTTTCATATTGCACATTTCCCACTGGGAGAGAATAGGTTTTGCAAAGGTGCAGCAGAATTGGAACCTCTGTCCAAGCGGTGCACTGTGCATTGCAGTGTTTTGAATAGTGTCTTTCCCTCATTGGTGAATGAGACTCCTCTCTGTGTGCTAATCTCCTTCCTCCTGATTATGTTTGCTTTGGCGTGGTACTGATGCGCTGTTCCTAAGAGCTGCACGGCCATTGTGTGCTGCTGGCATGTGCATTGAAAAGGAAGGAGACGTGAAAAGGGGAAAAAATTGGCACTTGAGGAAGCTGTGACAGCCGCGTGACCTTTGTGGTAGCTGGAAAAGAGGTTAAGTGGCTCTTACAAATGAGCATTTTTAATACCCAGCTTCCATCTTTGATCATCGCTATTACTCACTGAGAAATGCTAATCTACATCGATTTATGCTACTTTTGTCCTGCCGCCGAAATGAATGGGAAAATGTCTTTAATATTTTAATATTTTTGATCCAGCACTTCATGTATTAAAAGGCCCATCTCTTCTAGAACACACACAATTTATTAAATGCCGTATTAATACATTACAATTGATTGGTTTACTGATATTTATTTGATATAGCGTAGCGGTCTAAGGTGCAGCCCAAGGATCGGGGGTTCGATTCCCGGTCCTGCCAGATCCGAGTATGGCCGGTGCCCTGAGGGATCGGCAATTGGCGGCAGCTCCCGGGGTGGGGGGAGGACTCGATGGGTAAGAATCGTCGCATACAAAATGACGTTGGGCGAGCTGGAATCGCAGTCAGGAGCTTGAGGAGTCACGGCCTGAAGAGGGTGTGGTGACCTCTTTCCTACTACCGGCTGATGGGGTCTAGCGGTGAATTCTCAAACGGTTGCTACACGGGAAATTTAATTAGATAGGGTACAATTGGCTACCAAACTGGGAAAAAATCTGAAATAATTTTTTTGTAAAATATATATATATACCTGACATTGAAACATGTATAGACAAATACACTTTGGGGATTTTTAACCTTTTCACAGCTTTATAATTCAGGGGGTGCCCAATTTTATTTTATGCTGCGGGAGTATGGGGTTTTAAGGAATCTCCAGAAACTAATTCTATTCAAAACCGAGCCATAATGTGCTTTCTTGGTGTACATACATTTGCAACAAAACTGGCTACAGAAGGGGACATGGGGTGGGAGCCATGTCTAATTAAACAAAAATGTGAAATGATAAGACTATGGAATCGTCCAGTTCAGTTGCCAGAGGAGAGGCTGACCTAAAAAATCTTTAACTGGGACAGAGCACATAATTATACATGGTCAAAACATATCAGAACAATATTCTCTAACTTAAACTTGCAATATATTTTTTAGAAATAACCTACAGTGTAACACAAACTTAATTAAGCAAAAGTTACTTCAGAATTATACAGATGAATGGGAGGTAGATATTTGGAATAAAGCAAAGCCTAGAACCTATATGTCCCGATTAAATCAGGATACTACACAGAACCATACATTATCTGTAATCTAAAAAGAATACAAAGTTCTCTATGTGCTCAATGGAGAACAAGTTCCTTGCCTCTGGCGATTGAGGTGGGCAGATTTATTGGTTTACCTGAAGAGCAACGCTTGTTGAAGATGAATTTAATTTTGTGTTTCATTGTACTAGGTATGGTGAACTAAGAAGTGTTCTATTGGAAAGGATGCAAATAAGAAATCCTGATTTGTTTTGGTCCTGCGAGGGGGATATGTTGAGGTGGCTTTTTAATGAGGAAGTTTTTGTTTTGGGTAGGATTTTAGAGGGAGCTTGGAAGAGAAGAATGACATAATAATAATAATATCATGACAAAAGAATGGTGTAGGCTGGTACAAATTTTGCTGGTTGGTTCTGTATGTGATTTAGATTTTGCTTGTGATTCTGTAAACAACTCTGAGCCTGTTCTGATGCGATTCTGTATGTGATCACCCTGGATCTATATATGTGATGTACTGTATGGTACCCTTTGATTGTTAAAAAATGGTTACTAGTGTCTTATAAGTCCATATGGGCTGGGCACCCTGAAGAGGTGCTGGACACTTAAATAAATTATATCTATCTATATATCTATAAAAAAATACTTCTGAAGTGTAGTTAAAATAAAATACAAATTATATTTATTTATATGTCATTGGGCAGCACCACCAGGCTTGGCTGATGTTGTTTGGGTTGAGCCAGTGATATTGATCTTTGCATTTTAAGCAGCTTTGTCATATGTACTTGAAATTTCTTCACAGACAGCCAAGGGCTGAGTGTTTTTCAGTGCCATTTGATCATAGAGGCTCAACAAATGTAGCATTTTTTTATTATTTTGTTTTCCATATTTCACTGATTTCTGTCCTCTTTAAGGAAGATGGTGTCAGGCAAACCCCAAGCTGCTTATCAATATACAATCAGCTAGCCTATTCAAAATTTTTTATGGGAGGTCTTAAATAAATTAATATCAATACAGTGCAGTATAAAATAAGTTTATACAATCACTTTAATCTCTGTAGATATTATGTTTTCCAAAACCGGAATGGACGCAATAGCAGGACTCGGAGACAGACTTGGGCAAAAACTCCGGCAGGAGTATATTTAACAATGACAAGAGAAATAAACAAGCCAACAGGGAACTAGTGACAGTCAGGATACAAGGTTGGGTGAGTTAAGTGGAACAGGACAGGAGATGAGTAGCAGCAGTGGGTAGGATGCGGGTTGACTGGAATCGGTGAAGCAGGTTGGACGGACAAACTGAAAATAGACTTGAAAGCGATTAGTAACAATTGCAACAAGGGCCGAGTATCATGATAAGACAAACGGAATGAACTGGCAACAAACATGACAAAGAAGGCGGTATAAATAGGGAAATAGCAGGTGAAGTGTGAGATCAGTAATGAGTGCGGGCGTGCGGAATGTCGGTGAGTGTAATGAGAGTGCGTGCAGAATGTGAGTGGGCCATGCGAGTGATTGGCTGTGAGCTGATTGGGGAGACAATGAGGAAACGAGTATGAAAATCACGTCCAGCCTTTAAGACACAAAGAGACAAATGAGGTAAAAAGAAAGACATGACATGGAAAAAGAGGAATGGGGAAAACAAGGAGAGCGGAAGGGAGGTGGAAAGGAAGGGAACCAGCGGACATCATTGTCTTTGAAATTAAATGTTTTTAAATTGGACCAAACAAACATTTCCTCTATTTTTCAGGATTCTGCATGCTGCATGAGAAGCTTATATCATATCCAAGACATATTGTTATTTGGACAGCTCAGCAGTGATGCAGGGTGGGTATCAAAGCCCA
This sequence comes from Ilyophis sp. 1 JC-2022, assembly GCA_022702515.1. Lineage (NCBI taxonomy): Eukaryota > Metazoa > Chordata > Actinopteri > Anguilliformes > Synaphobranchidae > Ilyophis > Ilyophis sp. 1 JC-2022. The sequence continues at coordinate 90,832,409 of CM040406.1, read as the reverse complement.
GTTTATGAGCAATAAAGCTGAGCTGTATCAGTATAAAAAATTGCTTTTGAATAGTTCCATTCCAAAATGTGATGTATCTATTTGCATACATTTTGGCTATTTGACATTTATTATTCAAGATAGGAATACTTGAGAATGAGCATATTTTTCTTATTTTAACATGGGAAAATTCAATTATATAACCCTAGTTATTTCAAAGAGGTTTATTTTATAGCAGCCAACCATCCTTTTTAAAAAAAAAACACAGTATCCATTTTACTTGCTCTCTCCTTAACATAGTGATAAAATTCAATTGTAGGTGTTTTTTAAATAAATAGCTTGTATCTTAAGATTTAAGAGCAAAGCCATATGTAAGCTTGCATTTTGGAAAACAGTTTATGACACATTGCGTAAAACATCTTGTCCTTGAATCCCATTTTTTTTGCATATGATTTGCTTTTAATATATGTCCATTGTTTGCATACAGACACCAATGGGACAGTTTGCAACAGTTCAATATTTTCATTTCTTGAGGATGACAATAAAAAGTATAGTTCGATGTTGATTAATAATGGGCCAAACACTGACACTTGGGAACCCCAGTAGTGACTGGTTTTGGTGAGGAGAACGTGATAGTAAGTGATAACCTGAAGCTGAATTCAGATCCAACAGTAAAGAGAGGGCTAGCAGGTGTGCATAAATTGGTAGTACGGGTGCCTGGGACTACAATTATTTTGTCCCAGACTACCAAACTGTGATGCTTCAAAGTCCAGGAGAATACCATCAAATTTTCTTGGCTTTGGATGAAAATAGTCTACAGTAAAAACTGAAATCCGATAGGTGGGAAAAAATGAGTTATTTCTGTTACATTGTTACATCCTGTACATTGGTAGGCAGGAGCTGGCATGAAGCACTGACTAGTATTTTGTGCTGTTTCTGATCTTTAATTTCCTTATCTTACCATAATACATTTTTTAAATGTGACATTCACAGAAGCTTTCAAGGTTAGAAAGTCGTGGGTCATGGGTTTTTTTTGGGTTCTTTTGTCTTTTTACTTTTAGCAGCAAGCTACAGTATGATTAATTAGTTGTTATTGTATCTAAATGAAATGTGAGGAGTGTGAGCACCATTACCGCTAACTTCATAGCTAACATTAACTTAGACTATTAACACTTACCAGAACAACCAGAAGACTGGTGGAGTTGCTATTGTAATAGCAAACAGCTAGCTTAGCAAGCTACCTTGCCAAATACAATATGTTAATTGAACTGAATGACAATTATTGCGAAGAAATATATATAGCTGGATATTTACTGAAACAATTCTAATTAAATACCTTGCTTGAGGGATAAACAGAATATATCTGTGATAATGAAAAAATGGACTGGGCCACCAGATTTGGCTGCTTGGCTATGTGGATTTATGAGTTGTCTATCCCTGGTTAGATGCATGTTCATTACTTCCAAGGTGGGACCCTGTTAACCTTTAAGGAACATATTAATGAAACTTGTATTATATAACTGAAAATTTCAATAGAAAAGTCAGCATGCAAGTGAACATAAGCCTTTAAAAATTGAAATTAATTGTTGCATTTAAAAAAATCCTGTTTAGATTCCAGTCTAATAAGTTTTTTTTCTTCAGAATAATACATATTTTCAGCACACATCTATGTTGACACAAGAGCTCCTGGAGACATTGTTGGTGAGGACATTTGAAATATAAAAAATGTAAATCCAAAGATTGAGAATCCTTTCATTACAAAAAATATTGTCAAAACATGTTAAACTGTGTCTTTTCACCAAACAACTGCTTTGATTATCACATTATAATAAAACTGAGGTAAACGTTTGATGGATGCAAACATCAAAACATATCACATATTTTTGTTTATCAATTATAGCACATGTTTAGAAATGCAATGCTTAGTAGTCATCATCAAAAGAAGCTTTGACCTCTTCCATTCATCCTGCAAAGTATGCATGTTCTGATATGACACCGTGGAGAAGATGGGTGTAATTTCTCATTAAACTAAGGCCCAACACACTCAACTTTGATTCGACTCACATCACACGGAGCTCCAAGGCCCATCAGAATGAAATATGATGAGTTTTTTTCTGAATACACCATTTGCACTCCCATACAAATGTGATCGTTTTTTAAACCTGTGAATGCAACCATATAGGGACTCTTTGATCTAAGCATACCTGAGGGGACTATTCCTCTTTCATTTCTGCTGACTGTTTTAACATTTGTTTTTAAATTTAACTGTTAGAGTGCCTGTGTCTGTGGTTTAAAAATTGTAATTCACAGATGCCACCAAAACGAATGCTATTTTTTGGTAAAGAATGCAATTTTTTTTCAGTAAAAGGTTAAGAATAAAAACCAAGATCATGTTCTGGATTGTACACTTTTTTATTTTCTCCCTGAGCAAGGACGATTAAAATCCCCCTTATCGTTATTGCAGGTAAACCTGGTCTGTCATCAGCATTTTAACAACATGTTTTGCTGGAAGTGTGTTTGACCCAGGACTCAATCTGCTGATCCTCTTCTCTCCCACTTTAATCCCATGAGCCTTGAGGAGATGATGTCGTCACAACCTCCTGGTCTGTGGTGTTATGGAGTTCATTCCATCCAGGATAAGGTGCTGGTAGCCAGTTAATTTAAGCAGGTGTTGTTGGGGTGTGGGAGGAATCCAAGGTGCACAAGGAAAGATCACTTGTACAAGGAAATACGCGCAAACTGCTCAGCCCTAGGTTCAAGCCACCGCATCATCTGAAATCCATAATGTGTGGAGAGAAAGAGAAAGGTTACATAAGTCTGACAAAACCCTCAATTTGAGATAAACGATTTAAACAGGCTTAGCTTCCATCAGATTTTTTTTCCAGTTTATCTTTGTTTTGATATTTTCATCATATTACAGAGATATTGTGAATTCATTTTTGTTATGAGGCATGATGGACATTTTAAAATACTGTGACCATCCAATAATATGTTCAACGGATGATTTAAAGACTTTACTGACTCATAATATGTACACACTACCCGGGCAGGACAAAACCAATTGTCCACCAATGTGGGCTTGTGATCATAGCCAGATAGGTCACTCTCTTTAGGCTATGGACTTTATTCACACAGCGGCCATCTTGAAATCGAATGTGTGGCTGAGGTGGGAAAATCCCGAAGGGAATGTCAACAACAATGGCTTGGACTACCACCCTCGATCTCTTGCTGAAATTTGCTGTTAGTATGAAATTCGCTGTTAGTAAACCTGGGCCAACAAGGGGTCCTGGGTGCCAAGAGCTGTGTCGCTGAAGGTAATTGGTTTGAGGGCTACCTCCTGGCAGACAAGTCAAAGTGAACTTGCAGCATGGGGCAAATGCTTCACTCTGTCTATAGGCTACTTGACTTGTGATTGTGTTTTGATCGCATTGTTTGTTACTTTGTGTGTTAATGTTAGGTTATCCAATGCAAGGGTTTTACAGTCAGGAGCGAGGCGGGTAGTGTTGTGAGATAATTTTGCTCAATGTTAAAAAACGAGACCCCATACATGGTTCAGGTAGCTGGTTAGTAGAGAAAAGTGCTCATGTTCAGTCTGCCCAGTTTGCATTTCAGCATTTCAGCTTGCTAAACCTTTCTCTCCTGGAGTCCTGAACATTATCGTTTTTTTCAAAGTAATCTATCATTTATCTCAATAACCTTTAAAAGCCTCTCCAATGTCACACATCGTGGTTTTGCACTCAATTCATTACAAACCCTGTATCAAGATAATTGGAAGCAATCTAAGCAAAATGGTCAGAATCTAAGCAAAATGGTCAGAATCTGTCCAGAACTTCAGGACTTTCCGGAAGTGTATCTTCTATCACAGATATTAACAAGATATGAGTCATGGAGTCTACTTTTAAACTTTTCATTATGTAACCTATGATTTACATACAATGTGATGAAATAGGACAGTTTTGATGGCCTCCTTTGGGACAGGGGCTACCACTGCCTGCCCTTTCTGATGGCACCCTACACTGCCCCTGAGGCTGGAGCACAAGCCCCCTTTAACTTTGCCCTAGCAAGACATGAGCCGGGGTGCAGATGACAATCGGGATCCTGCAGGCCCAGCTCCAGTGCCTGCGTGAGCTCAGAGTGTCACCAGAGCGGGCATGTGCTGTACTACATGATCCAATCCACCACATTTAGATCACACAGATGGCAGGCTCCTAGCGTTGCAAATAGCTCCACAACAAAATCTTTTTTTTTTTTTTTAAGATAAAATGGTGCTGTGGTTCCTCTGTATTTCCTGCAAATAAAATGACAAAAAGCTAATTTTACATAATTTAACAATGAAGAAATGTATGTCCTGTGTGTCATGTGCTAACCTTGCTGGTGTTCTAATAATGCTATTTCAAGCAAGGTTTTTCACATTTTTGATCTCCAGGTTGGTCTTAGCCTTTTTTTGTCAAAATTTATTTAGGATACAGTATGCAAGGCAACCCGTAGACTACTTGCATCCAACTTATTAAATGTTTAAATAAGCAGCTAAGAAAATAATAATAAGTATAATAAAGCTTTTTTTCCTTTGCTACTGTTGAGGTATTTATTTTTTTATTGAATATATGTAGGTATGCTGTAATGATCATCTTTTGTTCAATGGGTGTGAAATTTTTTTTCAATTCTCAGCATCAGAATCCATGTTGAATAATTTTTTCTGTGTCGGATTGGAAATGTTTTTTTAAGTTCACCATGAACATGCATGGTTTGGGCTTAACCTACCAAGCATATTTTGAGCGTAAAGTAAGGAGCAAGGTTCAAAGAGGCTGAACTTAGCCTCTTCGTTAATTATAGGTGTTTCTTGGGCGTAACATGCAATCAGTGTCATCTCCCATTCCCTTTAAAAGCCACCTGCGTTTGCACATTGGCGGATTTAATTAAGACTGCAAAAAGAACGATTTACAGCTGGCGAAACAGATCTGCTCGTGCGAAGGGTAAAATGTGCAAGCAAGGAATATATAGGTCAATATTACGATCAATGTTATTTGTACAAACCATTATGACGTGTTTTAATACACACAATAATAATCTTAAACATTAGGGTTTAACACCGGCACGGGTTCCCAGTAATTCCCTACCAGACTGTTTCCCATTTCTCTGAAAAATAATGGGAAAACAGGAAATATTTTCAATTAGCTTACACCAGGGCTGTTATTTTGCTAAATATATGCGGTTTAATTTTGTTATAACACCTGTAACAGCTGAGCATAAACTACCAGAATATGCCTTTTTTTTTTTACAAATTTAGTTTGTTACAATGAAGCTGATGAGGCTGTTCTCACAGCAGACAGATCACAGGCGATGAATTTCTGCTAGTGAAGTTCAAGCTTCATCCGAAGTTCATATTACGTGCATTCTAATATTGCTTCATAGCATAAATAGTGTTGTTTGGCCTTAATGATGACACTAACTACATTTAAGTTATCAGGTTGGGAACCCATAGGTTTATGCATATTTTTTCTAGTTTAATATTGTCCTGCCTATGGAAATATGACTGGTAGCTTAATGTCTTAAAACAATCCCACTTTCCCGCGATTCCAGGGACAACGTGTGTCTATTCCGGGAGAGAAAATGTTTTATTTTGAGGAAAAATATTAATCTCCATTTCACATTGTAATCTTGATATTTTTATGCATGTTTGTGCACGCCCCTATTTGTGTAACAGACAGGAGGGTGTATGTGCGTTGTGCACACGCCTATGTAGACGCATGTTACTATCCTAATATTACGCAGTTAAAATAACATTGAAACAACTGCGACATGACTTAAGACCAGGTTTGTGGTGGTTTTAGTGCAAGCACAGGTGTGTTATCATTCACCAAGGACATCCTCATATTGGACATTTCTAGCTGGGGAGGGCATTGCAATTCACTCCGTTCACTCATATTTTGAGAATTTTCAAGGATCGCATGGGATGAATTATGTTTTTATCTCCCTTTTAAGTCATGTTCAATTCAAAAACTTTGTATAGCAAAAGAAAGGGCTTATTTATAATAAGGAGCAGAAAGGGAGAACAAGTAGAACACTTCCATTATACGGGAAGAAAATAGCCTGTTTTGTAGAGGGGAGCTGTACAGTTACGCTTGCACTTCGGGTTAAGAACCTTGGCTCTGGCTCTAATGTTATTGCTCTCAAACTGTAAATAGTTCTGGGAGTTCAAAGTTATTAACCAGATTCATTGTTTGACCTTAGGGCCATAGTGCTTACTGTATAGTTCCCAGTTTAAACAAACTCTTGAGGGATCTTGGCATTTTCTTTAATCAAGTGGTTCTTTGTGTGTTTTGAATTGAAGCGAAATGAAAACGTAGCCGTCAAACGGAAAAGTTATTATTCTCGTGTTGTGATAATGAGGAGATGAAAGGAACAGCCCTCATTATATTGTGGGCAATGTCTTCCATGCGGAACTCATAACCTTGACCTTCACAGCAAAATGGCAAAACTTTGCGACAAGAGACAGGATTAGTTGTGTGAAAGACTGGGTACATTACATGTGTAACTAATGAAGCTCTAGGGAGTGACACCGCTGCAGACTCACTTAAATATTAAGCTCTGCTGCAATAAGCCCCCTTCAGAAGATGAATATGCATTGGTATTTGAGTCTTACACCACCAATGTACCCTGTGCACTTTTTGTGAGGCAAAACCACAGGCACAGTGCTCCAACAAGTGACACAATTATCTTACTGTGGAAAGACCAGGGTCCCTTGCACAGAACTAATTGAGCTCTTATCTCGGCTCAGGGGGTGGCATGTCTGGCTGTCTGGACCCATGCACGTGTTCTACTACATGATACATTGATAGAAACTACAAAATGAGCTCTAATGAAACCTCAATACGCTTCAGGCTCTGAAGATAGCTGGGCATTTGAATCTTGATCATGTCATCATAGTGTGACCCTGAAGCAAGCTAGTGAATCAGAATGAGGTCAATGGTATAATCATACAACACACTCTGCTGTTGCCTGGCGCTCTCCGGTAGTAGATGAGCTGATTACCCATTTGACCACTTGTCCATGACCTAACTGTTAGGATTTGACAATCAGGGCACTGAAACTCTTGTTATATCAAACTGACCCAGCGATTCTTTTTCGGATGAAGCTGAATTTATAATCATCACATTTTATGATAATCACAATCCTGGCCACTAATCAGTCACAAAAGGGAAGCAAAGAGTGCAAGAGAAGTTCACATTGAGATGCTTCCGTTTTTGACAGCAGCAATCGACTATCATGTGCTTTCCGTATCTTCTTCAGGGAGAGTGTGTGCTGCGTTAAGCAGAACCTCTGTGCTGGCGCACTCATTGTGCATGAGCAACTCAGAAGCAGCAGGCAAGTGCAATCCTTAGGGGTCAGCGACCACTCGATATCAATGGAAAAAGAAACAATTTCCAACACAGTTTTAGGCCATTTCAGGACAGTTCCTATGGATAAGCAGTACATCGAAACCAGTCTCAGTATAGTTTTTTTTCTCCAAACTATATTACAGATGTGCATGTATGTATTGTGGCCAGAGCAGCACTTGGTGTGCTGAATTAGGAGATTACTAGAGTGCTTGTTTTAAAAAAAGACCACTCATAAATTACTGGCCAATTTCCATATAATAACTGGAAATAATGCTCTGATAATTTCACATAGTGGCTAAAAAATGAATTATAAGTTATTCCAGTTTTTAAAAATACATATTTTGGTATATAGCATGCTGCTACAGCTTGTGCTACCCCCACTGTTCCACTTGCCTTTCGGACTTGGGAAGATCAGGCAGGGGTGGGACCTCTCCCAGAGAGACAGGAAACAGGAAATGGGAGACAATGCTGGGACACTCTTACAGTGTTTTTGTGAAAACACAATATGTGAAGGATCATGCGTGATTGTAATTACCCAGCTCTCTCAGAGAATCGGCTGCATTTGGCTCCAAGCTCTGCTTCCTGCTGGGGCTTGTGAGTGGAATAAAACAATAATGCCGTTGGTGTGACTCCAAGTACAGTGAAAAATGAGGGCTCAGAACAGCTAAAAGTTCATGAAAACAGTACATGGGCTTGAAACGGAAAGCTTGTCCTCCACTTTTTTGTTTACCAGCCTGAAAATAACTTATTTTCTCAAGCCACGGGTTAGCATGAAATGTTACTGTAGTTTGACATGAAAGAAAATGTCTGCCGATTTATTTCGGTCTTATCATACCTTTCCTTTTCCCTGCGCATTGTCTTCTCAAAATTAATCACGCCTAACTGTTACATAATCATCCCAGTGTTAAGTTGTGGTGAAATTCAGCATTGAGATTTTAATGTTGTGGCTGGAATATGATGTGTCAGATGATTCATTCTAAATGTTCCTTCTATAGTTAGTTACATTGGTATCGTATATTAAATGAAAATGAGGAAATTAATCTGTCATTGAAATTACCATGTTTTCAAAGTGCCTAGTACCATGTTTTTAAAGTCCTTTTATGCTTACCGTAATTCTGCTCTCCCCAGTTAAGACTATTGGTCTTGATGGTGTCATAGCTTTATGTATTAATGCAAGGACAAACAATATACACCATATATTTATAGGTACGGAGTAATCAGGCAGAAATATGTATGTAAATGTATATTGCTTTGAAATCTGCTATTTGAAATTAATTCTCAACCTGGCTCTTTTAATCTGCTACCTAATCATCCCCCAGTTTATTTGGCAAAAATGAAGCTTGTTTTCTCCCTCTCCACCTCAGCTGATGTGTGGTGAGCATTCTGGCACAAAATGGCTGCCTTTGCATCACCCAGGTGGGTGCTACACATTAGTGGTGGTTGAGGCGAGTTTCCCCCTCATCGTTGTAAAGCAGTTTGAGTGTGAGAAAGGCACTATGTAAGACATTATCATTATCGTTATCATAATGGGATTGGTATACTACCATACTGCCAGCACCCCTACAAAATATAATTTGTGAGCAAACTCATGAATCAAGTCATTCTATGAGAGATATGTTTTATTGAATGTTATAGTTCAATTTGGCCTACGTTTAATTGTTTTATTATTAGATTTTATTTTCACTTGCAGCTTTTCAAGTGTGTTTTTTATACATTAACGTGAGGTATGATTTGTTGGGTGAAAAAAGACATTGTGCACAAGTATAACTACAATCTAACAAGTATATTTACCCTGTGGGAAATTAAATGTTCAATATTTGTGGTAATAACAGGTCTGCTGCAGTTCACAGCATAAAAAGTTACATTGCCCAATCTCTTTGGTTGTCAGAGTTGGACGTTGTTCTGACATCATGGCAACAAAAACCTGTCATGGAAAGCCCTGGATTTTGAGAAGAGGAAAATGAGAGGCTGTTAGAGAAAGTTCTATTGGGCTGAGAAAATGAAGGGACTGCCCTGACTGCACAATACTTCCAATCAGTGACCACATTTACATTACAGGCATTTAGCTGATGCTCTTATCCAGAGCGACTTACACAATTTTTTTTAGCATTGTTTACATATTATCCATTTATACAGCTGGATATATACTGAAGCGATTCAGGTTAAGTACCTTGCTCAAGGGTATAACGGCAGTGTCCTACCTGGGAATCGAACCTGCAACCTTTCGGTTACAAGGCCAGTTCCTTAACCATTATACTACACTACACTTTACATGCGCATCATTAAGCCAATCTTATTCAGAAAACTCAAGTATTCTGGTTACGATATACCTTATACCTTATAAATGTGATTAAATGTGTTTACCCTCTTCATACAGAGGCTTAATTGTTCCCATTTTCGTCTGTTTTGTACCATCTGTTTTGTACCATGTTACACAAACACCAATAATGGCTTAAATTAAAGAGGACCTTTGTACCATTTACTATCATGCCTTAAATTAATTTATTTTCATAATTCATATGTAAATTATGGGCAGTGAATACACAACCACCAGTGAAAAACAAAGTTCCACCACTCTAGTTTACAGTGAACCCCTGAGAGTCAAATATGTGTATAAGGTAAAGCTTTAGAATGTCTGGTTCCCAAGCTTCTTGTCTGCACGTGCACAAAATATTCAATTCATATGTATTACTGCTGAAGTCCCATGAGGCAAGGTGTAGCTCGGTGTCCAAAAATTGCTAATTGTGCATCACAGTAATTCAGGAGATAGTTTTTCAACAGATAAATTATTTGACTGGTTGGAAATATATTTACATCTATATATTTTTTTTTTGCATTGCATTTCTTTTAGATGCAAACTTTTTGCAAAAGACGAGGGGAATGGTTATAGATATCCAAAAACCTATCCAAACCCATGAAGCCCCATGCATGAAAACCTATGCAAAGCTATCCAAACATGAACACAGCTTTATTTTCCATTTGAAGCACATTATTACGTTCTATGAGGGGAATGACCTTTAGATAATCAATTTCTTTGTCTCCCAGTTTAGTTTCCAGTGTCAAAAATGCCCAGCACAGCCCCGTTCTGGTCATGAAAGGTAATTTATTACCAACGAGTCAGACTAGCAATATATGAGAACATTACATTTCCCCCATTTACAGGGTCATATGACTACGACTACCTCCTATATAACCATATGCCAGCCCATGGATTACTATACGGGACAACTAGCTGCCATGTCATCCATTTATGTCTCTATATTAGCTATGCTGGTTCACCCAACATAATGAATGGCTAGGCCACACATGGTAGCTTCTACTATAGTGTAGTATAAACTTCGAGTAATGTTACAATCTAGCCATAATAGATTGACAGCTCACCACCATTGTCATTACTTATGTTATGAAAATCCAATTCACAGGTATTTTTTCCCACAGACTCCTCATACTTTATCATTGAGCCTTACTCAGGCTTCGCTTACAGCTAATACCTAATAGATTGCTAGACTAAACTAAACTAAACCAGAATAAGACAGACTACAGTACCTCAGCGCCATTACTGTAAAGCTCTGTGACATCATAAACAATATAACACAAACTAACTAGCCTTTCTGTGGCTAGCTATCTATACTACTATGAATAAAACACTGTAAAACACACACACACACACACACACACTTTGTACACACGGCAACACTTGGCTATGGAATCCATGCTTTCTGCTTCAGATGAACAACTACAGGACAACAACAGAAATCAGCAGCCTCAAGCGGAATTTTTTTTTGTCGTTTTACAAACGAAACAATTTCTCATCGGTGGTAACTATGCGATGCCTATAACTTGCTTTTGTGGAGAAAACCAGAGAAGCAGACGCTTGTTGACACGTGTTGTTTTGAAATACGCTTATGACACGCACAGCTCTGACAATTGCTCCCAACTGTTCCATGACCTATATTATACCTCTTTGGAAGGCTTAGAATGTGTTCTTTTTGGATATTAAAGTTGTCAGTCAATTACAGTTAGTTTCAAGATATTACTATTCCCAATGTGAATTGCATACTGTTATGCAGACATATTTTTTTGATTTATCCTGTGTTGAAACTTACACTGTACACCATATATAAGCAGAAAAGGCAGAAAATAACTACATCATCTTAGAGGACATAGGCTATCTGGCTTTAGTAATGCAGGTTAGGTTATGATTTTATGCCATATGAGAGATTTTCATAGCAGAAGGAAATTATGTGATGACGACAGAAATTCACCCTAATCAGTGAGCAGGCAAAATAACAGTTTAATTGACCTATATCCAGGACCTAATATGTTTTTTATTATTGCTGTGATAGTATACGATTTACTGGTGGTGAAAGAAGAACTAAATATAAAAAAACTCCTAAATATATTTAATTGTGCAGTATCTTCAACCTGATTCGCTCTCATGTTGATCACACTGTAGAGTGGTCGATATACTTTTATGAAATACGGAAGAACGGTGGCACGTAGGAACTTCTTATTTTGCCAGATAACAGCCCAACTAGCGCTAATGAAGTCGATATGCTTTTTTCCATGATACCACGCTTTCTGACATGGTACAGTAGAATGTTTGTGATGTAGACCCCAGGGTCTACGCCACTAGGGGGCCTGAGCAAAGGGGTTAAAACAGTTTAACGCGTTAGCCATTAAGGTTTTCAACGTTTTAACATTGAATGCCATAGTTTTAAGACAAAACAATACCAGAAGTTCACTCACAGCTAATTGTAAACACTTCATGCACATGGAAGAATTATTAGTAGTGGGAGCAAATCATTAACTTCGCTCAACAATGAATACACTGTGTGTAAGCTACAGTGTCATTTAATGTATGGTGTGAATCCACAAGGTGGTTGTTGCAGGTGGCTAAGGTTACATAATATTGTGGTAAAAGCAACCATGAAATGGTAAAAACTAAAAAACAAAATGTCTTTCAATGCAGAATTCTTTACTTGGTTACATCTTTTGAATGGTTCACTCTATAATTGTAATTTTAGAGTCCTGTTAGCTGGGCCTTTGGACCTTTTTTATTGTCACACAGGGGTTAAATTGGATGAATCTAAATGAATTCAGAAGAAATTAGTGATGTCTGATGTATGTCATTCTAACTTTATTTTCTGTAGATATATATAATTATAGCTCTGGAATATGGCTTGCTTATAAGATATGGCACATTAATAAAATAATTATTTGTATGTATTATTGAAAATTGAATGAAAGTGGGTGCATTAGAGAATTAAGTACTGCTTGTGTGTTTATGTGACAGAAGCTCTCTAATCCTGTGTTTAAATGTTTGAGATCTGTCATTCTAATTGGTTGTGATCCTCATCACTGACACACTTAACACAGCCATAGCTCTTTTGGTTCTTGGATTTTACCCTGGAGACGATTTCAGCCCATGGTGGGTGGCTTGTCACGCCTAGCATGATTATAAAGAGACAGAAGCCAGGTTCACTGTTGTATCAGAAGATAAGGATTATACACAATGGCACTTGCTGCCACCCCAAACCAAGGCTTTCTGTTTTTGTGTGTATGAGTGTGTGGGAGGTTATGCTCAATGTAATAAGACACAGCGAGATTGTTTGTTGTTAACTATAGTCAAAATGGCGGAAATGCTTGTGCTGCTCGAAGTGGCAAAAGAGTTATAAACCCTATGGAAGAGAGACAAGAAGTATTTGCATAATTAATCAGGGATACTCTCTTTTTTATTATTAAATATCACAAAGGACAAAAATAAAAGTACAAACGCAAAAAATGAATCTACTAATTAAGCACTGTTTAACTGATTGCAAAAATTAATAAATTAATGAATCGATTGACAAGAAAAGAGATTTCAAAAAAGTTTGTTCAATTTGTGCTGTGTGCCTGTAAAATGCTGTTGTGTAGAAGGCCAGAGGAAGTATGTTTTATGAAGTACATGCTGACGTGTTTTTGTAATTGACCATAGATGATTAATACACAATCAATCATAACGATCCAGCCATCAGGATCCAGGCCTTGATTTATCATGCTTGAAAACAAATGGCCGACACACATAATACCACATGGTAATATTGACCTTTCTGCAGCACGTCGTCAGCACCAGGCTCATTATGATAAGCCTCTCGATCAGGGGACAAGGTGTGACAGAGAGCTTCATTACACGCTACCCAGAATCCTCAGGGAGAGAGAACGCAATGTCCATCATTAGCGCAGACTTCAAAAACCTATCCTCTCCTCTCATATTGTGTGTCTTGAAAACTGACATTGTGTTATATAGAAGCCTCTTTCCATTTGACACATTTCTCATTAATCAGGGGCCACCAAACTCCTAATGTTGTGCAAGTGACACTTGCAGAAATGTGTTGTACAATGAGATGGGCTGCTTTGAGTTTCCACTGAATCAGCTGCAAAGCAAAGCAACCAAGCAACTATCAGTCTAGGTGCTCTCCTAGGAGTTCCACTTTGCCACTCTGAACAGGTCTAGAACCTCACCTGGCATGCCAAACCATGTTGTACGATATCGGAATAAGTATGGTCTTGGGAGGCATCATTGAACACTATTGTTAACAGAAATATTTAATGTGCATGTTCACCAGCCAAACCAGCCATATAGTGCTAACAATATGTAAATATGGGAGTCATAAAAGGGCTTTCTTGTACAGTTTGCTTGCTATCTAACAACTTTAATTCAACTGACTCCAAATGCACTGAGACATTCCTGTAGCTATGTCGCTAACATTAAGCCTGCTCTGGCTGAGTCCTGACAGTCAGCCAGTTCATTTGACAATCTTAAATAACCAATGTTTTTGAATTACAGTAAAAAAAAATACACTAAGATGCTTGTACAGATAGGACAGACTGGTCCGAACATCAGTAATGAAGCTCACTTAGCTAATGTGTAATGGACTGAGTTTGGGCTATTGCATTGGGGTTCTCATGGAGTGACTTGACTAAATGCAGATAATTCACTTGACATATAGTCTAGCTAATTCTTGTTAGCTAGATTGCTACATTACAATAATTTACTGATGTTGTTTAGACATTTGTGTACATAAATTCCAAACATTTGTGTACATAAATTATCAGTCCATGAAGCGGTTCTTCATTGGAAAAAATGTAGACATATGTTCAATTCAAAATGTTCAATAGGTATTAACACCAATGTAAAGGTCAGTCCCTTCATTACTGGATCATTTTTCTTCCACATGCCTCTTCATCAGTAATCCACACCACATAGGCTACTGGTGTTTTACTAGCTGGTGTTTTAATGCATTGTGTGAATTAATCTTAATTATTTCACACATTCTAACCGCCACACTTACCCCCAGTTCTCACCAATCAGCCATCAGGGGATAATATTCTTATCATTATGTGACAGCACTGGGGTGCCACTGTGATTTCTGTTCCTCACACGTTCATTTGTTTACTGGGAAGGGTGACCTTCCCCTGCGGGGTCTCTGTTTCTCCACAAACTGATCACAGCCCTACAGTACATAATACAGATGTGCTCTGTTCTCTTCTGTTAGAAATATTCAGACCGTGTAGCACAGATCAGCAGGAATGGGACACTTTGATCTGGATGAATCGCCAAATGCTGAGTTTTAAATATTGAGAAATGCAGTCTTTGGATGAAAAAGTTTATGATGGGGAAAAGAAATCTCATAAAATGTTCCGGCAGGGGGAAATTAGGAGATGTGAAGCGTCCTGATCGGTGCTGGCACCTTGAAGCCAAGCCTCCTATCGCCTTCTTAGACGCCGTGATTTCAACCCGTTCATGTGTGTCTGCAGGCTCTCTCTCAGCTCATGGATCTGTCTTCAGGCCCTTGAATAAAATTCCCTCATCGCTCCATAACATTTCTTATTCACTTTGCAAATGCTCACTCTGAGTTTGTGTGTATGGGAAGATAAACAAAAGAGATACTGTCAACACAAATTTTACTTTAAGAAGACATCAAAGAGATCGGCTCCCTGCTCATACCCACCTATCTCTCCTTGTGTTCTGTAAGGGGAATTATTGTGCTATATGTGTGTCCTATATAACCCTCAAAAGATGTCAATGTGGATTCATAGCAATAGTCAATGATGTTCTATATTTCACACGCAAAGATTATTTGTCATTATGAAACAGCTTTCCAAAATTTAGAAGCAGATTCTGGTAGCACTGTTAGAAAAATCAATTATACTCAATGGGTGACTTATTATAATTTTTTAATTAAGTTATTAGTAATTATTGTGTTTGATTTTTCCTCATAGGATAATGAGGGGTGTGATTTGTTGGGTGACAAAAGCCATTGCACTGTACTGCACAATGACCTGTGCAAGGCCTAGCAGTTTTAACGGACTGCATTCCCATTAAGCTCCCAGACTCTTTGCAATGAGAGAGCATTAACGTGGCCCATTGATTATGAAGTGTGGTTACATATCACTGTAATAGCACTCTAACTGCAGATTAGTGTATTATGACTGCAATTATCCTGATGTAGTTTATAATGCTGTTAAACAGGATTCACAAGATGTATAAACTGCACTCCTCCTCGATCATTTCTCTCATCCCAACACTACAAGTGAGCAATACTGCTCAGTATCAACCAGTACCCTTGGGCAATGGTTAAAGTAGGCTACTTGACTTACAAGCAGTGGGCTATGGGTTAAAGTCACCAGTTTTGACAGATTTGCTACCATAACATTCAAAGCAATTTTATAAAAAGAATATCCATCATCCTTCAAAAAGAGGTCTCTTCAAAGGCTGGTCTGACTAAAAATAAAAGTCCACCAAAAGTCCTTGTTGCAGGCCTGCATGTGCCATTGACTATGGTGTGTACTCTGTACCTCCAACTCAATTATTCTCCTGAGGTTCATTTTTAAGTACTTATTGAATTTTTCCATAACATAAAGTGTCTGATTAATTTCAAGCTCCAGTTTGATGAAGGGAGTGTAAAATGAGGATCATAAAGTAAGCTATCAATAATCTCTTAGAGGGCAGCTTTATTGGGCTTTTTCAGTAAATGTGGTAGCTAAGGCGGAACAGAGTGGCACACTCAATTGCCATTCCCACTGCATTTATGATGGAGACCTGAACCTCTCTTCACTCATAACCTTTCAAAGACAGGGCAGATATGGCTGTTTCCTGTTTCCCTCCATTGTGTGCTTAAGGTTCTGTATGAACCAATCGGATGGGTTGGACAATGACTGGATGTCCTCTGCTTGCTTTAGAATACTGGCTCTTCAATTAGCTTTTTTACATTTGTTCAGTTTATTTTTTTTTTTATATTTTAATTTGATTTGATCAAAATGACTACATGACATGGGGCGGCTGTGGCTCAGGAGGTAGAGCGGGTTGTCCGCTGATCGCAGGGTTGGCGGTTCGATCCCCAGCTCCTCCTGTCCACATGTCGAAGTGTCCTTGGGCAAGACACTGAACCCCAAATTGCTCCCAATGAGCCGGCTAGCGCCTTGCATGGTGGCTGCTGCCATTGGTGAGTGAACGGGTGAGTGAGAGGCCATTGTAAATTGCTTTGGATAAAGGCGCTATATAAGTGCAGTCCATTTACCATTTACATGACGGTCTGGCAGTAACACTAACAAAGGAAATAATACATTAATTACATCATGGAATAAATTTGTGAATGTTTCATTTGAAGAAAAACAAAAAGAGGTTTGAGTATATCTTAAGATACACTTGAATCTTGAAAATATGATTTCACTTTATTTCAAACATAATACATCATAGCATGTAAAATATCTGAATGGGCCTGCATAAGAGATAGGCATGCTCTCTGTCAAGGGAATTGGTCTATAATCTGTAGATTCAGATTTTAATACATTTAAGCAAAAATGGGCTACATTTTAGATTGTTTTATTATATTTTTCCCCTGTAGTTCTATCAGGAAACTTTGCTATGGGGTCTCTAATATCTTTACAAATACTTTTAAATTGTGAAAGCAAGACCACTTATTTACTTTTCACCTGGCAGGTAGGTATGATCTACCTCGTTTTCATCTGGCAAAAACATGACTATTGATACGGTGGTTGCTCTAAACATGACTTGATCAAGCAGCCTAAATGTGTAAACTGTAATCACTGTGTTAACTCACTTTTCTCCATGTAATACCCTTTCTGACCTTCCTTTTAGCACGGTGGACAATCAGGATGAAGTAAAGGGCTCAGAGGCTCAAAGGAACCCCTTGTGTGGGCAGCATTAATGTTGAGAAGTTTCTGAGCTCATCCACGGATTCTACCAAGAATAGAAACTGGGCTTGAGAAAAAGAAGAGAGGAGGGGATTCATGACACTCCAGATCTCACGGAGCAGAATCTCATGGAAGGTGTCCCTTTGAGGGGAATGGGTGCTGCACACCAGCCCAAGGGAGAGAAGCGCAATCTCCACGCCCCGCGATGATGGCGGGGATCCTCGGGAGAATGAAGACCGCCGCCAGGGGCCAGCCCTGCCGCAGTCCCTCTCATGGCCAGATGAGGCGCCTGAAGGCTGGCTCTTACCCTCTCCTCTTCCCTTCGGTGATCAGCGGGCTGACTCCGCCCCTGCTCCCGAAGATCCCAACGCACCTGCCTTCCAGTGCGGGCAGCACCCCATCCCCTGCCAGTGAGTAGCCACAGTCTGCTTTGTCTACTCGTTTGTGTATAAATTAAATGCCCATAGCTTTTCCCAGTAACCGTAGTTGTTTGTAGAGGTTGCATTCTTTGATGCTGGTGACTTGATGCGGAATGACTTGTACTCTGTTTGAAAGCTGTTTTTAAACTATAGCAATGATAGATATATATGGTTGGTGCCTCATTGTTCCTACAATCATTGGGTCTCATTCATGAAACGTGAGCAGAACGAATTTGTATGTAAATCGTTCATATTAGCAAAATTGGCCCTATTTTGGCATTCATCAACGTTTTCGTAGCCTGAGATTGGATCGGATGTACTAACAAATTTTACACGTGCTCAAGACCACGTGTACCGTGTTCGTAAATTCAGAATGCCGCTAAATGTAGCTGTTGAGTGATAATTAGAATTTTTTTTTTTTAAATCTATGAACATAATTAGTCTCATAAGCACACTGAATTCTCCCAGTACTATTTAAAGTGGTAAGATTTAACTGCTAACTTATATGATGCTAAATATGCTATTTAAAACACACATTTGACCAGTGAACGAAATTTGCTTTAAATTACCTACAGGTCTGTAGCCAGCATGGCAATGGCTGACCTTGTGCTGTTGGAGAAGTTGGCTGCTTAGGAGAGAAACAAACGCATCTTTAAGATCACGCAAAATCTATTTGTTAGCTGAGAGTGATATATGGCTGGTTAGTAATTTTTATGAAATTGACAACCTGCCCAGCAATGTTATTGGTGCCGTAACTGTACTGCACAAACGTAGCCGCAAGGCTCCATCCGAAGATACGTTTGCAAAATATGAATAGAAAGGGCTGTCACATCTGTGCAGCTCATGTCATGTGAAATGTATTGCTCAAAGTCCTGGCTCGATTGCCTGCTGGGACCATAGACGGGTGGGACCCACAACGGCTTCAGTTGGCTGGCTTTAGTGGCTTATTGGTGTAGCTACGTCAAATTTACTGTGTCAGACAGTAAGTACGCCTACCTCTTTCCATCACTAGGGGATCAGGAATTCAAACCACCTCTTGCACGCACAGAACACCAACAAAATGTCAAAATTAATAAATGAAGCCTTGTGAGCTGACGGTGACCATACTAACCAATCAAACGTGAGCTTGACGTTCTTATCTTTAATGCTGATTTTAGATGAATAATTTTTGGTTAATATTAGCCTTACATCACTCCCTTTCGTGGCATTCCACTGTCACGTGACACAGAGAGCTAACGCGGTAACTAATGTTACCTGAAGAATAAAAATATCTATTACATATACTGTTGGTGCTCCTTACATTTTGGTGGGTGCTCCTACATTTTTGCTGGTGCTCCTAACTTTTTGAAGTTGGGAGCACCAGTGCTACCAAGTAAAAAAGTTAATTTCGAGCCCTGCATGTAGGCTACTTTACTATTTACTTTATGACACCGAAACGGACAATACTAAACTATTTATTTTCCATCTGCTAATAAAACTTAGATTTCAGTGTCGGAATAATTGTTTCTTTTGCTTTTTCTGGCCATTTTCAGTTTGTATGGAGCTTTAAATGGAAGTGACAGCCTCCATATAAGGCAATTAATGGGCGTGGATTCATGCTAATTGCAAGATAATGTGAGCGCGCTTCGTACGTGGATACGAAAAAATCTGCCTTTTCCACATGGTTTGATGAATCCGGTGTAATTTTTTGTACCAACTCGTTTCGTACGCACATATTTAGGAACGCTTCATGAATGAGGCCCATTGTGTCTCCACTTATATATAATTGCCCTTCAGATGTGCGATAGAGTGCTGAGGGCACTAGAATTACTACTAGTAAGTTTAAAGTTCAAAGTGTTTTTATTTATCAAGTGCACAGTATAACACAAGGTCATTCTGAACAATGAAATTCTTAGGACATGGCAAGCAACAACTATGTTGTAGGCATAAAAATATATGTATATATATATATATATATATATATAAACTCCTCAAAAAAAGTTTGGAAACGTTATTTCGGTCGATTATTCCTCCCCTTTAATAATACCAATTGGTATTGTATTTTATATCGTTGGAAAGCCTGATTAGTCACCTTTACAACGAGGTACAACTTGTAAGGATCATGCATTCGTGGAATGAGCAACACAGCTAACCGTGTGGGTAGCGGCCCAATAAAATGTGCCAAAATCCCCTGCAATATTCTTCTGTTGGTATTCACTCTCGTTTTGAGCTTCAAGTGCTGGCAGGTGTATGCCAGTCACAGATTGCGTGACACCTTTCAATGGGGGCAGTGTCATGGTGTGGGGCGGTATCTCTCTCACAGGCAAAACAGAACTTGTCATCATTGAAGGCAATCTCAATGCAGTGAGATATCGGAATGAGATTCTGGAGCCAGTGGCGATCCCATATCTCCAGAATCTGGGACCTAACTCCATCCTCCAGGATGACAACGCTCGCCCCCACAGAGCCAGGATCATCACAGAGTACCTCCAGAATTTGGGAGTGGAGAGGATGGAATGGCCTGCCGTGAGTCCAGACCTCAACCCAATTGAACACTTGTGGGATCAGCTTGGGCGTGCTGTACGTGCCAGAGTGACCAACGCAACCATGTTGGCTGACTTGCGACAAATCCTGGTTGAGGAATGGGATGCCATCCCACAGCAGTGTGTGACCAGGCTGGTGACCAGCATGAGGAGGAGGTGCCAAGCTGTTGTGGCTGCGTATGGATCTTCCACACGCTACTGAGGTCCCTGACAGTGTAAAATGAATAAAGTGTAAAAATGGCCAATATGTGTTGTTTTTTCCTTATTACTGTGGGAGAGTGCAATCATCCAGTCCACCAAGCAACTCAAAACGAGAGTGAATACCAACAGAAGAATATTGCAGGGGATTTTGGCACATTTTTTTGGGCCGCTACCCACACGGTTAGCTGTGTTGCTCATTCCACGAATGCACGATCCTTACAAGTTGTACCTTGTTGTAAAGGTGACTAATCAGGCTTTCCAACGATATAAAATACAATACCAATTGGTATTATTAAAGGGGAGGAATAATCGACCGAAATAACGTTTCCGAACTTTTTTTGAGGAGTGTATATTAAATTGTTAAATAGAGTCAAATAAGGGCAAGAATTATATAAATATACATAGCAGTAAAACACTAGCAGCAGGTCCAGATATGGACAGTAGGAGTAAGAGTATTAAATATTATAAATATAAAGTGTGGAGGTGCCGATAGATATGTACAATACATTTAATTAAATTATGGTGATGTACATTGAATGTACATAGGAAGTGCCTAGAGCATACAATGAGGTGAGATTAATGAGATTAATGTTGCTGGTTGAGAAGCCTGATGGCCTGAGAGAAAAAACTGTTTGTGAGTCTGGTAGTCCGTGCCCATATGCTCCGGTAACGTCTACCAGACGGCAGCAGTGAGAACAGTTCATAGCCTGGGTGGCTGTAGTCTTTTATGATTTTCTGTGCTTTCTTAAGGCATCGTGTGTGGTAGATGCCTTGCACAGAGGGGAGGTGGCAGCCAATGATGCGCTGTCTTCACCACCCTATGGAGGGCCTTGCCATCAGCAGCGGAGCAGCTGCCGTACCAGGTAGTAATGCAGCCAGTGAGAATGCTCTCAATGGTGCACCTGTAGAAGTTGGTGAGAGTTTTGGCAGACATGCCAAACTTCTTGAGTCTCCTCAGGAAGTATAGGCGCTTTTGGGCAGTTTTTTTCTGCCGCAACCGATTTCCTGGACCAGGAGAGGTCATCACTAATGAACACACTGAGGAACTTGAAGCAGGAGACTCTCTCAGGGTCAGTGCAGAGGAGTAGCGGTTACCCATTCTCACCACCTGGGGTCTGCCGTCAGGAAGTCCAGGATCAAGTTGCAAAGGGAGGTGTTAAGACCCAGGATCCTGAGCTGGGCACAATTGTGTTGAATGCTGAGCTGTAGTCTATAAACAGCATCCTCACGTATGTGTTACCCTTATCCAGGTGGGAGAGGGCGGTGTGCACTGTCAGGGTGATGGCGTCGTCCGTAGATCTGTTGGGACGGTATGTGAATTGAAGGGGGTCCAAGGTGTCAGGAAGGGAGGAGCAAATGTGGGTTCTGACTAACCGCTCGAAGCACTTCTTGATGATGGAGGTCAGTGCTAGTCATTCAGGCAGGTGATGGAAGGTTTCTTTGGTACGGGGACAATGGTTGTCTGTTTGAAGCAGGTGGGGACTGCAGACTGTTTCAGGGAGAGGTTGAATATAGAGGTGAATACCTCTGCTAGCTGGTCGGCGCATGTTCTGAGGACACGGCCTGGAATGCCATCTGGCCCTGGTGACTTCCGAGGGTTTACTCTTTTAAAAGCTCTCCTCACATCAGCCATAGATAGGTACAGAATGCAGTCATCCTGGTCCTCAGCTAGTCTTACAATATAGGTACTGCTGTTGTAACTGTTGGGCACATTGCTTAGCTTGAGTAGCTTCGGCTAATATCTATGCATCCACTAAGTTAATAAGGATTGTTAAATCATGGAACGAACATTGTCTGCTTGGTGGGTAATCTGGTTCATATTCTGTAACATATTATCTTTTCATCCCTTTTGATTTAAGCACTATAAATATACAATGTGAATTTACATATACACACACAGAAAGTCCTCAACCTATTTAATTATTGAGTTATGTAAATCCAGACCTATGTAAATTGTTTCAGAGAAATGGGAAAATCAATATATAGTAAGGTAATATCACAGTATAAATCGACTTATGTAGTTGTCCCAAGAACCCTAGCATAACCCGGAGACTTACTCTGTGTGTGTGTGTGTGTGTGTGTATATGTACATTGGATTTGATATGAAACAATGAATATGAGGTTAAAGTGCAGACTGTCATCATTAATGTAAGGGTATTTAGATTCCTATCCAGTGATTATACATAGTCCCCCCATTTTATGGGGACCAAAAGTAATTGGACAAATTAACATACGCATCATATTGCAAATAAAGTCATCAAATTGACTTAGCCAGTCAAGAACATTCCACTTTTTGGTTCTGAAAAACTCCTTGGTTGCTTTAGTTGTGTGTCTGGGGTCATTGCCCTGCTGCAAGGTAATGCACCGTCCAATGAGTTTTGAGGCATTTGCTTGGACCTGAGTAGATAAGTGTGATGGTTTCCAGTGGCGGAGAATCAAACACAATGGGAAATGGGGATCAGAACAAGTCACTCACAAACAGTGAGGACCACAAATAGATTAAACCCCAAAAGGGTGGAAAAGAAAAGGAATAATCCTAGAAGCTAAAACAGCCAAATGAAAATCAACCCAAGAAAATAGGGCAAACTCGAATATGCGAGTGAGAACACGAAACTAAGTCTACAAAGCTCAATACTGGAGTTAAAACGGGAAACTAGAAAAGAAAAGAACACCTATGGCACATAACACTAAGGTGAAACAAAAACGAAACCACCAAAAAAAAACTGTCTCAGTGAGAACAGCAAAGGAAAAAATAGCGCAGTAACGATAACAGGAAGAACAAATCCTATACCTGAAAATAACGCTAGAAGCAAGTGTTTAATATCACGAGGTCGCTTGTACCTGGCTACACCTGGCTCAATTTGATAAGGAATGACAAAGAAGCACCGGGGAAGCGGAAGTGAGGAACTTAAATAACCTGCAGGTAGTAGCACAGATGAAAAGAATAATCAGAGAGGTGAAGCAAAATCCCAGAACGGAATGTGGAAACAATCTGATAGATTCTCAATAGAAGAGAAATGATGACAACCGCAGCGGAAAAGTAAACAATAACCCATGAACCATGACAATAAGATCTTTCTATACTCTTCAGAAACCAATCCTGCTGCTGTGAGCCTTTCCATCTCTTTCCATCACTTTGGTCCAGGTTAATACTCATCTCAGTTAATACTGTCCATAAAAGTTTGTTCTAGAACTTTACAGCTTTTATAGCCGTGGCCGGAGGCATTATGTTTTCGGGTTGTCCGTATGTCCGTACGTCCGTCTGTGCGTCCAATTCTCGTTCCTATCTCAGGAACACCTTGAGGGAATTTTTTCACATTTGGCCTAAACGTCCACTTGGACTCATGGATGTGATTAGATTTTGGTTGTCAAAGGTCAAAGATCAAGGTCACTGACCTCACAAAATAAGTTGTTGGCCATAATTCAAGAATTTCTATGCTAATTATGACATAATTTCAAACAATAGGATAAAATTATGAAGTGATGACATTTTATATCCAAAAGTTCAAAGGTCAACTTCATACTAAGATGACATCATACTAAGTGAAGACAGCATGTTTCTCACTGGAAATTATTCACTGGAATCATACATGTCAATATAAGGATAACTTCCATTTCGCCAATAAATACACTTCATACCTTTTAAATTAAATCTTTTCAACGTCTTCACTACATATATTTTATCAGTCTGGACAGATATGGATGTAAACTGCAACTTGACTTGCTGGCGGAGGCATACAACCACAATGCGGTTATTTCTAGTTAATTGTACTTTAATGAGGCTTACCAAGTAGTCTTTGACACACCTATGCCTACATCCTTGAGAGTGTTGTTGATCTGTTTGGCAGTTGAAAATTCTTTTCACAATTGAAAGTATTCTTTGGTCATCCACTGTCTTCCATGATCTACCAGGTTGTTTGCTATTGCTGAGCTCACCAGTGCATTCTTGCTTCTTAACAATGTGCCAAACGGTTGATTTGGTTCAGATTTTTCTATCCCATTATGGCCTGATTTTCTGAAATTGACACTAATTTGGTACTCATTTTGATATACGTACAACAGCAACAAACTCCAAATGCAAATATACACTGTGTGTGTGTGTGTGTGTGTGTGTGTGTGTGTGTGTGTGCGTATACATATACGTGTATATATATATATGTATATATGAGAGAGAATTTTTATGTTATAAATGTTTACTATAAGGTATTAATTGGATGTATTAATCTGTCCTAATGCTGTTGCTTACATTTGAAAGAAAAGTCAATACCAAGCATTCACTGGAAAAATCTCACGTTAATCTACTTGGAAGCCTGAGAAGAAGGCAGAGGATTTTAAAAGGCCTGATCAGCCAGCTCTGAGTCGGTCATGATCCTACGCCTCGGGCAACGTTAATACCTGTTCTCAGCGCTCGGCTCTTTATCCTTCCCGACCCAAGCGTCAGCCGTGTGAAGAGAACGCTGAGAAAAAGAGGAATTCGTCCTCCACAGTGCCCGGATGAGCCAGTGTTAAACTGGGTCCGACCTGCGGCAGTGCCAGGCTGCATCTCTGGCGCCAGATCATGTCAGTTGTGCTGCTGACATAGACTGAAATTTAAAGCTTGGTGA
Source organism: Ilyophis sp. 1 JC-2022 (assembly GCA_022702515.1). Lineage (NCBI taxonomy): Eukaryota > Metazoa > Chordata > Actinopteri > Anguilliformes > Synaphobranchidae > Ilyophis > Ilyophis sp. 1 JC-2022. The sequence goes on along the minus strand of CM040406.1, from coordinate 90,807,105 downwards.
ACAGAAATGTTTGGAAAGAAACAATATTCGGGTTGGAGTTTTTGATTAAATGTCCTGTAAATCCTAAATGTGAGTGATCTATACCTAGAAGTAGTGTCAGTACAGGTAACAAAAATGGAAACACACAAGTAAGGCCTTTCCATCATTTTATACATGACACTATCCATAGGCTACTGGGACATTATTTTCCTAATGAATGTATGCGACATATTTGGGTGGTTGCCTCTGCTCTGCTTTGCATATACTACTCTCCCCAATTTCACAGGTGTTTCCAGTTTGTTCACTACCTGTATATGGGCAGGCCAGTTTGTTCACTACCTGTATATGGGCAGGCCAGTTTGTTCACTACCTGTATATGGGCAGGCCAGTTTGTTCACTACCTGTATATGGGCAGGCCAGTGTGTTCACTACCTGTATATGGGCAGGCCAGTGTGTTCACTACCTGTATATGGGCAGGCCAGTTTGTTCACTACCTGTATATGGGCAGGCCAGTGTGTTCACTACCTGTATATGGGCAGGCCAGTGTGTTCACTACCTGTATATGGGCAGGCCAGTGTGTTCACTACCTGTATATGGGCAGGCCAGTTTGTTCACTACCTGTATATGGGCAGGCCAGTGTGTTCACTACCTGTATATGGGCAGGCCAGTTTGTTCACTACCTGTATGTGGCAGGCCAGTTTGTTCACTACCTGTATATGGGCAGGCCAGTGTGTTCACTACCTGTATATGGGCAGGCCAGTGTGTTCACTACCTGTATATGGGCAGGCCAGTTTGCATCTTTGGGACAGATTGGACGAGTATGACAATTTTCAGGAGATATGATGTTAATAAAAAAAACCTCAGCAGTGCATTCTTTTGAAATGTCTGTTTCCAGCCTAAACATACATATGAGCTAAAATATTGTAGCATATTAAGACTTCTTCAATACATTTAAGAATGTGGAACAGATATGAGGTACATTGACATACCAAGATTGCAATCTCCAATAATTTCCCGTATGTTCATGTATTCAGGATGTAGAAACAAGTTATATGTTATGAGATTTTAAAAAATGATTGCATATAATATTTGCAGACACAGATGTAAAGGTGACAGACTATTTAGGAAATATAATTGGTCCCTTGTGGCTTTCACCTACACCATCCAACATCCCCAGTAACATATTAATAACCTCCCAGAGATGTTCCTGTTCCTTGCCTCTCTCCGGTGCAAATTCCAGGTCTGTTCCAAGATAAACACCCGCAGGTGTGCCCTGGGGAAATAAGTGGTCAAAATCAGCAAATTTCACTCCTCCAGGCTCTCACGCTCACTCATAGGTGAAAATAAACACTCAGTTGAAATAAAATAATAGAGATTTGAATGAGTAATTCAAATCTGCAGAAAATGTCACATAGCTGGTGAGAATGCAGATCTCTGCATTGGACTACTTAATCTCTGAACCTTTCCTACAAGCAGATGGCATTCAGGCTTTGCCTGGCTGTGGCCTGCTACACAGCATATTAACGGCTTTTAAGGGTTCTTGTTGCAGCTTTCTGTGCTGTGAGTCTTGGAGAAGCGTTTGTTCCTGCGGAGGTTTGAATCCTGGGGTTGTGTACTGCTGCTTAGCCTTTTTTATCAAGATCATTTCTGATCCCTTTCAGTTTTCTCCTGGTGAATCCAAATTTTATCTTGAAATAGACTTCATGTCAAGAAGACATGGCTCGTAGTGCACCTCGACCTTTCAAGGACCGGAGTGTTCTACACCGTAGTGTAAAATGAAATGCAACATTTGTGAAAACATAAATAAAACAACATTATGACAGCAATATCATTGGTGAGGCGAGGAACAAACATCCTCCAACTGTGACAAGAACATGAGACCCAATGAAAGAACAAAGGAGAAACCAGAATCCTTTGAATTTGACTTGAAAGATCCATGGAAGCCCAGGTCAGTGATTGAAGCTGTAATTCAAAGCTACCTACTCCCTTGCAAATGTATTAAAAATGAACTCGCATACCCTTAACAATGCATCTGAACTCTCAACTCAGTAGTGAAAAAACAACAAATGTGAAACAGAAAAACTGAGCATGTTTTTGAATCAGGGCAGATTAATCTGTATATATATTTTTGTCTCGGGGCATGGTCACCTGAACATCATATACCACTCCCCCATCACATTCACTCTTACCTTTGACAGTATTGGTCTTTGTTGTTCCTTCTGTGAAACTTGACAGCCATATTAGATCATGGTCTTGTATTGCATTCATTACCTTATTTTTTAACTTTTTATTTGTGTCATAAAAGTTCAATTGTCTCATTAAGTGGTCAGAGACAGTAAGAGACAGTCAAACTGCAGCATTTGTGTTGGAAAATTAAATTGTGCAAAGTAAGTTATCTCTCTTCAGAAAAAGTAGGGCTGTATGCACAAAGTGGGGTCAGCATCAGGATTTGGGTCCATATTGATATGACAACCATCGTGTTATATTGTGGGCTTGGCCGTTCTGTCATGGCTAGGGAAAAGTGACCCAGGTGCAGAGATAGTTAAAGCAGAAGGTAGGTAAAATATTGGTTTACTTGCGGAGCAAACGCAAACAAAGCAAGAACAAAACAGTCAGGCAAAACACGAGAGGAACTCCTGAATAAACTAGACACAGGAAAACCATCAGCTAGGGAACTCATGCAGCAAACACACGACTAAGTGATAATGCACAGAGAACGGCAAATTTAAATACACAGGAAAAAAGAATAATCGAATAAGACTTGTGCAACACCAAAAAAAGAAGCTTGTAAAACAATAATGATGAAGAGGTGAGACTGCCAAACTAAACGAGACAGACGCGCAAACAATATGGGAATCAATAATACATTTAAACACCAATCACAAGAACAGAGACCGGACAACCAAGAATGGAAAGCACTACAAACGGGAAACAGACAGTCTTTGACGAACAGAGGCAAGGGGCTATGACACCTTCTGCTAGTATGTGCATTTTTTTTTTAATTGCGATTTAATTAAGTCAAATATTTCTCTTTCTAAAATGTGAAAGTATACAATGCTTGTTTTTGTTTGGTCATAAAAGCAGCAGGAGATAAAAGACGAGGCCATCTCTATCAGCTCTGACTCTCCGGTTCCAGCTTTCTTCTCTGACTCAATTTCTCCATTCCAGCTCTCCTCTCTGATTCAGTCTTTGATTCTTTCCCCAGTCATGAGTCAGTCTCAGCAATCTTTGCACTGTGGCTCTTCTCTGACTTTCCGCCCCCTGCAGGTTTGCAGCCGCCCTTTATTATGGCTGCTCTGTGGGAGGGGAAGGACTCTGACAGGGTGACTTATTGATTCTGAGACCATGTCAGACACACGATTCACAATCAATTTGCACAATGAATTGAAGTCTGCTCTGGATATCTTTTTAATGGACCCATCTGTGTGCTGAGTACTCAGAAACCTAACGTCGGCCGTAGAGAGATGCTCACTTTGGAGCGGCCCTTCTGCTGCCTCCGGCCGCTGAACAGAAATGAGTCTCTCTGCATGTAAGGGAGATAAGTTAGGGAGAAGCTTACAAATTCTGTGCTGACATTACCGAAGCCATGCTAGAAATATTCTTACATTGGGTATGTAATGAAGTGATCTGCTGTAAATATTTCTCATATTTAAAAATAGTTTTAGCCTTGAATAAACTGCACCATCCCCTATTTCAGGGTTTTTTCAGTGATTGTTAACTCCATGCTTTCGTGGATGCAGTTTTAAGCATAGCAACCAAGTGTAAGACATTAAAATAGAGCGGTATTACAAGTCGTATTATGACTAGAATTTCTTGATGAAGGTTATTTGCCTTCTTAGTACATTATTTATTCTTCTTCTAGTTATTATTATTATTATGAAGAAGATATTTACTTCCAATACCCAAAAGGTACATGTAGCTTAATACAGAGAAACAATATATTTTTCTGCTGTTGAAACACCACTGCACTCATTCTATCTCCCCTCCCTCTCTCTTTCTCGCTCTCTGCTGTTGCTCATGCGCTTTGTTCTCCACAATGTATGTAATGTTTCAGAAGAGATTTGGGTCACAGGCAGGGCTCATACATTCAGCACAATGCATGAATAATGCAAATATTTCTCATTATACCATCTTCTAACCTTCTGGATTCGAAATCGACGCGCACTCAAAACACGGGAACGTACCGGACCCCTCCCCCGAAGCCTGTGGAGAGCTGGGTCACGGTGTCTTGAAGGGACTTGTAGTTCATAGAGCAGCGTCTGGTCCAGTGTTTCTTTCCTAACCTGCTTAGTTAACGAAGGACACTGCGTTTATTCATGTCACTGTCTCCAATCCTCCTGTGGCTGAGGCACTTAACCTGAGTCTAATTGAAGAAGATAGAGGAGCCACGGCAACAAACATATTTAGCAAGCAACAATCAATATGAACTCCTCTAAGCTAACGATCGTCCCCTCGTCTAACAATGAATAACGGGAGGTGTAATCTATTAATTACACTGTATTGTGTGAACAAATGATCTGTCAGGGATTCTTCTGGCCAGCGTTGTCCAGTCGGGCGGCTGTTTTTCAATTTTTTTAAGGGCCAGCATGGCAATTACCATGGCATAACCATTAATAACATATATAATGTAATATTCCAGAAAAAAAAAAAAAAAAAAATTAACTATTATTACTTTTTTTATTACAAATAAATGTGTGTGTTGGGGGGACAGGCAATACAGCCTCAGCAAGCTGAGATTTTGATTTGAGTTTTGCTTAGTAGGTTACAAAAGCAACAAAGCCAGAAAGTCTGCCCACCCCTTTCACCTTCTTTTTTTTTTTTTACATTATTTACACTAAATCTACAATAGATGTTTTTTTTTTTTTTTTTACTTTCTAAATAAACAAAAACAAAAATATGAAAGTGAAAAACATGTTTTTAGAAAATTTTGCAAATGTATTAAAAAAAAAAAAAAAAAATCTCATATACATAAGTATAGTATCCCTTTGCTTGCTTTTATTTTTTTTTAAAGTATATTTAATATTCGGTTGCATATCCTTTTTTTGCTTACTTTCTTGAAAGTCTGTGTGATCCATCCATCAAAAACTCTTTTATCTTATTTCCAGGGGGTACTGTTACAAGCGATACTATAAGCTCTTGCATTTGAATGGATCTCTATGGGAATTGGGTGGTGAGACTAGATTCAGCTGTAAATGACACTGGTACAGTATGGAACACATGGCTGGCGAAATGGCTGTACGTCATCAAGGGTCTAAGGTATCAAACAAGCCCCAAACCATCACTCTGCGGCCAGATATGGAGTAGATGTGGATGGATCCCGTTAAGGGTGGTTTCTCCTGACTTTATTCCCCATAGAGATCAATAGGAAAATGAGTCAGGAGAAATAACCCTTGCAGTGATCCATCCACATCTACTCCATATCTGGCAACAGAGTGATGGTTTGGGGCTCGTTTGATAGCTCAGACCCTTGCTGACTTACAGTCATTTAGCCAGCCATGTGTTCCATACTGTACCAGTGTAATTTAAAGCTGAATCTAGTCTCACCCCCCAATTCCCATAGAGATCCATTCAAATACAGAGAGCTTATAGTATCGCTTGTAACAGTACCTGGAAATAAGATATTGAGAGTCTTTTGATGTTGATGGGTCACAGACTTCAAGAAGTAACAGCATGCAAAGGATATGCAACCGAATATTAAATATGATACTTTAAAAATATATTAAAGCAAAGGGTATGAATACTTATGTAAATGAGATATTTCAGTTTTTGATTTTTAATACATTTGCAAAAATTTCTAAAAACATGTTTTCACTTTGTCATTATGGGCTATTTTGTGTAGAATGTTGAGACAAAAAATGAACTCAATCTATTGTAGAATATGTCTGTAATGTAATAAAACGTGGAGAAGGTGAAAGGGGTGGGCAGACTTTCCGGCTTGACTAACCCTTTCATCAAAATTACTTTGGACTACACCACTCATTCAATTACTATCAATTAGGGAGTTTTAGTACAATGTAATACATCTTATTATATGTTCTGAACCACAGCACATTTACTCGTCGAGCCTTGATTTGCACATGCTTTCAAACAGGAAAATTACATTTTATTATTTTCTAAAAAACTATTTCGCTTTTTTCTTCTGTTACATGGCTACAAGCATATTTTTCTGGCACTGTCCGCTTTATTTTAAAAAATGTTCGAAGGACTATTCCAAACTATTCCAATGTCTGTTCCAATTTTTTTGTGGAAATTTAGGCCAAATTTTCTTTCACATTTCTCTTTCATTGGAGTAATTGAGTTATACCTGCAATTATTAATCAGAAATTGGTGTCTTCTACTTTGTCTCTACCTCTCACACCCCCCAAGAAAGTAAAGGTAGCTCCAGGCCTCGTGAAGTTCTAACTTCCCTCTGTTCGCCCCTCAGTAGCATTTCTATGGCAACCTCATATAAATCAAGAAAATGGGCTCCTTTGTGAGTTTGTTAATAGGCATGACATGCTTCTTTAGAAAAACCCAACTATTCTTTGAATGGACTTTGATTGAAAGCCAGCCTTTTTCTACAGCCACATTCTCATTCTCATTCTGTAGCAGCTTGTGTGGCTGTCTGGGGTCTAATTTATGACCTCCTTAAAGCTAAGACAATGAAAAAGCAGTTCTCAGGGCAGTGTTTACATTGAAAGGCACGCAGGACAAAGCTGTAGGAGACCATCTCTCTCTGTTTCCGTGGCCAGAAAATGCATTTCACCTTAAATACTGTGCTGCTACACCCCCCAAATCTTTGCTTTTTACTGGGTGCTGAAGCTCAGTGGATCTCCCCTGGGGTTTAGTAAACGTGGGGGAAAGGACAAACCAATGAAAAGTCAAACACAGGACACCAATTACTTGCCAGTTTAAAGTGAATAATGGAAACTGGATTAGCAAATTGGTAATGTAATTTCACCACTGATTGATGCTCGTGTTTTAAATATTTAATTGAGTGTCTTGATAAATGTTAAAGGGGAAAATGAAAATCAATAAATTTTTATCTCATTGGCTTCTATATATTGTATCAGTATCTCTGCACATGTTCAAGAATACAGGAGCAAAAAACACACAAAAATAACTTGGAAAATTGCAAGACATCAAAGTTTTTTTTTTTCTGCCCCCTGTATGATCTGTGATTTAGCTTATGACTCGATTCATACAGATTTAACCTCCACTGCTATCCAAATTGACCTCAGTCATCTGCTCAAGCTGAATGAAGGCAGTTATTTAAAGAAGGGTTTCAGTGTCTGATTCGCAGCATTTGATCTTAGACCTGAAGTATAAGAAAGTGAGAAAAAAACACTTTGGCTATTTAAGCCTCTGACAAAAGACCTCTCCAAAGCACTTTTCAGTGTATCGAAATCTAATCTGTGAGCCTGGGAGCTCTGTGCTACTGCTGCTCTGTGAGATAAGCGAGGAAGATGTTCTGTCTCTTGCAGGGGGACATTAATTCTGCCAAAACCAGCATGACGGCCTAACTCTGTAACACACTCGCATACACTCACCCCAAGGCATAGGTGGCCCTAATGCTCAAGGAAGAGATTTGGTTTATTTTTCATCTGTGCACTTTAACATTGTAGTCACATTGCTGTGAGAACATATGCCCATAATCACTTCAAAAGCCAAAGTGTGAAAATGGCCCTTCTCCACGGACCATGCAATTTCTGTGGCTGCTCTTCTAATCGGTCACAGTTTAACAGACAGCAACGGGTCTATTTTCTCATCTGAACGGTTCACAGTGAACTCCTATAACATCTCACATTGTATTCGGAAAATTTGACATTTCATTTCTCCTTCATGTTTTTTTTCATGTTAGTTATGAAAATGTGTATGCCTTAATTGACGTTCAGCTATTTTAATTCACAGCATCATGAATAAATGAAGGCAACTCAATTACTATAACCACGTAATTGTCTAGAATGTAAAGATAGTATCTAAGACAATGGAAAAGTATGAGTTGAACTGAATGTTAGGCCTGGGTAATAGTAGCTATTTTAGAGAGAGAATAAATCCTCTAAATAATTATTGTCTTGGTTTTGTCCCATTTTGAGCTATATGCAGACATGCATTTATGTCCATTGTGGCATGAATGGCCAACTGGTGGCAGGGGTTCAAAGATGGTACAACTGGTGGCAGGGGTTCAGAGATGGTACAACTGGTGGCAGGGGTTCAAAGATGGTACAACTGGTGGCAGGGGTTCAAAGATGGTACAACTGGTGGCAGGGGTTCAGAGATGGTACAACTGGTGGCAGGGGTTCAGAGATGGTACAACTGGTGGCAGGGGTTCAGAGATGGTACAACTGGTGGCAGGGGTTCAGAGATGGTACAACTGGTGGCAGGGGTTCAGAGATGGTACAACTGGTGGCAGGGGTTCAGAGATGGTACAACTGGTGGCAGGGGTTCAGAGATGGTACAACTGGTGGCAGGGATTCAAAATGCTACAACAACTGGTGGTGAACTTCAAGAGGCATTCTGAAATTTGAAGAGCTGTATTAAGGGGATGAAATATATGAGACTTTAATACACATATTTAGTTGAAACAACATGGTATTTGTCATCATCTGCTTGTTGTTCTGCTGTCATGTATCTGCAGTAAAAGCTAGTACATCAATTCCTCAACACTTTTTGGTTCTGGGTGCATCTTGCTGGCAGACACATTTGAATTTAAATATTTTCTAGTGTGGAATAGAGGCATTTCTCGCTTCTATTATTAGATAAATACAGCGCACTCCAAAAGTGTTAGGACAGTGACACATTTTTTGTTGCTTTGGCTCTGTACTCCAGCACATTTGATTTGAAATGGAACAGTGACTATGAGGTTAAAGTGCAGACTTCCAGCTTTAATTTACGGTTTTTACATCCACATCGAGTGAACCGTGTAGCAATTGTAGCCATTTTGACACATAGTCCCCCCCATGGGTCACCAAAAGTAATCTGAAAAATGTACAAAAACTTAAATAAAGTCATCATATTTAATATTTGGTCGCATATCCTTTGCATGCCATACAATTGCTACACGGTTCACCCAATATGGATGTAAAAACCCTCAAGTTAAAGTCTGCACTTCATAGTCACTTTTCCATTTCAAATTCAATGTGCTGGAGCCAAAACAACAAAAAATGTGTCGCTGGCCTAACACATTTGGAGTGTGCTGTATAATTAGAGAAAGATACCTATATTGTATGTGTATGAATGTTGTTTGCTTCTGCATTAGCCCCTTAACTAATAACGTGGATGAATCCTTATTAATTTGCATGGCTGGCATTCATTTAGAAATTTATCCACACAGCTTTTTTATTCCCACATCCCATTGCAGCTTATTACTTGCCAGCTACAGAAGGTACATAAAGTAGCCACTGAGATCAAGTTTTTTATTGTGGCACTGCACTAAAAAATATATACCTCCGTTCTTCCGAGGATACTGAGCATTCATTTTTGTGCGTGCTCAAATGTGCCTTAAGATCTGTAAAGCCCAAAAGCAATGCGGTGCATATTCATCCGTTGATTTCTGCCAATTTCACATTTCTGCATTTCCCTGATGCGTTTTTGTTTGTTTCCACAATCACATCTTTCACCTCTACATGTGAGCGTTCATTTTAAAGATCAGGCAGGTCAGGTATAGGGTCAAGTTGTGCTGGGCAGTGTCACTGGATTTGGAGTCTTGGTCCAGCCTTGCTTATTTTGAGTGGAGGTGAAGGGATGGTTGCAGCTCTTTCTGTAGTGACAGAACCAAATGTTTATTTTTTTTCTGCACCGCACGCTCAGGAGAAACAGACCTCTCTAATTGAGGATGTTTGCCTTGGGGAAAGCCGGCAGGCTGTTGAGCCATTTTGTTGAGAGGATGAACAAAAAATGTTTATGCAGTATGGGGATTTTTTTATGGAGAGACGAGGGTGTTTGTTTACGCAGATATGGAGGCAAACTCCTCAGAGTAGCACAAAGACAACGGATGCACAGGGATTGTACGCCATCTCGGCATTATGAGAGTCTGCGTGAGACACGGAAATCAATTAGCACCGTGCACAAGCGCATTATCTCTGTGAATGACATTTCCTTCTCCTTTCCAAACTGCCATTCCTGTCTGTTTTTCATGTCTCCACATGATTATGACAAGCTGACGGTTATTGTTATTGATAAGCGCATGGCTAATATGATGTTACGTTTCTGTGATTTTGTGTGTGTGCGTTTGTGTGTTTGTGTGTTTGCGTGCATGTGCGTGTGTGAGTGGGTCTGCTATAAATTTTTTATAAGAGTTTAATCAATAAATATTTAACCAATGCAATAGAACCTACTGGTGTTGCACACACATGCACAGGCATGCGCAATCCCCCGCCTCACACACACACACCCACACAAATGAACACACTCATGATATACTCATACAGATTTCAAATTTCATATAAAGTCATATATGGGTTTTTTTTTATATATGTGACTGTATTTGAATTTAAATAAAATATGTATGGGCAAAAGATGAAATAGTGTCCAACTGTTTTCAAACGTCTGGGTTCGCACAGTGAATTGTTATTTTCTGGAGCAGAGCAATAGAGCATAAATCTATTTCAGGAAATGCAGAAGAAGAGCGGGGATGGGGGAGAGGGAAGAAAGAGAGAAAGGGGAGGGCAGAGAGAAGATGCAGAGAGGTAGTGCTGCAGCTGTGGAAAGAGTGCAGAGGAGAGAGGTGTGAGACAGGGTGTGAGAGAGAAGGCATGGAGAGAGTGATGGAGAGAAAGACAGGCAGAGACAGAGAGCCTATATCAAAGCATTGGGGAAGGAGAAGAGAGGGGAAGGTAGGATGGTGGTGTGAAAAGAGGGAGAGGGCCGACTTGGTGATGGAGAGAAGAGGGGAAGAAGGGAGGGTAACCCGTCCCGATGTCTGGGTGTCGGGGAGGGCCAGCGGCCCACAGGAAGGCCCTGCATTCCTGTCCTCTGGATGACCTCTCTTCTGAGGAGTGCAGGAGTTATTGGGTAATCAGCCTCTGTCAGCACCTTGGTTATGCGGCATGGGCTGAATCCAATAATGTGAATGGAGCTTGTAATAGCACTGGTGAAAAGTAAGTTTACTGTGAAAAGAACCCCTGGAGTTTTTTTTGTAAATCCTTTCTTTGGCTTTTTTTTTTTAGTTCATTTTCAGTTTACGTGCATCACATTATTGATGCAGTTACTTTATAACATGAGGGAATTTCTCCCTCCCCCAATTTCCCTCCCCCTATTATGTCTTTCTTTTTTGTATTTCTTCTGTTCTGTTAGACTTGAGTGCGCACAGCACATTTGAATGATCTTTTTATTTCAAGAATGAGAAACTGAGTAAGAAAATAGCAAAGGACAAGCGTGGCTGAAATGTATTGATTTCTTTGGCACCGGCTCACTTAGATTAGGAAATGCCAATACTGGAATCCCTTTCTGATGCCCCAGTTCATGTTGAGTTCACTTGTCATTTTCTATAATTTTTTTTAAATCAAGAGCCTTAACAATGATGTAGTTAGCCTACTGTAGCTGCCTCAGGCTCTGTTATTGAATTAACCAGCTATGGTCTGCCATTCCCATGAAACAGAATTCCTACTACTCGATGGAAGCAATTTTTCTCTTTGTGATGGGTACATTTTAAGGCAATGACTATGGCTGTTCATAAATGAACTCATTAGGAGTCTTCATTGACCGTCTCTTAGAGGCTTAATCGCTAATTAAATCCCTACACCCCTAAGACTAGTTTGCTTTACAAGCAGTAATGAAAACACAGTAAACATAATTAATTTTTTTAACATTAAGCATTCACAATTACTGAATTGTGCGCGATGCGCACATGTGCTTGTGTGTATGAAGATATTGCAACCCCTCAAGTAGCATGGAAACAGATGCGGACGAGTGGACAAGCCATCGATAATATCACTGCAGAGAGAGATTAGGGGACTTTGAGTGTTAATCTCCATGAAATCGCCAGCTTCGCGAGTGAGCTGGAGATAGCACCACTCTGCTCTGATGAGATGGGCCTGGGCTCACGGTCTGAAGCTGCTTGAGCACCGGTAATCCCGTTCTCCGGCCCGGACCCATCCGCACCCATGAGAACCTCCTCTGGCGTGGTCTGGGGGGAAAACTGTTTTCGACCAAATTCTGCGAATTGGGCTTTGCCCGGACGACGTGAAGGCATTAAGCGCTTATAAAAAAAGGAAGAGGAGGGTGCATGGGGAGCTTCAGACTGGAGTAAATGTCCAGTCGTTTCACCTCCCCCTGCCCCACAAAGCTGAGCTGATGGTCCTCGGAAGCCTGTGTGGCAACCTGATGCATTTCTGCATTATTTTAAACATCCTTGGAAGAAATCATCAAAAAATAACATGTTTTGCAGGGCAAAAGAGGACATGAAGAGGTCCAGGTGCACTGCTGTTCAGAAATCATTGAAAAATCTGTTTTATTGTATGCAATTCTGCTTTGCTTTGATCTGAAGCAAAGGTTGTTCTCCAGAAAGCAAGGAGGCTGAGATCCAGGATTACCACAAAACACCCTATTATCATAATTGTCAGGAAGGATATTGGCACATATTGCTGATTTCTGGCAGGCTGTTGCAGCACTGTGGAAAAATCCTTGTGTATTTTACAATTCATCTGGTCAGAGTTACGCCATGTGCCAGTTGGTCCTGTCATCGTGTGTTTTACAGGTTACATGTAAAAAAAAATATTGTACATGTGATATCGATTCATGTGAAGTAAATATTTGATTTTTCTTGTGAATAATAATAATAAAAATACACTAGTACAAATTTCTGTTTCTTCTTTTTCGAGAGCATTTCAGTGGTTTGATTAATACCCCTGTATGAAGAGTTACTGTGACTATGTGATGCATAAAACCTGAAGCCTGACAAGAATCCAAAGTTAAAGGTGAAGAGAGGCAGACCGTATTTACTGGATCCACTGGAACACCCCTGGAATCCTGTATTACACTATGTGGTCGATTTACTAAGATCCCAAATAAGGGGTGTTTTTCTACGTTATCTTTGCACCTCATTTGTTGATCACCTCAGATAATTTTTTGCAGGTGGTAACAGTTTTACACGTGATTTTGTACACCAAACCTATAGGTATTTGACACTGGAATAGATACATCTGTTTCCCAAGCTTTTATTACTGGCTTAGCCATAATTGTAAGGGAGTGAGTTGGTTGTAGGACCAAACTTGACAGAAGCTTGACCATTTCAGACAAGCGACCCCGGAGGGACACCAATAAAATGGAGCGAACTCCGTAGGAGGGAGAGGGAAAAACGGAAACCAGAAAAGCTCCAGCTCCCAGTAAGGAGAAGTGCGAAAGGATACTTAAAAGGGGAGAAAAGGAAAACGACCCAACGAAACGGGCGAACTGACAAAATGTCAGTGAGAGGAAATACACAGAAAGAAAAACCTCTGCTCTCAAGAAAAGAGAGGAATCTAAAAAGGTAACAGAAACAAAAGATAAGGAATACAACCCGGGAGTATCGGGCGAAACGCTCGTAGGCTAGAGCGAGAAAAATAGAACAAACAGAAAACAGACTCTAAGCTCTCACTAAACGAGAGGAAAATAGACGCTCTAAACGTACCACTATTAAGTTCCACGTTGTTTAAGCAATAGCAGAAACAAAGCGGTCGACAGATAGTACGAGTTCTATACTTTACCGGCCTGAATGTTAAGTGAATTAACATGGAAGCGTCGAACCCGGAAGACACAAAGTATAAATAGCCGGCGGAAACAACGAACAGGTGAAAACACTAAGTGCCGAAGTGAAACGAAAACCCGGCGTGGAACCCGGGAAATCCAATAGAGTGCCTAAAACAAGTAAAAAGAAGGAACACCCGCAGAGATAAGGGAAAGCAGGGACAACCCATGACAATAATCATCTCTTGTATTGTTAAAAAAAATTCAAATACTCTTATGTCCATAGATCTCGTCACAACAAAATAATTTGGTTCTCAACTGATATTAATGGTTAAATTGTTAATATTTTTAAATTAACACAACCGGAAATGCCCATTACTCCACTACAACATCAATTGAAAATGGTAATAAAAGGTTTGTTCCTGAGTGGTGCATCAAGGTCAAGGGAATCCCATAGTTCAAGGGAATCTTAGGGGCCAGAATGAATGCGGTGCAAAGTATCGACTGTGGCAGAGTTTATGGTTGACCACATGTCACTCAGGGAGGGAGGTTCTCAGCTTGTTTCTCAGTGACTCCTTTGGCTGATTGGACAGATTGCGCCTGTGGACTTCCTGTGTCACCGGTGTCCGTCAAGCAGTCCTCAGGGACACTGGGTGCAGGAGCCTAGGATGAATTGCTGTGTGGAAAAGAAGTGGTCACCTGACTTCATGCATTTTTGAGGACTCACACTCACACCCTCACCCCCCTGAAATCACAAAAGTGGTTTCTGCAATGGGAGGGGTTGGTGGAACCATAGAAAGCATCTCTTAGCACTGAGGGTAAAATGGAAAAGGTTTAGCACATTATCTTTTAGTTATTCTCATTTATGTTTCCCGGTCTTAAGTCATGGGTTAACATTTTGTTGTAAAAACTATTTAGTAAAAAGTACTTGCACTCATTTGCTGCAGGAAAAGGCATTTAGATTTCATTGGTTCTTCCTTTCTTAGAATTCTGTTACCAAATCCATTAAGTTAATGCAATAATTTCTTGGATTGCACCAAGCCCATTGTGATTGGTCTCATTTTGTATAATTAGCCACTGCTTACTCACATCCAGTTGCCTTGTTATGCGTTCAACTGTATCAGCTATATGGGGCATGTAGGACCGTACAAATGAACTACATGTTAACAAAAGCGAAGGGACTTAGTCATTAGTAGTTCTGAGGCAACATGGCTTCTTGAAAAGACACATTGGGGAGTGTTTAAAGCAGCACTTAGAGAAATAAAGGGTGTGTAATGGGAGGTGACTTTTGCAATGAACACACTGAGCAAGATGATTAATGATGAGGTCTTTGGCTGATAGAATTTGGCATTGTTGCTGTGGAGAAGTTCGGCAGAGAAACTGAAGCAAAGAGCAGTCACTGACATGAGCAGGCCTGGCAGATCTGTTGATAATATCTTGTTTCTTTGTTTTTATCAAAGGAATCAATTAGAGATATGGGAAATTAAAAACAATGCCAAGGATGTAGACTTCAATCTTAAAAATAACAATCCAGCATTTTATTTAAAAAATTTACCCAAGCGATAGCGCTGTGTTTAATGTATTGAATAAAACTCAGCTTGTTTTCAATGAGAACAGTGAGTTTCTTGCCTGGAGCTGAAAGGAAATTGTGCAGTTTCTCATGATCACTGAGACTTGGAGCAAGGTGTAATTACAGCGTCTATATCGACCTGCATATGCACCAGGGGAGCAGTTGTAATAAGCGCTATAGCTGCTTTGCCCCAAACGAGCAGAGTTTATTGCCTGTTTGCCTGAAATGAATGTTTGAATTTCCCTCTTAGTCTTGGCCACTCGTTCACATAATATACAATATGTGGTGCATATTAAGATGTTTGCTAGGTTTTAAACACATTGATTAAAATCCAATGCCATCTATCTCAGAATCCTGAGAACTAATTGCTTTTATTGT
The DNA here is from genome assembly GCA_022702515.1 of Ilyophis sp. 1 JC-2022. Classification (NCBI taxonomy): domain Eukaryota; kingdom Metazoa; phylum Chordata; class Actinopteri; order Anguilliformes; family Synaphobranchidae; genus Ilyophis; species Ilyophis sp. 1 JC-2022. Next base: position 90,791,534 of record CM040406.1, on the reverse strand, counting down.
GTGCCTCTGTGTTTTTCAGAACATGTCCTTGGCAAGGACAACGTTGCTTGTGCTCTTTAAAGGAAACTGCACTGCCATTTCTCAGTAATAATGTAGTGAGCAGCATTGTTGAGCCTCGGTCTACAATGAACTGGCCAAGGACATCTTTAAATACTGGATATAGTTAACAATATATTATATTTTGATATATTTTTTTAGATTGGTTCTAAATACATTTAGACCTTCACAAAAGAGACCGTAGATGGAATGTATTTTGAAAACAAGTTCAAGAGCTCTGTTATTTGCTGAAAACATGGCAGCGTTTAACTCTACGTCCTTGTGGAAATACTTGTAAAGATGGAGAGGGCACTTTTTGTTCACAGACAGAGATTCAAATCTGAGAAATTAGCGGTCAATGTGACAGGTCAAGGAAAAGGCATACCTCAGGTCAGTCGTATACCTATGTGAACATGAGCATATTTTACAAAGCATTTGATATGTCACGTTAATTGGCTCGTCTGCTGTGGACCATTAGAAAGTCCAAAGGGAATTAAAGCAAACAACACATTCGCACTAATGCCAAATAGGATCCCGAAAAGAGGAAACAGCCAGAGGGGCTTCTGTAGAGTGTGTATATGTACAGCATGTAAAGACTCCAGAGAACTGTGTCATCTATTCATTGGGTGTTACAGTTGAAGAGATAATTGGGTGAGAGACACTTACAAAACTGTAGACACAGAACTATTGACTTCAGTTTAAATTGTTCCGGGCTGAAGCTGCCTGATACATAGTATGCAAATTCTCTGTGTGAGGCCGTGGTCAGGTGTTTCTTTTGGCTCTGCCACTACAGGGGGCTTTTATGTTATGCTCTATTAAATCGACGATAGCGGAAAGTATCAATTTCCATGTCTTATTTCAATCTCAAAGCTGAATAAGAGATCAAAACACCAGCGTGTGTGTTTTTATTGCTCATTACTGATGGATGGAACTAAAAACTTCCATTTTCAAATAATCCCCTGACTTACCGGGGATCGTGTTAAGTGACAAAACAATGAAAAATGTTGCTCAAAGGTAAGGATTAGGACATTGTTGTTTTGATTGAACAAAAGCATTGCTCTCTACCCTTCATATTGAGATGGCGCACAATGTAATGCAAAAACGACCGTACAACCTGCTGTGCCACATCTGGACGGCAGTAGGTAGCAGAAAAATGTAACGATTGGGAGACATTTACTTCAAAGGAACAGCACCATCACAGCGGTGGACCAGGCTCATTCACAGATATTCCCGTTTCCAACATCACCCCACACTTTTCACGCACTCTCACGCGCCTCTCTACGCCCTCGGGCAGGCCAGGCACACCCCATAAATCACATACACATATTAATAAAACAGTTCATGTGTATCCTGTCAAAAGACATTGAGATAACCAGAGCTTCTGATCAACATGGCTATGTTGGCTATGAAGTAAAAATGAATATTCTTTGTCAGTAAGACACTCTTATATCTATGTTCAGTGGTGTGTATTTTAGACCTTCACGTGTGGGCGTGGTAGTGTTATGGTGATGTCAGGTGATACTGATCGGGCTTGTCTATGACTGCTTCAAGCAAGATCTGCCCTTTGCTTTGCGTGTATTTGACTGATAGAGACAGTATTCAAGAGATGTTTCTCATCTGTTAGGGCTGCTAAGAAGCACCCACACACACACACACACAGACACACACACACACAATTGTAGAAAGCCGTAGACACAGCAGTCGTGATGCTCTCAGGATCAGAGCAAGCATTACAGGGTTCCTGATCAAAAAATCTCCAGGACTGAACTGGGAGAAGTTGCATGAGAAACCGAAGCCAGAAATGGAGGACACAAGGAAAAAGTGAGCCATGCACTGAAAACATAATGGGAAACAGAGTAAACTGTAGGCAGTCCTAAGCCACGGATGGAGATTTTCTATTGATGTTAGGCCTGAATATCAAAGTTTTACACTACAGCCACTACAGATGCCAATACCAAAATGTCATAGAACATTACACAATGGCAGTTAGCTCTCAATATACAGTGTCGCACCCTTACAAGCGATACTATAACCTCTCTGCATTTGAATGGGGGGGGGGGGGGGGGGGGGGGGGGGGGGGGGGGGGGGGGACTACTGCTGGAACACTGAAACAACACTGGTTGGCACAATGGTAAGTAAGAAAGAGTCAGTCATCAAGAGTCTGAGGTATCAAACAAGCCTAAACCCATCACTCTGCAGAAAAATGAAAAAAATGCAGAAAAATGGATGGATAACTTGAAGGGTTTCTTCTCCTGACTTATTTTTCCATAGAGTTCAATCGGAAAATCAGCACTAACCTAAAGCACTAAAGTATTATTCAATTAAGTAGTATTAAAGTAGTCAAAGTATTCAAGTACATTGTGGTACATCACACATAATATCGGCGCTGATTAATTGAATGGATGCTGTCATTATTGCTGTGTCATGTTGGTTCCCTTTAAGGGTGGAAAAACCTGATTATGTCACTTGATTTTTACAAATACGTTATACAGGAGACATTTTAATTTACAATAATCTACACAGATCTGAAAATGTGCTCTGTTAATCTGTCGGATGTTGTATTACCAAATTTTGGAATAGTGAAAATTTGTAAAAATACTGAAACATCCCATTAAACCAGCACGGCAGAGCACCTAGATGGAGTGACCCTTTAAAGGTTACGAAACGGACCCAAACTACCTCTATTCTAGAACAATTCATAGTCTGAGTGGTGTGTTTCAGCGAGATGAGCTTTCCATTGAGAAAATGACTCACTTAACACCGTGAGTCGTTGAGGAATGGGTTTTTACAGCTTTGCGGACATTGTTGATCTGACGCTGATCTGACTATCACTCTGGCCAGCGAGGTGCACTGGCCTTTGGCTTCACAAGGTCAGGAGTTGAAATGTCAGCCCTTCCTGTCAGAATGAGAATGCAGCACAGACCAAACATGCACAGAAGTCTGGAATTGGGAGCACTGGGCAGGTTGCAGAGATATCACCAGGCACAACATGAAGGAGGGCGTGTGGGTGGGTGTGCGTGTGTGGTTTGGGGGGGGGTGAGCAGAAACACAATACAATGTTAGCAATGACATGAAGCATTAGGTTCTGTGCTGCGCCTGTCTGGTCAAGGCTGTGAATGCTTTTCAAGGCCAACAAAACCAGGCCACATTCTTCCACAGGTACTGACTGGTGCTCCATTTGTTTGAACCATTCATTTCAATGTCATTATTCCACACAAATGCATACGGAATTCAGGACTGTTTATGGCTTTGTGCCTAGTCCAAATTGTTTCATAAAACAGGTGCTAATTATTTATTTTTTCGTTTTATTAGAACTTTATCAATAAAACTGTGATAACTATGACACGGTGGTAGAGGTATTTTCAATCAATCTTCAGGTTGACTTTGTTCGATTGGCGTGGTTATGAAAGTTCTCATATTTTATGTTCATGTGTTTAACGAAATGTCATGTCTTTGGAATTTACATTTATAGGAAGAGGCAGGGGAATTGACTTTGACTCACACAATATAGAATGAATATCATGAATTATTGATATATGTTCAGTATCCTTGATAAATCAGTTTAAAATTAAATTGTACTGGGATGTTTCAATGGGTTTTATTTGTTTTTTTATCAATGTAAATGATGACTGATGAAGAGCCAGCATGAAATTCAATTTTGTTCATAAATATGTATGTGTTTAGTAGCAAAGCAGTGGCTTGCTTTAGATGTTTTGCTAAGTTGCTCCAGAACAAGGTCCAAAGCCTGCTGTTCAGTATGCCATAGATTAACAAAAAATCAAACGTGATATATATATATATATATAGAATAGAGTAGAATAGAATAGAATAGAATAACTTTTATTTTTCCATTAGGGAACTTCAGTTGTAGCCACCAGCAACAACAAAAAAGACATAGACAGTGGGGCAGACCCACAACACACAAACAAACATATCAAATAAAGACATTCAATAGAATCATTGCATTAATCAAACTAATTAAGTGAATTAAAGTGTAATACAGTCAAACGTCATAATTAAAAATAGCCCCTGCTGTCCCGAGATGTCCAGTGTTATCAAGCAGTCTAACACACAAACTCCGCCTCCACAACGTTCCTCCATACACGCAGTGTTGCAGTCTCTGTCCACTGTCAACACGGAACACCGAACGGCTTATCTTCTCCTTCCCTTCCCTGGTGGCCTTTTGAAGATTGCCTGCAGTCCTGGATCAGTCCCGACATCTTGAACTCCGGTGACGGGCGATGGTAAACTTTGTCGCTGCAGATCCAACGGACATTCCCAAGCATGTGTTGCGAATTCGTCTCCATGGTGACGACCACAAACAAAATGATCCTGACTAGACAATTCGTCAATATTATAAAAATGAGCATATATATATTGATACTGTATATAGACATATTTGATACATTTGATTATACATTATTTTATTGCCTTAGTCAACCTTCACAGTCTCATACATGCTTCATACCTTTTCAATTGGCTGTTTGATTTATTAAATTCATGTGACTTATTTAATTCAAGAGACTTATGCAGCTATATTTTTTTTTAAAAGGTGTGGAGTGGTCCTTTGAGTTTTTGAATTGCGCGCTTCTTAAAAAAAAAAAGATGAATTATGACCCACCAGTAAGTAACTTATTGCCTAATCTGTAGTCTCCTCTAATAAAATATAACAGACTCTGAGCTCAGACATATTCTAAAGAGGCTCCTGAGAGCTGTAGAGACTGTCACAGCTGCTGCCACTGACAGAATGAAAACCAGCTGATTACACTACAGTTACTGCAGCCCAATAGGAACACGTAAGATGACATTCCCATGCACAAGTCTGAAGGAGAAACATAAACTCACAAAGCAAAAATAGATGACAAACGTCCAATGCATCCTTCCCTGCTCTATCTAAGAAGGCTTTTTCAATCATTCAATACGCAAGCTGAAAGAATTATACACTGAGTTAATTTTATGCTGATATACACACAATATACTGTATAATGCATACATTCTGGTGTTTAAGTTGCAAAGATCAAATGGAATTCCATTTAATTCAACTGGAGTGCAAACCCTGAAATTAACATTTTTACATAATCATGGAAAGTCCAATCTCTCTTGATTAGTCTTTACTAGTACTGATCTTTGTAAATACGTTATATAATGTATATCAAATATTAAGTGGGGGGAGGGGAATATTGTTTTTTTGGATTTGAGTGCCAATATTTAACAAAATAAGATAAACTGCATATGTTTATGGAACCATTCATTACATATTACAGGCATACGATCAGCTTTTGCTATTACCTGTAGTGTTACACTGTTTGGTCCCCTGTGGGTTGGGCAAGGGGGATCCCTTGCTTCATCTCTGTCACTCTGTCCAAAGGAACTGTGGAGGATCATTCTCTCAACAGTGTCTGTAATTCACTCCCTGAAAGCGAGAAGCTCTCTCTAAATGTGTCCATTCACCCAGCCGAGGACCACGTGGGCTGCCATCCGATCCCTCATCACAGAAAACACCACAGGTGTAATTAGTGTTAACTACGGCACAGTCAATATCGATGGACAGCTACACAAATCAGATAGCCTTTTGAACCGTGCAGTAAGTAGTGATCACTTTTATTGTGTAACGATTGGCTTCCACTGTGCCTTGTTGTAATAGGACGCTGTGTAACGTCCGTGGCTGGGGATGTATGCAGGTAGTGCCTTCATTTATCATGCACCTTTTAGTAAGGAGACCCGGTCTCCAGCCTCGCTTACTCCTGTGGAACGCAGCAGTAAAAAGCATTGATCACAATCTCCATTTTGCTGAAGGTGAATGGGAATCTTGGGCTCATCCTGAAGGACCAATGACATTTTACAAGTGGCACTGACACAGTTTGAATTCCGTCACTTAGCACCGCAGGAACAAGGATGAATTAAATATGACTCCCTATGTTTTTTTTAAAATCTTTTGTTTTATTAATGTAATGCCGTTGCCTTTATATTATCGTAATTTGTTCTTGTTACTTAGGATACTGCAGAGACGGAGCGACCTTTGGTGAAAATGTTAGAGCGGGTACCAAGTAACTCTGAAGGATCTATGAATGCAATAACTGTACAGTGTAACAATCTCTAGTGTAAGGTAAGTATGCTGCATATGCCTGTGTTATTAAAATGGTACTGTGCTGTAATCGCCTCTATACCATGGCATTGATGACACTGTTTTAAGAAATCATGTGTGTGGATAGCTATAACAGATTAAGGATATATTTGCAGATTTTCTAGCCAATAAGTCCTTCCGCCCACCTAAAAAATGAAAAATATTTATGAGTCTGAAATGGACTGGAATAATGAATGTGCTGCAGTACTGTGATGGGCTCAATGCTGACGTGTTTGGAGGCATAATAACCGCAAGGGTTTGTTTTTGTTTAAAACTCCTTACAATAAATAAAGAGAGAGGCCACACAATTCTAATGTATTAAGGAGCTCTACTGGGTTTGACTGTATAGCCTAGGGATTTGGAGTAACAAACTATTTTAGGACAAGAGTATTTTAATATTCTAAATATTTGTTGTTGTAATGATGATTTATGTCCTTTAGATTACTTTGTACTGTGCTTTGATTGGATGAGTCAGCTAAGAGCAAAAATGTTTGATTCAGCCCTGATGGGATCTGGGTACTGTGCATTATGTTTTATAGCTTGTGCACCTAGCAAATATTGCATATTGCTATAATATGGTTCTGGATAGAATGAAAGGACCAAGAGCTAAATATATAATCCGACATTTGTGGTCACTGAGCTACAAACTGTGAAGTCCAATAATTTTATTTTAAACCAATTACAGCTTTTCTTGATTTACAAGGTTCCCAATTAAAAAGAAGAAGAAGAAAAGCACTGCGGATTCCCTTGTCTATAATTGTGCCGTGTGATAATGCACGTGGTGTAGAAAAGACACTGGGTTACATTAAATCATTTCAATTAAATTAGCAGTATTTAAGGTTAAATCAGATATATTTTCATAACAATTAAGATAATTTAATGTGAATTGCACAAGGATGAATAACAACAATTTGATTCAACCAAGTCAAAAATAAATTGGCTGTTCAGGAGTGATAGAAAAAATTGGTTTGGAATAATAGCTGCATAGAGGACCTTCTTTGAATACCCTATGCATAGCTCACTAGCCATTACTGCTATGTGATGCTAATATTACAGTACTGCATGTCCAACTGCAAATATATGACATGCTAATTGTAAAACATTCTTGCACAATCAACCACCAGGTGAAGTTTCATGTGTCTGTTGTGTACATTTCCATTATGGCAGAGGCTTAGGGCTGAGTGGACCCTGGAGAAGGATTTCCTTTCATTTCACCAACCTTTGTATATGACGTCTGGTCACAATAGTATATGGACAAACTGGAACCCTTGGCTTGCCTTGAAATATAATAAGAATATAAATGTACAGTAGATGCTTATTTGTTCAAACCTGCATTTGCAGTGTGCATTTCTGGTATATAGGCATTCCACATCCATGCTAAACGGCTAATGGAATTTTCTTTTGTGCTCAGTGATTACAAAGGTTTTGTAAATTATAAAAAGTGACAAAATGTTTCTCACATTTTTTATCTGAAATACAAATCAGAAATTTTGTTCCTGTTAAAAAACATAAACAGAAAATCAATTTGATTAAATGATTAGTTTAGTTTGACTAATAGTTTGATTAAGTAGCCAAAGCTGGCCCGACCCAATAACTGACATAATCGGCTGTTATAATGCCTTGCATTTATATAGCGCCTTTCTCACCAACCGGTGACTGAAAGCTCTTTAAAATGATGAGGGGGAAGCTCGCCTCTACCACCACCAATTAGGTGTTAGGGCCTCACGACCACCAGGGACCCCCATACTTAGAACAGTGATAACCAGCTATGGTCATAGGGGGAGCACTCAGTAGGCACAGCAACATAAAGGGCATTTTCATTGTATCATCGCGGTAGGCGGAGGTTATACATCGCCGCAGCAGGAGATAACATTACCAGAAACAACTGAGCTCTTCGCTCCATCAAACAATATGTTTACATTGACTTCAATAAGCTCCACGTTATTTTGTTGAAATAAAACATTTTATATTTACTTCTGAATTCAGTTATTTTGTTAATACTATAGTTATTGGCGTGGCCAAAATGTTGACATTTCTACATAGGCCCATGTTTAACAATAAAACATGTGTTTTAGAAACATGTTTTCTGATTGGTATAAATATTTACTATGATCTTCGATATTCATTCAGACTTTACCAATGCACCAACTCATAATTACAGCTGCTTCTAGATAAAGTAAATCATTTATGGTACTTCTAGACTTATAATTGTGATTTAGACAGCCAAGAGATACCAGCCAGCTAAATATATAACGTTATGTATATTATGTTTCCCAGCACTGTGCAGTGTATTTATACCCTCAAATTCTGCATTCTAATACCAGTGATTTGCCCTGAATTTTTGTTTTCAAAACAAAGTGGCACTTGACATAAATCAATCGAAGAGATAGACGGGTTACACCGGTGCTATTTTACACAAAGAAAAATAAAAGGGATTTGCATAAAGCTCGCTCGAAAACTAGAATAAACATAGGTGCTCATTTTAGAAGGTGGCGAGATGTTCAGTAGCAGATTGGCTTAAAGACAGACGTGGAGCTCCCATTGTTTCTAATGGACAGGTTTGTCAAAAGTTTCAACACTAACTAATTTACCAGTGGACTTTCTGCTGGCCAGCCAATTGTAATGACCTATAATGAATAGTAGCTAGGTTGCTATTATACTTTTTAATAGTATAATAGCAAAATAGTAAAATAATGTTACTTTGTTCAGTGGCTAGTTTTTGGAAGAAAGAAACATTTTCTAAAGTTATCTGTCGTATAGATCGTGTTAGCTAAAACCGGCTACTCGGCTATAGCCATGCATGTCAGCTGTAGCCAGCTATTCTGTTGTTTTACCTGGACTCTTGCAGCTGACACTTTTACTGTTCCGTTAGCTATACCAGTCTGTAATCCTGCAATCATAAAAAACTCGGATGTGTGTTCAGGACGAGGTCTGTGGAAGCAGTGGGGTTGGGGGTGTGCCTCTTTCTCTGTGGGCAGGGCCAAGGGGTGTTATGACTTTTAAATGTTTTGACAACAAATGCGACCGTCTTACAAAGTTGTGTACTTCAGCTTTAATGTTGTCTCAAATCAATGTCTCTGAATCTAGCTGGGTAAAATTTACTGATCCAGACTGAAGGGGTTTCCGATTCTGGGTCGATAAAATTCAACCAATCAGATTTTTTAATTTAAGTATTTATTGAATTATATATTCAATTATGTACTTATTTAGTTAATTAATATTGATACAACTTTTCCTCCATAGTTGAGGAGTCCAAAAAAGAGCCATCACTGTATATAACTACGATGTTTGTGAACATTTTAATGACAGCACTGTCAAGTACAGCATCCTCCTCTGATAAAACTGACCATAAATCCATTGAGAGTGAGACCACAATGCAACGTGAAAATTATGTGAATGTCATTAAATCAAGCACAATTGTTCACAATTACCTGATCAGAAGCGAACTTTCCTAATCATAGAGAATGCTGTCTGGTATAAAAGTGTGCGGTCTTATTTCAACAGCAATTATTTATTGAAATTTTAAGAAGATGTTGAGAAGGGACATTTATTTCAGCATCTCTATGTAATTATGTATTATTTCTGAAATACTTTCATAAGTTGTATCCTTCAAACTAAATAAGATTATATAAAACAACCAAGCAAAACACTTCCTTCAGAGATTCAGTCAATTGCTATTTTTTTCAAAAACATTTATGAGCAGAGAACCATACATTGCATGGTTGATTATTTGGGCATGCAGTATGCAGTAAACGCAGTAAAATGTATACCAGACGTGCTCTTCCGGTTGACTATACTATTCCGGTAGAAATCAAAAGCTAATTTAGAGGGAAATCTTCCTGACTGAACAAACATCATCCACTATATGTTTTTAGTACAGATTACTGAAGGTAGGAAAGTCGCTCACCTCCAAGAGGTGTTCCTTCTCTGGGGGCCTTATGAAAAGCCTGCCTTTTAAAAGATTCAAGACGTGTAGCACAACAGCAATGCAATATATTATCCCAAAAGCTACATTTATTAACTGCCTTAAGCTCTTCCTGTCACCAGGAAATTGGTTTTAAAAAATAGTGGCTTAAAAACAGCCAGCTATTTGGTGAGGACATAAGTTTTGTGAGATATAGGGAGCTGTCTGGCACATGTGGGGCTACAGCAGAATTTAATGGGATGTTTAGATAGTCATGGTGGTTTCCTACTCCCAGCACACTCCTCCATTCGCAACCCACTAACCAGAGGGCTGCCTCTAGAATGAAAAATGTCTGACGGAAGGAGGTAAGACAAACTGCAATCTAACGGGTCCCCCCCAAGGAGAGGGAAGTTCCTTGACTATGAAGCTATGAAGCTTCCCTGGCAAGTGAACTGGTCTCCACAAACTGCCCTGCCCTGCTACTTTTTCATAATCACACACACACACACACACACACACATGGGGAAAAGAGCAGTCACATAAAATTTGAAATAACGAAGAACAAAGTAGTACAGTACCAATAAATAAATGGTGATTAGCACAGTATAAAACATGATACATTGTGGCTGCTATGGAAAACCATTATACAATAACAGTAATAAGATGTCAACTAAAGGATAACTCAACTTGTGATGCTATAATGCAAATAACTATAACATTTGAATAAATTATGTGGTTAATCCTGCAACAACATGCAATGATTTAAAGCGACGTACCAAGGATGTAGATGGCGGAGAAGAGAAATAATAATCTAAAATAACTATTTTATGAAACTATGGTAGTAATAGATACAAAATACCAGAATATCTCAAAAATTACATATATAACCCAAATTCACCTTTGGTACCTGAATGATGTGATATTGTTAATTTGACCCCCATCATGCTAGCTCGCGGCCAGCAGTATTAATAGTTAACGTTAGCTTAGTTAACATTAGCTGACTACACTGACAGATTAGCGCTATTGCAGTGGTTGGGGATGAATCTCGGACAGTTACAATAGGTTGCTGCTGAATGTCTGGGATTTTGGTTAACCAATTATAATTAATAATGTAATGCACTTTGCGAATTGTTACCTAAAACCAGACAGACAGTACAACGGTGGAATTTGTGACTACACATTTAATATTAAAGCAGTCCAGCAAGCAACTGGTTCTTAAACAGTGGTTTTGATGTCATTCATAAAGTCACCTAACATTATGACAATGAGTAGACTGTAGAATTGTTCTATGGCTCAATTGGTAGAGCATCTGCTAAGAAGCTAAGTTTATTCTGCAATCGGTCAGCAGGTCTGGAGGACATCACAGATGGATTTTTGAGTTGGGCACACCCAACAGTGGTAAACCTACCATAACCCAATCAAAAAATGCAACAATCTCACAACTTAACCCTGATTCAGACTAAAGTAAACTATAGGTAGGAATCTGCCCTGAATTGCTGTGTGCTGCAGGTGCTGACCTTGTCTGACAGATAGTATGTACAGTGAAATATCAGTACAGATGATCTCACTTTAATGTATCGGTTGTGGTAACATTAATGGTCATCTTTACAGAGAATGTGGCTGGCGATTATATAAGTATAATTATATAGATCACTATATTTATGTGCTGTTTGTAATGGCAATTTATGAGAATTTACCTTGTTTATTTTCCAATCAAATTTAATGTACTGAAGATTGTAAAGTACCCTGGGGAAAGCAAAACAAGGAGTGTTACAATGTGTGTGTCTTTTCTTTATTCAGCACCATCCTTGATGGTCCACTCCCCTATCACAGAACCAATGAGTACTTGCTAATGATTGGACCAAATGGCTGTCTGTAACGCCAATGGCCTGCAGAGATTTAAATAAGTTTGAGACACATGATAATATAAGAACATTTCAGAAGACTCAGTAAATCATATGGTTAATATTTCTTAGTGTTGTATAACAGTTTGTTGTGAATTGAGTTGAGTAGGCTTAATGGTTAGTGGTGTTATGGTTGTGTAGTTTGATGATTGTTTACAGATGATTGTTTATTGCATCTTGAAAAGGTGCTATTTTCAATTGAATGCACTTTGTAATGTTACATTTAATTTCACACTGTTCAAGGCCTTTGTAACCTCTCAAAATGTGAGCATTTAATTATTTTGTGGCTATTGTCCAAATATCCAATTTAGTTGGAAAAGTTCCAGTTGTCACTCACAGAGGTAGGTATTATTTAATTTATGAAGGCCCATCTTTAAAGTTTTAGTTCTGTCGTCTATAAGGTAAAATTGCCTACAGTAATTCCTCAAATAATTGTCCTCGACATGTGAACGTTATGGTCTCAGTCTTGATTCAAACGTGACTATAGCTCAGAATCCATCTTAACCTCCATGCGGTCTTGGTCTTGAATCTAACTTGATTTATCAGTGACTTGGACTCGATTAATGGTCATAACCCGTCCATTTGGTTTATGTTCGTACAAGGTGCGAGAGACTTGGAAACATGTAATAAAGGTATGAACATATAGGCTAATGTTTGTGAATAAAGGTGGTTGTCATGTGCAATATTAACTTGCATTCAACGTTTTGTATGGCTGAAATATTGTCTTGTATATGTATGTAGGGTATTGTGTCCGGTAAACTAGCCTACACAAGAGTTAAGGATTCTTAAAAACCTAATCATGGATTTAAAGCGACGTCGGCCTAATCAAGGAATAGCTAATAGTATAGGCCTCATCAGTGTAGCTACAATTTTCAAATCGACCCTTGGTGTTGACACTAGGGCCTACTGGAAAGTAGGTTATAGGCCTATCTAGATTTATTGTATATAGGCTAAACAACATGCATTGCACTAAATGCATGCAAAACGCTGTGTAGCACGGATTTCAGCATCCCGTCTAATGCGCTATGAATAGATTACGTTGAATGGAATTCAATAGGCTATAATAAATAAGAACAACTCCTATTATTTGTTATTATCAGCTGTAGGCTACAATAAAAAAATAAAAAATAATTTTAAAGAAGAGTGGAACGCAGTAAAGTTGGTAGGCTAGCCTATAAACCCACCCCATACAAACACACTGTGCGGCGGCTTGGGCTGCCGTTTAAAACACCCCGCATATTTGTCACTCATCAGTGACCATTTGCTTTTCTAGAAATTTGGTCGAGGCTACAGGAGGGTAACAATAAAATATAGTTATTAGGCTACCATAACCAAGAAGGCGACCGCACACTCAGGATAGATTGCACAAAGCAAAACCAGGAGGTATGTTATTTTAGTTACCGTGATGAATACTTTTTTCGCCGTTCCGCCTTTTGAAACGAAAATCTTCCTTGATTTACATCTTAAACAGTTGTAGCCTATAGGGCTATCGCCCAAATTATCCACACAGTTCGGTACGTGCTGATCTAGTTTAGCGAGGAATTCCTGCAAGTGCAAAAGGCGAACAATATGTATAGGCTAACGTTGAACTCGGTTGAATTTTATTTGCACGGGCTATAAGAACTTTAAATCAGTAACATTCTACCGAAAATGTGCAACACGCCTCTTGTTTTACAGATTTGTTTTAAATTCCCCCTCGTTTGAGGAAAAAGATCACAGCCCGTCGTTTGCTGCGTTCTTAAACCTGTCTCTTCTACTGGTTTTAAGCTGTGTGAGAAGCCTGGGACTAAATCTATGATGTCGGACCAGCTTCGTCGGGTCATTTGAAGGTGAGCAGCCTCGGAAGGGTTCATGAAAAGTTCACTCGCATATATTAGGCAATTCAATCTTTCATTCCCTGTGACAAAACTAGTAGGAAGTGAGCTGTATGGAAGCAGGATAACCCATTCGCCATTGCAGGGGAGATGTAGCTGTAAATCGTGAAGTGCGATATTTTAAAATATATATTTTAATCCGACGCGCTTGGTCGAGGATAATATCTTTGTCGTTGTTAACCGCACAGGACGGACCGTGTGGAATATTTCAAAATAGATCCGCGGGGTGATAACTGAGGAAATCGTGGACACCCCTTTCGCTGTTGAATCTGGACTGCCTAGAAAATGCTAAATGATCATTTGGATCAATTACAAGCTTTTAGCAGTGTTGTCGGTCATAATTCATGATTCGAGACTGGGAAAAAGACCAAGGTTTTTCGTGCCAAAAAAGGGGGCAGAGTTAGATGGAGTTGGGTATACTTTTGCTTGTGATTTCCCTCCACACCTAAAAGAAAAAGACACTTTTTCAGACTCTTGCAAAGAAACATAATGTTTGATTGTATGGATGTTCTAGCTGTGAGCCCTGGACAAATGCTGGATTTCTACACTTCGAGTCCTTCGTGCATGCTACAGGAAAAAGCTCTAAAAGCATGCTTCAATGGACTAACGCAAGCAGACTGGCAGCATCGGCGGAGCGCACAGTGTAGGTTCAAATTTTGTTATGTCGTAGTTATCTGGCTACATATTAATTCACATGTATATGTTTCTGCAGAATGTAGGTATTCTACCTTAAGAGCTCAATGCTGCCCGATTAGTAACGGATTAGCCTATAGCCTAATATAGGCGACTGAGTTTTTAACTTTTCGCCATTCCCAGGGGAGGCTATAGGCTTAAATTGTAGGCTACCTATAGCTTGCTATTTTGAATGTTGATTTGAGAATATTCTGCAGTCTCGTAAATCTGCAATAACGTAGGCTACTATATGAAACTAGCCTGCTCAAAGTGTAGCCAGAAGCATTTTTACTGCTCGTTTGTAGCCTATATAGGCAACCGCATGCCTAGGCTAATAACTTTTTGACACCTAACTGAATGAACTGGCATGCACCTGTGCAAAGTCTTGTGCATTGTTCTTTTATATTTACACTTTGAACATTTATAATTGCGTTCGGTGTGATCGCATGGCTAAGAATGGCCATTGAGACTGATACTGTGTAGTAGGCTATCTACAACATGCAATGCAATGCAATGCAATGAAGTATAAACACCAGTGCAGTTCCTCTTCATCCCCATCACTAAGGATGAACACTGGGTGCACGCCCAGTATATTCTGGTGAGAAGCCCGCAGGATGCAGCGACCGAGGTTTAAATAAATGTCTGCCAACTTTATGTACTAGCTCACAATAGGACGCAATCTTGTACCACATCATCAACAGCATACAATAAGTTGTAGCCTAAAACCTTACAGCAGACTTTTCAGCCTCATGATTACGGAGGCCGACAACATGCACGATATATTTACATTAGTCGATAGCAGAGTCGAGTAAAACAGCAGCCTAGCACTGTCTGAAATATTTCAAATAGCTTAATTAAGGTCCACTCTCAGAAAAAAGAGTTCCAAAAGGCTCCTCCGTGTCTCCGTAGAGGAACCTATATCTAGTTCAAGTGTTCTTTGTTTGGGCAACATTGTGCAATCTGGGAACTTAAACACTTTTCACACCACAGAGGGTTCCATACAGAACTTAAAGGAGTCAAGCCGAAGAACCCTTTTTTTCTGAGTGTAGACGAATTGCAGGTGCATTCAAATAGACTACGTGCGGTGTGGAACACGTCCTCGAAGCTGACGTGTGTTTCTTGCCAGACTGTTTTCGCTTCATGATTTATTTTGATAATGGTATGACAGCAGTGGCGATAACGTTAAGCGCTGCTTGTTGTCACCAAACACTATTCGCGGTCACTACATAAATAAAACACAAGTGGCCCTTATCACAAAAGTGAGAGTGGGAAAGTGTCAACAGTTCAAGAGCAGCACCCTCGCCGCCGGAAGAGTAGTTTCACGTAATTCTGCTCGTTTTAAATGTAGGCTAGTAGCCTACACGTTGGTTATATTGTCGCATTCTTTATGAACGTAGATTTCACGTATTAATATATGATTTATGAACCCATCGGGGACTTCAAATGATAATAATTTTAGGCTGTTATTCTGTTATGTTAATTCTGTAGGCTATATGTTTTATTTCGAGGTCAGCCTTTATTAAACGGCTTGGCAGATGTAAAACGTAACCTTAGTGGATCCTTATTTTCTGGAATTGTTTGCTAGTGGAGAACATAAGCTAACCTTACCAGCCAATACATAGAAATTCCTTAAGACCTCTTCCAGGCATTTCTTCAGAGAATATAACCAGGAAGGAGGAGATGACTGATCGCGTGATTACGTATTCATATCTTTATAGTAGGATAAGTGAATGATTAAGTGGTGAGAATGATGCAGGATAATTAACTTAATTTAGCCCTCCCACTCTGCTGTAACTGGCATAGCACAGTTGCCTGTTACAGTTAGTGACTTTACATATAATCAAGTCACTTCAATTATTTTTGAGAAGACAACTGGGAAAACTACAAGTATGTCATAATATATGAATTATTATGGTAGGCTAACCTTTTTGAATAAGGCATATATCACGAAGGTGAGGTTTCATGGGCTACCTGTTTATCACCCAGGTATTAGATGAAACGGCTCGTTATGCAGTCCACATATATATATATATTTTTTCAGGGGTTGTCTGTGTAGGTTAAGTAACCAAGAGTAAAGCAATTGTATTAAATATTGTGACAGGGCTCATTCATTGTTGAACCAACAATAGGTGTCTTATTTGTTTGAATGCAACATGAATTTAGAGTTTGTATTCAATCTGCCAGGCAATGAACTGTAACAAAACAATGGTGGTGTTGTTTTTATTCCGTGTTTTTCCATGAATTAGATGTTTTGTGGTAAGATGACAAAACGTTCACGGTTACACCAATTTCAGTTGAATTTATTTAAGGGCTTCTCTTATTGGAGCTGTTTAAGCATTGAGATTATCTTTTTCTTAATTTTTCTCAAAAAGTAAAAGTGATGGCTTTAGTGAAAATAGGTGCTGTTGAAATGTGATGCTTTTTGTCATTCTTTTGCTCATAACTTGAAGATTTACTTGAACACAAATGGTAAAACAAAATTGTCCTGTTTGTACGTGCTTTTATGCAGGATTCTTGGAAAATTCCAGTCAGATTGAAACCAGCATGATCCATCCAGCATTCCTTCATAATTAGCAGTATTTGTATAATGACTTGGTCCATGGAGGGCCAATTGCAATCAAAAGTGGTAATCTTAGAGGGCTTAATCCCAAACTGACTTCAAGCTGCAATTGATCAATTATTTTCAAAAGGATTGTACCCAAATCCTTTTTCCACAAACTTAAATTCACTACTGATGCTACTAAGGTTTATGACAACCTTTGACCAAATAGTATACAAAATGTTTCATTAAATTCAGCGAGCATTGAACTTGTGATTATTGACTGAGGAGATGTATATAAAAGCCTGGAAATTGAAAAGGAAATAATTGGACAGTAATTAGGAATTTAATTTTGATTGATCGTCCCCCCCCTTCCCAACTGTGGACCGCAAGAGAATGTACGGAAGTATAAAAATAAATAATTGCAGCTTCGTGCTTTACGCAACCCTGTCACAGCAATGTTGATGCGTGAGAACAGTAAAGCCATCATTGTCTATTTTGCCACATTGAACAAAATCTTAGATATGGTAACTGATATCATGAGTCCAATTATGATATCATCACCTACTTATAGACGATGCATATTACAGATGATTGTTGTCACTCTACCTAAAATGTGAAATGCTAAGTGTCATATGAAATTTTTTTATTTTAGGAGAATTAATATCAGGTTAATTTGCTGAAGCCCTTAATTATGTTGATTTAACCTGCACATCCCTGTGGCCTTTGAAGCTATGGGCCTCAGGAGAAAAGGGGTAAAACACTGTTCACTGCCACGAGCATTAGCCTAAGTCTAGATTGTTAATATTGATTACGAGTAACACTACAATTATAGCTGTACACGAGAGCAACAAAGTTCAGTGTATCAATCAAGTGAGCTTTGGCCGTGCAGCCCATTTTTTCCATCCTGCTTTACCTGATCAATATTAACCACCCAATTGAAACTAAATGCGCTCTCCTATAACAGTAATTCTGATAAATGTACCAACAGATTACTTATCAAGGAATTTAATCACTGCAGTGGGGATCCTGAAACATAGTACACATGCACTTGGAAATAATGCACCGTCAATCAACCATTTCTACTTACTGTTAATTTATCTATCAATTTGTTAATCTTTCCACCAGGAAGCACATTTCTGTCTGGTGATAGGTATGTCTATGTAGAGACAAAGGCAGTTATTTTGGAGTAGTGAGTGATGGCTTGTTATTTTCTCGGGCGCAGTCTGCAGCGCCTGGCCTTGATGAGATGTCAGTCTCACAGGACCTTCAAACGTGTTTCTTTTGCCTTTGATATAAAATGAACAGGATCATAGACAGTGATCCTTATTGGTTTCTAATCTTTTTTATGTGAGAATGGTTCTTGTTTTCATCTAAGCCTCACTGCAAAAACAAAGTGTTTTGGTCTTGTAGTGAGTCTTAAAATGTAATTTTTTTCTCTAAAGTTGAAAATATTGGCTTGTTTTAAGTTACTGTTTGCATGACAAGTGACATTTTCTTACCCCATTGACAAATCTTGATACGAGTCAAATTGTCTCACTTCATTGGCAATATTTTTGTCTTATTTAGCAAAAAAGTAATAAAAATTCAATTTAAAAGTCTAAATATAAGACTAAAATACTTATATAAGACTTATTTTGCAGTGTTTTGGTAGTGTTGGCACATTTACATGGTGTCTAAAATATATCACAGCTGATTTATGATTTATGAAAATATTGATGGAATACAGTAGTAATGCCACAAAGTATATCATTTTAAGCAAATGAAAACCTGAGTTTAAACATGACTGAATGTATCTTTAAACTCGTGTTTATCGTGTGCCATCAGATGATTTAACATTCTAATATACTTCTTTTTAGGGTTAAGCACGTATATAAGTCTGTAAGTCACATTCTAATATGCTTCTTTTTAGGGTTAAGCACGTCTATAAGTCTGTAAGTCACATTCTAATATGCTTCTTTTTAGGGTTAAGCACGTCTATAAGTCTGTAAGTCACATTCTAATATGCTTCTTTTTAGGGTTAAGCGCGTCTATAAGTCTAAGTCACATTCTAATATGCTTCTTTTTAGGGTTAAGCACATATATAAGTCTGTAAGTCACATTCTAATATGCTTCTTTTTAGGGTTAAGCGCGTCTATAAGTCTGTAAGTCACATTCTAATATGCTTCTTTTTAGGGTTAAGCACATATATAAGTCTGTAAGTCACATGCTAATGCAGTTTAATGGCACGACACAAATGTTGTCCATCCTTATTGACGGGGGCTCTCAAGAATAATAAAATGTTTATTCAAGGCAAAGGCAACTATATTGACTCTTTTGGCATTGATGTAGGAAAGTTAATTTGCAGGACAGTTATCACAATGATTTGAATATGATAATTTAATATTTATACTCAATACTCAATATTATGTTGTTGCAAAGACAGCAGTGTGGATTTTCTCTCAATGCCTCTTAAAATGGGGTATACTACAACTCCTCTCTGCTTGTCTCCTCGTCTGCTCAGTGCACCATGAGAGGCAGTTTCAAGGCTAACCCTCAGGCTTTGACATTGGCATCAGATTTCAGCTTCCAACACAGACCACATGGTGGGAAATTGTAACCCCGTTGGGCTTTTAAGAAAGTATTTCCCAGGATGGACATGAAACTTTCCTCGTTTTAACAGCTTCAAAGACCCTCACACCTGTTGCGTTTGTCCGTTTTAGAGTGATCAGGGAGCGCCGGGCCTGGGTCACGAGTGCACCGCTGGGATCTGGTGTGACCGGGTCAGGACTGTCACAGAGGGGTCACTGAGGGGTTACTGGGGGGTCACTGACACACGACAGCCAGGAGCCCAGACAGGCTTCTCCATGGTGGAGGAGAGAGTATGTGTCTTCCCTCCCATCTCTCCATACCCACGCTGTCGTACTATTGATGGAGCTGGGGGTTTATCCTGCCCCTTCATAAGAACAGTCACTTTTGAGTATTTGTGTCTCTTGTTTGCTGACTGCACCCCCTCTCAAATGATGAGGATTCCCTGAGGGCGCTCATGCGATATGGGCTTTTCCTGGGTCGATGGGCCAGTGAGAGTTGGCTCCCCAGCAGGCCGAACTCATCGCAAGGTCTGCCGTTTGTGACAAGCCAGCTGTGTTTTTTTTTTTTTGGTTGTTTCTGTGTAGACTAGACATAAAATTAGATGGCTTTTGTGACTAATTTTTCCCCCCAGTGTTTAAAGGTTTATAAATAACCTACACAATGAAATGTATACAGCAAGCGCTAGGCGAAGCTGGTTCTAATTTGGTGTACTTTTCATGAACTTTGCCGTTTCCTTTGACTCTCTGCCTCATATATGTGAGCTATGTGCACTCTGTGCTCCGGCGGTCAATTCAGAAAAGACGGAGGAAAAAGGTTCTTGACTCTAAAGCTTGAAGCTGCCAGCAGCATATTTTTGGGAAAACGTTTTGACCCTGTACAAAATATGGGTGTAATTGAACCCCTAATTGGTAGACAGTTTTAATTTAATGTTTGCTGCACAATGTAACCCATGTATTTTGTAAAGCTTGAGATAAATGAGAGTTTTTCTGAAATAAGTCATTCTGCATTTGAAAATCAGCCCAGCAAGGAATGCGTTTAGCTGGGTGGATGAAGCATGCACCAGTCAACGGTGCTTACCCAGTTAGAAATGTTTGTTGCTTCCAACTAAACTTTTCGGTGTATATACGTTTCTGTGATCCTGGTAGGTCTCCTGCAAGTCCTTCAACTTAACATTTCAGAGATGGAGTGATATGTTCTGTGACCCTCAGAATGATTAAACTTGATATTGGTAAGAGGACCTTGCATGTTTGAAGCGACCAGATTATTCTCATTGACGATTGAAGAGGTAATAGCTTTGTATGTCTAGCTTGCATGCAGCAGAGGACAAACGGTGGCAAGGTGAGAGCTCAGTCTTGTATGCCTGTATAAGAAGTCATAAGAAATATAAGGAAGCATAAAAAATGGCAGCTATTTTTCTAAGATTATGTTAAAAGACTAACAGGAACCACTTCCTTCTTTCTCCTGACCCATCTGTGTGGGGAAATATGCACCTAACCCCCAATAACCCTTAGTTCATTGGAGCCGATGCATCATGTGACATGTTTTGAATTTGTTTTCCCCCATTGAGAGAATAGTCACTAATGGGTGTGTTTTCCTGTTTGACCCTGATCACAGGTTCAGCTGGAGGCTAAGAGTTCAAGGGGATAGAGATGAGCAATTTTTCTTTTTCTCCTCCAAAATGCCTTCCTTTTAGTTATCTGTCAGCGGCCTTTATTCCCCTAATGGCGCCGCTGTTTGTGCTAGCCAGCGAAGAAGTCGCCCTGCCACCACAGCCGCCACCAAGGTTTAGTAATCCAAGACGTAAATGGAAGGTTTTCTAAATGTGATACTATACAACACCAAGGATGGAAAGATATAATGTTTTATTTGATGTTTGTCCTTCTTTTTTTGCAATCTGATTTATCCATTCAGACACTCGGCATGTTGCATCTTTGTTTCTCATTTAGGTTTCAGATGCAGGCAAAGCTTTAGTCTTGAGGAGGATTTCTTTTTATTTTATTTTAAATGGACTACTGCTATAGTGCAGACCCCTGCTACACTGGCCAGACTAAGGTTAGC
Source organism: Ilyophis sp. 1 JC-2022 (assembly GCA_022702515.1). NCBI lineage: Eukaryota > Metazoa > Chordata > Actinopteri > Anguilliformes > Synaphobranchidae > Ilyophis > Ilyophis sp. 1 JC-2022. The sequence continues at coordinate 90,769,852 of CM040406.1, read as the reverse complement.
CATATAACTCCTCACCTTGAAATGCATCCGTTTCATGTGGTAGAACTTGCCTCTCTGTGGTCAGGTGAGGCCATCTGTGTAGTTATCGCACGTGCAAAAATGTCAGACTTTCTTGATTGCCCCAAAGCAGTAACCTTTGTAATCTATTCTGACAGACACAGAAAACATTCACTCCACTTACGTTTGGTGGAGGTAATTGTTCACATTTCTCACGTGACTCACGAGCGTGTGAAACTTGTTTGGCCACTCCAGACTTATGTTGATTATTGCTTCATTTCTTTTGATGTCCGCTGGTGTTACTTGTTAATGCGGTCAGTCTTGCGTGCACTTGTCACATTAAAGGAATATTTCACCCATTTTGAAGAATTTGATATTGTTTTACTTACCCCCAAAATGGTATGTCGGGCTGTAGTGATGCTGTCCTGGTCTCACTGTTGTAGCTAAATTGTAGTAAATCCTGAATTGGAGCAATGCTAAAAATGCCATTGAATATAATGTCCCCCCGGCTAACTTTGTTTAAATAACCGCCTAAATCCACTCAATTAAGGTTTACGGCTTTACAAGTGTCGTGGCTGGGAAGGAAAATGCATATATGATTACCGAGTGCACAAGGACGATATTTTAGCTCAAATTACTATATACAATTATGTCGTTTCAGCCTCTGTCTGTTTAGATGATGAACATCCGGTCCGGCTCTCTTACCGGATGTTCATAATCTAAACAGACAGAGGCTGAAACGACATCATATACAGTAATTAGAGCGAAAATATCGTCTTTGTGCACTCTGTAATCACATGTGCATTTTCGTTTCCAACAACGACACTTGTAAAGCTGTTGTTAAAACCTTATTTGAGTGGATTTAGGTGGTTATTTAAACAAAGTTAGCCGGGGGGACATTATATCCAATGGCAATTCAGGATTTACTACAATTTAGCTACAACGGTGAGACCAGGACAGCATCACTACAGCCCTACATACTATTTCAGGGGTAAGTAAAACAATATCAAAGTATCAAAGTCTCTTATGACAGCGTTGCATGTGATGTACCCAGCAAGTTCAAAAAGGGGGCATGATTTTAGCAAAGGATTATTATAGAAATGACACACATACTGTATTTTTCTTGTGAAAACATAAAAATAACTGACAGGTAAAAAGATGGATGCCAATTAAGATACCTGTAGACTGTGCGCTGTTACGTTTCATTGAGCGTTTTTTCTAATATCACACGTATTATGCAGTACCACAAGGTAATCAAGGAAATTGAAAACATGAACCAAGTAATGTGTATTTTAATGTGGCTGTCACATCATTTGACATCAGTACGAAAATCAATCTTATTTTCTCCAGCACCATAGTTATTTATGATTTTTATTAATTTATTTTATTTTTCAAATACCTCAATCATACAATATTAACACAAGTCTTCCATTAAAAACAAATGTCAGGGTATTGATGCAATTGGTTATAATTCAATTTGACAGTTTCCCATGGAGATTTATTGAGATGGAATTGAGATTAAATCGTTGAGAAGGCATGGATAAGTAAACATGATTATCATGCCAAAATGCTGATTTATCTATTTAGAGTGTTTAGTTTTTTCCCTATGACTGTTGATTGTTCTGAGCTAAAAAAAATCAAAGCTAAAATGAACTTTGAATTTTTTTTTTTTTACTTTATCACGATATTCTTATATAAAAGACTATTAAAAAAAGCTTCCTCAACTGCACTTTGCATTGAAGAAGCACCATCTATATGTGGTGCCCCGGGCAGTTTTGCTGTAATCCTCTGCCAAACTAACTAGATAGTGATAGATTTAAAATTAATAGCAGGCTCCATCCAGCCCTTCAGAATTTTACTTAAAATTATTTATTGGACTGCGCTTTGCCTTTTACTAACAGACCAAACCTCATAAATGAGACGGAGATTGTTTGGCATGGCAGACTGTGTAGATGGGAGTGGTGGGTCTTCAAAGGAGCGCGTCCTGTATGTAATTTGTGTCGGAGCTAAAACCGGGTTTAGTCTTGCGCCGTGCTAATTGCCCTCATACCGATGGAGTTCTTGTGTGAAGTATCAGCACGGCAGCGTCTAGATCCTCGTCTCGGCACCCCAGGAGAAAGTTCTCCAACTGAAAACTGTGGTCTCAAAAGCGGTCGACTGCAGGGAAATAAAGCTCATTAGTATGAGTGGAAGAAAAGCAAACACATTGTGCTTTTTGTGTTTTGCCCTGCAGGAATAAATTGTATCTGCGACAGAAGGGTCAGGCTACTGTTCTTTTTTTTAAATTTCATGTTGGAAATGTGTCAGCAGTTTGTTTTCAGTAATGTTAGAAACATTGTCTCCTGTTGTACTGTGGAAGTGATGACAACCATTTAAACCATACACAAACCGAGAGGTTCAGCAAAGGTGTTTCTAAATGTTTAACAGACTGAGAGATGTGCAATTGTTAGATGATTCACAGGGGAACGTATTCCACATAAATGGCTCGCAAAAACAGAATGTGCTGGCATCACAAAGGTGCAGTTTACCACAGACGTCAAGTGGGCTTATTTCTTTAATATAGATGGGGTTGAATAGAAATATCTTGAAAGAACAAGTTAACTTGACTGATGACCTGAATTAATGGCTTAATCTGAAACTAAAATGAAAAGGTGAATTGCCCATGTAAAAATTTAATGCTGGCAGAGCTGTGACCTACAATTAATTTGTCTTCTGACAGAATACCTTTCATACCTTTTTTTTCCTTTTCTCTCAAAGATCAGGGACAGATATAATAATTTTGCATAGTTGCATAGCCTTGTGAAATAACTGAAAAACGTCTTCGATGAGAAATCACGAGTGCCAAACTGATGATACAATGATAAAAAATGAGATATGAGCTTTTTTATGACTTAAATGCAGTTAGATTAAATGCACCCACTCCTCATCAGACAAAGAACATGGTATGTGTTTTTGACAACCTGCTCAATGGAATATGATTTTGTCTTAATTCCAGCTCTGGTCCGAAAAATGTGTTTGTGCGTATATAAGATGCGAAACGACAATTAACAAGAGCCGAAGGAACTACAGCTGTGTTCCACGCGCGGATTGAAACTCGCAGCCCTCTGCCAGTCGAGAGCCAAGCGCTCAGGCCATTGTGTGTTTCGGCACCCTGTTTTTGAAACACTCCTGTGCCTCTTGTGTCTCAGCAGCTATTGAAACACAGAGCAGCAGTTCTGAAGAGCTGGTTCCCAGCCCCCCGTCTCCGCTGCCTCCACCTCGGATCTACAAGCCCTGCTTTGTGTGCCAGGACAAGTCCTCGGGGTACCACTATGGCGTTAGTGCGTGCGAAGGCTGCAAGGTAAGAGTTCAGGCCGTTCCCCCGAATTCATCCTCGTGGATTCATACGGCTTTAAATGAGGCAGTAAGGCCTGATTTAAAACTGAGGTGAAACTACAACCCTCCCATGGTTTATCTTTATTGCCTGTGTGAAATCAGGTTTTATAAATGCTCTGAACTTGTTTAACGAGACTAGCGGGTTTCATTAGTGGCTACACTACAGTAATTAATGTACAGTAATTACAGCTAGTTAGTATCGAGTGTCGTGGTGGGAGAGCACTTAGCAATTTAGTTTGAGTTTGTGCATAAATGATTGATGTAGATTGCAGACTGCAGATTCTTAGTGTATTTACTGCTCTGCTACATCAACATTACCCAAAATGAAGTGAGCTGGAGTAACAGAACACATTAGAAGCAGTAACAGGAAAAAGGAAAATGGAAATAAATGTTTGGCTAGAATTGTATTCAGCTAGCAACTGTATAATATAAGGAGCCCTCACAATGTGCAGGTTTGTAATGGGCAGTTTTAAATGTCCTCTTTGTACCAGTAGTTCCTATTCATGGTTTATTTTGGCATAAATTAACAATGTTTGTTCATTGTCTATTGATGTATTTTTTTCTTTAGTATTTAAATGAAATGGATTTAACCTCTTTATTGCATTATTACATTATTTTACTTTCAGTAAAGTAGTGACTGTACAATATTTTAAGGTTTTTAAGTCGAGCCTCACGAGCAGAAATTCACTCTGAAATTGGGATGGTGTCATATATCTATGAATGCATATACACTACAGTATACGTGTATGCAAACTGCTTGGACATTTCTAATTGTGTTTGCAGTGTATATTACTGCATCTTGTATACTGTTGTGATTTTGTATTGTTTGCATTGTAAGGTCATTGTAAATACGATGTTGCACATGAAATCAAGTCAACACCAAAGCGTGTGCAAGCGTCACATCGACATTCTTGTTTTTTTTAACTTTTAAACTGTAATCTGAATGGCCTATTTACTGCAGCTTAATTTTGTGGCCGAAAGGTCCAGTTGAGGTGCGTGTAAATGTAACCTAGAAACGGCGCCCAAGTTCAGGCTTGGCCTCGTACTGCCCCTGGCAGCGATGCGCACTCGCGTTCTTCAGTCACGGTGTTGTTTCAGAGAGACCGTAATGAGGACGGATCCCGTCTGCAAAAGCGCCGTCCCCCTTCACTTCACACAGGGGTCCCTCTCTATAGAAACAGAGACGGGGAGGGACCAGCTGTCTTATCTCTCCCCTCTTGGTGGAAAGCTTGAGTTTTGGCAGAGGGGTAGTGTTTTTCTCTGAGAGCCTCTCTGTCGCAGACTCCTCTGAACCCCAGTAAGCCTATGAGACAATGAGCTCTTTGTTCGCTGCGGGGAGAAGCGGCTCTCTCTGGGAGAGCGGGCCGTCAGTTCGGCCCTTTTCTACAGCACTCCCAGGCCACGCACTCTTGTTCGGGCCTTGTACTGTACACTGCAATGAAAAGCCTTCTTTCCATCAATGTCTGTTGACCCTGCGTCTTCGCAACTCGGAACAAAACACTTGAAAAAAAAAATATATATATCAATGATGCCATTTCCTTTGGTTTTATCCTCGTGATCTAAATAGATTTGAATGGCCTATTTACTGTAGCTTCATTTTGTGCCGGTAAGGTCCAGTTGAGGTGCATGTAAAAGTAAACCTAGAAAGACTGTGCAAGCTATTTTCGGTTGAATGTAGGTAAAATAGTTTGAACGGCCATGCCGGGTAACTGTAAATATTAGTAGGCCTATGAGTAGTACCCCTTCGGTTCTCTGAGGAATTTTGATATGGATTAAAGCCCATTCTTTGTAGCAGATCTATTATTATGCGTAAAGGTGAGATGCCACTCGTGTTTAATTTATGTGTTTAGTAGCTGTGGGCTTTGCCTCCTCCAGGAGTCTCCTGGATGACACATTCAGCACAATGTAGAGCGCTGAATAAGAGGGAAAAGGGCCACCGCACGCCCTGCAAGAATATCCTGATTAAAGCAATGTAGAGAAGCTGCTATTAGATCTTTGATTATATAAATGTGCCTCCAGTATCAATCCACTGCGACTACATGAACACGTCAACAACCACGGTGTTATGCATACATTTAGCAACCAGATTTTCAAAAATCAGTTGCATGACATCATGTTAATATAATTATGTTTATGTTGCATTGCATTTTTAAAAAGTAGTCATGAAACATGAAAACGTTTGTGAGCATGTGTGTTGCTCAGTAAAAATATTGCAAAAACATTCTGCAAAAAATAAATACAAAATATAGACCACTATGGGGAAAATGAACAAATGTTTTAAATAAAGTTCTATAATTGCCACAATTCTATACATATTAAAAGTTTTGAACATTTATTACGCATTTTAAACGCCAGTTTTTTATGCTGTACATTGCAGATTAGTATGAGAGTAGCCATGTGCAGTGAATAGTGTAGGATACTTTGTTGGAGACGGGCTCTTTTTAGTCTGGTCCTGTGCCCTGCAAAACGAGTGCTTGGAAAAACGAGACGGTGCAAATTCACTTTGGATATGTTCTAGAAATGGACAATTGACAGGCAACCTGAAAACTGTACTTGTCGATCATGTTGACTGATGAAATATTAAGATTACAGCTTCTGTTTATTTCCATTCTTGATTTTTCTAAGTGGCCTAAGGGTGTGAATTCACATATCTGAGAAATCACAAATTGGCAACTGCATTTATTTTATGGTGACGGGGTAATTAAACTTTTAAAAGTGTATGCAGTCAAAATTTGGCATATACTGTAAACATTACAGTGTCAATGAAGGTCACAGGTACTCGAGCAGATTTCCCTTATTCAACTGATCATTTGGGACAGAAGTGATCTCGTTTGTTACCCCTGAGAATTCCTGTATTTGAATAAGGAAAACAAGAAGCCATATGGTTCCACATCAGTTCATGCCTATTCAGCGCTGGCAGTATGTGAACAGTCAATTACAACACGCAGTTCCCTGTCTGGTGTCTTTGAAATAAGAAGGCACATTAATCATTCACAAAGCTGCTGTAAGCAAATGCACTGCATATCAGAAAAGGCAGCCATTCTCTTTAAAAATTAATGATTATTATAAAATGGATTCAAGGGTTTTTATATTTGAAATTGCAAATGCAAAAAGTTCTCAGAGTTTATTATTGCTACATTCAACTTTTGGAAGAGATCAGCAAGGAGTATAAAAGACTGGGCTGAACAATGTTTTGTTGCTGTTTATGACTGTTCACTGAACAACACCGGTCTGAGATGGCCATATACATATAATGAGAAAATGCTGCTGTCATCACGTTTCAACCACTTACTAATTATTGCTGTTTTGGATGCAATTCTGTCATTTATTTAACATATTTAAACTGCAGTGCCCTCCACTATTATTGGCACCCCTGGTAAAGATGAGTAAAAAGGGTTATAAAAAATTCACCAAAGTTTGGTGAATTAGCTTAATCTCACACTGAAAAAATGAGAAAAATCTTTAATTTAAGTAAATTTATTATGAGGGAAAAAAATCCCTCATCAAGAAATATTTCTTTTTAACAAAACCATGTGTGCCACAATTATTGGCACCCCTGCTTTTATATATAGAATAAAGTAATATTTTTGTATATTTGGTTGCATATCCTTTGCATGCCATGACTTCCTGATGTCTGACCCAACAACATCAAAAGACTCTTGATATCTTATTTTCTGGTACTCTTACAAGCGATACTATAACGGCTCTGCATTTGAATGGATCTCTATGGGAATTGAGGGGTGGGACTAGAATTATCTGTAAATTACACTGGAACAGTATGGAACACATGGTTTGCTAAATGGCTCTAAGTCATCAAGGGCCTGAGGGTCCTTAAACCATCACTCTGCTGCTAGAAATACAGTAGATATGGATGGATAACTTGAAGGATTTCTTCTCCTGACTTATTTTTCCACAGAGTTCAATATGAAAATTTGTCAGGAGAAACAACCCTTAAAGTGATCCATCCATATCTACTCCATATATGGCAGCAGAGTGATGGTTTGAGGCTCGTTTGATACCTCAGACCCTTGATGACTTAGACATTTTACCAACCATGTATTCCATACTGTTCCAGAATAATTTACAGCTGAATCTAGTCCCACCCCCCAATTCCCATATTCATTCAAATGCAGAGAAGTTATAGTATCGCTTGTAAGAGTACCAGAAAATAAGATATCAAGAGTCTTTTGATGTTGTTGGGTCACAGACATCAGGAAGACATCACTAATTACCTTAGTTTTAGTTTTTTGGCAGCTCTATAAACTGCTGGTTCACTCCTCCTGTACTTGAGCACAGTAAAAGCTTGCAGTCTGCAGCTGTAGCTGGTGCTTATATAAATGTCAGATCAAGATTAAATAATTAAGAGCAGAGGTTGGCACAAAATCATGAAACGGATCAGCTCTTGTTGTGCACCTCTGGGTTAATGGAACAGTTCTCCCTAAAAGATTGACAAAAATGCATCAAAAATTAATTCCATTTTGGTTTGATTGTTTTTCAACTTCTTTTCCCCATACTTTTGGGAGGTATCATTTTTTCTTACTGACAGGAGAATCCCCCATGGTGGATAGACACTTGTTGAATTCTTGATTAATTAATGCTAATCAAAGTTTTCCATCATAGTCCATGTTGTAGGGCACATATTTGTGATTACAATGAGACAAAGATATTGCTTTAACCATTTACAAACTGTAGGTCTCGAAAGTAGAGACGGGTAGGCCAAAAGTGGAACGAAAATGGACACTTTGTCTTTAATCAAAAGTATACCAATGGCCATTTCTCAAAGGGTATATTATGGGTGTAAAATATCAGAAAGATCTGAGAGGTCAAGCTTGAAAAGAATCCATTTCCCCCCAGAATTACCCTATGACATTATCAAAGCTAAAGTTAGAGTACATCAACTGCTATGAAACTTCATACATTGTGAAGGAATTCATTGTGATTTTAGATTTGAACCCTAATGGGAAGAAAAACATTATAAATGCATATTTAACATCACACAGAAAGCTTCCATAAATGTGTGTGTAGGTGTTGGTGGTGGCAGGGGGGATACATTGTTATAAATATGTGTAGGTTGTTGGGAGAGGGAGGTGTTAGCACTTAGGTTCCAGAGGTTGTCTGTAGACTCCTGTCCAACTCGGGTTTCAAGGTCAGAGTGTGCAGCCTGATTGGCATGGATTTGGGGTAAGACCTCTCCATCACCCCAAACTGGAATCTGAGCCCACATGCTGAGCTGACCTGCTCGCTAATTAAAACAAGCTGCGAGTATCCACTAGACCAACATGATGGCTCATATGTGTCAAGCAAATTTTACTTTCAAATTGATGCTTCTATAATTATCACCGCATTTGGAAAGATGGAAGTCTTTGTACTTTTATTTATTTATATAATATAGTGCCTTTAGGGGTAACTGCAGATTTCCATTAAGATTACTTGTATGATGAGATTCAAGGGTTGAAAGTTTTGAAACGTGGTTTTATAGCAAGGGAAAGATTGATTTGTCTGCCTGTGTTTCACGTGTGATAAGGTTCTGTAAAGGCCAAATACACAATGGAAGCATTAGACTTCTAAGTCTTTAATGTTAGTTGTCGGTTTTCCCCATCATAAAAGGAATGGTAAGTTATCCGTGGAAATAAGAGGGCATGGGTCATTCTTGTTCAGCTCTGTAATGGTACTGCATTATTCTCCTTAAGTTTATAGCAGAGGCAGTTTGACTGTGCAGCCTTTATGTTTAAACCCGCGGCCTGCCTGTAATTGCTCTGCTTTTACATGCAGTTGCTCACTCTGTGTTATGCCATGTCCATTTGCTAGACTGACTATGGCAAAGTGGGTGTGCATGAACTATGAATCACCTCCTTGAGTGGCTGCCGCAGGCAAGAGGTCTGCTTTGTTCCTATGTAACGTATAGTTCTGATTGTCAACATGGCGTCAATCCTAGAGTGCTTTGAGGAGCACACAAATCTAACCAGGTTACTTTATATGAAGTTGTTACTTTTTCTAAAACGACAGATTTGACATATTTTATTGATTTCTGTAAGTAGCCTATATAACAGAAACATTTTGTGTGACATTTTATTTCATATAATAATAATACCTTATTTTTTGCTAACGAGACTATTTCATTTTGTTTTTCGGATCAATTATTTACCTACAATTCGTCATGGACTACAAACGCTGATAAAATATGCAATCACTTATTTCCATATTTCCACAGTTACCATTTGAAATGAGCCCCTACTCTAATTTCTCATCAGGCATCATTGTGAAATCATATTCAAATCTGGACATACGCCACAAAAACATTTTCAAAACTGTGAATTACATGTTTCAAGCGGCCATTTTGTGCACACAATCTATAAAAATTTGAATGATACCAAGGTTGGGGAAACTGAACTAGCCTATATATTTACATGAGAAAATCCCTGCAGATAAGGAGAGGTGTGATGCAGCTACAAGGGAAAACTATGCTGTTGCAGATTGTAGGCTATATTTGTAAATTATGTTGGAGTGATGTGGAGACCCATGTTTCTGTGGATTACAAAGTGGATCTTTTTCTAATTAAGTTCACTGTAATTTTGTGATATGAAAACAAAGTGTATATTTTTTGTACACGTAGCCCTAGAAATATGCTCAGACCTTTTCAAAGGAACAGACAAAAGGGTGATAGCAGTCAATTGTACAGGTAGGCCTGCCAATCATATTCACGCACGCACACAATCAAGCCAAGTATCCTGAATTTTTTAGTAATTCTGAATAATGTGTTTGCAGTGACTAATATCTTTCGAATTAATTTAAAATTATTGACTTTTGAGCGTAGTGTTCCAAAGAATATGTTTACATGACACAATCTTCGGTGGAATATTTGAATATTTTAATAACGGGACTTTAGGCTGCGGTGAGAGATGCATCTCTCCTCCAGCAGGTGATGGCTCTGTGCTCTTCTGTGAAATGGTCACATGATTGCAGATGAATGCGTTTTGAGTCGTGTGTCAGCTGAAGAGCGCCTTGCACGGGCAGTGCACAGTGGTAACCTGGGAAGCACAATTGGCAATTTAAAATTGGGTGGAGGAAGAATGAAGGACTGAACCCCAGCTGAATCACAAAACCTACATTGATTGGCAAAAACCATTTGTGTAGATTTAATGAATAATTATATTAAAATGACCATGTCCCAGTATTTGTGTCATGCTCCTTAGCTGAATCGATTACGGTCACAAGTCTAGGCAGGATAAGACGATAATAAAACATTCAATTCAAAAAACGTTTTCCGTTAGGAACTAGAAACGTTAAGGCCCGCAGGGAACAAAGGCTAGTAATAGAAACTTTCATTTTAAATGTAACCTTATAAATAGCAGAGGACTTTAATCTTGTTGCTTAGAATGTGCATTGTCTCAACTGGGTCACTTAAAGGATTCCCGATGGCGATCGCTCTGAAACTGTGATTATGTTGGTATTATTATGTCTCCAGTAGGGTGTAGGTGTATACTGTGGCGTGTCTATCGCCTAGCAGTCTGTGCGAGTAATGGGAGAATTGATGTATATCACAGAAGGTGGTGTCACATCCTGGAGTCAATTATAAGAGCTTGTTTAGTCTCCAAGCCAGACCCATGGTGTGGAGAAGCTGGGGGGTTTATAGCAGGGTTTTGTTCGCATTAACGGAGAGCTCAGCGCCATAATGGCGAAACTGCCATTAAAACAGAAAATTGTGTCCCTTTCATAATAATCTGATTCCCCATTACCCGCTTATTTTAAAATGATTACTACATTAAGAACTCGCAGTTGGTTAATGTCCTGTTTTCCTCGCTCTGATTCTGTGCTTCCGTTCCAGGGTGTACTACAGGATATGAGGCACAGGATAAGGGTGCATCTAGCTTACTTTTTCTTGCATTTATTTTCTCAATGAGATTGCTCATACCTCATAAATTAATTGCCACTAGGATGATGTATCTTATATGTAGACTTCAAACATGATGTAAATATCCCATGAAAACGTATCTGAAAATACTTGACAAAAATGTTATAGCCTATACTTTTACAGAAACTAAAAATATAGCCTGCTAAATTTTCTTTGGTTTATTATAATAATTATTAATATAATTGTTCAATTGTTTCAAGAAAGGTCTTATGCCTTTGCTGCTGAAACGCTTGGTCAAAATTATATACTATTGTTTAGCTTTTACGGTTCTCTAATAGGTTGGTTTTCATGTGAACACTGAGATCCTCTGCTTTTAGCATAGGTCATGGAACATCTGCAGTTAGGGTCCCTAGTGGTTCCATGCAAGGGCTTACATTTCTAATGCAATAAAGCTGGTGTTGTCACTCCAATCTTGAGTTGATTCTGATTTGGCAACCATTAGTAGTAATAGATGATGTCAGATTATGAATGACAGCCAAGTTCTCAAAGAAAATGTCATAACTTCAAGTTCACCTCTTACAAATGCGGTTGGGATTTAAATAAAGGTTTGACTGACGCAAGGTACTCTTTACTCCATGGATGACGAGTATTTATGCTGCATTTTACTGGTGGCCAGCCAGCCGGCTTCAGTCCCGTCAGAAGAGTTAAAGGAAACGGTAGAACATTCTTTTCTTGGCACTCAGTAGTCTGTACTAGCCATTGAAGGAATCCACTTCAGGTTCCTGGTTTGTTTTAGTTGATAGTTTTTGATGTTCTAGTGTGTATGACTGTGGCTTTACAATATGACTCTTGGAAAAATGAAGGAATTACACAGGTAATATAGCAGAGATAATTATCAGTATGCATTAATGTGGACCATTTCTTTTTAAAAAGTGTGTCCAGCAATCCGGGGTATTATTCATGCCCATCAGGTACAATCTATGTTAAACAATGGCACACTGGGTTTTCATAATGTGTGTCAGGCCTTTGTTTCCATTTGCCTCTGCTTCAAAGCTCATCCTCTACTGTCCTGTGAATTACATGAAAGCTTGGATTCCCATCACAGATCCCTCCTGTGAGATCGAGAAAGGACAACAGGCGCTCTATTAATGTCCACGGAGCTCTTTGAAAATGCTGCTTTTGGAACAAAACCCAAAGACGGAATGAAAAGGCTACTAAAAGAAAATGGCCAAAGTAATCGTTGAGGGAGGGATTGGAAACCCAACAAGGGACCGTTATGTCCTCTTTTATGCTTTCGCTCCAGCCAAGACTGAGTCATCACTGATACCGGTCTTTTCACTTGATGTCGCACGTAGACCTCCCTGTCTCACGTAGACCGATAAACGGCGGTCAAAGTGCTAGACTCAGCAGATCTGGGGCGGCGGTGGAGGGGGGATGAGGGGGGCGGGGGGGTTTCTATCCTCAGTGCTCTGTCTTGTTTAGTGTTGAAAAGAGTTATTTAACAGTGTCTCTCAAGGCCTTGTGTGTGCTATCTGCTGAGGTTTCACATTCGACTGGCGACAAAGCCCAGCTTTGTACACTTTGGGTTCTTTTCTTATGCTCTTATTGACTCTGCAGTGGGACTCTTTTGAACGCCTCCTAACCCTGCATTCACCTCTCGTATGTTCAACAGAGAAATACACATTGCATAAACAGTGAACAGCAAACCTTTTTTTCCCCCCCTTCTGCCCCCGAAACGGGATCCTGCCCCCCCCCCCCGCCCACCCCCAACACCAACCGCCTTTCTTCTCTTTGGCAAACTTGAGGTGTAAGTAATAGCCCGGCTTAATTGACCCCCTTCGCTGCAATTCTCAAGTGTCCCTCTCCACTTTCCACAGCAGCGATACGTTGTCAACACAATTAAGAGCGAAAGCTAATCTCATTCCCTTTTTGCCAGTGCTGAATGCTCAGGCAACACAAGCCGCAACAATGAGGGGGGTTCAATAATTGATGGATGGCACTTTCGGTTTTTTTTTTTTTTCCCCGTTTTTTTTTTTTTTAATCTGTAAATGAGAGCACTGAAGACGCCTTGGCCACAGGTGACACCCTATCCCTATCCCATTAAGATAACAAGATGAGAGATAATGATCCCAATTAAGATATTGTTTATAAGGGAAATCTGTCGGAGGAAGAGGAGTCCGCCCCTTCGGCGGGGGCGGGTAGGGTTACCGCCTCCCAGCCTCGGCTAGAGGGACACACTCGATGAGCCGGACCTGTGCAAGGACACACCGTACGTTCTGTACAATAAAAACATGGCTGTGAAAAGGCCAGCGACCCTTTAGAATAATTGAATGATGGTGCCATATCAGTAAAATAAAAGGGGTGGAGCCATAGGTTGCTTAGCAAAAGATGCAGAAGGGCACAAACCACACAAAAGGGTAACCTGTGTTTGTTTAAAAAAAAGAAAAAAAGCAATACGGTCTGTTAACTGTTATATTGCACCAGGCATGACTCAGAATGTGTAAGCAGTACTCCAACCAGATGGGCAATGGAAAATACAATCTCTGGCTCTCACAACTTGCATTTGTGTGGTATGTAGCATTGCATCTCGATCTAGTCTTCTTAAGGCACTGATTTGCTGCTGAGCTCTGTGTCTGCCTTTAACAGTCATGCTAATCAAATAAGGACAGTGCATTTTCCAGTTGGATACAAGGCCCACATACCTCACCCAAAGATGTTCTGCTCAAATCTGACAGAATGATCTCAGATGTGCTAAACTCCCTCCTGGCGTGTAGCACATGTTTTGTACAGGATCTGTATTGTATGATATCATGTCCATGCACAGTATCGGATTCACAGATAAGGTCAGCTCTGTGCAAGAGACCGTAACAGATGGTGATGCTCGCCTCCTGAGTCTTGAGCTTAAATCTTGAGTAAATAAGCTTCTTAGATTGTGCTCGTCTATGTCTGCTGTTTACTAAATAAATGGAGTCGTGAAAGAATTCACCTGTCATTTTTCGTTTTACCCTTTTGCCTAATTCCATCCTATTTTACTGCAATCAGTGCTCATTGATTTTGCCGTTTCCACTGCAAAAAAACTAATCTTTTTAAGCATTTTAATCTCATATTTAGACTTTAGAATCTTATTTCTGTTACTTTTTTTTGCTAAATAAAACAAACTATCTGCCAGTGGGGTGAGATATTTTTGCTAATTTCAAGATTTGTCAGTGGGGTCAGATAATTTCACTTGTAAAAGGTACGTAACTTAAAACAAGCTAATATTTTCCACTTTTGAGGGGAAAAAATATGATTTTAAGTTTCATTACAAGACTAAAACACTTGTTAAGACACACATTTTTAGCAGTTTTGAACAGCACGCATGCTAAAGAAATGCGGTGATAGCTTAAAGAACACAAGATAAACCAGGTTGTGTCCATGTTAAAACATGCCTGTATGCAGTATTTTTTTCAACAACATACGTTTAATTGTTTATTTACATGACTTATTCCAAGTATGCTTTCCCTTTGTTGGTCCAAGATTAAATATGGTAAGAGACATACTAAGTTAAAAAAAAACTAGTGTAGTTTTGTCCCCACTGAAACGCATCAGTACTGAAAATAGTTCTCAAAGCAGCTATGCTGATGGGAAGGCTATACTCATTCTAATGGAAATGGCTTGATATGTTATACAGCTCACAGCTCACCGTGTACCCTGTCTAATGAGAGCACAAGGCCTCATCCGTCACACGCATATAGAATACATCTGAAATGGAAATTTAAACTCAAGCATCACAGATGAGGGGTGATTTCTAGTCATCCATTCAAGTGAGACTGACCGAATGTTCACACAAATGATAAACGGTGCAGATTCAGCACAGAAACAGATTTAAAGCACAAAGATAGCTGTGAATCTGAAGCCTTTGATTTGATTTAATTTTTTAGGGAACCGCTTGGGGGGGGGAAACATGGTTTAAAACTGGTCATATTTAAATTTTCTATGAGAAATATGTCATTGCTTGTATGTTTTTCCATGTCATTCTGCTATAGGATATTTTCTGCTGTGATGAAATTCAAGGCTTACAAATATAATACAAATCCATCATTGTGCTTCATTATTGTGTTGTGCTGACAGCAGTGGGCTTTGAAGTTTTCCGTCAGACATGTGGCAGGCTTCATTACAGAGGCACACAGCACTGCTTGACACGTTTCCCTCTGAGACATTATTGATTGTCACCTGGCGCTCCAATGTTGAGGGCCCAGTCTGTTATGTACTGTATGAAGGATGGGAAATGGCCTGTTTACCCCTCGGGGTTAGCTTACATTGCACAACAAAAATAAAACACCTCAGCTATATCTGAGATATATTCTTCAATGTATAGAATGCATAGGTGTATTATTGTGTAGCGATTTTTTTTTCTCTAGTAATCGTAAAACACCAGTGTGGGTACTGTTGTACACCCATTTTGATAGGTACTTTTTTCTGGTGTAGTATTTGTGAAGAAGAGACAATAAATAGACTATTCTAGCTGCTTTGGGTGTTATTTTCTTTTATATCTTCCACTGAAAATAAAAATAATTAAGATCACCTGCTTTGAACTTTTTGTAACACCCAGGGCATTTATGAATAGGCATATGGGGTGTGTTGTCTTTACCACTGACCATCCAATTGGTACCTTCAGTGCCCTCCATTATTATTGTTACCCCTGGTAAAGATGAGTAAAAAGGGTTATAAAAAATTCACCGTTTGGTGAATTAGCTTAATCTCAAACTGGAATTTTTTTTTACTATTTGGTCGCATATTCTTTGCATGCCATGACTTCCTGATGTCTGTGACCCAACAACATCAAAAGACTCTTGATATCTTAGTCTCCACATTTGAATGGATCTCTATGGGAATTGGGGGGTGGGACTAGATTTAGCTGTAAATCATGCTGGAACAGTATGGAATACATGGTTTGCTAAATGGCTCTAAGTCATCAAGGGTCTGACATATCAAACAAACCATCACTCTGCTGCCAGAAATACAGAAGCTATGGATGGATGACTTGAAAGGTTTCTTCTCCTGACATATTTTTCCATAGAGTTCAATAGAAAAATTTGTTAAAGTAATCCATCCATATCTACTGCATATCTGGCAGCAGGGTGATGGTTTGAGGCTCATTTGATACCTCAGACACTTGATGACTTACAGCCATTTTACCAACCATGTATTCCATACTGTTCCAGCATAATTTACAGCTAATTCTAGTCCCACCCCCCAATTCCCATAGAGATCCATTCAAATGCAGAGAAGTTATAGTATCGCTTGTAAAAGTACCAGAACATAATATATAAAGAGTCTTTTGATGTTGTTGGGTCACAGACATGAAGTTATGGCATGCAAAGGATATGCGACCAAATATTAAAATTGATTACTTTATTCTATATATGAATGCAGGGGTGCCAATAATTGTGGCACATGTGGTTTTGTTAAAAATAATAATTTTTTGATGAGGGATTTGTTTTTCTCATAATACATTTACTTCATTGGATTTTTCTCATTTTTTCAGTGTGACATTAAGCTAATTCCCCAAACGATGAATGTTTTATAACCCTTTTTACTCATCTTTACCAGGGGTGCCAATAATAGTGGAGGGCACTGTATATATAATGATACTTGGTATATAATGCGTATTAGGCAAATATTTAATCTGGTATAATGTATTTGTAAACATGGTAAAACAAAGTGTGCATTGTCCTGATAAAAAAAATAGCTTGTACTTATACAACATCATCAGTAAGTAGCCTGCGAAATGGTGTTGCTTTTGGGAATACTAAAACTCGGTGCTACGTGCTTAAGATCAGCGTAATATGCTGAGCAGGACTTGGCTGAAAATGGCCCGAGCTTCTGGGATTTGTAGCTAGTTGATATGAGTAATGTAGCGCAGTTGTACAGTGGTGCTGTGTTTGTGTGTCATGCATTTATGTAAGGCTACATGATGACCACATTTTCAGAATCATTGCAGTTTTTCAGCAGAGGAGGCAATGCTAAAACAGAAACCATTGCTCAAATGCCAGCATGCGAGGACAGGAAGCACGCAGCTCTCATCACAGCCTTTTATTAGATCATCTTTTGTTCTCTTCCAGCAGAAGAGTTTAATCACAATGGGATTGTTGATTCCCTCGCCTTGTGTCTTTGACAGCAGTGAGCATGCTGCCGCATGTACTGCACCTTGTGTGCACTTCCTCTTTTATTGTAGTTATTCTTCTTCTAAGTACACCTTTCCTTTGATAACTGGTGCGTGCCAGGGTTCATCAGGAATCACTGCGTTTCCCTGGGGAGCGGCATAATGAAGCATAAACAATGGCACCTACTTGTGTTCATTGGAACCTGCATTTCATTTTAATGTGTTTTTGACACATTAATGGATGAATTTGTTCTTTGACAGTGTTCAAAGCGGTTGCGCAAGTAGCCGAGCCAGCTGCTTATAGACCACTCCCCTTTCAGTGACAGGAGAGAACCCTTCCTTCCCTGCTAGCTTTTAAACTGACACGGTCTGGCCCATGTATCCTTCTGTCTAGTACTTTTCTTATTAAATGGCTTTTTTTTTTTTTTTAAGTAGACACATATACGGTTTTCTTTTAGCAGTTCAGTTTAATACACAATGTTTTCACTCTTGAGCACATGACTGGTAGTATTTTTTTTATTTTGTAGCACATAGTCCTCAGCTATTAGGTACAGGTCATTCTTGAATGCATGAATTAGTTACATCATGGCCATTCTTCACTATTGGCACATGACGGTAATGTGGGAGTCAACTCCACAAGTGTAAGTTATCTGAATCCTTGAGTTATCAGCGGGTGATTTAAAGAGGAGCAGGTTTTTCTGTGGGTGGAGATTTCCATACAGATTCAGGCAATGACATCTTTGGGAGAAAGACATTTCATTTTTATCTGTTTTGTTGATGCATGGTGACTACCACATGATTTTAAAAAGGAGGGATTTTGGGCTCCTAAGTTGCACATTTGATACAGGGACAAGCTTTGTGAACAGGCTTGGCCCTGTAACCTTATGTTAGAACCTGGACTGTGTCTTTAGTCACGTATGACTGGGAGTCCACAGTTGGCTTCCTCCTGCCTGGGGTAGGGTGGGTTTAAGTTTTCTTAAGGGTTCTTTGGGTTAACACGTGTGTTGGCTCCTCCCAGCAGTGGGCCTGTCGCCCAGACACTGGCCATCATAGTTTCTGTTGGGATGTAACTCTTCTCAGGTACTGTGCGGCCTGTTTTGTGGTAAAAAGCCTCTGACCTCAAGGTGGGTATATTGGAGAAAAAAAGTTGTGGTTGTTCAAAAAGGGGGAATTTCAATGTTGTCTGTTTAACTTCAGCATATACAGTATGTGGTAATATTGAGTTTGTAAACAGTCAGCATTTCTCATGTTATGTTACATATATATTATTTTTTATCTATTATAGTGATTATAGTATTATAGTAATTACATTCACAACACACCTTTAATCCATAAAATTTAGATAGAATTAAATATATGTTTGTTTGGCACATTTAGTGGTCCCAACTGAACTTTCTTATAACTTCAAAATAATAGAAACAGCTCTGTGCCTCCATGAGGTAAAACTTATTTGGAAAAACTCTGACATGATTAATCACTCATTGTGTAGTGTGAGGAGAGTAATATAGCTACTGTTTATGGACAAAGTACTTAATTTTCTTCTGAGATTATGTTTTGAGTTTTCTTTTGTACTGACATGATACATTTTGGTGTTAAAATTCCATGGACCACTGAGCAAGGTACTTAGCCTAAATAGCAAAATGTTATATAAATGAATGTGTTAAATCTGCGCTATATATGCTATATGTGTGAAGATAGATTTGTACAGTACATAAAATGGATATCCTTTTTTAAGCATCTCAGGGCTTCTTAAAGGTGCACTATGCAGGATTTTAGCCTTGCTGTGGTCCTTATTACAATCAAAAAAGTCTTCTCCATTCTCAACCCTGCCCACTGAAGGTATCCGACTTCAGACATCTAGCTACCTAATGTAGCTAGCTGGATAGCTAGAGGTAATGTTACTCACAGGTCCAACAGAAAACACACTAACTCCACGTCACTTTTTATCCCCTTGCTAAACTTCAGCTGTTGCCATCAAGGAAAAGCAAATCCTAGTTTGGCTTTGCTTCTTGAACGTGCCCTATTGGCTTGTTGTTTGGCTTTGCTGTCTTTGCGCTTCTTCACGTGCGCCATTGCAGTGCGCAAACAAATACATCTTTACAACTAGAATGGCACTCAGAAAGATGCTACACCCGCGTGCGTGCTAATCTCAACTCTGAACATAAAATACATGGGGCTAAAACTTTGATCTTGCACTGTGAAGTTGGGCATTGACTGATTTGGGGGAAAAACTCAATATTCAGGTCATTGCCAAACTGTCAACATTTCCACAAAGTTTCATCACAATTGGAGTAGAATTGTTCGAGTTACGGATGATAGGGACACGAACACAGACAGACACACACACAGACATGAGCGAAAACAATACCCTCTGCTTGCGATACACGCAATAATAAATACGGCACAGATTCGGCAAATGTGCACAACGACAGAGATTGCCAGTGCATCATAGATATGACTGAGCACGGTTATTTTATTATATTTGATATGACTGAGCATGGTTATTTTATTATATTTGATATGACTGAGCACGGTTATTTTATTATATTTGATATGACTGAGCACGGTTATTTTATTATATTTGATATGACTGAGCACGGTTATTTTATTATATTTTCAAGGTGAAAATCCTGCATAATGCACCTGTAAGTCATGTAACCTCCAACAATCAAAATAACAAACATATATATATATATATATTTTTTAATACTGATAATGAAGTGAGACATTTTTCCTCTGTCTATATCTCTCAGGGATTTTTCCGCAGAAGCATTCAGAAGAACATGGTGTACACGTGTCACAGGGACAAGAACTGCATCATCAACAAGGTCA
Organism: Ilyophis sp. 1 JC-2022; assembly: GCA_022702515.1. Lineage (NCBI taxonomy): Eukaryota > Metazoa > Chordata > Actinopteri > Anguilliformes > Synaphobranchidae > Ilyophis > Ilyophis sp. 1 JC-2022. The sequence continues at coordinate 90,749,651 of CM040406.1, read as the reverse complement.
CGCGCAATCGCTGTCAGTACTGTCGACTCCAGCGGTGTTTCGGCGTGGGAATGTCCAAAGAGTGTGAGTTCTGCTCCAAGTAAACACGCATTCCCAGGTCATGTGACCTCTCATTCCCATCAACTGAGTCTTGTCACATTTGCATGTGCCTATTAATAGATCCCATTTCCTTTTTCCGAAGGGTGTTGCTTTTCATAAATGTGCTGTTCATTTAAGTGATTCCTGGTGTGCGATAGTCTCATGCTTGCGATGATTGGCACTTAATCAGGCATTGCATCGTGAGATGTTTACGCTATGAAAAGTGAGAAGTAGGTCAGAACATCTTAAAGGAGTTTGAATTCTCAACAAGGCACTTGAATTCACTGTTATTTCTGTTTACATAACCTTGATCCCTGCAGAGTTCTTCCTGAGCGGCGTATATTTTACAGTAGGTGCAGATGTGGATTTTATTTCAAACAAACAAAAAATGTGTTTTTATTCGTGTGCTGAAGGTTACTGGTATTTTAACATCCAAATGCAGGACGGAGTGGGTATCTCCTGACAAGCAAGCCATTTTGGTGCGAGATATTGGGATTTCGAGAGTTTATCACAAGCTTTTTTTTATGAGGATGATAGCATTACGAGCCCAAGGTGCCACTGCAGAGAATAAAAGGAGATTTCTGTCAAGTGGCGGCTACGGGCGCTTCTGACAGAGTCAAAGTGATGCCTCAAAGCAGAGATAATATAATTCTGCTTGGAGATGTCTGAGTTTGATAACTTGTTTTTTAGAGACAGAGCGAGTCACAATCCTAATGAGTTTCCCTGTGGAAGCGAGCAAAGATTAATTTGACGACATCGCCTCTCTCCGTGTGAATGTCGCCCGTGTGCTTTTATCATTAAGCCACATGTGCCTCAAACAAAACTCTGAAATAATACATCAGAAAGCTGTCTTCCTGCTCCGCCAGGGTGTTTCCACTTCCCAATAACACGCCCCGCCCTTCTCTCGACTGTCCCGTCTCCAGAACCGCTGTGGGGGGTTCATGTTTTATCAACCGCTACACAGCTCACCTTGAGAAACTGAGGCATGAGCAAGACACTGCTGGCTATTTGGCAGTATTGCACTGAGCCCCACTTTCTGTCACCATGTTAATTGCTCATGACAGATGTGGACAATGATGCCCCTCTGCTGTCGGGGAAACCTGCTTTAAGATGTTAAGCAAAGCGACAGGTTTAAATTTGGTCAGAATCCAGCTGGTGCTGCGGGTGCTGTCTCAAGCGGTACGCTGTCACAGCTTGCTACAGCGGCCATTATGAATGATTGCAGACAGACCTTCATAGGAATATTGTATTATCATTGCCTCGGCTCCCTGTACATCATTATACAGGGAAATGCGTTTCCGCGCCTCATTATTTTAAAGCATTGTGCTGTCTTCCCTCCATCAGCTGGGGGAAGGTAACAATTTCCAGAAGACTTGTGCAATATGTATTTTAAGGAATTTCTGCCCTGCTCAATGATTTACCAGCATAGTAGGGGGTGGCGTACAATATTTTCTTTGAAAGTGGTAACCCTGTCTCTCCATTAGTTTGAATACATCCAAAATTCATCCACTATACATCATGATGTGGTGAATAGGGATTGCAGTGCCAAGGTCAGGAGTTGAAGACCTAGACGAGACACAATTCCAAGTGCAATGCCAGCGAAGCGCTCACTGTACAGTACATGGCACACTGATTGCTGGCCTAGATTGCTATATGACAGATGGCTCTCTCCAAGTCACTGAGATATTTGGAGATGGGCAGAGGGGACGCTGTCTGACCCAGTTACCCCCACTGCAGCTTAAAACTGCCTCTGCATTTGTAAGACAGAATGACTAAATCAACACATTTTCCTCATTTATTCAAGTTATATGTAGTTTCAAAGCTTCCATGCACATTCACACACACGCACACACACACACACACCCACGCACATATCCAAGTTCAGATTTAATATGAATATTATCTGCATTTAAATGTTGTCCTACATAGGATAATCCGTGAGGGTTTCCTATCCATAGAGCATAGCCTTGATTCATTGCCATTTCTTCAAATCTCAGTCAAAACACTGGTTGTGACCTTTACCAAGTTCCATTATCTCAGCGGCTTAACAGAGTGAATAAGATGCCCAGGGTAAATGTATCTGTGAAGTAAATAAATATCCTAATTAGGGGGGATAAGATGTCACAGAGATAAACACACCAACCAGAGCGGCCAGTCAGCGTGCACCTCGTATCCTTCAGTTGGAACATTTCCCTGGATAATCCAGAGGGTCTTCGATATCATTTAAAGAGAAGACGACAAACAGGGAGTTTATATTGAAAAATGAAGATGAATGCATTTTGTTATTGTGGATGTAGCCCTGTACCAAGCCTTTTCATTCTCAGCTAATATTCTCGATTATATTCTGTATTTGCTGTTAAACGTTCTGTTAAGCACTCTGTACATTCGTGTTGAGAAGGGTGCTATATAAATAAAGTTTTACTTACTTACTAGCTATAGTCCCCTTTCCACTCCAGCCCAGTTAAGCTGTTCCATACATTAATAATTCTCTGTGTGACTTCCTAGTCTCATTGCTAAATGTTCTAATTCCCTCCGGCGTTCTGCTGACAGAACTCAACCTGAAATGCCTTCTGTAATCCTCTTTTTAATCACTTTTTTAAATAACAATACTCTACACAAAAAACCCCATTCAAGAAATTTTAAATAAAAAATTGTAATGGACATCTTTCTGTACAGAGCATCCATCCATCATTTTACCTCGAAAAGACACGATGATTTAGATCATGCATCTTTCATTCTTGCTGCATTTTTTTTTTACATGGAGGTTAAAGCATTGTAGAAAAATGTAAATGTATTTAACTTTCACATTCACAAAATAAACTTAATTTACTAAGTTTTTTCAATTTGGATAAATGATGAAAAAACATGATGAAAAGCCCTGTGAATATTTATCTTGTTTTTGAGAAAATAGCTTGTTTCTCTTGAGTCGATATTTATAATATTTTTAAAATTCCATGTACCTATCTTTGAGAAGCGGCTTTCCGTTTATGCATTTTTAGTCGTGTAATCCTGTATATCTGGCTCTATACCTCCGGTATACCGGATTATCCAACGTCTTTTGGATGCCAATGCGTTTTCCCTGCTTTGGAATAGCAGTTCTAATTGCAATGTCGCTGCAATGACAATGAAGCCCACTTCTCCAAAATGCAGGAATTGCTCTTATATGACTGAACCACACTTCCAAAGTGTGTTAACTTACATCTTTAAGTCATGTCCTGTTTGTGAAACCTCAGTGTTCTGGAAATTTAATGCACAACACGTCTGAATTAACCGTCTGAATTTACAGTACATCATCCAACTGGGCGCATTAATGAAAATATTAGATAGAGGATGACTCCTCCTTTTGCAGCTGTAACTGGCTCTGTAGCAGCCAAAGCCGCATTCTCAGAAATTGGACGGTGAAGATCCAGGGCAAAATAAACCGTGTAATGTGAAAGATGGTGTAATTTATTCCACTGTATGATGAGCCATTTTCCGCTTTAGACGATCTGGGTTTCTGCCACCTTACTTAGTGAGTCTATTTAACCCTGTTACACTCTACTGCAGGGGGCCTCTCTCAGACACACTGCGCAGTACAATATTGTCTCCATGCATATCCATTCACTCGTAGATAACATCTCAGCTGTTTGCTCTACAAAAGACATTTGGAGCTCAGACGTGTCCCCTATGTTCATGTTGTGTTTAATCGCAGTGAACTGACCTGGATTTCACATTACAAAAGGCAGTTGTATATGCTTGTGTATTCAGTGTCTCCCACAACTGGGGCATTTCATAACAGGTTTGAAACGCACTAAAAGCAAGTATCGTGATCACCTTAACGCATCTAAGCTTTTATTTTTAGAATGCTGCCAAACCATAAATTGCTAAGAGAATGATGTGATATGATTTATTAGATCCAAACGAGTCATAAATTAATGAAGGCTCCTGCATGCTCTCTGTCTTCCAAAATTCACTTTGTTACGAAGCATCAACCAACAGGCCTTTTTCGAGTTTCTTAACATAACTTTTTCACAGTTCGGATTTTGCATTGGGCGGAAGTATTTGTTTTTCTGGTCAGTGCAATTTTCTCCTGATTTTTTATTGATTTGTATATATTTTTTGGTTTGTTTTTGTACTCTGCCAGCAGATTGACTTCTAATTAATTGCTTTTGAAATAACTTTGAGCTTAGAGTGAAGGGTTATACATTTTTATATTGTTTTATATTTGTATTTAGGCTGTTTACTACCTGCAGTTAAAGTGGCTGTGTTACTTAGAAGAACATGAGGGACATTTATCAGGAAAATAAGCTTTTCTTGTGCTTGCAGGAAAAAATTGGTATTGTTGGTATCAGCAGATATGGTTGGGCAAATATTGGGAGGTCAGTTCGCGCTCTGAAATCTGTGCTGTGCCACCGTTGTCTGTCTTTGGGTTGAAAGCAGGTCTTGGTGTTTAGGCTGCAGTGTTTTAACAGTGAATATCAGATTAGATTATTGATGGCATGCTGTTAAAACCTTAAAAGAATGCCTGAGGCCATGTGTGGGTTTGTGTCGGAAATGAAAACCAATAAACAACCCGTGTTTGTTCAAAGCACAAGGCAGGGGATTGTCTGTCTGTGTGACCCGTACTGTCAAAGATCCTTTGACCTCTTTGATGAGATCAGATACAACACAAAGGCACAATTTGTGTGCACGGTAATACAAGGACATGTGTGTTTGCCTATTAGTCTTTTACAAATGTACTGGCGTCTGGCTCAGTACTTGACTAGGTTAGAAGATGAAGTCTCTAGTGCTACAATATATGGAAGTGTCACCTTTGTGACATTTATCTCTATTTCAGGTTCAAGTGAGAAAGCACTTGAGGCTAGCTCTTGAGCTGCTGAGATTGTGAAGACAGAAATGTGATCGCTGAATGAGTGGTATTACTGACATGCAAAGCCATTATTAGTACGGTGTTAGGCCCACAGGCAGCAAAATAAATATCAAAGGTTCTGCTGTCAAACAATACAATCAGCAGACAGATTAATGTCTCCTGGTATTGGAAGCATGGTTTTGAGGGAAAAATCACATCTATTGGAAAATTGGCACTGAAAACCGACATATTGGTGTGCCATGAGACATTGTAATCTTTTCTTGTGGCGCCCCCAGAAAGTTTTCATCGGGGTGGCCAGATACCCAAAGCCATAACTGAATTTCAGGAATTCTATGATGTTGTTGTAGTATATAGGCTAGTTGAAAACTATGTCAATATGAGAGTTAAGGAATCGCATACTGATATACTTTGGTTTCTTATTTTACAGTTAATGTTACTAATTATCTGATGTGCACAGACTAATACCGGTACAGTTAACATTTTGAGTTCCACAACAATCCTGTTTTAATGTGTTATGTATCTGTATATCCATGTGTTAGGTGATTCATTGTTCTTCAAATAGGCTAGTAGTTGTAGCTTTCATTTCAAGGAGTAGCTACATTGATTGTAAGGAACAAAACATTTACTGGGAACAAGCCTACTCAAGTTTTAAAACACCACACAGAGGCCTCCAATTTTTTTCAATACAGCTTTATTTGGCTGTTGTGTCTTTTTGTCAACAAAATTATTATATATGTCCAAAAATGAAAAACAAAACAAAAAAGACAACAATATACATTTTATTATAGCCTACTCACAACCTATTCATATCCCTGCTTTATTAGGCTACGTTCTTCTCAGCCCGTTTTGTCCACAGTTATCATAGGCTAGGCTATGTGTAGCCTACGGTTTTTATTTTGTTTTTTTAAAGGGTTTCCGCGTTGTTATGGTTTTGAAAGCTCTGTTGAAAACGATCCCAATATAGACTCATGTACCGGAGGGTTCATTTATCATTGTTTTATTGCACAGTCTTTTATTCTTCTAAATATTTTTCAGCTTTAAGGTGGCAATTTAGGGTGTTATTTTGCTGTGAATGTGCAGAAACCACATCCAGCACTTCACAAGTGCTTTCATTTCACGGTTCTTCATAATTAAAGTGTTAAGAGGATTTGGAGACGCTAGACATGCCTTCTAGTCCGTGAATGGAATTCCAGTGGCAGTTTTTTTTTGTCCACCTATGGGCGTGTGCTTAACGTGAGCGAAAGTGCGTGTTCCAGTGCACACACTGAAGAGCCTCCCCATATCAACGATAAGCACGTGCACAAGGCAAGTCTGAATACCCGCTTAGAAAACACACCTAACTTGTTTTGAACTATGTTTAAGCAGGTGTGTAAATCTGCCAGGTCTGAACGGGCCCTTTCGTTCCCCAGCACCCCCCAGTCACCTCTCCGCAGATGACAAGAGAAAAAGGACATTGTACTGAATGGGGACTCTGTAGTTTATGATGTTGAGTTGCCACTTCTCAGTGCTTCACGGGGGTGAGGTTTATGACATTATCAAACAGGTTCTCTATGCACTAGCCAGGCAAAATGTGGAAACTGTGGTTATACATGAAGGTGTAAATGATACTCAGCCCTGCTGGGCACAGATTTTAATAGAGCAGATTTTTAAAACAAAATAACTGATAATAACACAGCAGGGTCTTTTCTAATAAGCGCTTCATATGATCAGCACTATATTTTGGCCTTTGAATTATCTGGCTGTTCAACCCCTCCGGTTTCCTCTCTCTTTCTCTGGGACATCATTAGATCTGTTACTTTTATGTTTGATTAAAACTTATACCTTCAGTGGCGCTGTTTTGACATTTCACAAGTGAATTAGGCTAAATCCTGAAATAGCGAAGCAGGCCTGCAGTCTGGCTAAGTACTATCTCCTCTGACACTGTGGAAATTAAACCCAGGCACACGCCATGATTTGATGATGGGAGCTGGCCTGTGCGTGGGGACATAATCCCAAGAGGTATCTGTTTTATTTACTATGCCCGCCTGTGCAGATGTCAACGAGCAGTACGGTGGCCACGGCACACAGATGGCTGGCCCGCGAACTCTAGAGGAATACATCTGATTAACGCATGCCGTGACGTCACTTCATGAGAATGCATGGGCTCGCCATGCTTGGATGTTTCGCTTCAGATTCTGGGATGCTTTATGCAGTGAACCAGTCGGGCGCCACAGCGATGAAGATTAATCCCGCCTCTCTGCGGACCAGCTGCTTGTCCACAGCTTCTCTGTACAGAGAAGTTTTTTTTCTGACGTGGCTTGCTGGAACTGTTAGATGCTGTATGGGCTTCTTCATAAACCAGGCTCGGCTTTGCCTGCAGTTGCGTACCTTGCGTGCAGACTAGCATGTGATTTAATTTCATTATGTGAAAGACTTGCTGACTATTGCGCTGTTTTGGAAGATGTCGTCTTCCTGGGCATGTATTTTCACTGATTTATTAATTGAATAAATGTAAGTTTATGAGCTGCAATGGCAGTTTCTAGTAAGTAAGTCATTTTTACTTGAATTTGATCATCATTAGTAATAACCAATTATATACTGTATGTATAATGCACATTATATGTTTTGAAGATAAAATTATCATTCTGTGTTCTAGAATTTAAATGCAGAAAGGGACTGTATAGGCAGTATATAAAAGTGTGGCTCTTATAGACCCCACACCAATTAACCCCCCCCCCCACTGGTCTTTCTCCACTGCTACTTAAAAGCAGGTGTTCTAAAATATTGTATAATACAGGAAAGGTGTTTGGTTGAATGTGAGGACATGGTATAGGATATCATCTCTTTTTTCCAGAATAATTTTGAAAGCTTAGTTAACTTTATAGGAAATATTTTTAATGCTCATTGTAGGGGACGATCCATATTTCAGAGAACAGCCCGTGTGCCCTTATAGATCTTAACATTAAGTTTGAGATGACAAGAAATGTCTCTTGCAGACAGTTGTAAATGCTCTTTTATCATGAGTTAAGTTCATTTGATTCTTTCTGATGATTAAAATACCGTTTTGCCATTGAAATTAAACATGGATAAAAATACGAGCCGTGTTTTGTACGCCGTGGTGTGAGCGGGGCGGTGGGGGGGTAAAAGAGTAGTTATTTCTTCATGGAAGGTGATTATGAGATGGGATTCTCCGTTAGATTTATTTTTCCCCTCAGCATGTATTAAAAAGCCATTTGTTTTCATGGCTCCTTGTCCAATGGATCATTTCAATGTGCAGGCTCTGGGAGACCAGTGCTGTGGCCAGCTGCATATTTCAGGTGGCAGTGATTTGGTTCCAGTCCAGGGTAATTACGGCCATCGCCCAGTGTTCTCCCTAAATCACACTGCCCCGCTTCAGCGCCGCCCCTGCGGACAACCCCCGATATTTCCCCCCAAACGGTATGTCACTCCAGGCTGACAGAAAGCTGGCTCCCTCCCACCCATGTAAATATCAGCCATTTTAATGGGGCGAAGTGCATCTGGTAGGACGCCGTGGTTCTACAATCAGGACATCACTTGTCACTATGCTACAGCTGTGAATGCAAAGGTGTCGTCGACGTGAGCAAACTTATTATCTCTTGAATCATTTTGCAGACATGCTTGCGCAGTGACCTAATGTGTATGTTTGTTCATTGTAAAATTACATTAACATAATTGCGTTCGCGTATGTATATAGAGAAGACTGCAATCAATAAAAGAGCACAGAGCGAGGACTAGCATCCCTCAGCCAGTAACCACATCGCTACGTCCTGTGCTTGATTTGAATTATTTAATTTAAAAAATGATTTAAGTGATGTGAAGTCATGTGCACAGGTTGCTATATACAGTAGGAACATCAGCTTTCGGCTTGATCGTTATGAGGGAACCGCGAGATACATACGATAATGTATCGCATCATTGGAGATGCGTTTGAGATGCGTTTGTTACGACTGTCTGGTTCAAACTGGAAAGTGAAATCAAGGCAGTGGCAGCAGTAGACATATGAGACTTGGCATGACCCTCTGCAGGCTCCGTATGTTCAGTGTTCAGAGTATTCCATTCCCCATGTCTGATGGGCTTATCTTACATTAAAGTGTTTGTCCTTTGAATTTCAATTGCAGATTAGTAGCCGGGGTAGATATTGTAACTTTTCTCCCTGAAGACATGTCTGGAACGACTCAACACCCAAACAAACAAACAAACACACATACGCACATGCGCGCACACACACACACACACACACACACACGCAGTGTTATGAAAAGAAAGAGAAGGACTCTCTGGAGGTTTTCATACAGCGCAATGCTAATAAAACGTATATTGTTGCGAGCTAATTTATTTGAATAAAGAACGGTGCGAGCGTCGGCCTTGAGATTAGAATTATCCCAGCTATTTTTGGTTTTCACTGAGTAATGAGGTATCGGTGGCAGAGGATGCAGCTCTATCTGCACCAGCCTGCAGTGTTTCTGTCTGAAAAGCCCTCTGGAAAGCAATGATGTCTCCTTCCTCTGCGTTTGGCAGCATGTTTTGTTCTGTGCACAGAATAATCCTCTGGCCCGGCATGAAGCATCACATTTGAAACAGCCCTGAGGGTTTGCTGCACCAATCAGAAATTAGAATCACGAGGCTCGTCGGGAGCTTACCATTTCAATGTAATCGTTAAAAAATAATGCCAGGGCAGATTACCCGACCCGTTCGGTGAAATTCTAGTTTTGCTCTGACATCAATTGTCTGCGGTGACATGGAGCCGACCGAGTGAGTCCCTGTGAATTAGGCCGCTCTAACGACTTGTTTATTTAGCAGTACGTTATAAAAAGGAAAAATTTTTTTTTACAGATGCTGTCGAGCATTTTGGGGTCAAGGAGTGGGTAGCAAGTAAAACTGAAATCGATTTTTGAGGGAGGGAAAGTGATGAAATAAAGTGTTTATACGGTTAAATAAACATACCTGACAGTCTAAATGTGAATGGGTTTACCTGCAGAAAGAGCTGGCCACATGGAGTGATCAATGAGGGTGATTATAGTACAAACCCCAATTCCAAAAAAGTTGGGACAGTATGTAAAATGCACATAAAAGCAGAAGGCAGTGATTTGTTTATTCTTTTTTACTTATTTAATAGAACAAAGAAAAGACATTTCATGTTTTACCTTATGAATTTTCTTGATTTTTGTAATTATGCGTTATTTTCCGAATTTGATGCCTGCAACACATTCCCAAAAAAGTTGGGACAGGCGCAAAAAAAACACCTGTTTGTAACATTCCACAGGTTAACAGGTGATGCTATGATGACTGGGTATAAAAGGATATCAAAAGACTCTTGCTATCTTATTTTCAGGTACTCTTACAAGCGATACTATGACCTCTCTGCATTTTAATGGATCTCTATGGGAATTTGGGGGTGGGACGAGATTAAGCTGTAAATTACACTGGAATAGTATGGAACCCATGGCTGGCTAAATGGCTGTCATCAAGGGTCTGCGGTATCAAACGAGCCTCAAACCATCACTGCTGCCAGATATGCAGTAGATATGGATGGATCACTTGAAGGGTTGTTTCTCTTGACTTATTTTTTCATAGAGTTCAATAGGAAAATTAAAGTGATGCTTTCTGCTTTTATGTGCATTTTACATACTGTCCCAATTGGGGTTTGTATATATAAGTACGAAAGGAATAAATTAATTAATTTTGGCTGTGGTCCTGGATTGTTTTAGCAGTGAGGATTAGCAAGGTGGGAACTTGCAGAATAAAGGTTGAAGGTTCAAGTTCTATTTGGATTGAGGATTTTTGACCCATGCACAAGGTACTTCAGTAAAGACCCAGTGAAATGCATAAATAGACAATATATGCAGCTTCTAGCTACAGCATGAAAGCTGTCGTGGAAAAGGGTGTGAGCTCAGCAGACGAATTGATGATGTGCCGATGTTCTAATGATATAATGGTCTTGTGCTCTGTCACAGCCGTCCGCAATGACCGAAACAAGAAAAAGAAAGAAGTTCCCAAAGCAGAGTTCACAGAGACCTACGAGCTGACTGCTGAGCAGGAGCTTATCATTGAGAAGATCCACAGAGCACACCAGGAGACCTTCCCCTCCCTGTGTCAGCTCGGCAAGTACACCACGGTGAGTGACAGCGCCCCCCGCTGGCATGCCCTGTGTGGAAATGTGGGAGAGACGGATGCCGCCTCGTCTCTTTGCTTAGCAAAATTAACTACTTCAAAATTATCTGCTTCTTGTTTTTTCTTTCTCCTCTTGAGTGGAATCAGTTGCCCCATATTTTATTTCTTAACCATAGGACTCCTGAGAGAAGCATTGGGATGACTCACAGAGCCGGCATTTATTACAACACATGTACTGCCTATGCTATTCTTAAATATTAATAGTGACATATGTAGGTTCTTGGCTGAACATACAACGAAGAATAAATTTTTATAATGGCTCATGTGCTTCAGGAAATACCTGTGGAAGAAGCGGTATGAACTGCAGCTCCAAATCCCCTCGTCCCTGGGGGTCCTATGAGTGCAGCGCCGCTGACTGCCTCTCGTTTGCTGAGAGATAGCGGCTCTTAAAATAGCAAACCCAGTATCACATCTCTTGCAGTGGTCACAGCCACTTTGTTTAGTTTATCATTTTAGCTTATTTGTTGTATTATTTTACAAAGCTCGTTAAAATTAACGAAGGAGCACGGAGAAGGGGAGAGCGCACGGCTACGTGCCGGTCGGGCCGTCGTTGCTTGTCCCCACTCGGGTGAGCTGTTGTCAGAACAAGTTCAGCATTCCTGTGGTGAATAACAGGAATCGCTGCTGTGGACAGGCATATCCTGTCCCCCGGGACCACCGTGGGAGTCGGTCGGGACGGGGGGTTCTGCTTCCGCAGGCCTGAACATCCCACAGGCCCCGTACTGGCCTAACAGTTCTCTCAGCCTCGAAAGATGTGCCTGTGCTTCAGTGAAACACACACACACACACACACACACACACACAAACACCCAGAACCCAATGAATATTATTATTATTATGTGTGGTTGAAAAACCACACCTATTGTTATCGCTCAGACTTACTTATTCCGCCGATTTTTGAGAATAAAAAATCTCTCCTTCTGCACCGTTCACACCATCGACACCATTCATACCTCATATTATACCTTCATATACCCTCCAGGTTGCTATTACTTTTTACCTTTATGCCATATACACTTTTTGAGATATTTGACATTGTATTGCCAAAAAATGAATGGGAGTCAATGGGCATGTGCAGGAGGCTAGCTCACGGTGTGAGCACTGAACGTTCTGCTCTACGTGAGCGCTGGGCAACTCATCACAATTAATTTGGCTACTTCTTTGTATCCAAGTTCTTTAGACTAACGTTACTTACCACAAAATACATCACCATATTTGAACACTTTCGCCTTATTTTGATCCCATTATACCGCATTTCCACCTCACACTATAGGCTACCATAGTACCATCTTTTTTTACCATTCCCAACAATTGATACCACTGCGAAGCAAATACACCTACAATTTCTTTAGAAATTATAGCAGCTTGGTGCCGGGCAGTCGGTACGGATACCCATGTCGACAGACCATCAAATCTAAATGCAATCGATTAAACTATCTGCTACACATGATTGGGTCTCAAGCTGATGTGAGTCAACAAAGTTAAACTTAGTTACTATTAGCCAAACGACGTTTAATTATTGCTTTACGATAGCCGCACGCTAGGTAGGCTAGATGAATAGAACTCTGAATACAGAACACGACATGTGCTTTGGACTTCACAAAATGGTGAGGTCTGTAATCGGAATCATAGTTTGTTTAATAAAGTTGAGAAATCAGTAGATGAGCATTTGGTTAAAACATAGGCAAAAATTGTATTAACCATTTTTTTTCTACTTTGTCCGAAAAGTCAGAATCAGCACACTTACCTACTATTTCAGTATGCCAGTTGAGTATACTTTTTTTGAAAAGTTGTTAAATTAGGCTAGTCTTACCTGCACGGCCAAATTGAGTGTTCTCAATATCCCCAGATGATATAGCCAAAGAGTGTAAAGGCAACTGATATAGCCTACTTATGTCCAGGTTTATATGGAGGATATTTTGCATACTGCAGTATAGCCTACAGTAAGCAGTATGCTCGTACACAGGATGCAGTAAATTGGGCATTCACAATGCCTTCCTCTACAACGCTGTTATGACCCAGCAATACTATGCCAGATGATTTGACATTACCTTTTTGTGCTTTTATCACAATTCATTACTTCTTTGTATCACTTCCAGGTTCTTTAGACTACATACCACTTTCACCTTCCCTATAACTCTTTATACTGCATTACCAGTTTATACCATTTCCACCTTTTATTTTCCAGCTCACACTATACCATATTATCATCTTTCTATGCCATTTCCAGCCATTGGTAACACTGTGAAGCAACCACACCTACAATTAATTTAGGAATTGTTAATCTAGTTATTATTATTATTAGAAATTAGTGTTGTTATACCTAGACCCTAGGAAAGGACTAGGTATTTTTACTGGCCTGTATGAAGTTGCCATTTTAAATCATTTATGCAAAGTCCAGCTGACATTATTTGATTCAAAATGTGAAGAGGCTCCTATGATTAAGATGCAAACATTTCAAGCATTAATTTATTCCCATCTTCGACACTTGGATTGTATAATGAATCTAATATTTGATATCCTGCTATGCAGGAATTATAGACTGCAAAAACAGGATGGATTATCTTACTGCTGTTAAAACATCAAACTCGCATCAGGAAAATGTCTTCAAGCATCACCAAACATGGGAAGTATCTGTTATCATTTACAATGAATAATGAGTAAGCTTAAATGGATGCTTCCCTTTGACACATTGAAAAGTGGAGTAGTTCAGATGATGCAACTGGTATCATTATCTGTTTCTGTTCTGGGTAAAAAGTGAAAATTGAACTGTTAGGATTCATGCAGAATGAGGCATGGTTTAGCATAGCAATGGTGTGTCATTTCGAGAGATTGTTTTGCATCACCCAAAGTTCTTTCTCAGTGAAATTCCCGTAGTTCTTCTCTGTCAAGGGCAGAGCAGAATGTATGCCTGTGTTCTCTCCTGGTTTGAGGAAGGGGTTCCCATTATTCACGGTTTACCCTCAGATTCTGGACTCACCAGATACGCAGTTCCTATATTACTTCCATCTTCTCTGCTTCTTAGCTATGGGAGGTTTGGTAACAGTTTCTTGTACTAGCCTGCAGTACAGAATGTCTCTTAGTGCATTTTCTGAAGATGCATACAATTGAAAAGTTTTGGCTTCAGTGGCAGAGAGAGGAAACTTACATTTTTTAGATTAAGGAGCTGAGTATTTGGTAAGGCAAAGCAATCTGGTTCACTATGGAGATTTTTGAGAACTTTGAATGAGACGTGCAGTGCATATGCAATCCACCATCACGTAGGGAGTATCTTTGGTATGAAGTTGTGGAGTTGTCAGGTTTGCAGGTAGATTATGATCAGATAGTGACTTATAGGTAAACATTGAATTCCATTGTTAGGATTGACGCTCTGTAAGATTGCCAACGTTGACATTTTTTGCTGTTTTGGTGGGTTGGGACTATCTCCCAATAGAAGAAATTATATTAAAATACTGAAGAGCATAAAATCTGACAGCCAGCCTCCGGAGGATCCACTGTATCGCATCTCCTGTATGACAGACGGTGTGCCGGAAAGTCTGGATTTGAGTGGCACATGATTTTTTGTGTGATTTCTTTCCCCCTTTTTTTCAAAGCTGTGCCTGCTCTCCCTGCAGCTAAAAAAAAGATGTCATAGCACTTTAGCTGAAAGAGTTGAACACATTTTATTAACAGTTTTTTAAGTTTGCAGTTGAGACATAGCTAGGCTACAGCATTTGCACATGCAATCACAATACAGACACTGCATAGCGATTGGCTGACTAGTCTTGGCATCTAAACTAACATCGTTTAGCTACAGTAAGTCTATAACGGTGTGCTACTTTTGTTGGTAGAATTAGCTGATACTTGTCGTACATCCATCACATCATCCTCTCATCACCATGCGTTACTGAGAACAAGGTAACTATAGAAGTTAAACATAGTTAGATGAAGTCTCTGTAGCTATATTTCCACTGTTTTAGTGAACGTGAAATAACACTCATAACTAATACATAATACTCGTAACATTAATACACCTGCCACCATTTTATCTGCATAGAAAGACCTACACATCATGTAACTCATCATAGTGTTGCTTCATTTAAAGCATAATAAATAGTTTCAAGGTCAGTTTTTTAAAGACATACGCTATACTGTAGCCTATAATATTATTACATTTTTGAAACCATATAATATTGTTCCATTAGATTGATTTGCAACATTATTTGCTTTGGTTGTGAAAATAATGTATCGGCTGATGTGCATCTGTAGTTCATTCACTCTTCCTTCTTCCAGCTAGCGAGCTTGCTAGGCTACTAAGGCTAGTGCTAGAAAAAAAACAAGCAAGACACACAAATATTTTCATCTAATTTTAGCTTGTTCTGTTATGCTGTCAAATCCTATGCCCTTAACCAGTTCTCCACGCTGCTATTTTCTGCTCAAGAGAAGATATTTCTGCATGAAAATGTATTTTCCCAATTTTCCTGCAGTCCTCATGAGGTTATAGGCCTACTGGTTGACATGTTTGCACTGCAAAAGTAATTCAATCCAAGCTAAAGTCTTATTCTGGGCCATGTAATTATCACTGGTCAAAGACTGAAGCGAACTCCCGCATTATTTAAGCTAAAAACTTCATTCAAAATGTTAATGAAGATTAGCTATTCCCAGATTAGTACAGCATTCCAATTATATTGTGAAATATTCAGTGCCTTAGTTTTAGGTCGTTTATATATTCATTACTCTGAGGGGTGATATTCTGGCTGTTCATTTGAGAGGGCTCCATCTAATAAAAATGTTTATGTGACTGATAGTCATTACTTGCATAAATAAAATTAAGCAAATCATCCTCGGGCTGAACCAGAGTCAGAAAATTATTTTATGTGGGTTTTGATATTGACAATATTGATTATGTTTGTTAATTGTTCACCAAAGTTTTTCCAATTTTTAATTACATGAGACAAAAGCGTGGCATAGTGGCTAACTGGTTCCAAACTGGTCATGGATAGGATTGAATAGGAAATACAGCTGACAATAAAGTATCGAAGGCTTAATATTTAACCTTTGTTCATTTTTCTAGTGCAGGTATTTTAAAATGACACCCTTGGATGAACGCAAGCTTTTAAAATGAAATTAAATGAACTGTTCCATTTTTGGGCCTGTTGGAGCTGGATTTACTGACTGGCATTGTGGGGAAGATCAGCCCACGGGTGCAGAAAGGCCTCCCCCTTTCATCGCTGTCTGGGGACGGTTAAGATAGCCGATTCAGTCCTGCCGACCTAGACGACTCGAACAACGTCCGCGCTTACACGGCCCATTAGCCCGTTCGGAGATGGTGGCTGTCAGTGAAACGTTGTAGGTGCCGTTCTCCGCCGCGCTCATTCGGAGTGATTTAAGAACGGCTATAATGTGTGTTTCACTTAACCGAAGGTAATATTTAGTGCTATTTCTCCCCGTCTAGTGCTCTCCAGAGGCAGAAAGTAGATCCTCTCTACGGTGCCCTCACTGTCTGTACTGAAGGAATTTATTCTGTGGAGTGGCAATCCATTTCTGAGAGGCTGCAAGTCCGTATGAGCGGCGTTCAACACAGATTAAAAGCCACCGCCTGTCACACAGCCTCCTCTTCTCAATTGCTCATGCTCACAATACAGTCGAAAGTATACGCGGCGTAAACTGAATGTTTGTTATCTGTGAAATATTGTAGTGAAAGTCGTATACAGTTAGCATGTATAATTTCTCTGAAAGGATCCCATTTATCAGACCATGACACTGCATTTAGCGCATATATCTTAAATGGGGAGCGTGTCACAAGCGTAATCTGTTTTGTGTTCTTAATCAGTAGTATTGGCCATTATTTAACTTTGGTTTTGAAATGACTGGTGCTTGAGGATATCTAATGGTGATACTTGGGGATGAAGCCTTGGGGATGTCTGAAAACAGTCTGGTCATTTAAACAGTGAACGATGAACACTGTATGTACATGCCTTCTACCGCACACATGCATGCACACACTCACTCAGGTCGCCCTTCAGCGTGGCAAGGCTAAAGTGTATGGTCACAGTCTGAGTGTACTGACTGTAACTTAGCCCAGAGCAAGTGGCATCTAACCAAGCTGTGAATTTACATACCGGCTGTGCCACAGCACAAATGAAATGAGCCAGAACATATAGGCTGTTTGGGGTAAACTGCTCAAAAACAAACGAATAAACATTCAATCCGATCTTTTACGGACGAGACGTTTTTGCCTTCACAGTGGCTGCTGCTCATTGTGTAACGTAGCCTCTAACCAGATTCACCAAGCTGTGCTCTCTTTCTTTCTCTCTCTCTCTCTCCCTCCATTTCTCACACACTCACTCACTCTCTCCCATCTGTCCATCTCTGCAAACCCATCCTGACGTGTCAGAATAAAGATGTGTAGTGTGTTTCTGCTGAGCCCTGACTCTGAGCGCTCAGTCTCAGTTTCTCATCAAAGGCAGAGCACTGATGGATGCCTGCTAGCACTGCGCAGGATGACAAAAATAGATGAGCGAATTAAATCTGTGCACCCCCCCCCCCCCACACACACACACACACACACACACTTTTTTCTCTTAATTTATCTGTGTTTTATCTATGCCTTGCCTCTGACCATCGGGGAAGGGGAAGACGCCTAGAACAGCAGTATTTAGACTGGGTCTTTGTAAATGTCAGAGTAACATCAAAACGATGGTGCTGTTTGCCAGCGAGCCTCTTTCAGACCAAGTTCACAGTTCATTAACTAAGCAATTAACTCTGTTGACTTAGGCGATTAGCAGAGGCGAGATGAAGTGGTGTTTACACACCTCCCATTCGCAAGCTAATCTATTATTCATGGAGGGCTGGGTGTAGAAAGTGGCCTACTTACACCCTTCCTCTTCCTCTCTTTTCCTCCATCTCCATCCTTCCCTTTTCCTATCTTTCCCCCTCTATCTCTCCCTCCCTCCCTTCCTTCCCCTCTCTCCCTCTGTACAAGTGTAGGGCTCTTATTTGTGGTACTTCAAGGACGGCCCCTGGGATGTCCTCCATTTGTTAATGGGCTGATATCAAAGTCCACCTCACTGCCTCTCCTGGCTTTACCATTGATTTACACCATTGCCCAACTGTCACTTCAAAGATCTTACTAGTAACCTTGCAGCTTTGTTTCCGGCACAAATACAACTGTCTGTGAATCACAGTGATTGATTTCAGCGTCTGAATCCAGTAGGTGCTTTTGTAGCCACTAAGAAGAAAATAAAACATCTATGTGACCGGCTTTTGTTTCTTCATTGTTGGGTTTGCTATTCTATTTTTTACTCCGCTTTTTGTTCGAATTGTGTACGTTGTAATCATAATGCCAGGCAAAGCATTTTGTTTTACACAACATTGCCTAACTACTGATTTTAAGAAGTGTTGGAAATCTGCATTGGATTTAAATGTATTTATGCAGGGTATGAAGACCTCAAAGCAGAACCCGCCCCCTGCTGTTCCCTTCATTGATTCATGCAGCCCTGTAGTATGCAGAAGCCACCACAGCCCCAGGGAGGGTAGAGACAAGGAAACCAAACAAGCCGACTGCAAGAGTGCATCCAAAGTGCACTCGGAATTCGAAGAATATTTGAATTTAATTTAGAAAATAATTATTTTTATTTTTATTGAGCATTCATTTTACAAAATTCATAAAATTTCCTTGATCGTCTTCAAATTAAAACTGGCATTGAGGGCCTGATTTACTAAGACCTTTAGCGTGTGCAAAAGATTTGAGAACACGCAAATCTAATAACACGACCAATGACTGGTGCAAAACAAATACCATGACCAATCATTGGTCATGTTATTGGTTTTGCGTGTGCTAAAAGGTTTGGCACACACTATAAGTCTTAGTAAATCAGGCCCCAAGTGTCATACCAAATTATTTTGTGACCAAAGAACAATGGCAGACTAATGGTTAAGTCTATTATCTGATCTCTGATCAGGAGTCCTAGCAGTAGCTTTTCTTGGCCTGGTGGTGTACCATTGCATGGATGTCTTTGTTGTGGCTGTGTTTGAAAATAGAGCAAGTCTAATGTTTGCTCAGTGCCTGCATCTGGGTTTCTCACTCTCTGGTCCTCTCTCTCTCCAGAACTCTAGCGCAGACCACCGTGTACGACTGGACCTTGGCCTGTGGGACAAATTCAGCGAACTGGCCACCAAGTGCATTATCAAAATTGTGGAATTTGCTAAACGAGTGCCTGGCTTCACAGGGCTGACCATTGCCGACCAAATCACGCTCCTCAAAGCCGCCTGTTTGGACATTCTGGTAGGTGCTGTTTCTAGCTTGTCTGTGTGCGTGTGGGACATTGCGTATGCGTATGTGTATGTGTATGTGTGTGTGTGTATGCGTGTGCTTGTGTGTGCGCATGCATGCATGTGTTTGTGTGAGTGTGTGTGTGCTTGTGTGTGCTTGTGCGTGTGCGTGCATGCATGTGTTTGTTTGTGTGTGCTTGTGCGTGTGTGTGTGTGTGTGTGTGTGTGTGTGTGTGTGTGCGCACATCTGATGTCCTTGAAAGTAAGGCTTCCCTCAGAAATGATCCATAATGAGCAGCACTGCAGAGATTTCTTTCTCTGGTGAACATTACCGTTCTTCTGCAACCCTTTCCCCCACAGTCACAATTTTTCCGGTGTCAATAAGGTCTTAATTAAAGTTCCTCATTTTTCGTTGTAATTTAGATTTTTGTAATCTATAGTATAATTAAGACTTTGAGAAAGATGAAAAGATGTCACGATGGAGAGAATGACAGAAGGAGGAAGGGTGTGCTTTTTGAGGACAGTTTATTGGAGATGCAGCTGGAGTTGGTGTGATTTGATTAACGGTGACCTGAGGGGAAATGGCACATTTCTGAGCCGTGAAATCAGGAGCCATCATCGGCTATCAGGGCTTTGCAGAACTTTCATATCAGGTGAATTAATAACTAATGACCGTACAATATTTTTGTCACAGTGTATCGTGTTTTCTTTGACCTAAATCCCTGTTCATAGTCAGAGGCAGTAGACAGAGAAATGTGTGTGTGGTGGTGTGATAAAATTCCTTTTACAAGTGTAACGGAGCTTGTTCAATTCCTTTTCACTCTGTGGTGGTAGTTTAGACATGGATATCTTTGAAAGTGCTTATTTCTGGCTTCAGAAAAGGGGCTGGCCATGAGCTTCTGTTTGAGCCCAGGTTATGTCATTAGCCAGCTATGACAGGGAGACCACAGCAGCAGGACACCATCGACTTTGACCTGCCAAGGGAACGGCGGGTTCAAGTCAGATGGGGTTCCTTGTGCTACAGCCGCATTCCTCCAGGTGCCCACAGGCTGCTGGTTATTGCTTCTCAGAGATAAGCCTGTAGTTAGCGCTAGTGTGGAAGATAGTCCCTGGCTCGTGGGAGCATGTGTCAGAAGACCAAACAAGTGCTTCTTGTGTGGGTGGCACTGTCGTATTGTCACAAAGTTCGACTTTTCTGAAAAAGGGATGTATGCATATGTATCACTTCTTGCTAAAGAATAGTCATTAGGTTTATGTAGAGCCACTCCGAGCTGTTTATCCCAGGCCTGGTGACTTCAAGGTCTAGTAAGGGGAGTCTCATGGCGTAGCATGTAGAGCACCGTCCACATCGGTCCACATGAACCTCGACGTCAGTGGGTCGAATCCGGCTGTGCAACTTTTGTCGCATGTCTCTCCCTCTCTCTCGCTCCCATTCCTCTTGTCTCTATACACTGTGCTGTCCAATAAAGATGAAAAAACGTCTAGTCTAGAACTTTAAATGAGGCAATCAAAGGATTTCCCCCCCTTTTTTTCTAACTAAACAGGCTGCGGTGAGAGATTCACATCTAAGTGTCTTGTAATAGCAGTAACAGCCTACCTTTTGCTAATTACTTAGATTTAAGTAGGACAGTGGCGCATTGCTCGCAAACATTTCTTTGTGCAGTATTTATTTGAATTTGCTGCAGACAGCCTTGTGTTTTATAGTCATTAAATGTTAATGAAACCTTTGAGCAGTACCAGTTGTAACAGAGGTCAGTTGTAACAGCTTGTGTTTCATCACAGCCGGGTTCCCTGGAGAAAACCAATGCAGCCAGTTCCTGCTACATCTTGAGCCTGGCCACTGTTTTATGTCTGTCCAATGAGTATTATTTAGATTTAAAGTTTTTAATAGGATAGAAGTTTCAATAGAATGGTGTCCTGTCCAATAATGCATAATTTTAAAAAATATTTTAAAATTCAAACTGCATAGCAGAGAGGTTGCCTGCTGTCTGAATTGGAGATTTAGGCAAGGCTTTGATGATTTCTTCTGTTCTTCAAGGACAAGGTGAAAAGTAAATCAGTCTAGGCGCATGTCAGTTCTTTGCATCAATATACTGGGAAGGTACACTGGCAGTCTAATCCCAGCAACGTTTACATGCCAATGTTCATTTATGCTTATGTGTTTCTGTATTTGTGTATCCATTTGTAATTCTTGTCTAATAATATACAATATGCCCATTTAATACAAGGTCCATGAGAAAATGTATCCACAACACATTCTGAATAATAATCATTTTTTATTTTCAGTGTGTTCTCAAATGTGTATTAATGCGTGTATGACAAAAATCAAGCCGTTTTGCACAAGCATATATAAAATGGTGAGATGCCTCAAGTTTTTGATTATAATATTCCACACATGATTGGGTGCTTGGCTAAGTATTAAAGGTGTGTGTGCTGCTCGCAGTATAAAGCATGTTGAAATATCTGAACTGGGCCACACTGTAAAACATTGCTCAGGAGCCGCAGCTGCATCGTAGGTTCTATGCTACTGGTTTGCAGCAAATGACATCCGTATCCGCACGTCCTCATGCTTAACCAGTTAAACAGGTGAACAGCCCGCGACCCAAGAGTCCGCGCACAGACGGTGCCAACCGTCCTGGAGAAAGCAGATACCTCGCGCTTTTTCAACAAACCCCCCCCCCCTTTTTTTGTTTTTTTTTAACAATTGACTGTCGCTCCTCCCGCATTGTCCTTTTGAACATCCGTCTGAGAGCTGAAAGGAAGCATCAAACAGCCCGTCTTTGTGGGCCTGGCCTGTGTGAGTCACAAGCCAGCATGTTTTATTCCGTTTCATCCCGCTGTCGCTGCTGCCATTCAGTGTCAACACCGTCCTCCCAAATCCCCATCAAAGGCTGCGATCTCGGCAGCTCTGCCTGCTCTCAGCCGCACGCTCGTAGCACAGGCGCTAAGCTCAGTCTTTTACAAAGGCCCTCTAAGTGTGTGCTGGTGCTTGTGTGAGAGTGTGTGTTGTACACGCGTCCATTAAAAAATAAAAATAAAGGAATGTGCGTGTGCATGTGCGTGTACGTGTGTGTACATATATAAACGGTGAAATATTTTTCCCAGCTAAGTGTATATGCATATTTAATTTTTGAGCCCAAGGAATTCTGAAGGAGATTAGAGTAGAGCTGTCTGCTGCATTAGATTAGTGCATGACACATTGCCAGGCCCCTGGTGCACCAGTGGAGTGCTGGTGGGACCACCATTTGACCCTCAAACGCGTGTGACATTGGACAATCTGCAACGCTGTCTGTTCAGACACAGCAAGTGAAGTCCCCTCTGCTGTGCTCTGCCTCCCTCACGCGCACAAGTGGCCTGGTTTCTGCGCAATGATGCGGAGGAAGCGGAGCGGAGGCCCTGGCAGGAACAGAGCCATTTGGGTCAGAACCTCAGAGCAGGGTTCACACCGTGAGTCAGAGACTGCAGAGTGAACGAGGCTCTAGACACCCTGTGCTGCAGTCACTTGTCGTTCTACTGTACGTGCGTCCAGAGAAACTAATCATACAGGTTCAGGACGTGACCCAGTGTCTTAGTATCACCTCAATGGTTTTTTTGTGTTATCAATAGCACGTAATTCTTCATTAATAATACATACTAAAAATGTAGGCCTATGCAGCTAAAAAAGCTAAAGTCCAAATCCATGAGAAACTTTGGAAAGTTGCTGGTCCAGGGAATTGGGCATCTGTCAGTCAGTGGGTCTGCCCCCCCCCCCCACACTTTGGGACTGAGTTTAGTTTGTATGCATGAAAATACATTCTCTCATCTTTTGTCTGACTGGGCATGACGGTGGTTATTATGGGGAATCAATATTTGGGACAATGCTTGTATTCAGAGCATGCATTTGATAGGTTGTTATTCAGAGAGCCAAGCAAGAGTTTGGAAGTGCTCACAGGACATAAGTGCTAACGAAACTATTCCACAGCCCATCTAGAGAGGAGAAGTAATGCCGTGTCATTATTTTAGTAGGAAACTGGCTTGGCCAGGGTTTCTCTGAAATGACAGCTGTCGACCGGTTTAATGAATTGTTGAAACTTGGACGGTAAATAAAAGTGTAAGGAAAATATATTGTAATTTATTATTACAGTTCAAGTCAGGAGGTGACTGAGTTCCTACAGCAGACTTGGATTTAGGGAAATCCTGCTGCCTGCTGATGGTGGGGGTCTCCTGGTGAAATTTTGTCATAATTCAAGGTCGTGTCTAAAGTCGTCTAAAGTGTAGCGGGCAACTGCAACTTTTGAGCATTCAGAATGGAAAACCAAAATGAGGGTTATATGCAAAATGGGTTATATGCAGAATGTTACATTGCAGATTGTTACATTTTGTTGTTTTGAAATTCTAATTTGCCATCGTAAAAAAAATTATAGTGACAAAATGGAAGGATGGCAAATAAATGGAAACCATTTTGTTCATAGGAATGGACTACGTTTTCATACATCAAAGTTGGTTGCTAGGATATTGGAGAAAAAAAAAACTTTGTCGGTGATAAAGTTGATTCTGTGTTTCCTTTCTTGTTGACATCCTGCTAATCCCACAGTGCTACGGTATGTTCAGCACTGCAATTCACAGAATAAACTATCTCTATATTTTCAGTCAGCATTTTATTGTTGAGGAATAATCCGGATTATCCTGAGCATTCAAAATGGGTTAAATAAATACTGTGCATTTGAAACCATTATTTAATCCTTTGTCAGATTATACCTGCATGCATATTCATAGCCCTTTGTATTGAGATATTGAGAAAAACTGCTAGGCATGCAGTCTGTACATATGGACATGGCTGAGTTTAATGGACATACTCAAATTTGGAGCAAAAGTACTGGTCTGTGTTTAGTTGATTGGCGGATGTTTTTCAACACTTCGACCCCCCCTGTTTTCTTAGATTCTACGGATTTGTACAAGGTACACCCCTGACCAGGACACCATGACCTTCTCGGATGGGCTGACGCTGAACCGCACGCAGATGCACAACGCCGGGTTCGGGCCGCTCACCGACATGGTCTTCACTTTCGCCAATCAGCTCCTGCCTCTGGAGATGGACGACACAGAGAGCGGCCTCCTCAGCGCCATCTGTCTCATTTCCGGAGGTAACGCCGACCAGCCTCCATTAGCCCAGCCCACTGACTGTAGTGCGTCTGCAAAGGTCTCATTTCCACAGTTATTCTAGCCAGATCGAGCATTAAATGTGTTCGCGCCTAAAGCCTTGTGCCAAAGACTCATTGGGAGAAAGAAAAGTATGGCAATTAACACTCCAGGGTTGGTGACTATGTAAAGGCACTAGACCCAAAGATCCTGGCAAATATTACATGCCCTGCAATATTAATCCAGAAGAATATCAACCTTACATGCTGCAATAATAAACTTTTCATTTGCTGGCGTGAGATTGCTACAAATGATAGGATTATGTTGATTATGTGTGTACGCACTGCCATCATCTGGCCATGTGAGTTATGCCATGGACAAGAGGCTTATAAATAACATCATTTAGAAATGAAGGTACCCTGTGATGTTTTGGAACGTTTATGTTTTTCTTTATGTTCTGTGCTGCAGATCGAACGCCATTTTTTATCTCTATCTGCGACCTCTGCAAAGTTGGTCACCTTAGATGGTGGCTGTATAAAATAACCATTTTAGGATTTATAGGATTATATGATTTTGTAATGTAGGTTGTATATGCCTCCTATTCAGCAGCTATGTGCAATATTTAGTTGAAACAATTGGTCAGTAATGCATAGTGTTTCCTGCGCTCAGATCGACAGGACCTGGAGGAGGCCTCTAAGGTGGACAAGCTACAGGAGCCCCTACTGGAGGCGCTAAAGATCTACATAAGGAAACGCCGACCCAACAAGCCACACATGTTCCCCAAAATTCTCATGAAGATCACCGACCTGCGCAGTATCAGCGCTAAAGGTAAGGCCCCCACTGGGGTGGCTCTCTTTTTCATCCCAACGGCTCAAAGCCTGACCCACAATGAACCACAGAGAAAAAAGCGTTTTTACATGAACTTATTTGTATTGTTACACCCAGTTGTGGAATTCCTTATAGCTTTAGTTGGTGGTTAGGGTTTTTTTTTGTTGTTGGGTTTTAGGGTTTTTCAGTTGGTGGTTAGAGTTTTCATAGTTGGTGGTTTGGGTTTTTATAGTTGGTGGTTAGGGTTTTTTTAGTTGGTGGTTAACATTTTTTAAATTGGTGGTTAAGGTTTTCTTAGTTGGTGATTAGGGTTTTTGAGTTGGTGATTAGGGTTTTTGAGTTGGTGATTAGGGTTTTTGAGTTGGTGATTAGGGTTTTTGAGTTGGTGATTAGGGTTTTTGAGTTGGTCATTAGTGTTTTTGAGTTGGTGATTAGGGTTTTTGAGTTGGTGATTAGGGTTTTTGAGTTGGTGATTAGGGTTTTTGAGTTGGTGATTAGGGTTTTTGAGTTGGTCATTAGTGTTTTTGAGTTGGTGATTAGGGTTTTTGAGTTGGTCATTAGGGTTTTCTTAGTTGGTGATTAGGGTTTTTGAGTTGGTCATTAGGGTTTTCTTAGTTGGTGATTAGGGTTTTTGAGTTGGTGATTAGGGTTTTTGAGTTGGTGATTAGGGTTTTTGAGTTGGTCATTAGTGTTTTTGAGTTGGTCATTAGGGTTTTTGAGTTGGTCATTAGGGTGTTTTTACTGGTAGCTTAATTCCCCAGCCTACATGACTGAGCCAAGCGTGAG
Organism: Ilyophis sp. 1 JC-2022; assembly: GCA_022702515.1. Lineage (NCBI taxonomy): Eukaryota > Metazoa > Chordata > Actinopteri > Anguilliformes > Synaphobranchidae > Ilyophis > Ilyophis sp. 1 JC-2022. The sequence continues at coordinate 90,723,568 of CM040406.1, read as the reverse complement.
CTAACATTACCACAGCTGGGAAAGCTCCTGGAAGCAGCAAAAGCTATTATCAATAAGTATGTGTTTAAAGCTATAAATGCCTGCAGTGGACCTAGATGCTGATGAAAACAGTTGCTCACCCAATAGGTACATTTTATTAGGCCATCTCTGGGATTTTTAGTGCCATTTTAGGTTAAGCTTCATATGCTTCTCTGTGGCTATGACTTCCATGTTGTGACACTATATGCAATGGTGGGATAATAAAAGAGCACATTTTTTTAGAAGTGTGTCCTGTGAATAATAAATCTTGCAGTGTAACTGAGTGCACACACAGTGCTTCAGCTGCTCTCCATGCTATATTCGACTGTGGGTTTAGCCAGGTTTTCATGAAGCGTAACTGAAAAACTAGATGATAGAATATAAAGTTCAGAACCTCGCAGAGTTCCATACCTTATCGCTTTCACCCCCTTATAAGCTTCTTCGAGACTGCGTCTGCTTGCCTAACTTTTCGACAGGAACTTTCCGAAACTGGAGTCTCTGCTTTTATGTAGCGAAAGGAGAAGATTTCACTAGGATTTCTGCCTTCATAATACTGGCTCCTTGAAGTCTGCGGTACTAAAATGAAAGAACCTCCTTGGAGATCATTCTAGAGTGAGCTACGTGGCAATATCCAGCTCCTCCTTAGTAATATGGAAAAAGTTGAGCTTTTGCTATCAGAATTATTATCCTCTCTTTTTTGATTGTCTGTTGATTTATTAATTTATTAATTTAAAACATGTACCACATTATCACTGCAGTAGTCTATGATAGGTACAAATCTTCTGCTGTGTGAAATGTAACTATTAGTTTGCGTAGGTCTCTGTGAATAGTGCCAACTGTTGTAACATTTACATTACATTAACACATTTAGCAGCCACTCTAATTCACAGTACACATAAACATCAGTGACTCAGACTCAGTTAGAATGAAACGTCTTCGAGAGCTATTCACCCTGCTGTAAACAGGGGTCCATATGTCATATTACCAGGCCGGTATTAGCGGCGGTGGCAGGAATGTTTCACCGATGCCCACGCCGTCCCACAGGCGCCGAGCGCGTCATCACCCTGAAGCTGGAGATCCCGGGTTCCATGCCGCCGCTGATCCAGGAGATGCTGGAGAACTCGGAGGGTCAGGAGGGCCAGGGGTCTGAGGAAGGCAGCCCGGAGCAGGCCAGCAGCAGCAGCGCCCCCAAGCCCTCGCCCTCGTCTCCGTCCCCGGAGTCCACAGACAGCGCCGCCCCGCCGTCTGAGGAGCCGTAGGGTCGGGCTGCGGAACGTACCCCGCGGAACCCAGACATTCCTTTGCACAATACAGGGGGAAGGCAAGGCGGCGAGCGCGCTCAGCGCGGCTGCTTCCTGGCTTTTATTTCTTCTTTTGTTCTCTCTTTTTTAATGACACTAAGGCCTAAAAGGACCAGTGCTTTGTGTATAATTGTTATTGAGCTCTTAATGTTTCCTTCTCCGGCTGGGGGGCATGCGTCCGTAATAAATCAGGACGCCCCCCTCCAGCCGTGCGCCTACACGAAGCTGAAATTCTTCAGGTCTCCATTGTGTAAAATTTATACATGCATGATGGGCTGAGCTTGGTAAGTGGTTCAATTCCCTCTCTCATCAGCATACATTGTACATACCATTGTATGGTTAAACTTCTGTTTCTATGATGAATGTTGTGGTGCTTTTTTTCGTCGTCTTAAATATGATCATGTTTAAGGCAATACATCAAGGTAAAATTGGCTTATCAAAAGTCTGTAAAATGGATATACGGAATGTTCTTGCATATAGTTAGTAAGGGAGTCTATTTTATATCTGTTGCTATATTTAAAGTTGTCGTTTTGTTTTTTATTTTTGAAATCTCACGTTCCCATGGCACTACACACTGAAGTGGGTGGACCCCCTTTTGGCATTCGCGATATCAGCCCGTTCCGTTTCCGCCCTAACACCGACAGCTCTGCTGACTGAAGACTCAATCATCTCCAGTCAGGCCATTGAAGTGCATACGTTTTGGAGGTCAGATTCAGAGCAACTGCACGGCCAGAGTGGCATTTCCTTTGCAGAAAGTGTGATTGTAATCTGGCAGTAAGATTAGGACTGCTGCAGTACAAAATGCATCGTGAACGTACAGAATCGACCACAAAGCAGATTATAAAGTGATATATAATCCATAACAAAGAAGTCATTCCATTCTGATTTAAATATAGAGGTTGTATTGTGTTCATCAGGCCCATAATGATTTCTAAATATATACTTTATGTAGGTCAGAGAAAAGCTTGTCATTTTAGCTGATTGGTTGATTGGTTGATCAGCATGTCAATCAACTGACCTTGAAGTGTGCTTCAAACTCCTACTGGTTGGGTATGGGTGGTCACCTCTTTAATGCACACTGATTATTTACCACCATTGAGGTCACTACAGATTGTTATTATAAGATATTTCAAAGCACTGATAAAACCCTGACATGTATTAATCATTATTGTACCTTAAAGAAGTTATGAATGACCCCAGTGTTGCTATTGGACAAATCGCTAGGCTAACCTTGCAAAAACATTTTTTACATTTGCAGTTTTACAGGATCAGTTGGTTTTGTATGTCAGCTCTGAGGTTAAAGCGGTCAGTAGTGTATTGTTCCGGGTCACGTAGATAATAGTGGACTTGCAGGACAACTAAAGCATAGCTGATATGCACGGGGTCCACATTGGACATTATACATTGTTTCTAAAAATGCATTTCATTGTCATTACATGTGAAAAGAAGAATTCGTATTGTTCAGAGATTGCGTTAAGATGTTTATTTCTTCTTCAGAACATTGAAATTGTAAATATCCTACAAGTATATTCAGACATATTTTTCCATCAAAACAATGCTCTTAAGCCACAAGGCGCTAGATAACAAGGTATCACCTGAAAAGGTTGTCATATAGGATTTGTTGTCTCATTGTCCTCGAAACATTGCACTTTCATTTCCTGTCAGTTGAGCTCGAAAATACCTCAATAACCATGTAATGGACAAGAATGGAGGAATACAGTTAGATTTCAAATGAAGATGTTTGAATTAATGTAGTATTCAGAATGTAAAGGAAGAAAAGGACAACACACAGCTTTAATGTCTCCTTTTGAAACTGTGTTTCACATATAAATACTGCAGTCTCAAAAAAGCGGGTTTCGTACCCAGATGGAGGAGACTAAAGGATAGAATGTCTACACTAGTGTGTAATTGGCAAGGTGTACGGGCGCAGCTATAATAATTCCTGCAGGAAAGTTGAAAAAGCAGAAGACATAAAGACTCGATGAATGTCATTTCATTACTGTAACTTTGCGACTAGAAAATAATGCAATTGTCTCATCGTGCAGTTTATTCGCAAATTCCCAGAATCCCTTGTTCAGACATGTTCAATCACCAGCTCTAGGTGTGAATCGCACACCAATGTATCAGTCGGCATTTTCACAAAGGCCAATAGCGCCTCACAGTGTTTGACTACTGTGTCTGCCAGGCAGGAAATGTGTACAGGAGACAAAATCAGTAGCTACTGTATTGTTGTAGCATTGCTAATAGATTGTATGTTTGGTTGCATTTGGAGTCATTGTCATAACTTACAACAGGTCTAGAATAAAGACAGAAAAAAAAACAGGAAATCTACAGCAAAAGATTTTTAACTCATAATCCTCTGCTTTCTTGGTGACTAAGCTTGTTTCCATGGGAACTTGGCTGTAATCTACTTAACGTTCTACTATCTGTTCTATATTTTCATTGGGTCATGTCTGTTCAAGAACAATCTTTTCTTACATGTTCATATATTGTTGACCTTTACCATTGAATCCCCTGGAAAAAATAATAAAATATATTTATTTTAAAATAAACATGTAGAGTTGTTTTAATTTTAAGATGTGAATAAAGTGTTTTGTGTTAATATTTTCTTCTTATATACAGCAGGTAAGACCCTCTTACTTCAGTTCAATACAATTGCACATAATGGAATATATGTTTCTACACTGGATGGATTGAGGGATCTGGTGCAAAGTTAGTTATTTGTAAAATCTTTACCAGCTGATTTTTTCAACTTATTATGACCTTCTGTAATTGTGTTCAGTACAGAAATAAATCACCCCAGACATTTTTTTTATAGTAAAGGTACAGGATAACGGTCTTTCTCAAGCATTTACTGCAGTTGGAAAGCTCATTTAGTCTACAGAATATATGAAGCTGGTGCATTGGCACCTCCACCGGGCCTTTAGTTTTCACAGTGGCCCTGATCCTTTCATTATTTTATGATCTAATAGCTTTAATTTCTGAGTTTGGTGACATTGGACATTTTATTATGTAGGAAAAAGTCATGCATTTTATTCTTTGCTTGAATGCTTTCAACTCGCCTTGTATTCCTTGCAGATGTTTCTTGAGGAATGAGCTAAAGGACTGGAGTTCTCATCAGTCTTAATATGGGAGCTAAAACCGATGGCTTCCAGATACTGGAAAGGATCCCAGCACAGTGCATGAAACACACTACAGGGCTTCTGTCTGTTTCTACATTTTATCAGTTAAAATTAATCTTTGTTGTGATGTTTGTTGTAACATTGTAATACTTTTCAGCAGCTGTTGTTTAAATTGTGGTATGAAGAACTTGTTCAAATTCAGTCTGAGGAATGGACTACACTGACCAATCAATGAGGGCTATATAAGCATTGTATATCATATCTGCCTGCCTCATATCTGCATGTGGAACAATGTGTGAATATGTGGGAGCTGTGAACCTTTGCTGTGGCCTTGAAGGCACGAGGGGTGGCTGTGGTTCAGGAGGTAGAGCGGGTCGTCCGCTGATCGCAGGGTCGGCGGTTCGATCCCCGGCATGTCGAAGTGTCCTTGGGCAAGACACTGAACCCCAAATTGCTCCCAATGAGCAGGCTAGCGCCATTGGTGTGTGAATGTGTGTGTGAACGGGTGAGTGAGAGGCCATTGTAAAGAGCTTTGGATAAAGGCGCTATATAAGTGCAGTCCATTTACCATTTACCACGAGAGTCAGGCTGGAGACTGCAGCTAACACCTGTCACTCAACTTTTTATGTAAATGGGTAAATATTGTCATTGTGCACTCGTGTGAATTGCGCACACAGTTCTAGTCAGTCATGAGAGTGCATGCCTGATAGTGTTTTGTGATGGATCAGGGTACCCTCTGCTAGGCTGTACAGCCATGCTAACACATACAAGCTCTGAACACAGGCGTGCACGGTTACAAATTCCCTGCCATTTCAAACATAATTCATATATTCACCCTTGATTTAAAAATAGCTTTGTGAAACATACAGCGTTTAAGGAGTATCTGTCAAGAAGGTATTGTATTGTGCTTCACTAGGTAACTATCACAATTATAATAATTAACATGGAGCTAGGAGGGTTTTTTTGTTTCACGATGAAAACAACCGAAGCTGCCATATGCAGTGTATCCGAGTGGTAGTAGAAAAGGTTTTTCCAAACTTTTTCCTTTTTTTCTTGTATAATGATATTGTACTCTCATCCACTCCAGAATTCATTAAATTCCAGTTGAGACCTAGTCATATTGTGATTGACCACTAGATGGCAGTGGTTCACAGGAAAATTGGTAACATTGGTGTTAGCTTAGCATGAACAGGACATTCTCAGTGATGTAATTGTCAGCCTTTAGTCGCTAAAGGAAACATACTATTATTTAAAAAAGAGTCCAGACAGAGATAAATAATATATATGCCTCTTGATCTCTTTGTAAATCATGGTCCATATGAATCAGATTTAATTGATATTCCTGATAATCCAATAATTTCTATTTAAGATGGATATTTTTTTTTTTAAATAGCTTCCTAGACAATAACAACTGAAACGTCATGTCCATTACATCCCCAGGACACCACTACTCTGAATTGCAACCATTAATATTTTAACACAGTTGCAGGTATCAAACTGAGTCTCTTTTCCCATACATTGAACAATGCATTGATGTATGTCTCTATTTGCGTGCACAATTGAACATCATAGGCCTGTTCAGTCAAGCATTCAATTGACATGCTGTGGGAGAAAATTGCATTATGCCCATGACGCTATACCCATTATCTACAATGACCAGTTACATCTTTTTCCACGTTAGTAGTGCCTCCTGTTGAGGGGTTGTGTGTATTTGCTGAGGTGTTTACATAGATGGCAAAGGCAGCGAAGGGGAAAGAGCACCCTGCTTTGGACGAAAAAGATTAACCGTTGATGGGATCTTGAAAAGGCTTCAAGAATATCGGCGTACAATGGAATTAAATCCAGTCATTGTACATCCGCTGATGTGGCAGCGTTATCTACCTCACTAATATTTTTTATTTTGTAATTGTGGAACTGAGTATGTCCAATTCCCACCTTAATTTGGAATCTGCAACTGCAGCCGCATTCATGCACAAAGCCCACTGCCGATTCGGGAGAGTGTAGGCAACCGCGGTTCTCCTCCAAACCAGGTGGTGTCACCAGTCTGCTTTTTATCACACCGCAGACTACAGCTAAGCTTGCATAGAGTGGAGTCAGAGGAGGACCTGTCATATGCGGCTTTAACATGCAGTCCACAGCCGCCCAATCAACCAGCGGGGGTCACTAAATAGATGAACCACGTACTGCTAACTAACTGTATCTTCACATACCCTGGGCGATGCAATCGGAAATTGCGCAATCGGCACTGGCGTGGTCCGGATTTGACCAGAGAACGTGGGGTTCATCCGTTCACCACAGCATGGTGCCTTAACTGAAGCAGCCCGCTAATTGACTTCAATGCAAGGCCAAGATGTTACTGACCTCAGGCTGAGGTTACTGCTGCCGTGATATTCCACTTAATATAAGAAGCGTTAGATACCATTCTGTTTTTGACTGCACATTATTTGGTCGTTTTGACCTCCTTCTGTGGATAATTCTGAAACATGCTAAATGCCCTGTCAGAGCGTTATCTCAAAAGACAACATGGTTTCTTCTAAGAAGGGTGTGAATGCTAATAGCCTGATTTCCTGCCCCTGGGGAGTGAGTAATTGGTGTTATAAAGCTTTTGGGTGCATTACTTCTGTGAGCCACTGCCTGTTTTTTGGTCTAGGAGAGCCTGACATTTATGAACAGAATTATGGGTGCCGCAAACATAAAATGGAAACGGTTTAAGTGGGGACGTATCCCCAGAGACATGACAGGCGGTAATTGGAATGACAAAACCCTTGGAGAGCAAGAGGTTTCAACTTCAACCCCTGTCATAACATCGTTTACCTACTCAGCAGATGTTGTTATCTTGGGCAGCACACATAATTTACAGAATAATATCCATAGCTGGATATTTACTGAGGCAATCCCACCATGTTTTGGTTAAACACTCGAGCTCTATGATGCCCCTAAAATCACACCTGGTTATCGCCATGAAGGTCTGAAAAGAATAGAAGTGAAACCATTGTGAAACCAATTTTTCTAAATGAAGTTGAATTCTCATCATCATGTCTATATCATCAGTTTACTGAAGTGGCAGAAATAAAGGATACCTTTAGCCTACTTACATTTTTACAAACGCATTTTCACAAATACTTGTGACTTCTGTTTCTGATTATAAAATGGCTTGAGTAGATAACTGTTACAGATATGTCAAATTCATATCTATAACAGTGTCTGTTTACTTGAGCTCAGTTGGAAGGGAAGATAAAGCAAAGCAAGAACAGTGGTTTCCCAGTGCCCGGTTTGGGAACCACTGCTTTGTGTTACTAAATGAAAAAAATAGAATTTGTTTTCCCTTCCTTGTTTAGCCCATAAAACATAACTGGAGAAAATAACATAACTTTTCTAGAGAAACAACAATCCATACAAAGTATTTAGTAAGCATTTGTGAACCATTACTTGTAAAGGTCTTCATTTATTTACATTTAATTTAATTGATCAGTGCTTGGGCCCCTCATACCAAAAATAATTCCCTTGGTTCCAATGCTTACTCAAGTGTTCCTAAACAAACTGAAAGGTCTTACTGATGTGTAATTGTAAAATAAAATTGTATATAGTTAAATGTGACATTTCTCTAAGAAATGTCTGATTCTGCAGTAAATGCTGCGTTATAATGGGATATATATTTACGGACGCCCGATACCCTCCCAGCCGTATGACATGAATGGCATGACATCGGTCCTTGTTGCCGCTGCATTAAATCGGGCAGGTTAGCATTTATGCCGCAGGGAGGGCCCGGTTTAAATTGAACGAAAACTCTACGTCCGCGAGTCCCTAATCGAACGTTTCCAGTGCTTCTTTAGCGGCCGCCCATATATGTTTGCAGAGAGCGATGAATGGCTGATGTTTGCACACGTCCTGGAAGTAAGCATGCCTTAATATGGGATTGCTAGGGTATTTCCTAATGCTAATCACATGAACCAATTTGAACAATTGAAATCCATCATGTGATACATCTGCGATATGCACGGAATCTGAGCATGTTTCATGAATCCCAAATTGGTTCTTCGTAGGACCCTTTCCTAACAGCAAAAGCAAGAAGCATTTAAGATAAGTTTTGTGAATGAGGCACAATATGTGCTCGAGCCAAATAAATAACCTACAGTGAATAATGGACAAATTATGCCATTTGCAAGTAACTTACATGCAGTATTTTTAACTTCTATAAGTAGCAAATGGTTAAACTCTTTATTATGGAACATTGAAAAATCCAAATAAATCAGTGTGTGCAAAGTACTGCAGGAGGTAGCATAGCATATTGGTAAGCACATTGTTTGACCATGGGCACTAACAGGCCTCTTCCTGGTTCCAGTGAGCACGGTTGGTTGTAATAGTGATAAGAACGTATACAGAATGAAGAACATGTATAATACATAAAGGTTTCATATGGTCAATCACAAAGCCAAATCTAGATCCAATTTCTCACAAGTGATGGATAAGATTAGTTTTGCTTTATATATGTATTTATTTATGCACCTCTTCTGGATCCTGTCTCTTTTTAGTTTGCCGTTTTCTTTAATATTCTCTTTGAATGTGCTTTTTTTGTGTGCTATCTCAGCAATGTGGTGATGTGTAATAGTGCTTAGCTTGCAGGATCTGGTCAAGTAGAATTCCTTGCTTCAACTATCAAAAGAAAGCCTTTGAGAATTCACAATGTCCTAATCTTCTGCAGTGTCAAGACCTCCCATCTCTGGAATTTGATAAATATTACATCATTCCCTGTTATTCAATCTGATCACAGTAGCATATAGAGATTGTTTAGGAATTAACATAACAATTAACACCATGATATCATAAGAATTGATGCTATAATGCAAATTGTTTCTTGGAATGATGCATTGCACTAAATGTCTATTTAAAACGCTAGGGACCTTTCCTTTATATAATGAAGCCTATGTCTGGACATCATCATTAAATTAAAAAGATATTTCCTGTACTCAGGAGCTCAAGTTCAAGACAAAAGGTCTGCAGAAATGTCCTGTTGAACTGCTAGCTTAGTAATTTATATGCCTCGTAACTGTGCTGCTAGCTTAGTAATTTATATGCCTCGTAACTGTGCTATGGCTATTCATTGTAACCTAGCTCAAATTCTACAACTATAATCGTTAAAGTAGACACAGTGATATGAGAGAAGGTTTGAACCAATCTGCCCGGTGATGAGTACATGTTGTTTGAAATACAGTAGACCAACATACCAGAGTACTGAAAATCCCTGATAGTGTAGAGAGCTGAAGTTTGGCTTGGTGATGCTCATTTGAAACAAACCAAACTTCTCACTTAAACGTTTTTTTGTTATTAATATGAATAATATCTACGGCATATTACTGAGTATCATTAACATGATTTTACCAGTCATCTTTAGCAGTGATGTACACATTCATAGCTTCTCCTATTTGTACTGTGATTTATCACTGTCCACATTATTCATATTTACATTTTCATTGTCAATCATGTATAGACATTTTGACTGTTGAAATGTAAACAAAAGGCATATAGCGGAATTGTAAGAAATCCATTTGACTATAAGCAGAACTCTCCTTTCTATCATGCTGTACTCGGTTGACTTATGAGATGGCTGCATTCAACCATAATGAAATTCCTCTGGCGCTGGTAACATGCAGGAAGTTCATTTCCTTAACCTCAATTTCCTTCCCTTCTCTGTCCCAGTCTCCTGCTCCCCAAATTGTCTGCACTGAGACTGGCATCTCAGAGACATTAATTCCGTCATTCCACTCTCAAACCATGCAATGGAGGAGAGACCTCCTGATTTTCAAGGAATAAAACCGATTAGGAAGCACAGAAAGACAACGTACAAGAACCAATGTTTTATATACAAAGGTGGTTATTAATCAGTCTTGCTTCTTGCTCCAACTGCATTCAGTGAAAACTGAAAACATAAAATAAGAAAACAAAGCACTACAGCAGCCATTTTCAATGCTTTTTTGTTCAACTGTTTACATGCAGTAAAGAAAATAGCAGTACAACATCAGTAACCTGATGAACCACTGCTATTAGTAGTAGTGATATTTCTGCACGGCAAATAATTTACTTGTAGATGTAGTAGTGTAATAGAAAAACAACCGACCCAACTGTCATGACATGCACGTTGCTTGTTCTGAGTAATTGACTCATTCATTGAAAGGGGCGTGTTCAAAATAATAGCAGTGTGGAGTTTAATTAGAGAATTAATTAATACTGTGAAAAAACAGGCATCATTAATTGTCCTTTATTAAGGAAGAAGGAAAGCAAATGTTTCACACATTGTTATAAAATATATTTTCTTCTGAATTGCTAAGTAAAATGGGCCGTTCCAAACATTGTTCGTAATTTGATTAAAAAGTTGATTGGAGAGGGGAAAACATATAAAGAAGTGCAGCAAATTATAGGATGCTCAGCTAAAAAGATCTCAAATGCTTTAAAATGGCAACAAAAACCAGAAACACACGGAAGAAAACTATTACTGTTAAACTACTGTTAAAACGGATCGAAGAATAGTCCGAAAGGCAAAGATTCAGCCAATCATCACCTCCAGAAAGATAAAAGATGATCTAAAATTACCTGTAAGTGCTGTTACAGTCAGAAGACGTTTGATCAAAGCTAAGCTATCAGCAAAAAGCCCCCATAAAGCACCATTGTTGAAAAAACCGTATGTGCAGAATCGGTTCAGATTTGCCAAGGAACACATCGATTGGCCCAAAGAGAAATGGCGTAACATTCTGTGGACTGATGAGAGTAAAATTGTTTTTTTCGGGTCTAGTGGTCGTCGACAGTACGTCAGACGACCCCCGGGTACTGAATTCAAGCCACAGTACACTGTGAAGACAGTGAAGCATGGTGGCGCAAAAATCATGGTATGGGGATGTTTTTCATTGTACAGTGTTGAGCCTATTTATCGTATACCAGGGATCATGGATATTCCTTTTCTTTGCTTCCTGTAAAAGAATAATGCAGACTTGATAAAATTGGTTAATGATTTGATTTGGAATTGAATGTGTAATGTTTCCACTACATTTGAAATATGCAACTAAAAGCTATTAAAAAATATTTGCACTTTATTCACTTTTTTTAACGCACTGCTATTTATTTGAACACAACTGTACAGTACCTATGTTTGTAACATATTCCTATCAAGTTATGCCTCTAAAACTGATCTTCTGTGAATTATTGGTTCACAGAAGATATTGCCACAGGGTATAGACATAAATAGAAGGGAGCTCACACTCGGAGGTCCTATAATACAGGAAAAACATTAAAGGATGTGGCTAATATTATCAGAGTTACAGAGTAAACAAAATAAACTATATTCCAGTCAGTCATGTGCTCTTACAAGCAATATACGTTTGTAAGTTTAGGCACGTTGCGCAAGGCTTTCATGCTATTTGCTGAATCAGGACCATAGATCAGGACTCATGTGCACTGTATTTCAATAAAATCAGATCCACCCACTGGAGATCTGATGGTTTCATGACCTAATATTACTTCAGGCAGCTGATGTACTTCACTTTTAAATAGATTTTATAACTCTGTTTGTATTACATGAACAAGGCCCAAAAAATCTTTTTACAGAAGAATTTATTTTTTAATAAACTAAACACTGAATATTTCTGCAGAGCCTATGTTACAGTTTGTAACAACACAGTTTGTAGAAAATTGTATTCAAGTAATGTATTTGGTTTTAATATAAATATGAGAGTTTGAAAGAAATTAATTCATCATTAGCACAATATTTATGATTTAATTCAGATGTCCTGCCTGAAGCTCGACTTGGTGACACTATTGAGTAGACAATAGGAAAATAGTGAAGCTCAGATTATAATATTTTCAAAATCAAAGAAATGCTATGACTGATGATTTCATTCTGTACAACCAGCAGGAGGAGGCAGACAAAGATACTCATGAAATAATGTCTGCAAGATTTAATCATAATATCATAATCTGGCACAACAGAATCGGACTAAACAACCAGGGAGGGTTGGGCAATTTGAGATCTGTATGGGATCACAGATCTACTAAGGTTTTTTTTAACCCTTTCCAGCCCAATGATGCCATATGGCATCATCGTTTTCAAAACCCATTTTTAAACTTTCTGTTATAAGTAGTCACATGACAACATTACTAGTATCAAAAGCCATTATTGGCTCAAGGTTTAGCCAATGGTGGGGGGGTTTGTTTCAAACAAACACATTTGAAGAAGTTTTAAAGGAACCCTGGTCGTGAGGTCAGCACAACTCTGATTTCTGTCTGTTTTGTCACAAAGATATCAAAATGTTAAATATGTATAACTTTGAACAATTTGTGTTTAACAGTCATAGGAGATGTTGATTTTTAGTATAATAGTTGATTTGTTTAATTATGTTTATATTTTTTATGTATGGCATAGAGTACTCAAGTGACTATGTCACGCTGGTTTCGGAAGTAAATTCCCCATTCATTTAGAATGTAGACATTAACTAAAGCTTACTTTTAAACCATTTCTAGTGATTATGTCTTACCGTCAATTTCCTGGATTGTTCAATATAATGCCCGTTTGCAAACTATGTCGTTTTTCTGGACCAGCTTCAAGTATATTTTACATTTTTAATGCCTAATACCCTCTCTACCATTAGCCCTGTCCTGGCCCCCTCTGCCCCTAATGTCCTCTCCAACATTGGCCCTGGCCCCCACTTTTCCTAATGCCCTTTCTACTATTGGCCCTGTTCCCCTCTACCCCTAATGCCCTCTCTACCATTGGTCCTGTCTCCCTCTGCCCCTAATGCCCTCTTTAACATTGGCACTGGCCCCTCTGCCCCTAATGCCCTCTCTACCATTGGCACTGGCCCCTCTGCCCCTAATGCCCTCTCTACCATTGGCCCTGTCCTGGCCCTCTCTGCCCCTAATGCCCTTTCTACCATTGGCACTGGCCCCTCTGCCCCTAATGCCCTCTCTACCATTGGCCCTGTCCTGGCCCTCTCTGCCCCTAATGCCCTTTCTACCATTGGCCCTGGCCCTAATGCCCTCTCTACCCCTAATGCCCTCTCTACCATTGGCCCCTGGCCCTCTCTACCCCCTAATGCCCTCTCTACCATTGGCCCCTGGCCCCCTCTAATGAAATGATCGTGTATAAATGCATTATTTCTACCAGTGTTACATTTGATGTGTGTTAAAATGGTTATTAAGTTTGAAACTACCAGCCTGAATATAAAATTTTAATGTTTCTGGAAAAAAATGGAAATTGACCGTTGCAGCGGCATAATCTTTTTTTAAATAAAATATGTTACACAATATTGTTTTATGATTTGTGTTTTTTGGCCTATTTTGAGCATGTGTACCAAAGAAAATAATTTTCTGAACAGTAGAAAATAATTTGGGCTGGAAAGGGTTAAGCGCTTGCATACTATGAACATATCAATGAGACGTTTAACTTACTGTGATGCTGAATGTTCATGTATTTTATTAAACTCACATAAAATCTATCAATTCTATCAATAAACAAACAAACAAAATAATAAAGTTCAACAGACTTACACCATCTTACTGAGCATATGGTGCTAAGGGCTTTTTTCACTTTCAGTGACAAATCTAAGTACATTTTAATCATAATGTAATGACAAAGCAAGACAGGTTAAAAGACTCCCCAGACCTTGCACACAGACTGCAGCAAGTAATCGACATTGGCTCCAAACTCCATGCCATAAAACTGGTAGTGCTGCCATCTGGCTTGTGTCACATTTCTAGCACTGAGCCATTTTGGCTCTGACGTTGAAACAGCAACATCTGTGCCTGAGAATTGGCCGGTGCAGTATTGACAGTCCAAGCAGAATTGGGCCTATGACATCCTTCAGTCCCAAGTTAACAGCAGTGGAAATGGGGGGGGTTTTGTCATTTTGAATGTCAGAATACTGGACCTGTTTGACAGCTGTTATTACGCTACCAAGAAGGCACTGCCAGGGTTTTGCCGTCTATAACTGCTCGTCAGATCTCCGTGTTCTCCAAACACCTTATGTGCAAGTTGAGTCAATATTTTAAAAATAGCCTCAGCAGACCATATTTTTCAATAATGAAGCAGACCCTCTGATGAGAATGCTTGGGCGGCATCTAATAAAATATTGAATTCTTAAAATAATTAGAACGATTCAATAGAAACTAAAAACTGTTTTTTGACAGGTTATATTTTTCTATTGTGCCTTCATAATTTAGCCAGTTTTCCATATATTCATTTTTCATCAGAATATGGAGTGTCAAATATGGATTGTTATGTCAGAAAAAATACCTACTTTTCAAGTGTTATTACTTTATTACGTTATTGCCATTTTGACAATTTAATTTTAATTTCATGAAATACTGTTGCTTATATTTATTTATTTATTTATTTATTTATTTGGCAAATGCTCTAATCAAGCATGACGTGGCAAGACACATTAAAAGCATATTGCAAATACAAAAACAAAGGCACCGAGCAAGTCAGCTGTTTGTTTTAAAGATGTCATGTCTTTTCATTGCATTCACCTGCTCTTCACCCTATTTATATCGCCTTCTCTGTTTGTCTCGTCACCAGTTCGTTCCGTCGGTTTGTTGTGTTACTTGGCCGTGGTTGTTTTGTGCGAACCATCCAGTCTGCTTCGCTGTTCCGGTCAGCCTGCATTCCATACCCCTGTCTCAGTTCTTCTCCAGTCCTGCCCTGCTATTCACGCCAACCCCGTATTCTGACAATCACCCTTTCTGCTTGTTTGTTTGTCGGTTCGCTTGCCTTAATAAATTATTACTCCTACCGGAGTTATCTACTGAATCTGTCTCCGAGTCCTGCATTTGGGTCCATTCCAGTTTTGGAAGTCATAACAGCTTGTTCATTATTTGGATGAAATAAGAGAAGCTAAAACTCTTTCAAAATTAAAATTTATCATGTATTCTATGTGTAACTCAGTTCACTGCATGACATTTTGTGTACTTTTTAAAAGTTTTTGTAGTTTGTTCATATGTTGCTTTGCATATGTGCTGCAAATGACAAAGTGCAGTACACCATGCTTATTGTATAGTTTCTATAATAAACATTTTTGATTATGAAAATTGTCTAACTGATTACTTAGAAGTTCTGTACTGCAGAGGAAAGGATGCAGCCATTAATATAATAATAATAATAATACATTTTATTTATAAGGCGCCTTTCAAGGCACTCAAGGTCGCCGTACAACAATATAAAAACAGTTAATACAAATACAAATACAAATACAAATGCAAATGCAAATACAAATACAAATAATCCCATTTTTTTAAAAAGAAAAATGCAAGAATAAAAAAAAGATGCAGCAGAGCACCAATAGCAAGTTATACATATGCCAGCCTAAAACAGGTGAGTTTTGAGGTGAGTTTTGAATAGTGAAATGGAGTCGGTGTTTCTGATGTCAGGGGGGAGGGAGTTCCAGAGGCGAGGGGCAGAGCGGCTGAAGGCTCTAGCGCCCATGGTAGACAGACGGGCTGGGGGAATGGTCAGGTTGATAGAGGAGGCAGACCTGAGAGACCGGGTGGGAATGTTGATGTGAAGGAGGTCAGACAGGTATGGAGGGGCGAGGTTATGGATAGCCTTGAATGTATGGAGGAGGATCTTGAAATTAATACGGTGTTTGATAGGAAGCCAGTGGAGTTGGTGTAGAACGGGGGTGATGTGGCTAATGACAGGGGTTCTGGTGACGATAATAATATTTCCACCCTTACTGGAACTTTACAGACAGAACCTTCCGGGAATTCTGCTGTTCAGTCCTGTGGTCAGTGGAGCCACAGACCTGGCAAACGCTACCAATATGGCTAGGCAATGTGCAAACCGCACACAAGAAGTAAGAAAGGATTCATAGCTAGGCCCATTCAGAACAGAAGATACAGTAAAGCAGAGAGACCTCTTTGTCCATGGGGGCTTTTCCATGTATAACAGGAACCGCTTTCCAAAAAACTGAATCATCAAGTGCACTAACATATGATGTTCAGACACCGATCTGTACTCAAACACACTTTTGTTCTGGAAATTACATGGTTGAAAATCTCTTTGTGTTTATCTTTGTAACTTTCACACAAGCTTCATATAGTCAAACTTGCCATCATACATGTTATTATGGTGTGTACATAAACATTTAAAAGACAACCGGAACTATAGAAACTAAAAAGAAAATATATATATATAGAAAATATTCCTTAAGGCTCAATATAGATTTCTGCATTTTCTGAGACGAAAGACTTGAGCTGTTCTGGGAACCATATGGCCACTTAGTATTTAGGCAGTATGAATAAACTGGTAATATTGTTACTGTGAGTGATGCAAGTGCCTTGGATGAGGATGTAAGCCAAGCAAATAAATAATAATAATGTTTATGAATGATGACAATCAGGGAGACAGGTGACTAATGATAGCTCTGTCAGGTTAACTACTGCAATTACTTATATAAAGCTAAAGCTAAATTAAATTCTTTCTTGTAGAGGTTTTGTGTCCAAAATAGTTTATAGCAAACTTTTCTAGTAAAACAAATGCTGTATTACAGTAATTACACACCAAATCGGGGTGTTTTATTCATTGAGGTGTTTTATTGTTGTGCTAAATCTGTGGAGAGATAGGACTGGAGTTCTAATCCTAATTTAATTAAGATTTTTTGTGCAATTCTACATTCAATTAGTTTTTTTCAGTGGTTAAGTCATGCGTTTCTCATTTTTAATGAATTGGTCTGGCATTTTGCTTAAGTTTAAAAAGCACTTCAAAGCTTGCTATAAATCTGGGGATTAGGTATAATATTGAAGGCATTCATAATGCCTCTAAAAGGAAACAACTTCTCAGGTTGATTTGCTTCAATGTTAGATCATATTCATCTCTTCAGTCATGCTGGGTCTTCAACCATTGTGGTCGTCCCCCAATCAATAGTCATTATATCTGAAAATAAAGTGCCCTTTTGGAAGCTCTCTGCCTGCATAAACATATCATACAGCTCTCACAATGGTGGCCTTTGCATCAGAGTTTTGTACTGTCTATAGATGACAATGCATCATAAAGCCACAGAAGAGGTGTCCAGTCATTAGGAAGTCACACAAGCTGAAGTCTGCATAAGAATGAACAGCACACACATACATTACATTAATTTACCACCATACTACAAATATTCATATTTATTACATATATTAGTATGATTAAATATAATATAAAAAGTATATTATGAATATACTTTTTTAGACATGCTAATTACAGAACAGAGAAACTGTATAGGAACACTTTGTTTTCTGCATTAAAGGCTACGTAACGGTTATGGCTCATTCAGTTAAGGCACCCCGCTGTGGCGCATCGATGAGGCTCACGGTCTCGGATCAAATCCGTACCGTGCCAGTGCACACTGTGGCTGGTAGCTCCGTAGGGCGACGCACGTTTGGCACCTGTGCCGCCCAGGGAATGAGGGGGTTCAGTCTGACAGGCGTCTGGGTTTCATCCTTCTTGAGCAAGCCCCACTGGCTGATAAAGGTACTCGTAAGACTGCATGTCAAAGCCGCATATGAAAGGTCTTCCTCCGACGCTGCTCTGTGTGAGTCTAGCTGCAGCCTGCAATGCGAGAAGAGGAGGAGAAGGGTGGACGTCCCAGTTCTCCTGAATGGCCCGGGTGGTTCACGCATGGAATGCGCTGCAGTTGCAGACAGTTGGACATTCCAGATTGGGGTGGGAACTGGATATATACAGGCCTGGGTTAGGCGGCAAATACATTTTTTTTAAAATGCTCAATAACACAATGAAGACTGCTAAGATCATGAAATGCAGTGGCTGGATCTTGAAGCCACTGACTGTACTTAATTGCCATATGTATCTCAGATCAATTTTGTTCTTTTGAATTCAAGCATCTTCAATTTTTGTTTCAGCTAAAAAAAGGGGGGTTCTCTGGAGTTGATGAGGAGGAATGGCATTACATGAGTCTGTGCCCAAGAGGAATCCCCACTCACTCTGAACACAGATTAATCTTGTCTGGCCTGTCTGGGCAGAATTCCCTACAGCAGTTGATGAATGGTGTTTATATAAGGCATTCCCAATAGTCTGTTTTTTCACTTTAATTAAGAGAAAAACACACACAGTTCTTCCAACACCATGCTGTACCAATAATAGCAACCATTTCATGGGATTTCCTTCAGCAACAGAGAGCTCTCTCCAGTGACCAGAAGCTTTTAACCAATTAGCTGGTGGGCCTATCTTTACCTCTAAAAATCAATGATTCAGTTATTCACTTCGGAAACACCTTTATCTAGAGTGACATGCATATATTTTACAGACAAATTACTACGTATTAATGCAATTAAGATGCCATTCGTAAGTGTACATAAATCTTCAAAGGCGTGTGCAATGCAACAGCATTGCTTACAAATAATTACAGGACAGCATTAAGCTGGTTGTTCGCAAGCCCAGCCATTTGCCAGATGAACCCCCCCACCCCCCTAGGGATCTACAGACGATGAAGTACATTGCTGTTAAGTTAACAACCCCGTTGCACCATGGACACAGCTGGTGATGTACACAGCACCTGAGCAATGCAAAGAAATCAAACTGCAAGATTGACAGTGTCACAAACAGGCATAAACAGGTTGAAATACTGGGGTCCATGTAGCCCTGAAACTGTATAAAAACATAGGGCTCAAGTGCATCGAGCTGATTTCTGGAGGCTTTATGAACTTCCTGTTTTTCAACACAAATTATCATTTTGGTTTCATTCAAGATATATTATATCTACTGTATCCTGGTAGGTTAATTATCCCAGTAGTTTGTGTGAGAACAACACATTTAACGCTACTGATTATTTTGAAATGATTGAAATGTTATTCTTTCTCAATTGAACTGTAGAGAAAGGCAGTGTAGCCATCATTAATCATCTTTATACCAGCTGTAGACTTCAAGATTCTGTGAAGATAACTTATTTTGTGTTCTATTGTAATACTGTTCATTTTTACAGTAAATCATGGCCAAGCCCCTTACTGTCTGTCTGTTTTGTCACAAAACAAACATGATCATAAAAGGACTTGATGAACTGAATGTATAACATCAAGTAAGCAGTGTTCTGCCTCTATTTCTTCCCAGTGCTGAAGCTCAAACTGTATCACATTAGAGTGAATACATAATTGGTATCCAGTTTGTACTTTGTGTATTCAATTAGCCCAGGCATTCCAAAATTTGTTTCGTAAAAATTCCACATGTAGTTTTCTGCTCACTACCACTGTCCAAAGATTCTTCAGTTGTTAGCTTGGTGTACTAGAAGCTAGTGGAAAGACAGCGGTGATATTTCATCTGATTATACACTATCTCTGAAGAGAGAGGATGTTGTTGACTCTTCATGTGGGTGGTGTTAATGGGAATTCAAAAGGCCAAGACATAAAATGGATTTTAATATTTAATATTTTTATTTTCTCCTTCACTTATAATTAGTGACCTCATGTTGTGGTTAAGTGAAAAGTTAATTTTGCATGTTTATATTCAAATGTTTAACTGAATATATAGCTGCAAGCAGCAGTAACAAAAATGGTTATAACTGAAAGACAAAAAATACGACTAGTTTGAAAAGTCTTGATCTAAATGTATAGTACTAGCCGCAGTTTTACAACCATATCACATAATTGATCATATTCACCAACCAAACAGACAGAGATAGATATTATTGAAATTCTGAAATTGGTAGATACCTACATCTGATACTGTTCAGTGATGATCCAGTCATAACAAAAGACCATCTTTGTAATGTGCTAATTTTCCACAAAATGTCTGCTGGTCAAAAAGTATCATTGAAAATACATTTATCATGCACTTCCAATTGACCCCCCCCCCCCCCCCCCCCCCACCCAGAGAGAAAGACCACTCTGGGGAGGGGGTTTCCATTCGAAGTGCATGAGAAATGCATGTATAAGACTATGTTAGATTTAAAAAAATCTACCTGACTGCAGCTTTCTGTTTCTGTTCAGGTTTCACTTGTCCTACCTTAAAAAAAGTTTGAAAATTCAAGGTAATTAATGCCACCAGATACAATGCCCCCCAAAAAACAATAATGATCTTATTTCTGCATGAACTCTACCAACCCAATTATTATTAAATCAACGTGTATTCCTCACTGATTAAAATAATCATCAACTGTGAAAATGTCAAATTGCATTCATTTTGTGATTACATTTGAATTTGTATTGCCTTGGCATTTGCTTGGTTGTTTTAGATTTTTGTTGAATGGTGAATGTAGTCGGTCTGCGTAAGGATGTTTGTGATCAATAAAGTATTACTGTGCATGATTGATTGCCTTCATATACTGTACATTGTATGCAGGTGTTACTTCACCACTCTTTTTTATTATTTCTGTTTTATACAAGGCAGCAGGTGTCATAAATCATACACATGCAAATCAACGGACGTGACCACCCTATGCAGAACCACTTTGAAACGATGTGCACAGCATTTATGTATATTGTTGGTTTCGTTTCATTTGTGATCCAGCTGCGTCCCCCTTTGAATATTAAATAAATTGAATGGAATTCTGCACGGATTGACACACTGAGTTCTTGCAGTATGTAGTCAATGATGTGTATTTGTCCTGCCTTAAGTACATATTAGAACTGTAGTCTATAGATTTGAGTTGCCGTGATGAGTGAGATTTACCACAGCCCTGTCCCCCATGCTTTGGAATTTGTCAAAATGAACATTACACCAGGAGTCCTTTGAGAATGGGAGGCCCATGTGCATTCCTCGAGGGCAAGAAAGTGTCTGCTTTGTGTCTCTACCTGACGCAATAATTGCTCATTAATTATTAATGTTGTATGAGCACTTGCCGATAAGGATTGTGGGCCCTGTGAACAGCAAAGAGCAGCTGCCCATTACCAGCTCCCTTATCAATCTCCATCCTGCATGCACACATGCTTCACCTTTACACTGCTGTGCAAGATCTAAAGGAACATGCTGCAGTTATCGCCAGAATGGAGACGCGGGTGTCACTCTCTCATTAATACCACTTTATATATTTATAAACTTTGTCAATGCCCCGCTAGCTTATCTTGGATATTCACCCTCAGTATGAGACATTATTTATTATTGCAGTATTGCAAATGCAATGCACATCTAATATTCTCATTTACACAACTTTCTGTTTTTGACAGAGATTTTTAATTGTAAAAAAAAACCTTCTGAAGGATAATATAGCTCAAGCCAGCTAATAGCTTATTAATTGGTATGTAGGCTAGCTAAGTGCTAAAAACAGAAAGGAAATGATTTAGTTTTTTTAATTGCATACATGTATGTAGGTTTGCAAATTTCATAAGAATGTATTACTATTATTATTATTATTATTATTATTATTATTAGTAGTAGTAGTAGTAGTATTATCATCCTTATTATTGTTGTTGTTGTTGTTGTTGAAAAATTTAATGACATGACAATTTAGACATGCTTCCATAGACTAGTGTGTGACATAGCCACTCCATTGCAGCATATAGTACGTGTTGGATAACTATCAAACATTAACCGTTTTATTGAGATGAGATTTTTTACAGTGGTTGAGAAGGAAATATATGGAAACTCCCAGCATATATGATGCACTCTGACGTCTGAAACTGCCTTGTGCAGAGGTTTGACATAGTGGTGTGCACACTCGGCACTACAGAGGCTAAACCACTCAGCTATCAATATTGCTTCCAGTCAAGATCAATATGCCTGCGTGGACAAGGATGGAAAATAAATAAAACAAATATAATAACAGAAATTACATTCAATCTGAATAAACAATATTCACAATTGCATTACGGAAGAAAAAATAAATTATAAAATTATACTGAGCAGACAGACTGATTAATTACACATGCAGCCAATTACACAAGGGGGAAAGAGAAAACAGTAGAAATGAAAAACGAGAAATCATAATATCATAAAAATAAAGTAATTGCATTAGAATGCATTTCAATTGAAAGATTAGAACAACATTTTTGAATGAATGATAAGGTAAAACCAAGATATATCTAAATATAACATGTTGAACAACAGCAATAGCAACAACAACAATAAAAATAATACTAATAATAATCATAATAATAATAATAATCATCATCATCATCATCATCACTCATCATCATTATGTTGTGGAATTAGGTAGCTTGATTGGCCAGTCTTACGAAGGAACAGTCAATGTCTAAAGTGAGTGAACCAGAAGCCGCAAAGGTAAACCATCCTGAAGATCTGAACTAACTATCATGGCACAAACAAGGGACAGCTCTGCAGGCCATTATATGGAGGGTGATCAGAGGAGCAGAACTGTCAGAATGCACTGTAGGCTACCTCACGGGGCACCAGGATAATTAGAGAAATACCCTCTCCTCTAGGGTCTGGATTTCATACAGTACATCTCTTTCATTCCAGAGATAGTTTGTTATCACCAAAGAGAAATGTTTCACATTATGACATATGCGTCCAATTAAAGGTTATTTGAATGTCCGCATATTATTCTGGAAAACACTATGCATTGCAAGACGCATTGCCATCGCGGGGGAATATGTGTACACAACCCTGCCCTTCCTATTGTTATACTGTACACGTCACAGTAAATCGAAGGAATGGGACGGTGTGATGTGACAGCAGTGTACAGAGTAGGTCCAACTCATGTTGGACTGTAAAGTAGCGTCACATTTAGGAGAGCCCCGCCGAGGATACATCCCAGATCTTCGCGCGGACTCCTCCCTCGCTTCTCGTCTAACAGAGAGGATCTGCAGATCGGTTGCTGTAAAAATCAGTTGCTGGGAGGATATCACCTCCACACGATTGACTCTTAACAAATTCGTTTACGATGACAATATTTGTGAAAGAACGTCTGGAGACTGGTTTTATTACTGGTAAGTGGACGTGTCGCCTGTTGCTCACTTGTTGGTTTAAATCTGTTGTGTTGATGAGTCGTATAAAAGTGTTATGTCAAAATTATGTTCGGTAGAAAAAATGGACAAACTCCAGCATTTCACGTAATATCAAATACGAATGGCTGTGTAAGACCTGTAATTAAATTGTAAATTGTAGGGTAACATATGTTCGAAATACTCGGTTATCATTTAATGAACATCGTTTTCATTATTCCCCAGCAGTGCTCTGCTAATGAATTATTATTATTGTTATTATTATTATTATTAGAAGTAGTAGTAGTAGTAGTCTAGTTGTTATTGTTGTTGTTGCAGTAGTAGCCTAGTAATAGTAGGCTAGTAGTAGTCGTAGTAGTAGGCTAGTATATTTGCAGTGGGCTACGGAATATTTCGCATGCAGTTAACATGACATGCGTGAAATGGGAAAACTATGCCAAATATGTCTTATGATGGTAGACAGTTTCCCGAGTGTCACACAAGCTGCTATGCAATAATTCGGTGATGGTAGCTAATGTGTTTTTTGAATGAATAACTACAGCCGCTGTGGTTAGGTCAGGATAGCAAGGGTAAAGCTGCACTGTCTTTGGGAGGTTCATATTGGTTCAAAACTACTACGTGTTTGATGAAATATGGGAATTTGCTAACGTCAGCATTTTAAAAATAGACAACCCTCACAAATGTGGTTATCCATTGTGCCTTCCCATCTGCTTTAAACCCGTTACCTACCATTTATGACCTGTAACGTAGCCTATAATGCAGAGTGATAGTGATCGGGACCAGTACACTCTTGTACTCAACAACTCATGATAGCGTGATAATGATTGCAGGAAAAGACAACGTTATGCTTAGTGAAATGAGAAAAGGTTGGTGCAGTAGCCTGAAATGAGCAATCTACTTTTCACATACACGCACGTTTCAGTGAGCACGCTCGCTTGAATCAGTTAGCTATAGGGTTCAACATTAGAAGACACATTTCAGAGATGGAACATGGTGAGAAAAGACCTTGCAATTTGTGGAATTTTGGTCGTTGCTATATTTCAATCATTGTTCAGGATTCTCACCTCAATTTACTGTAAGGCATACTGTATATAGCTTGCCACTTAAGCACTAAAATTAATTCCATTCAAATGAGCAATGCAATTGCCTTGAAATAATGCACAATTCCCATAGTTCTTTAAATGTAAGCAGTGAAATTATACTGAAAAGAATTAGGCTATTACACATGGCTTGAATTGTATGTTCTCTGTTTTGAATTGTTTCTTTTGGCAGATCAATTATGAACTTGTTTTGACAAAAAAAGTAGGCCTACATCTTGGATTATAGCAAGAAAATAATCATCTTTTGAACAGAAAAGATTACCAGTTAATACAAGAGGGTAAAGGGAACATTGCCACATTGTCACAACAGAAATTGTAAATGTTTGTCTCATCCTGTCAGGGGGCTGTGTGTGGGTACAGTTGCCACTATCTATCAGGTCCAGACTGTGAAAGGCAGGGTATAACTGAGAGTAAGCGGGATATATTGTACGTGTCACATTACGCACGGCACCAGCAACCCCTCTGGTCAACCAGCCACCCACAGTCTACCTGCACAAGCTACACATGAACTGTCCTCTTCTGACTAACTGTCTGGCCAAGCTTCAGAGGTGGATTGCAAAGTCTTAAGAAGCAATACTTTGATATCACATGTTTCAGAGGAAAGATGTAGTTGTCTTTCAAATTGAGCTCTCCAGATTCAGAGAAAATAGTCATTTAAAAAAAAAAAATTTGGAACGCTTAATCATGCTCAAGCTGCAAGCGCAAGCTCCGTGATTGATTTGGGAGAATGCAGACAAGCGAGCGCCCTCTTCTGAAGCAGAGGATGTCAGCTGCGTGTTTTTTTCTTACACTACAGTTTGTGAATCGCGCTCGCGCAGACATGATTCTGAGAAAGACAAGCGCTGCTCAACAGGCAAACCTGTGGCCACCTAACTGACCAGCAGTGAGTCATATGCAGCTTCATTTTTGTCAGGCTAATAAGTGCTTTGACTGCAAGACTGGCCACTGCAAGAAGGGCTTCAGACCATAAAACTGCAGTTAAATCAAATGAACCTTCAGAGAAATACAGAGCATATTAATAATAACAGTTCATCCATGTTGTCAAAGCACAATGTGGAATAATATGTATTGAGTCAGCACACATAAACTTCCTTTGTGTTTCAAGGCGTAAGTTTCTTCAGACCTAGGATCTGGTTATGTCATAATTTGCACCAGCATATTCCTGCGATAGTCCAGGTTTGGTTGGGATTACATATGAACATATCATGTTTAAATGCAGTGTTTGCATGTTTGCATGTTTTTCTCTATCAGGATGCCTCTGGTTGAACAAAGCCAGAAGCTATGGGTACGTAATAGTCGCAGTAGCTACTTTTCTCTCTGAAATGAAAAGAACAGTAACTGGCTCCTCATCAGTCCCTCGGCATCAGTACTCAGCCAGCAGACATCATGCAGCCATGTGGCCAGTCATTCCATGCCACGCATTGGATGCCTCCGCACCAGTAGACCAGCTGGCCCCACTATAGTCTTCAGCAACCAAACAGACAGTCTGAGCATAACAACTTTAAGACTTGAGAATATGAGATATCTTTGGGTATCAGAAAAATACATTATCTTTTCTAATATTTATTTGATGTCTTTTTAAATAAATTGTAAATAAATGTTTTTTCGTTTTACACATTGTGATGTATTATCATATTAAGGGCATTGGTAATTTACAAAATTATGATTCACTGTTAATGTTAATTTATTAACTGGTGGCCCGTGATTAGAGGAAACCCCGATCCATCTCTGAGGCAGATAACTCTTAAAGGTGGGGTCATATTTAATAGTCACTACTACTATAATGTGTAAAATTGTTGTTACTAAATGCAAATTTTTGCTTTTTAAAGATTACAGCACGGTTGCTAAAGCATGAACTATTATTATGGCGAGACTTATTAATATGGTGTTGTCACAAGACAACATCTAGCTAGTCCTCTGGCAAGGTAATGTCTCAGCACCAGACTCTCTCGGCTTCCCTTCCTGGGTGCCTGTCTTGATTGAGTTACTGATTTGTGATTTATGACAAGGCAGTGCCAAACGTATACCATGCAGTGTCATTTTAGCCTTTTCCGGTCAAAATCATTAGTATGTATCGTGCAAATCCAAGCTCATTCGCGTATAATACATGCACTGATGAATGTAGATCAATCTCATTTTCAATGAGGCAGTGGATAGGCTGCCAGCTAAAATCTAGTGAATGTTAAAAAGTACTGGCTACACCATCAATGTTTACTTCATAGGCATGTCAAGTGGTTCCACTCACTTTGGCTCAACGGTTAAAGACAGCTTGCTGATGACCTATCATTGTAAAGGGGAAAAAAGAGAGTATAACTACACTGCTCAAAGAAATGAAGGGAACACTTAATCAACACAGTATAGCACCAAGTCAATTAAACTCCTGGGATATCGATCTGTCCAGTTAGGAAGCGTAAACGATTGTGAATCAATTTCACCTGCTTTGGTGCAAATGACAGGAGAGGCAACAGCAAGACAACCCCCAAAATGTAAATGGTTTTGCAGGTGGTGGCCACAAACCATTTCTCTCTCCTTATCCTTCCTGACTGATTTTTCTCTAGTTTTGCATTTTGCTAGTGCCCTTGTCACTACTGGTAGCATGAGGCGGTACCTGCAGCCCATTCAGTTTGCACAGGTTGTCCAGCTCCTCCAGGATGACACATCCATACGTGCCGTCGCAAGAAGGTTCTGTGATGATTAAGTGTTCCCTTAATCTTTATGACCAGTGTATATAAAGATATGTCTGCAAAGTGGGATAAGTGAATAATAATCTCAAGAGCTGGAGTACTGTACTGAACAATATCTGCATTATATCCGCCATTCATTCTTTGATAGTTTAAACAGGTGGAAATCTAGTGTAACAGTTCTGTTGCCTTGCTCGAAGGTATAATGGCAGTGCTTTGCCACAACCTCATAGTTATGAGACTGGTTCTCTATCTATAATGCTACACAGCCACAACCATGAGGCTTTCAAAATGGCATAATTGGATAGCTACCTATACTTATTGAAACAATATTTATGTCATGTATGTATGTAACAGCTAACATGGCTACAGATCTGTAGCAGGAGTAAGTTTGGAGTAGTAGGATTAGCTAATGTTTTACATGCATGACCCCATGAGGTATGATGTGCCTATGAAAACCAGTTGTCTTTTTCAGTGCAGTGTGGACTATCACATTTAATTAAAAAAATGTCAAATATTGCATAACAGGAAGATATTTGACTTTCTTTCTGCCAAGGGCATTTGCAAGTATGGGGAATTTTAAAATAGCATTTCTTGCCATTGTGAAATTTGTTGAAATTGAATTTGCCTTCCTAATGACACAATCGTCAGGAGGAAGAGACGTATTAAGGAAACTGATTTTGTTTCATCTTTGTTCAACCGTGATTGTTCAGCAATGGGAAGGCGACAGCATAAGCATCTGTGCTGACCCAGTTGTGTCAGGTTCTTATACCTGAAAATCCAAATGTCTCTTTTGGCCACACTAAAGGCAGTCTGTACGAACAATTAATCTATTCCCTGAGAGCAATGTGTCAGCCCAGGATTTCTGTAGATGGCTAGACTTCTTAAGTTGGGCCTACTCTAATACCTTTTACACACATTAGCCCTTCAGGGAAGGTGCAGTGTTCTCGGCGTAGATATGAAATGCATTAGGCAGATGTCAGCACTGATTTCTCAGCAGTGATTGTCTGAAAAAGGTTGTGGGTGTGAGCAGCCCTACACACAGGGGCTTGGCATTCACTGATGCATCACCGAAAGGGGTACAGCGGCAGGTGGTGCCTGAACACCTTAAACCAGGGTAACCATAGTTCTGGAAAACCTTTGTAAATGTGGAAAAATAGCCCCATAAAAAAAAACTTTACAAAATAGAAATAAAATCCAAACTATTTTGCATCTTCATTTTAACCATCATAATGCACACCATATAAAGTGTCAAGATCAGTGGTTCCCAAACCTGTCCCTGGAGATCTGTCATCCTGTAGGTTTTCACTCCAAGCCTGACAAAGCACACCTCATTCAAGAGCAAGAGGACTCATTGAGCTGCGAATGAGTAGAATCAGGTGTGCCAAATTGGGGTTGAAATGAAAACCTACAGGATGGTAGATCTCCAGGAACAGGGTTGGGAACCACTGATCTTGACTGACTGTAGATGTTCCTGAATTTGCCAAATGAAGTGAAGTAGCACATTTTGAGGTTGTCGAGGGGTGCATCTCAATACTCGAAAAACACATCCTCCTTTCCTCCACTACCACCAGAACTGATCTTTGTGTGATAATCAAATTTTGCTGATTACATATTAAGTACATATTAATAGTTGCATGTTAACTAATTTCTCAACGCAAACCGCAACGTCAGGTGGGCTACATTTTATACTGTACCTAGAACTGTACCTGTACTTGAAACGTACAGGCTTTTTTTTGTATATTTCCGGGTAGGAGACGAGTGGAGGAAAGGAGTGAGGAGTGAAGAATATTGGGATTTTTAAAGACTGTGCAGCACCTCCATCCTTCCTAGGTCCTTCTGTAAGGTCATGTATGAGCCATTATCTACATCTTACATACAATCTTACTATTATAATGTTTAATGTGTTGTCCTTCATGCATGCAGTATGAATGCAATTATATTACCATAAAGTTATTCAAGCTGAAATGAATAAAAAGACTTACTCTGCAACTTCCTGGTCAGCTTACTGAAGCTAATTGCATTTCTTTCTCCTGTTCAACCACGCAAAACCATGCACTGCTGCATTCTGGGAAAATAGGGTGTTGAGTAAAGGACATAATGGATGCAGTCCATCTTATGTAAAATGTAACAAAGAATAGATGTTTCCCAGGTCATGTGTTTGAGACAGAGGCCTGAAGACACATCTCTTCAGACTCCACCTTGACTGATACTTTAATCTCGGACCTCTCATGGTGCTTGTTCCTTGTTTAACTGTTTGTTAAGTTTATAATGGTATTTTGTTTTTGGTATAATGGTATAATGGTATTTAGAATAGAATTCTAGTATAGCTGAGTTACCCACAGCTTACTGTGAACTACATTCAATGTTCATTACTAGGGATAGCTGCTACGTTATGGGAAGGATGTGCTTTCTTATGTTCTGTAGTTACTTCGATGACGTTTCCGTATGCACTTATTGTATGTCGCTTTGGATAAAAGCGTCTGCTAAATTACTATAATGTAATGTAATGTAGATAGGCTTAATTGCCTGTTGTTTTCATAATCTATTCTTGTTTATTTAACCTGGTAGGTCAACTGTGTTCTCAATTCTCTTTCGCAGTGAAACCTTTTAATAAATTTTATTTCTGTTGGAAATTGCTATTGCTGCAAGGTATGAAAGAAGGGACAATAATGTCTCAAATTCCTAGAAGTACAAAGGGTAAAAGAATAGGTAGAAGTACAAAGCAAAAGTATTCCATTATTAAAGGTCCCATTATTTTGTACCGATGTTGAGCCAAAACAACAAAAATTGTGTCACTGTCCAAATAGTCTGGTCTTTTTTCCTTTTCATCTGGACTGTCCCTTTCATCTTTCTCTCTGTGTTGGTCAGCAGCTATGCTAAGTCCTAGTACAGCACACTTAAATAGCACAGGTGGAGTTTACATCAATGCAATATATGGAACAGAGCACATTTTGCTAGAAAGTTTACATTTTATATACATTTTACTAAAGTGACATGTTATGCATTTATTAGGCTATATATTTATTAAAAGTAGTGTCACATCCAGAGTTTGAATTAGTAACATTACATTTTCCAGTACCATTTTTTTTATGGAAACGTCCACGTGGAATTAAAGCGCATTGAGTAACTGTATCTTTTGCTGTGTTCCAGGCAGTTTCGAGGCATACTTTATGAGTCTATTTGAGCTGAAGCCCGGATCACCTGGTCTGCACTATGGGGTGTGAGTGATTGCCAGTGCGTCTCGGGTGGGACTCGAGACGGGCGCTGGCGGGATTATGCTGACCTGTCAGTATGACTGTGCTGGACCTGTGGCTGACCCGCTCTCTCCCCATGTGTCTGCTGCTCCAAAGCCTGGTCCTCATGGCCTTGTGCTTTCACCCCGCCAGCATGTGCCCAAAGGGCTGCACCTGTGTCCACGGCAACGGCCTCAATGTCACCTGCAGTCACGCCCAACTGAAAGAGATCCCGCTGGACCTGCCCCCGGACACCGCACTGCTCTGGCTCGACCACAACCAGGTCACCGCCATCCCGGATCAGGTTTTCAAGGAGCTGCACCTTCTGCGGGAGCTCAACCTGTCCCACAACGCCATCAGGACGCTGGGCGACAACGCCTTCAGGGGCGTGGAGAACACGCTGCTCGCGCTGGACCTCTCCCACAACAGGATCACCACCGTGCAAAAGAACGTCTTTGCGCTGCTGAAGGCCCGGGTCAACATGGACAACAACCCCTGGCACTGTGACTGCACGCTGCAGCAGGTGCTCAAGGGCATGACGTACAACCACGAGTCTGCCAGTCGGGTGCTGTGCAAGAGCTCTGAGCTCCACGACCAAGGCCCTCCGCGGCCTTTCCTCACCATCGATGCTGACCTCTGTAACCTGGCCAAGCGCACCACAGACTATGCCATGCTGGTCACCATGTTCGGCTGGTTCACCATGGTCATCTCCTACGTGGTTTACTACGTGCGGCAAAACCAGGAGGATGCACGGAGGCACCTAGAATACCTGAAATCCCTCCCCAGTATACCGAAGATACCAGAAGAGGGAGATGACATCAGTACTGTGGTATGACATGGCCTGAGAGTTAGAGTCATGCCTCTTAGCTAATGGTATGATGCCACATAACCATAGAGTCATTTCTCATAACATCTTTAGGATCGTGTCGCATGAAAGGTAGAGGGATATCTTGTGGTTTGTTGCTATGACACCACATAGTCATGCAGAATGACTGTAGGCTTAGGCTAGATCCAATCAAAATTGGTCTTTAAGTAGACACATTTAAATGCAGTTTTTATCTTCACTAACAGTTTGGTGATCTTTCCCACATTTACTTGATTAACCTGACCAAACTGATTCCAGAGATAAATGTAATGTTTGAGTTTATTTTTTAAGTCAAAGTTAACGTCAAATATCGATTGATTCCTGGCTTATGGCTCAGGACACAACTGATTTCACAATCTACAAAATACCATGTCAAATATTAGGAGAAAATAACTGATCGCAAGATTGTTGTCCCATCAGACAAAATTCCGGTAAAAATTTATCAATTGGTTATTTCATCTGCAAAATGATCATATTGAACCCTTGATTAAAAATCTACTACTGTCAGTCAAAGGTACAGGTATAACTACAACTGTTTTGGAATTCAGACGGTTTCAGAAAATAAACCATAAAAGCAAACAAAAGGTCTCAGTATCTGCATGTCATATTTGGCAAATAGAATCTAAATTTATGGAAATTAATGATTTTAAAAAGTCATAGGGTTTTGGCTATTGGGCAGGCTGCTGTCCATTCATGAACCCTTCTCTCTATATGAGAGGTAGGGAAGTGAAATGTAAGGCCGGCATTTCTGCCCACTAAAATCAGTGTCCACCCATGGACTTTTAACAAATTTTAAGTTTATTGACATTTTTTATGTAAAATACCAGAAAGCCAATAGAGACATAGTGGCAGAGCAGTTGTAATAAGTTGTATGTATGTTATATGGGAAGTAAGGAACTGAAATCTGTAAAAATCCGATTATATATTCAAAAGTTAATATTAGTCATAAAATGAACAAATACACTTGTTTGCATTAGCTATATTTAACTGCATTTACAAGAGCAACTAAGCAAACATTCAAATTAAGAATACCATCTTTTATAAACCTAAACGTATACATTATTTAAAAAATAATTCTCCCTAATTTATAATTGCCAACTGTGCCTCTCACATTACCGCTGTGCTATTTGCACCCTGCGCAAGGAACGAACGCATGAACAAGCCAGTGACTATTTCCCACACTACAGGCTATGTAGTACTACAGGAGTTTAAGTGGCAAACCACGGTCTTTATTAGTCACTGTTCTTCCTAAGCTTGCACACATATATAACATCTTTCTCACTTGCCCAAATGCCCATACACACACACCCCTGCTACACGCTCAGCACACAGGCTGGTGGGTGCATTGAGCATTGCTGGGGGGGAACTACTGCAGCGGTAAAACGAGGAGCCTTGGCTGACGTAAACACACCCTACACCTGTTTTTTTCTGCTGCTGACTCACAGTCATAGTGGGCCCGTATAACATGTCTCAGCTGTTTCAGCTTGTGACAAGTGCCTTCCCAGACAGAGCCGCTCAGGACCCGTCCATGTACTATTGTTAGGTAATGTCAACCGATGTTTTCATTAAGGACATTGCTTTCTCTGTTCTGTTACTGCAGCAGCTTGGTAAGGAGAAGGGAGAAGCCTACGTCTACGCTCGATTAATAGTTTTCTGTGCCATCATTCAACTAGCCAACATGTCTTTAACAAAAGGACATAACTTACCTTTATGTCACTATATGCTTTGTAATCATGGATTACAAAATTAATAGCCACTCAATGCCGTGATACCTTATACTAATACTACAACTATAGCATGTAGCATGTTTACATTACGCTACATTCTCAAGCCTGCCTGGGCTAGCAAATATACGGTGCCCACTAGCTGCCCTTCAGCATTTCTCTAGTCAGCAGTACAGTGTTCCGCTAGCGGACAGTTGGGTGATGATGATCAGCTGTTCAAAGAATGTGAAAGAGTTGTTAAATGGTCGTGCTGCTACCAGACCCCTGTAGTGCCGATTAGCAGAATGCTGATCCATGGGCTGACAGCACTGATGGTGGTCTGGTTTATTGCTGGGGCATCAGGGCCACCCAAAGATGGCTCACTTTCTGATATGAAAGTTGAAATGGGCAAAGCTAAAGTAATTCTGTGGAATTGGAATAGATATGATTTCCTTCACAAATGCCTCCCATAAATAGACACTGCAGACAAGCAAAGAAGGGTCTTTGCAAAGGAGAGCCTTTCCATTATGTTTTCTTGCACTCCTGTCAGAACTATTTACCACATCATAGCCTACAGAACTGAGACACATGGTGTAGCTTAATGCTGTATTTTAATGTCACTAGTTTACAAATTATCTACTGTAATATTAAACATCTTCCTCAAAGGAGCAAATATAAACAAATAAAAAACATTACTGGAACGAATAAAATGCCAATTATACGTGATCCCTGCCATCTACGAGCAACTAAAATGTCAGTGAGACAACAACAAAAAAATCATGATATGCATGAAATATCTACTGTGATAATTATTTCATCATTAGTTTCCATTTCCATGTAGCTGCCATCCACATGGAACATGAAGGTGCGGGCTGGTTGAAGGGCAGACGAGGCTGTCGTATGAAATCTGGCCTCAGCTATTCCTGCAGATGCTCACCAACATTATAAATTACTATTTTAAATGGCTGAGAGTAATGGCATGTGTCATGTTCACTGGAATATAGCCAGCAAAAACATCATATTAGCTAAACACACAACACGTTTTAATATATACTCAACCCCGGCTCTAGATTAAAGAGAGAAACTCAGGTTTAAGCATTATGTGTACCAACTATCGGGTAATGGCATTGTTTTTCATCCATCATACTTTGTTAGATGCGTAACTGTCAGAAACTGAAAAAACCTTGAAACCTATGTCATTGAAATGGGCAGTGGATGTTTGGTTTGATGTTTTTCAAATTATTTGAGTTCTCATTCAAATGATGTGGTCACAATTAATTATTCTGTAGACCCGGCAGGCAGAGATGTCAGAAATGAGTCACACAGAGAAGAATCTCTCTCAGCTGAGATCATAAACTCAAACCTTAAAAGCAGACTGTTTCAGCTAATGAAGTGCATGCCCTGAAGAGACGTTATACATTTTAACTTTCAGAATGCTAATGGCCTTGCTCTAATCATAGCTGTTTCCCTCAGCAGTAACACGAAACACAAATGGCAAGTCAATTCCTGTAGCTATTTCAGTAGTGTAACACTGTGTGAAAATGTGAAAAAGTGATATATATATATATATATACAGACGGGTGACAAATTAAAGGAAAAACCCCTACAGTGAGGGGGGGTCCGGTGGCTCTGTTATGGTGTGGGGGGAATTCTCCTTGCCTGGTTTGGGTCCACTTGTCCACTTAGAGGGAAGGGTCACTGCAAATCAATACAAAGTTATTCTGAGTGATCACCTTCTATCCTATGATGAAACATTTCTATCCTGATGGGAGTGGTCTCTTTCAGGATAACAATGCTCCCATCCACAGGGCACGAGGGGTCACTGAATGGTTTGATGAGTATGAAAATTATGAGAATCATATGCTATGGTCTTCGCAATCACCAGATCTCAACCCAATTGAAAACCTATGGGAGATTTTGGACCGACGTGTTAGACAGCGCTCTCGACCACCATCATCAAAACACCAAATGAGGGAATATCTTTTGGAAGAATGGTGTTTCATTCCTCCAATGGAGTGCCAGAGACTAGAATATATGCCAAGGGGCATTTAAGCTGTTCTGGCAGCTCGTGGTGGCCCAACACCTTACTAAGGTACTTTATGTTGGTTTTTCCTTTAATTTGTCACCCATCTGTATATACCGTATGCATAATTGCATATAAATTGAGAAAGTGAAAGAGAGAAAAGTAACATTTCATACTCAAGCAAGACTCATGGAATCAATATGATTGCCATAGCATTCCACAATTTATCTAAAAGTATGTATAAATAATATTATTGATTTCCAAATGCTCAAAGCATGAATAAAGATCGCAAAACACACTTATTAAGCAACTTTTTATGTCTGTGGTAAAAGGTTACTTTTAATCCATTAGTAGCCTACCATTGAACAGAATGAGAAAATAACTGATGTATTTCAATAAATGTCAAATAAATTAACTTGTAAATAAAAGCCTGTGGTATAATACCTGGTATTTAAAAGCCCTTAAAACATTGCATTTAAATGTACAACTGGGAGTCCACTGTGTTGCCTTTTTAAATTTCATATATTCAACAAAATAAGCAAAATGTCTTTTCAATGCATGAACCACAAAAGAAGCACAATGTAGCCCAGAGCTGTGGAGAATTTCAAGTGCCTGAAATACTCGTCTTTCGCGCAAAACCTAATTTCTTTGGTTCGACAGCAGTCATTTCATAGCCTCGTAAATCCAAGGTTTAATTTTTACAGTGAATGAATGTTTTTGGTTCCCTGCTTGGTTGTCTCAGCAGAATCGTTTCCACAGAGCTTCTGAGAAACGCAAACAGAAGCCCACACTGTGATACAGAAATAATCACATAACAACGAGGGCGAGGCCACAACACACTAAGTGATTCATTTTGTTGAATCAAATCATTCAATTGAATGGGGACATTCATTGCATTCTGGATGTCTTTGGGATTAATCTCCTCATAGACTGAACAACAGTTGTGCCCTGAGTGTAATGTACTGTAGACATGCCCATCTGGCAGCTTTTCAGCCAGGAGAGTTTAATATCTGTCTGGTGCAAACACAGGGAAAGAATGTGGCTGTTGCTATTTTTTCTTCTCACTGCAATTAATACATGTTTGTTTTTTAATTTAATGAAATTTTTAAGGAAACAAAATGGCATTTTTCTTGAAGACCTAACGCTGAATTACGGAAATAAATTCAGTAGGCATGTTGCGATGCAAAGAAAATAAAAAGAAACCTCCTTTACATCGTGTGTCTGATCCTTATTTGCGGTGAATGTTTTATAAAAGTAAATTATTGGACAGTCACAGTCACAGGGTCACCACAATGCAAATTTCAATGTAAAGTTCATCATTAGGTTACTGTACCTAATCACAAATAAATGGTGGGGTGTCATTACATTAACAAAGTTCTGCATTACCAAAAAAAAACACTGTCATATGTTTTTATTGACTTGATAGGGCTAATGCGGTATGTTTAAATACTCAAAGGATAAGAACTGTATTGTTTTGAACATTTTATAGGTTATATAGTTTTTTGCTATTATAGTCTAAAGATTTTATGCACAGATTTGTGAAAGAAGAACATTATTCTAGTACAGAAGGAATAGAGTTAAACTGTAAATGAGCACATCCACATTTGAAATGAAGAGGGTTTGATAAAAGCACTAATGCTGTCACACACGAGTGGTCCGGTCTGTCTTAGAGCAATTACCTTCATTTTAACTCCGTGCATTTATTCAGCTGCTGCCGCATTCTGTCAGAATATACGATCAGATGTCTGTTATGATTTTTGTATTTTAATCATGCATGTTACCAGGGTACTAAATTAGATCTCAATTTGAATCTATTTTAAAGCCAGCTCAGGTACTGGCCGTACCAAACGATCTGTCCATTGTTCAAAATATGCTATATATAGTTCTGCTGAGAATAGTAAGGCCATTTAAAGAAACTTTGTTGGAATGGAGTGCTAAACCTCCATGACAGTGGGTATTTTACTGAGGTTAATAGCTTTATGATAAAGGAGACGGTGGCAGCGAAGGCTTTTTGTCACAGTTGGAGCTCCTGTCTGTGAGGCATTTTACTGTGGAACTGGAGGGAAAAAAACCCACACATTTGTACATTGTTGCTCAAAATGTACATCATTGCACATCTTAGAACAGATACCGTTATATGTGCTGGCATGAGCCCAGGGAATTCTATTAAATGAAACAGGAAATGGATCATCAAGGGCTGGAAGTGGAGAAGAATATAAAATGCTGATGGGCCCAAAACAATTATCGCCGTTACTGAAGGCCTTGACACATAGTAATTAAAACGTTGATGGCAAATTACTACTATAGAAGAAGTTTTATTTCAATTAACCGCTAATAAAAGAGGATAGTTTTTGACTTTTTTCATCAATGATGAGAGTTATCTTGCATTCATGAAAACTGCAATGTAATCAAGAGAAACACTTGTTCAGTTATGATTTAGTGTACTATTAGTAGACAGTATGATGCTGAAAATGAAGATTTCATTAATTCATGAGAGAAAACCTGTCCTAGTTAATCTACAAGTGATTACTTAGTCCCAATAATAACCTAATGGCAGAGGTTCAAAACTGATTCAGACTAATGTCCTTATATTAAAGGCAAGTCTACATGGCATTAGACATCTCTCTTTGTTTAAGGATTGGACACATGGTTTAAACCATCCAACCAGATGAACAGCACAGAACATACTGTATATAAATAGAACATATATGCAAATTCATCACATATTTCAGCCATCTTTGTAAGAATTGTGAGCAGAATTGACTGACAGCGTTCCTCTGGAGTTGACATGTTACAGAGGAGATTGGGTTGAAAAATGAAATGGTAGTAAATGAGATGGCATGTCGTCCCGCTCCAACGACATAGTCATTTCCAAAGAAATAATGGAATACTAAATATGCAATGAAAGGTAAGATCTTTATAACTGCAGAGACATGAAGCTAAATGAAGTGGGATGCGCAGATGTTCTTTAACCCTTGGCCTACTAAGGGGCAGCATGGTTAAAGACGCATGTTAATTCTATGTTTTCTGATCTCTGAAAATATTTCCTCTTGAGCTGCCTGCATTCAAAAGCGTATGGGACTCTTCTTGAACAGAAACGAGTCTCAGGCAGTATCTCATGGTGTATAAAACAGACTACTACAGCTCCCTCTTAGTTCTCAGAGCTTAACATTGGTACGCAGTCTTTCCCCTTGTTACTGCTGCTCATGTGATTTATCGCTCTGCTGCCTTTGCTCATTATTGAATTGAATATTAATAAAATATAGAGATTAATATTGAAGAGAGCAAAATGCACCGCAGTCTTGACAGAGCATTAATTCACTTTAGCACTCCCAAATCTCAGGCACATGTTTTAAAACTATTAATGATGAAATGGCTATCTATTCCATAGCAATTTATGTTGAAATCTAAATAAATTTGATTTTAATATCGCAAGGCTATCGGGCTTCATCTTTGACGGTGCAATACATAAAACGCCTTGTTTGAAATGGCCCCTTCTGAAAACATGGCTGTTTACTCTTACATAGAAGAGTCAAATTTGTTCAGTGTATTGCATTACACAATAGCCAGTAAAATGAACCTTTTGGGACATTATTTGCTGATCAACAGAAGCAATTAACACAATTGGTAATAATCTTATTTGGATGTTCACTTGTCTCCTCAGTGATGAAGTAAAATTATTTGACGACTCTGGACACAAAATTCCCCGCATATGCCGAGTGTGGATTACTAGTTGTGACTAATTAATGTCAGCATAGAACAGGTTCTTACAGAAACCTGAATATGTTGCATCATATTGTAAATGAGTTTCAAATATAATGATAATTATACTTCACAACAGTGTATTTAAAAATATATACGTAAATATCTGAAATAATATGCTATAATTGCACGTATTGTGAAGTGAAATTTCTTTACAATACATTTAATTTCAGTATATTTTCAGCATATTCAATTTCCATAGGGAACGGTGACACTCGATTTTATATTGCTTTGAAAAGGTAAAAACAAAAGTAGACAAGAGTAAGTTTGAATATTCTAAATTAAAAAATGACAAAAGGTTGTATTGTGTGAGACACACATTTCCATGTGCTCTTACCTATATATAATGTGTAGCCTGTTTTACACTATAAACTACCATACTGTTAATGCCAGTAATATTAATCATTATTAAATATTTGGGGCACTTTAAGACTAAAACATACTTTCATCTGGTGGGAAAACCCTTCAAATAGAGAGCCAGTTAAAGCTGTGGCCTAATGTCAACGCTGGTGCCCTGCACCTTATCTATAGCAGGCAGCCGGAGCGACCTCTGCTGCTATGGTTAAAGAAAACATTACAGAGATGAGCTCCCATTTGAAGAAAGTCCACTCTGTTAATTACTTTTGCACTATGACAGTACAGCCCTCGGAACAAGAATAATTGGATTGCTTGCATCTTCTGTGGGTTTCTTAACTTTTTTTGCGTTAGAGTATCAAGCCAATTCTGTTCATATTCAAAGTCTGTGATGAATCACAGCCCTATGCAGTAACAGGGCAGTTTAAAATTATCTAGTTCAATCATCTTAATTGAAAATATATGTGTTTTAATTGATATTTAAATACATTGTTCATTGATAATTGAATAGACGACTGGTATTTTCAGGAACAAAACAAAAAACACAGTAAGACTCCAGCTATTGCCTTTAGTGGTTTCTCTGTAATAAATATTTATTGCATCAGAAAATGTGCACTGTTGCAAAGAAGCAGCTTATTCATAACATATAAGCAATCACTTACAATTAATTTTTGATTCATGTTGTTTCTGACTCAAAGAAAATGAGAAAAATAAAAGTTGTATACAATGTACAAATCAGCTCCATTTCATGATATTGTGCATATCCATATGTATATAATACATGCAAGTAGCATACTTTGTGCAACACAGAATAAAACACAAACATCATTATTTCAGCCATCTCAGAAAGGAAGCATTAAATCACTACAAAGTGCTGCAAAGTTAACCTGAGATTTCTGTACATTCTTTCTCCATCACCCAGAAATATACATATACATAGAAGTATGGAACAGCTGGACTTTGGACATTGCAGATCCCAAAGCAAAATGGGAGAAAAAAACCCCAACAAATAACAAAATCCAACTCTACCAAGAAGAAAAACACCTCAATACTACAGAACCCAGCAGTGCACTGTGTGTGCAGATCAGCATCAAGACAACTGAATATATAACAAGTCTCTTGAGTATTTGATACAGGTGGCTTAGTGGCCAGACTGAGCAGACTCTGCAGATGACGCAAACAAATAAAAAAATACAATCTTAAATAACAATCATTCCTAATAATCATTATAACCCTAAAATATATTTTTGTTAAAGCATCAAGTACACACACAATGAGCAAACGCCAGGCACACACAATAGCCGTTTAAAGACCTTGAGGCACACCGTGTTGTTGAGTAATCTTCCACAGCATCTCGGAACGACCGCCTCGGTCACTGGAAATACCACTTCACAAGCTGGGCTGCGTTTTGATTACTCTCCAAACTGACTTCGGGCATTGCGCTGACCTTAAAAGCTTATTTTCCATCGTAATAAAGGAAAAGTAATAAACCTTAATAGATAATTGCCAGATTTAAATTCACTCTCAGAGTCTAAGTCAGACCAATTTCTGAGGGGGAAGTATTTTTTTTCAACAGCTAATGGAGGTCAAAAAACAAACATAAGCCTTTTCTACCAATTTAATTACATGTGAAGAGACAGAACTATCAGTCAGTTGAGCTAGGTAAAACTTTACCCAGAATATGTCTGCTATGTTTGTGTTTCCAGCCCTCAATCTGTCAACTTCAGACACTAAGTCCAGTGTCTCCCCTTCACAGAAAGGATAAAGTGCAGTGGTTAAGGTGCCTTTCTGGTACCTGGTGTAGATAAGGACCTAATTATGTTCAGGGAGGTGTATAGTTGAGGTACCCAGAAGACATCCCTTTCACATCATGGCTCTGGAATTAGACCCAGTCAGAATTGGGTCAGTGCTTGGGGCCTCGTGTTCTTAGGGAAGCTGGCAGTAGAACTACCACACCCTCCACCTAGATAGTGATAATTCCTATAATTAAATGCATAGCTGTAATTAGGTTCCATATTAAATTATAAATGTAGATATTGTTCATGAGCCCTTTGTACCTATTGTTGTATAAGAGAATGATATATACACATTTTGAAAACATGAATGAAAACATTTCTCGACGCATCTTTCTCTTCAGCTTACAGGCAGGATCTGAGTTCCCACAATTTAGTTATTTCAATTGTCCCCAAAATCACTCAAAAGCTACACATTGGAGAATATTTCACGGAATATCGATGCCGCATTTACAATACAACTTGTGTCAACGCGTCAAGCACAACCACACGTACATGTGATGACTCACCAACAGACCCTCTGAACCGGCTACTGAGGCCAAATTAGAACAACCCTTAAATTACCCGTAAACCCTTAAATCTTCTGGCTGCCATGAAATATAGAGATGCAATATGTTTCATAAATTGATGGAAATATGTATTTTTGGGTAAAATTATCTTTCATAAGCATAAACTACACCTAAATAGGATCTTAAAAGAGCATGAATATGTGCACCCGAGATAAGGGGAATTAAATGTTTTTCAGGCATTAGGGTGTCATGATGAAGAGCTTTAGTTTTTTATTCATAAACTTTGTTGACAAGTGAAAGAAGACTTACTGGCATCAGGTTTCAAAATATTTTCCTTAGCACAGTAAAAGACTTACTAGCTTAATGCTGTGTTGTACTGTAGTATCCACTTTCTTCCAAGACCTCTTCAATAATGGTCTGTAACAGAAATGGACCCTTTCTTAGCACAGTCAAATGAGAAATACCACACGTTAATGCTAACTTACAAATCCTTGTTTGAACATTCCTATCATCTTGGTATCATCCTATTGGATGACCTTTTTTATGTAAATGTAAATGTTATACATCATTATTTTGCTACATACGCTTACCTGCATTTGTTCATAGGTGACTCCATCTTGGTTCATTGGGCTCATACTACCTGTGAACATGGCCCATCTGTTAGAGAGGAATTTACCTACTGCTGAGATACAGAGCAGTCTCTCCCAGTGTGCAAAGAATCAGCCTCGTTCATTAGCACAGGGGGAATTATCAACTATCTATTTTAAGGAAGGCACAGGAACGTTACCGTGTATGGAAGTATGCAAGGCTAAATAATTCATTAGAATTCTTCATCCAAAGCCACTCTGAAATTAAATGTCACCCCGTCACTGATCAAAACTGATAAATTGGGCTCAGATTGTAAAATAATATAATGTGACACTGTTGCAACCCTCCTCTGACAGAGGTAAAGTAACAATTTGGAACATTAAAATGAATTCTAATGATGCTGAATCCCATTGAATCCCTTAAGGCCGGTTCAGACCAAAAAGACGAGACGAGACAAGACAAGACGAGCCAAACGACCCAGTTGTAGAATCTTTGTTATAGAATGATCACGTTAAAACTAGACCATTCACACTGAAACGAGACGAGCTCTAAGACCGTTTCTATAGTAACATGACACATTGACATTCCAATTGCGTTATTAAACGTTACTGCAAACTGTGCATAAATTTAAGTTTGTTGCCAATTTCCCAAATTGTAACGATACATTTTTAGGAAGCTAGCTAGCTACCTCTCAAAGACGAGAGATAGACGAGAAATAGCCTAATGTCGTAACATTAACGTTAGCTGTTAACGGCTTTACTCATACATGGCTTTACTTACCGGTGGTACCATTATTCCTGCTATCTCAATATGATAGCTGTTTTTTGTTGTTTTATTTGAATACCCCAGTAATTAAACATTATACAGCACTGGCCTCTCCTCGAACAGACTGATAATATTATTGATCAGATAACGTCAATGTAACAGATGAAACAACTTTTGCGTTATGGTAAGTTTATATCGTCTGAGCGCACTTTCATTTCCGTGTGTTTACCAAGTTTGACAGCTGTCAATCTTCAATTATTACGCACTGGACGCTGAATGGCTGAGAAAAACGGATAGTTTTAAGTTTGAAAAAACTAAATTGACATGTTGAATCATGGAGACGACTTGAGACTACTGGAGACGTTCTAAAACTAGACCGTTCACACCAACATCATAACGGTCTAAAACTGCAATTTTAAGTCCCGTCTCGTCTTTTTGGTGTAAACCGGCCTTTAAGAACGCAATGCCGGAGAAAGAACACTGAGGATACTGTACCAGCGAAGGAGATTCTCTGGTTTATCGACAAAGCTGTACCTTGATCCTCAGTGCCAAGAGGTTTCCCACCAAAAGACTGGACGAGG
The DNA here is from genome assembly GCA_022702515.1 of Ilyophis sp. 1 JC-2022. Classification (NCBI taxonomy): domain Eukaryota; kingdom Metazoa; phylum Chordata; class Actinopteri; order Anguilliformes; family Synaphobranchidae; genus Ilyophis; species Ilyophis sp. 1 JC-2022. The sequence goes on along the minus strand of CM040406.1, from coordinate 90,680,291 downwards.
GGAAACCAATCTGTACTGCTGGAACCTGGTTCGATCAATTCTGGAGAACCCTGCAGGAGCTGAACATAACCCAACAGAAGAACATTCCTCATGTTCATGGTTGAACCAGTAAATCCATACACCTGTGTGACGGAACCAATTAAGCTCTCACTATCCCTTCCTCACAGTCTGCTCCACATTTACACATTGGAAACTGGACACAGTGCTTTCAAAACACCAAGCACTCTAGCAAACATAGCTAGAAACCTGTCCGAGCCGGCTGCCATGAATGTGGCAGGTGGAGTGCATGTATCCTTCCTTAATGAGGAGGATGAAATGATCTGCGTTCATCCGTGCAGTTACACAGTAATAGACACTGACTTGCCTTCCTTTTCAGGGAAAAGAGAAATATATAACTTACTCCACTGTTTATACTAGTATTGAGCCTCTGGAGAGTGTATTCATAAAAACAGGATGTTCTGTATTAATTGCTTATAAACAAGCTATCAAAATGTTTAAGTACTCTACCTTCTGCACAGAGGCAAATTAAACTATGCAATTTTCCTTAAAACCGGCATACTTCATTATTTTGGTAATAACTGGAAACTATTGCATTTGCTAAAAAAGGCTTATTTCAAGTAATTGTAATTTGAAATTATTTATTTCATTCCACATTATCCTACCTTCTTGAGCTCTAACTTCAGATTGTATGGACTGCTCCGGTAGTGAAATAGTGATTTCTTGAATCTTTCAATGGCCCTCCGCTTGGAATTGTGCTGAAGAGCAGGAGGAAGCTAAAGAAAGGCCCATGATTGTTAAAAGCAAATGTGCAGTTTTCACATTTAGCACAGCATTGAAATATTCATATACTGTACATAAAGTATAATTTGTATTGCAATAGTCACACTGTAATCAAGACGGTTCTTCAAAGGTGTGGTGCAGAAATTTCTCTACTTGAGAATTCAGGAGGAGCTGTGAGCTCTTACAGTGTAATTTCAAATGCATTAAGAGCCATTAAAATGTAGTCCTGACTGGGAGGAATAGACGGCATCTGACCTGACTGATGAAAATGATTTTATGCAGCAGGTCCAGCAGTCTCTGAATGGGGTCGTCAATTTGACGGACTTTCCTCTGAGACACACAGATTCCCGCGGACGCTGTGAACCGTGCAAATAATATGTTCTCAACCCCTCTTACAGTCAAATTCAAGGCAGATGAAGGTATTTGGATCACTAATTGCTTGTCTGTAGTAAAAAGGTATCCCAATTCTGCCTGTACTCAAGCCCTACATTCTCCATAGCAGGCTTGAAAAACTATTCACATCATTAAAGAGTCAATGGCCTTTCCTCATTGCTTGAAGTGCAATAGAGTAATCAACACAAGGCTGGTGTTAATGCTTTCAAAGCTGAATGCTATAATGGGTGCTAACACTGTACCCTGGTGAGTTATTATGGCTGTAATATTACAGCAATGACCTCGCACTGTCTGCCAGCTGTCTTTGGAGTTCACTGCTTTACTGTTGGTGGATAAGAGTTGGACTAAAGAGAGAAGAAACACTAGTTAATATTTCCAGGACTCCAAGCCTCACAGTGAAAACAATCCTCAGAATGATGATGATTTACCTGGTCGAGGTTTCAGTTTCGGGGCAACAAATTCTCCACTGAAAGACAGGTGTTATTAATGGACATTGCATACACTAATCAATGCAACTTACACAAGCACACACTATTGGTATAGACACACCTGAACTCACCCAGCAAGATTTGGTTCCTCGGTTACGGAAGCACTGACACTGCGCTTTATAGACCCTTTAAACAGCAAAACATACCAACATAAAACTTACATCCAAGTGAAACGATTAAACTCAAAACACATAAAGTACATCAGAAATATGGTGGTTGGCACAACAGAAATTAATACGTCGCAATAATACTGAACATTGTTGTTGGAGTAGTCATCAGGACAATTATGGCCTTTGTGACAACATCCAACCAGCAGAAAATATGATGAAATACTCCAGTACATTTAATATTTTAAATGAGACATTTACTTTTTTATCTATTCACCTTTTTCAAGAAGTAATGAAAAAATGACAATATGTATTTTTAATTTATTTCTGGTTGAAAATATATTAGTTCTGCAAAAACATATTGTTATACTAACAGAAATGACATATAGTCCATCGAGATTTGAATACCAGTGATGATTCATTGGCACTTTGAGAAGTCATTTTAAGACTATAATGTAAGAGAGGTAAGGAGGGCTGAAGGGCTGGAGGGGCCTTTTTGTCGAGTACAGGGCCTGTAGCTTACAAGTAAACCATAAACCATCTACAGCCAGCACTCACAACCTCTTTATTACTGCTATTTAAACCACAGAGACATTACACCATTACATCACCTCACGAATCATGACCCCGTGCCCCCCATTTCAGTAAGCCCACATGGCTCATGTTTCACCCATTAATTATGGAGACACTTTATGCGATTTTGCCATGGGTTCGCTCCAAATGAGCTCATGGAAGAATACAATACTGGGTAGAAGTGCAATGCAGTGTTGAAGATGCTTGACTAATAACAGTGTGGGACACTGCCTAGCTTTCAGGATGCCACTTCACCTCAGTTGACTCATATTCAGCTTTATATAAATGGATGCTAGAACCGTCAGGGTGTAATAAATAAAAATGCACTATTTTATATTGTGTGCTTAATCACTGGTCTAGTCTGCTATTTATTCAGTACTATGTTTGGGTCCAATATTTTCAAAAATACTTGAATTGAAAGTTGAAAGCATCCTTCCTCATAAATATGGAAATCTTGAAGCTATATTAAGTGGAAGAAGAAAGGAAATGTCAAGATAATATTTTTGGCAATATTTTGCATAATGAAATTAGTCTGCCCAAATCAAAGGTTTTTGTACTATTCTGAATAACAGGGAATAATTAATGGGCAATTAAAGAGAATGAGTGGGTGTGTCTGTCTGGATATTAATCTGGCTGCTGTCAATCATTTTTAACTCCTGATCTGTGGGACAGCTGCGGAAATCTCTAGATCACAGCCGCCACCAACCCCCCACCAACATCCTTACACTTAAGAGTTGACAACCAAAAAACAAAGGTACTTTAGACAGCCCAGTGACCAGATATCCTGCATCCCAGCTCTGATCTTCCTCATTTTGGTGTAACCTGGCTTGACTTCACAAAGCCTACTGGCCTTATATTACCCCACACCATAACAGTACATCAGTAGAGATGTATGCACAGGACAGGTGGCAAATGATTTTTCAAGAACATTTCAAGGTTCAGCTCAGTACAGCAGCACAAGTTTTGTCCTATTGTCATTTTTCTTCCTAATATCTGTGCTGTGCAAGTCAGCTGCCAAGGACAGTGAAATAAGGAGAACAGAGGATGACTGGATGCGTGGATGGATGGATGGATGAGTGGATGGATGGATGGATGGATGGATGGATGGATGGATGGATGAGTGGATGGATGGATGGATGGATGGATGAGTGGATGGATGAGTGGATGGATGGATGGATGGATGGATGGATGGATGGATGGATGGATGAGTGGATGGATGGATGGATGGATGGATGGATGGATGGATGGATGGATGGATGGATGAGTGGATGGATGGATGGATGGATGGATGGATGGATGGATGAGTGGATGGATGGATGGATGGATGGATGGATGGATGGATGCGTGGATGGATGGATGGATGGATGGATGGATGGATGAGTGGATGGATGAGTGGATGGATGGATGGATGGATGAGTGGATGGATGGATGGATGGATGGATGGATGAGTTGACTGAATGATAAACTTCAGGAATGCAAATGCACAGAAGACTGACAGTTTAGAACACTTACTAACGGATATGTTGTTACAAGGACTGGACGTAGACGTTTTATCAGAGGCACCGAGTTCATCCTCAAAACCAATTTCTATGAGAAAAAAACTGAAGTTACTACACAGATACACTCAAATAAACAAATTATGAAATCAGGGTAGTGTAGGTTTAATCAATTTTTCATGAGTTTATGATATTGAAAGTACACAACGCAGAATATGTTCATTTCATTAAAATTTGTAACTTGTTAATATGAGTTATTTGTTCCAAGACTATAAGGGGAAGCTGATTTTCATCAAGGGAAATCAGTGCATTTTGGAGAGCCTTGCTTTTCTGCTCTACAAGCTGCAGTTCAGCTTGTAGAGCAGACGGTCATACAATGCGTAAGTAACCTGTTTGCCCTGGAATCTTGCTCGACAATTTTGTTCCAAATTCATTTGAATATGTTTTTCATTAAATCGGTGACAGATTGTGGAGCTGTTATGGATGGAAGTATATAAATAAACAAAAGGCACATTGTTTTTTCAGCATCGTTCTTCACTTTCATGTTCAGTTTGGGCAGCTTGTTAGTGGCCAACTGTCATTTTGCTCGGCAGGATGGCTGTCATCACAGAGATGGAAAAAACAGACTATGAGGTGTAATTTAGGTGTAGCAGCAACACAATAATTCGCTCCAGGCAACAATTCACACCAATTTTAATTCCTACTTTTATCTTCAGTTACGTACCTCTAGATCCCAAACTTCAATAGTCTCTATTTAATGACAAAGAGCTTTCCAAACCATAATTTTAATTAGTGCCACACTGACTGCTGGCTCCACACTGAAAGCAAAGATCCATGCATTCAGTTTTTCATTTAAGAATAGAGTTGTGTTGCAAATACTTCAACAGCCATTACAAGAAAAAACAAAACATAAAGACATTGATTCTTGTGCATCACTACATGGGATGTGTAACATTTCAACTATGGTCTATGGTCACTTTGACAGCTCCAACAGCTTGGAGTCAAGAGCCATATTTTGCTTGACCCCTGCAGAAATGACAGGAAATGCAGGATATTTTCACCCATTTCCTTATTCCAAATGCACTCAACTCTGAGCAATGAAATCACAACAAGGACAGTAAGGAGCAGGCTTCATAAGGGGTGGAGCTACCACGTGCTGCTAATCTGTTTCGCATAAGAACAAAAAAATATGACATATAAGAACATACTGACAAGAACAGGCCATTCAGCTTATCTAGGCTCATCATATGAACCAATCAATGACTTGGCTCTCCACAGAAAAATACTGTAATTGTTCAGTGAATCATATGGATGCTGTATTGCATTACTGCTGATTAGCTGTTTTATCAACATCCAATAGATATCAGTGGTGATTTTGTATTCGGAAGCATTTCGCATTGCCTCTGAAGTTCAGAGGTTTACTACCGCATCAGGTATAATTAACGAAAAAAAGACAGAAAGAAAGGCAATACACCACATGCTGGCGATGAAAAAAAAAGATAATTATCAAACGAGTATATCGCCCAGCCCTACATTGCAACTCGATCCATTTCGCGATTCATAAAACTTAATTCGCTATAGTTGCAAGTAACTGAGGTCAACGTGTGCCCCAGGGAAAGTGCCAAAGAACAGACCTACCTTGACTGGGGCCATGCTCCCCTGGAGTAACAGTATTAGGCAGGGAGGGGCTAGGAGAGGCACTGATGGAGTCACTCTTCACAGTAACTGGTTCACTGCCGCTCAAACTGTGGTCTTTCATACAAAAGGCCTGCTGAACAAAAAAGTTTTTTTTGTAATCGTGTACGCACCTTCAAAATCATTTAAATCTTGCAGAAACGTTGGTTTATTATTCAGAAGGGATAATATTTCACTTTTTAGAACTACTGAAGAAAAATGAATTCAAATGCCTTTAGGTAAACCCATTATACCTGCACATAAAAATCTATTAATTCTGCTTAAAAACTGTGATGTCTATTTGTTTCACAAGGGGTGAATTGAACATGAAAAGTTTGGTATCGTTTCACAGAGCAGCTGATGAGATGTTAAGTCCAGGGCTATTGTAAAGGCATTGACTTGTAATGAGAGACTACTCTCTCTGCACTAAATACTGCTGCGATCATTGGTTTAATTTGATGCTGAAGTTATTGTCACTTAAAGATATGGCAAGACACTCTTATAAAGAATAACTTATAAAGGTGATATGACATAATATATGAATCAGCCAACTAAAACTAGAAGCAAATAGAATATCACTGTAGACAGATAAACCAAAGTCCAGGTCTGTTAAGATATGATTCAGTAACAATGCAGAATATCCAGTGTAAAATATGGAGTTACATATATTGTTGCTTTAACAAATCATTGTTAAAAAAAGTACACTCACCTGTGAGTGTGATGAGTGATAGTGGCAGAGCCCGCCCCTGTTTGTTTCGAGGAAGTACTTCTGCGCCCGCTTCCTGTCTCGCTCAAGCTTCCTCTCCAGAGCATGCTGGGACGCATATAGAGTGTCCATGAACTTCATCATGACATCAGAGATCCTGGCGCTGACCTCTACGATATCAGGGCGCAAGTCTGAGTCAGGGGTCAGGCACCTGCAGGACAAACCACCCCCCCAAAAAACCCCACATAAAAATAAAACTTAAATCTCATCCAGCAAACAATCAGAAAATAATAACATCCCTGACAATCAATGTTGTCGGAATATCTCCAGTGTAATGTAGTTTCAGCACAGGCTTTGAATTCACAGATGTTCCAAGTAACAAGTTTCTGAAAACAACCTCCCGAAAGGCACAACAAAAGTGGCAACTTTGAATGTTTATTCAAAGCCAGAAACTTCTATAGTTTGTGGCATTTATCTACTGATCTAGTGGAGCATAAAATGGAAATGGGGAGAAGTGTCTTCACAGTCTTGCAGAGATGGATTTAGCCATCTGTGTCAACTAAGGCAGCTTGCAATAACATATTCATGCTACATTGATGTTTCTCAGCCCTGAATATAAATAAAGACTAATGGTAAAAAAAATAAAAAAACATGCAGAAAAACTGCATCATAAGCCATTTCCATCTCTGTGGCAGAGACTTGTGGCTCTTCATTATCTCGAACAAACATTATCGGATGCTCGGTGTAAACCCAATGCATTGCTGATGCATGCATGATCCATGAGCAGTATATTTAAGCAAATCAGCTTTTTAGACGTCTTCAGTGCCGCTCTACAAGGGGACATATTCAGAAATGAAACCGCACAGAGTGAATGCATTACCATTTAATGATGTCTGTCACTCTCTCGGAGAACAGCCCATGTTCCACTGGCTCATAGACACCCTCCACAATCTAGCAAAGAAAGGCAAACAGAAATATTTCTACATAAACAGCGTACATCAGAAGCATTCTATACAGGCAGTCCTGTGTTCTACTATGCCATTGTTAATGCAATATGAATACAGAGAGCCCCAGGCCCCACTGGTAGAGCACTGCTAGGCAGCAAGCGGACAGTAATGTAGGCTGGGACATATTAGAGCAATTGTGGTTTTTTAGCAAAGCCTGTGGGCTCAAATTCCTGCCAGTATTGTCTTGAGGAAAGTATTTAATTGCAGTGAAATCAGAACAGTACTGTTAGAGAGAAAGAGAGTGTGTGTGTGTGTGTGTGTGTGTGTGTGTGTGTGTGTTTCTGTGTGTATGTCAGACAGAGAAAGAATGTTTGAATGCATGAAATGCTTCTGAAATGAACTGTATTGTATGTGTGTGTTGGTGAAAGGTTCAGTCCTACAGAGCGTACGTGTTTGTTTGTGTTTGCAGGAATGTGTGAGAGTGAGGGTGTGCATTTGTGTGGCTGACCTTGGTAGCGAGGGACAGCATGTTGCTACTGTAGAAGGGTGGACGGAGAGTGGCCATCTGATAGAGGATGCAGCCTGTGGCCCACACATCAGCTTTCTCTCCATAGGGCTCGCTCTTCACTATTTCCGGGCTAAGAAAGGGAGCAAGAAGAATCACAGTACTGTGAACCAAGATAATATGCCTTCACTTCATATCCAAACACCCCTCACCATTTAAAACCACTTCCATTTCATACATCTCATTGAAAGGTGTCGTAAAATAGCATCTTGTAGAGTGCATCTTGTGCTTACTACATGTTGCACCAATCTTACTGTGATGTCCGCATGAAATAAATAAAACATGACTCCATCCATGTTAAATTAATCAAATGTAAAAGTAACATTATAATATACTTTATAATATATAAGTATACACATACACACCACACTACCACAGGTCACACTATGTTTTTGAACCACAAACATGACAGGGTATGACCATCCTTAAATCAAAACATGCTCATCACTTTCCAGAAATCATCAAGCCTTATATGAAGAAATTTAAGAAACCACCTTGCCAAAAGAACAAGTGGAAGTATCCATTGCACACATACTTTGATGTGCAAGGCAAGCCAAATGCAGTACCCTAACGCAAGAGTAGGCCTAAATGTAGAGTATATCTACATTTAGGCCTTTCGCAAACACTCTTATCCAGACTTACAGCTTACATTTCTACACACTATCAATTTAAACAGCTAGATATTTTTTGGGATATAACCCAGCCCAGCTCCCTAACCATTCTACCACACTGCTGCCCTAATATTATATATTGTTTATTGTCATTTTTGTCCACAGTTTGAGATATTAACATGTTTAAAAGGACTTGTTGTAAGGTGAAGTGACTGCTTTAGATCCACAGTGGTGCAACCCAGAGTAATGGTTATTACCACTGTCTTTAATAAATCAAGAGCCTGTATCCCTCAGCTCTGTCACTGCGGCATTGTATCACTGTGTGAACGTGTGGGTCTTTGTCACTCATCGTGCCTTCTGTATAGACAGCAGGGGCCCTGCTGGCAACCCAGCCTATAGGTACAAGACTATCTGGTGTACAGCCAAGTAACCGCCCAGTTTAAGCTCACCCAAAATGTCTGTATGTACTGTTTAGGAAAGGGTAGTTGATGTAAATGAAGGAGTACAAATATGACAATCTGCCTACAAAAAATAAAAAAGTCCTGCATCCAAAGTGAAGCAAATTGACAAGAAAGGCTACACATGCTAATCCTTTGAAATGAACTACAAAGCAGCCCCACTGGCACTGCCAGTGCTAAATGTACTTTATTTCAAATGTAAAGGCACATCTGAAGAACCTGGGGAGTTCCCAGAATCCTCTCTGTTTCACTCTCTTTTGTGTCTCTGATGAAGGAAGCAGCAGATATAGGAAGCAGATGGCCAGTATAGCGTACTGATTCCCTGAATGCCAGTTTGACTACAAGTGAATTAAATTGAAAACAAAGATTAGACTAAACATCTAAAGATTTAGGATGCACTTGAATCCAGAGGAATGGAAAGCTGTAATGTAGATCTGTACAGTCCTCTAGCAGGTGCATCCAACCTGCTCCTGTAGGTTAGCGGTCCACAAGGTTTTCACTCCACCCATGCACTTAATCACTGCATTCAAAGGATCGCTGCCTGAACCCATTTACATCCTCATGCAGCAAAGAGGGTCAAGAGCAAGAGGGTAATCCCAGCTTTTACTTCCATCCTCACTGTGATAAAGAAAAGCAGCATTTTCAATATTTCTATGGGTTAGGAGGACTTCTATTTCTGGGTGCACCATGGTGACAGAGATAATAAACAATTGCATTATGGGATACAGATTGAGCACAGAACAAACTTCTAACCTTAAAACTATGTAAAAACAAAGTGCTGCATTTTGGGAGAAAAGGCAGTGCAGACATGAAGACTGAAATCACTGGATCACTGGATCATCAAACACTCGGAGTATTGTTTAATTAAACAAAGACCAGATCACTCCACAAAGCAAGGCTGGCTATCCCTGATCCAGTATAATCTTAAAAATACAATTCACCATTCTTTCAGGTATGAATTAAGATCTCTACATCATGGTAAGGCAGGTTTCCTATCACGTGAAATCAATATATAACATGTAAAATGTACAGACCGACGGTATAGCTACATTACCTAGGCCCTGGAAAACAATTGGTGGTGAGGTGTGGTTACATTAACTGTACTGTGGTCTTATTATTGAGTCTCCTCTTTGTGGAATGTTTCTGTACTTTAAAACACAGAGTAGAGGAGAGGAGGGAGAGGGCAGGTGTGGGTAATGTAAAAATCCCCTTTGAAGTGTGTTCTGTCAAGTGACAGGCTTTTTATCTTTGATAATATGCTGTTCTCAAGTGGGCCTGGATATGACACACTTCTTGGCGCACACACACACACACAAAGTGCAGAAAGAGTACTGCCAACATTCCTTTCAAATGTTTTAAGAGACTTAGTTAAAAATGATATGAAAGAACTTCAGGTTTTTCAAGCGTAGATTTGCATGTCAGTTGAGGACATGAGTCTGGTAGTCGGGTTTACAGCCTGTGAAGGTCTGTATAATAAATTGTAGGAATACATAAATAAATTTTTTGACATGTTAATGATATACAGAAATATCATTTTGCAGTCAGTGCTGATGGTGCACTCTACACTAAAACATGTCACACTCACGTGTCACAATTAATCCAATGGCAGCTGTAATAACAGCTTGTATGACAATGCTACTGTAATAAATTGTATTTCAGGCCACAACTTAAAATTCAAGAGAATTAACAAGATCTCACAACATTCAGAAAGTGATTACCTTACTTCAGGGAACCAGAAATATCATAATCCAGAACATTTTCATTTGAATTTGAGTGGTTTATTTTTCATAATGTAAAATAGATATTTTTTATATAGTGCAAATAATCAAGCTAATCTCTAAGCACTTCACTCAGTTAAAACAAAAAAAGTACATATACAATTCATTGCACATTGGAAACATTCTCATTGTGGATTAAAGGCTAAAAGATAAAAATGCCTTTTTAGCCCCTCTTTGAAAAATATTTATGTACACACTGACATCTATTGGGAGGTGATTTCAAAACTGTGGTCCTATACTTGAAATATCTTTGACTCCTGATGGTTATAAGTGCAAGTCTTTTTTCCCCCCTGAAAGGCTTACGATACAAACATGTACAAACTCTAAAGGACTATGGCCGTGAATGAGTCCTATCAAAGGACTTCCTGAATATCATAGAACCCAGAGCATGCAGTCCACTCTGCCAGAAGACCAGAGCCTATATGATGCTTAATCTGACTGTCAAAGCAAGGTGAGAAATAGCTACACCACATCTCTGTTTCCATGGGTCTTCAGCTCTCATAGACCCTCATATACTAGTCTAATTGGAATAATTAGATAAATAAGATACAAGTGGGTAAAAGCAACATCCTTTTAGTTAGTGGTACTATGCATACCTATGTCAGTTAATTTTAATTCACTCACTCAGCCAGCTTTATACACAGCATGTCTAACACCATTTGTGCAATTAACTGACATAGGTATGCATAGTACCACTAACTAAAAGGATGTTGCTTTTACCCACTTGTATCTTATTTTTATTTTGCACATCACAGTCCTGCCAAGTAAATAAAAGTGTGAGGAAAAATCCCTACTGAATGTAAACTGATTAGCTGATTAGCCTACTTTATAGTTTTTGTGAACGGATGGGATATAGTGATATCCCTCGAGTTCACCAAAGGCATTGACCATGAGTTTGCCACGACACTGAAGTTTGCCACGACACTCACCAGGAGTACAGTATGGTGCCCACTACTGACGTCAGCTTGCTGTTCTCCTGTTTCTGCTTTGCCAAACCAAAGTCCGCTGGAAAGGAATCACACAAGAGATATTGGATTTCATCCCATCCAATATTACTAGACTAAAGTCTGGAGCAAAAGCACAAGACAGTTATAATGATATTTTTTAATAACTGCTCACTGATGTGTGGCAAGACCACTCCCTCATTCAGGTATTCCAGCACCTAGGCTTGTACTGAGGATATCAAACCCACAGAAAAGTGTTTAATTCGATTAACAAATAATTTATAAACTGATTGAAGTGTGCTTGGTATGTTCAACTGAGCACTTTCTCCGGGGTTCATTTCTATCAGGAAATCATGAAAAACTAATTTCAAGCACCAATGAGATATGCCTATTAAATGATACGGTATGCTAATTATCATTATCCAAGCTAACGCTAACACAAAATGCAATGTGTCATTTTGCTTCAACAGTTAGGCTCTCCTATTAAGGCAATTCTAGTTTTTCTGCTTTAAAAGCCAGTAACACAAGGACATTTATGATTCATGTGTCATGTTACATTGTAGAAGTATTTTACAGGGTACATTACTGTAGCCTGCAAAACAACTTGCGCTAGTAAAAGGCATATTAATCCATTTAGATATATGTTTCCTGATACAGCAGTTAACACTATTAACACTGTTAACAAATAATGAATACTTACTTCATTTTATTGATTATGTTATTATTTAATAAGTGGTTGACAAATAAGCGCTTGAATATCTGCTAAACTTGAGCCAACAATGCCATCTAGTGAATAAAATACAGACCTGCTTTCAATCACATTGCCTCCATTCTCAGCTGATATCACACAATTCCTGTTTTACAGTTTCTACACCACACAATCTTTCAGTTAGAGACACAAATACACACGCAAGCACACATGCTCGCACACATGCTCGCACACACACTCACTGATAGTGACTTTGTCTCTCTCTCCCAGCATGACATTATTGGGGGTGAGGTCTCTGTGGACGATCCTCTTCTCTTTGTGCAGATAGCGGAGTGCTAGACACATCTAAGAGGTTCAACAAGGAAAAGCAGTTAACAGCAGTGAGTTACCGTGGGTAAAGAACCTGGCTTGTGACCACAACTGTTCCAGTTTGAATCTTGTGAGGAACAAAGCTTTTTAACCTAGAGTGTGAAGGTATTTAGTGTGATTTGAAAAGTAAGTTATGTAACAAACGGAATTAAGGTATCTACCAAGCAAATCCATCCCTCCACCCATCCATAAACAAATCTCAATAATCCAAGGCAGGCTTAAATCTGGAGCTCTTGATTTACTTATCAGCAATTCAAGCTGAACTAAACTCTGCTTTGTGTCCAGCTCGCCTCTAGCGTTCTACAGCTAACAGGGTCATTGATTTTTGTCTTACCTGAATAAATATGTTCCAGATTCTCTCTCCAGTGAACTGCTGTTGTTTCTCCTTCAGGGAGGTGAAGTGCTCGGCCAGGGCTACTCCCTCTATCAGCTCCATAATGATGTACAATCTGTCATCTGCCAGAGAGTAAGCGCGGACATTAACTGTACAGCAAATGATAACATTGCAAAGAACAAAGAGGAGCAAAAACACAAGACAGGCCGCCATTTTAATGAGATTGAAACGTATTTCAAGCAAATCAAATGCTTACTTTCTAAGAAGGTCTTGTAGTATCTGACAATGTTTGGATGAGTCATCTGTAATGAACAGAGGGCAAAACAAAAAAACATTATTTTTTTAATAAATATGTCTAAAGGATTATTTTTTAAATTCAAGTGCACTACATGCTATAAATTACCTGCAAATATAATGACATGCAGGAGTTTAACACGCTGTACAAAGGTGTGCATTTAGAAGCACTGTCACTTATAATGGACTTAGGTAACGCTTATCCTAAGTAATGAGTTGCAGACAAAAAATGTCACAATGTCCTTTTAACTCCAAAGATATAGATCCCAATAAATATGCAATGTTTTGGCATCCACAATGGTATTCCTATCTATAAATGTTTTTCTGGAGTGAACCAGCTTGAGCTCAGCTCGTGTCTTACAGTTTACCAACATACACAGTTAAATGCTACAGGTTGCCAACATGAGTAACTTGATATGATAAAAGACACACAACATAGTAAACTTTGATCTTAGTAAACTAATTAATTATATTATTATTATCATAGGAAAATAATGGTATTACAGAAGCTAGCTTACCTGTTCTTTTATGATGGTAAGCTCAGATACGATGTTCTCCACACTGCTGTCTCGATCCTTCTTGTCTTTGCCAAAGGCCGGGTTGTGGAGGTTCACCTCCTTCAAAGCCAAGAGGTTCTGTCCACACTGCTTCCGGACCTTTTCCCATGTCCAAGAAAGAATGGGTGAAATAAAGCCAGCAAACAGTGTTAGTCAGGGTCATGGGGTCTGTGCACACAAGCTGAGTGCCATTAGCAGCTAGATCCCTATGTCTGTTCCACAAAACGACCTCAGTGCTGCTATTATGAAGAAAACATCTGTGAGCGCTTGGCACAGCCATTTTGCCAGATGTCTTTGGAATACTGCACCACCAAACTCCTTCGGCTGCTATGAATGAAACCTCATGGTTTATAGCTGGGAGAACCACATTCATCAACAATGTCTTGTTTGTGTTCATAGCTGAATGCAATTTACTTCAGATTCTACTATGCCTGGTGAAAATGATGCATGGTAAGATGGTGTGTAAGGATATTTGCTACACCTTAGAAATATATGGCAATTCAGAATCAGCAATGCAACAATTAAACATAAAACAGAATTTATTTACTTAGCCACTCATTACAACTAATTTAGCAAAACATTTCCACTACAGCCGGCCAAGTCATCCAGGGTACTCTCCTAGTGTGTTTAGTGAAGTATCCATCCATACAGCCAGATGTCCACTGAACAAACTCATGTTGCTCCAGGGAACAATAGCAGAGCCCCACATCTCACACCCACCATCTATCGGGTTACAATTTCAGTATGCAAAAAAAAAAGGACAGCTCTGCACTGTATCCCCAGAAGCATGTAATAGAATATGCTAATACAAAGCCAATTTTAGTCCTGGGTTTGTAATACTGATTAACGGGTGGGTCAGAGCTTTCACTTCATTACGATTGCAGGTCATGATGGAAAGTTTCCGTAAGGAATACTGATTGTTATTAACGATGGTGAAAGGGGCCCCCACCTTGAACACACTGCCGAAGGCCCCGCTGCCCAGATGGTCCAGAATAGCGTACCCGTTGATCACTTTCAGAGGAGGCCTGTTCTGGTTCACCGTCTCGACGCTTTCTTTCAAACTGCTTAATTCCTCATCCTATTAGACATGCACGTTAGCGAAAATTCATCCACCTATGCGCACGCAGATTAATATTACGGTCATGCTTAATAGTGTTTCTTTGTTGTTTTAATGGGGCAAAATTATGGCTGTTCTTATATGTTCCTCATAGTAATAAAATGATGCGTGCTTGGGAAGGTATTTTATATAAAAAAACAGATTGTGCTGGAGAAAAGATACGGGGGAATTGTGCTCACAGAGAGAAGAGAGACTTTCTCCTGGAGGGCTTCATAGGCAGTGATGTCGCGAACATAATGTCCGACGTCAATAAACATCTCAAACAGGTCTGGAGAGAAGAGCCTGGAAGTACAAAGCGTTTCTATAGCCCAGCCGCCCCATGCGATTCAGTTTCACACTGAGCTTTGGTGATACATGCATAGCACTGACATTTAGCAGTACCTTTTAAATAGATGTCTGTTTCGCTCCCTGCTGAAGAGGAATCTCAAGGCTCTAAAGGCATAGCACTGTCAACAATAAGAAAACAGTTGTATAACATTACCTTATATAATTGATATAACTATATATTATATAATATTTATCATGTATAATAAATTATTATTTTATAATTAAATAATAATATATTATAACAAAAACAAATATTACTTTCTTACAGTCATTAATTAGTATTATGCTATGTATTATGTGTACAACAAGTTATTATTATTATTATTATTATATATATTTTTTTTTAATGATTGTTTAAAAAGTGATAAAAAATAAAGTATACATTTGTTAAAAATGTCACACATGTTGTTATATCAAAACTATGAATTACTCCATAGTAATTTAAAGTACCTGAACAGATTTTGCTTTTGGTCCAGTTTGTGAGTCATGTGGCAGAATTAAGTTTCCTATTATATACACTCCATTCTCCTGGAAAAGCACACATATTGCATCGTATACATATAATGTATGAATATTACAGATTAATTTGTGGTTAGTTGTTTGTAAGGATGGCTTGTGTACAGTTTGATTAAAAGATGCAGACAAACACATAGAAGATTAAGCATGCAGCTCAGCCCATTCAATGAATCCAGAAAAGTGTTGCACCAACTGCTACAAGGCCAGCAGCAGGTAAAGGATTGCTGCAGACTAGACGATTCCCTACCTCAACCATGTGATGCGCTGTGGTGTCGTCCAGGACGAGCTCTGTCAGAGCCGCACAGCATGCTGCAAGAGAAAAGACAGGTGAGAACAGTTAAATTTTAGGGTAACAGCACTGTGAAATAGTGCACAGACCTTGTTGCAGCAGAAGAGGATACGGAGAAAATAATATATGGATAAGATAACACAAGGAATCCCATTTCCATAAAAGACTGCAGAAATAAAGAAAGCAGAAAGCTCACCTTGCCTAGCAGGAAAGCACTTACAAAGAGCAGTATGGGAATCACAAAGGGTTTCTGAAGAGAGCGAGAGGGTGTGCATGCGTCTGTCTTCATTAATGTTTGAGTACAATAAATGTGCGTGCGTCTAAGCAAATGTGTGCGCATCAGTGAATGTGTCCAAATGCTTGAATAACTGTGTGTCTAAAGAAGTGTGCGTGCGTGTTTGAATTAGTAATTATCTATGTCAAAACATATATACTGTATATCAGTGCTTGTCTGGTAGTAACTGTATGTTGTACATATGAGTAAGAGTACATGCATGTACTGTACATGTGTTTGTAAGTATACATATGGGCCTGTGTGTGTGTGTGTGTGTGTGTGTGTGTGCGTGCGAGACACTCACCTGCCTGCAGTGACAGTGTGTTCTCCAGCTTTTCCTGTGGACTCAGCTCCTCTGAGATGTGCTGCCGCTGAATTCGGCCTGCAACGTTGGCACTGGACAGCGTCTCAACAGAGGAGCGGTCAGAAACATACACCCTGTCGCTGAGCAGAAGAGAAGTGCGGGACATTACATATTTAAGTCACATGAGAGCTATGCGCAAGTTTGCTGCTTTCAGCTACTGTAGTTGAACAGCAGTGAGCTAAACTCAGAAACTGTCAGACCTGAGATCCATACTGTACAGAAAAATCCTGTAAATTAATATTTGATCAAGAGCACAGAGTATCCTGCCAATGGGAATCAGTGTCCTCATCTATGAGTTCAGCGATTTTCAGTTGCGATGCGATTTCTCTTAATTTATAACGATACGATACGATGCGATACAATACAATTAGCTGCGATGTGATCGTGTGACTAATGTGACCATTAGATTTGAGATCCCCCCTTCCCACAGACACACATAAAATATAGTTATAAAATCGCAATTTCCATGTTATTAATTATAATTAAATTACAATTAAATAAAATTAAAATACAAGTTTGCCATGTAAATTAACGATTCATCACGATTCAGCCATGTCACATCGACGTAGCTGTATCGTTGCGATACGTGCACCTATTCATCGATGTATCTTTACACCCCTAATCATGACCACTGTATATATCACAAATTCCAAGTCCTATCTTTCTCTATTTGAACAAAAAATATGGGCCAGGTTAAATGCCAAGAGCTCTTATGCAAGACCTATTGCACATATCAGTCGTCGCTGACTGCCTCACTCACCAGTCCAGGATGTGCAGCAGCTGTTGCACTCCGCCCCAGGCACGGATCTCCGCGCTGGTGTCCGGGTCCTCGCACAGCTGGACCAGAACCCAGACCACACTCCACAGCAGCTTCAGGTGCTCTGAGTGGAGCAGGCTGAGGAGCACCGGCACGCCCTCGTACACCTTCACCTGCTCCCTCACCTGCCGATCCGGACAGAGGAGCCTCAGCAGTTCTGCAGCTATCCTGGGGGAGGGAGACGCACAGACGCACGTAACATTTAACCACCGTTTGCGCATACGTTAGCCTCATTTACATTACACTGCATTCATGTATCAGATGCACCCATCCAGAGCGATATATGAGAAACGTAAGTGCATTCACCTGAATAAGATGAGCAATCGTGCCAGACTTGGCTAACTGCATTCCCAAACCAGCGAGTAATGATGCAAAAGCACACGCACAAAAGCATGAGCGCAAGTTAACTTTGCTGAGCTTAAAAACTATCTGCCATTTAACATGAGATGCCCTTCATTGATGAGAAAAGGGAGCCCTGAGTGTCACGTGGAGGGAAAGAGAGAAAAGGCTGAGGATTTTCAGCATGTGATCTATGGTACCAAAAGCTGCAGAAAGATCTAGTAAGATTAGAACAAAAGAGGGGGAAGACATTCTAGCTGACTGAAGAGCTTCAGTGATGTAGAAAGGGGCAGTCTCAGTGGAGTTACAAGCCTGAAGCCAGACCGGAAGGGGTGAGGGGTTGTTTTGGAACAGGATTTATGAAAGTTGATTAGATGCTAGTTTTGGAGTGAAGGGGGAGTAGAGAGCCTGGCTGATAATTATATAGAGCAGAAGAGTCCAGAGTCTGCTTCTCCAATAGGTGTATGACTCGGGCTTGGTTGAAGCATACTGCCTGTAGACAGACCTACATAGAAAGAGAGTCATGGTTGAAGAAAAAGAGAAGAAACAATGAAAAACTTTTTGCCTGGCGTCAATAAGCTTTGAAATTCTGACTGAAAAAGGACAGCCGTAGATGTAACACTGAAAAGGTAGAGAAGGTAGAAAGGAGAGCTTGGTAGGACAGGTCTGCAGGTGTGTTGGATTTCCTTCATTTCCATCCCGCAGAATAGTGTGGTCTTGTCACTGTGGAGGGTTTTTGTAAGCTATGAACAGGGAGGGGAGGACTGCATAGGTTTATTCTAAGATGGCAGAACATGTCAAGGGCAAATGATAGAGAGGAGATCAGGGCAGAAGCAGCAGAAGCAGCAGAGTCAATAAAAAGACAAGTAAATGACTCCAGATGGGATGGGAGAGAAGCAAGAACATCAGAAGAAAAGGTTGCAGGTGATGGATTATGGAGGTTGCGGTAGAGTGTGGCAGGGGGAGTCATAGAGGAGGATGAGAAAGGTAGAGGAAGATGGAAGGATACAAAGTAGTGTCCAGACAGCTGGAAAGGAGTAACTGTGAGGTTGGAAGTAGATCAGGCTCTCAGGAGACCAGGTCATGGGAGGTGACTGTGCCAACATAAAGTCAAAAGAATGGAGGGTGGGGAGGAATCTGGAGGACTGAGTGGCATCAAGCAGGATTGTGGGGTTCTGTCCTCTGGGAAGCAGCTGAGAAGGATATCAAGCTCCTCAAGGAAGACTCACATGAGACAAGGAGGCATGTAAATAGCAACAATGCATATTCTAAACTTCACTGAATTAAATAAAGCATACCTTTTTGATAGTAGGTCATACTCTTGCAATATCATGAGGAGATTTTCCATAATGAGGAGCTCTCCTATCTTTCCTTTGTAGTCTGGACTGGAAGAAATGATAAAAACAGCGCATTTATTGCAATAATACACACGTTTAATCAAGAAAAATAAAAAGAACATAACAACAATCATAATTTTTCCAAGCAATGAGGTCATTGAAATGATCAGTCCTCCGGGTGAAAACGATTAAGATTTCTCCCTTCATCACAAAAAACAAACAAAAAAATTTAACTTATTTTCCAGTTAGTCTAGTCATTTTTGAACATGGCATTATAATTCAGTAACATTAAGATTGTGAGTGCTGAACAGGGTACCTCTCTGCAAGGCTGGTGAGGGCCAGGAGAGACCCCAGTAGTACACTGCTGTCACGTGTTGCCAGAAGCTTCACCAGGGTCTGTATTTAAAAAGTTAAAAGATTCTATTTTTTTCTAGTAACTCATTTATAGTTGCAGACAACACGGTTATCTTCCACAAAAATTCACACTGCACAGCCCTTGCACATGGATCAGACGGGTCCCAAAGTTCACACCGTGAAAGTGATGGGATATGAAATGTGTGCAACTCAATTACCATGTTGCCGAAGCAAATGAGTTAATTAGGAATTTGCAGGTACTTCTTCACACATTCAGTCTGCATAAGCAACATTTGCATTCAGGTCCTTGATGGACATTAACGCAATGAAGTTCTTATCCAGCAAACACTGGGCCTAATTAATCTCTCATTTTTCAAGACAGAGTTTCTGGTAATTTGCTGTGATGTGGGATGAGGCTGTCTTGAAATATGCCGGAATAAGTGAATAGTAATATAACTATTTAATTTACGTATTCCAATGCAATGCATGCAAATAAACATTTCTGCAGATGTATCTATTCAAAGTACCACAATTTACTAAAAAGCTAGCTCTCATCAGTAAAAGAGAAAGTGTAAGTGCCATAGAGAATGTGGACTACCTTGTGAGCTCCACACTCAATAACCCATTTCCTCTGTTCTTCAACCACGGAGATTTTCTGAAACATATCTACACAGAAAATGGGATATTACAATGAAAAATTTAATCATTTTTAAACTAATAAAAATGTTTCTTCTTAAAAATGTGATACAAGACATCTCACAGGTCATGTTGACCAGTTGTTCCATGGAAAATGCTTGCTCTTCACAATCCAGATAGCTCCTGGAAACTGACTCCATGTGCTGTAGCAAAACGTACGACTTTCAGACACACATACAGGTACATGTACAAACATATTGTAAATTGATGCATTAGTTACCCTTTACCTGAGCAAGACAACCAACCCCTTGGAGTTGATAGAAAACTTTCTGAAAGAGGAAGGTACATTATGCAAATTAAAATAACTATATGAATGTGAATGAACAGAGAAAGTGTTTACTGAATTATTCTGAATCTTATATTTTGGTCTCTGACACATGAGCTGGAATTATTTACATGGATTAAAAAAATTATGAGCCAAAGTAGCAAGTGGTAAGTCTGGTATATGGTACCTCTTCCTTATCAATTGTATATCAGTGATGTAAAGCTAAGGGCGGGCACTGAAACAAACCTCTACCTGATAATGTGCTTCTCTCATTAACAGTCGCAGACAGATCAATATTCGTAGGAGGTGTCCAGGATTGGCTTGGTCAATCCAGGCACTGCAGACATGGAAGGTACATGATGTAAATTACTATTGCATCTTACAATGTCGCAATGTTACACTCAAACACTCCAAAAGGCTAAAAACCATACAATTTGGCCATCATATATTCTCATTGATGTGAAAAACAGGTTTTACCTGCACATGAGCCTGTTCTTGACCAAAGCGGTAAAGATGTCCAAAAACAGCTTGTTCTGGGGGTGACTGCTAAAGCTCCTATGATTTCTGTAGGTCACACTTTGTGCAAGAAAAAATGTATTAGGAACACAAATAAATTGCAGAGCACAACTGGGGGGTATACTACAAAGCACTGAGCAGGTTTACCGAGTTAGCTGGATAACTGCACTGAGTAAAATCCGGAACAGCTCTTTTTTTACGTCAATCCACGTTCCAGATTTTTGAGGGTTTCCGGGTTTTACTTAATGCAGTTAATAATAATAAATAATAATCTGTACTATTCTCCTCCTTTGATCAGTACCTGAAGTTTTCCAGTTCTGAGGCCTCAGCAGTTGGCGACAGTACAGTTTTGCTCCTGCTATCATTGTTTCGCTGGACAGGGGGCTGGGACTTGCTGAAAGTAGTGTTTCGTGCTTTGGAGTAACTTCCTGCAGGTACCTGACAGGACAGGCAGAGAAAACACATTGATCAGTGTATTAATTAACCCATATTACAGCAGGTATTCATCCTGAAGCCACTGTTTCAAAATTATAGGTATCAAGTTTAAATTAGCTATTAGATGAAGGTGTTGCACAGAACAAATTAATCATCATGTTTATATACAGTGCATTACACTGTATTTTGAATGAATATGATACAATAATATTGGATTTATATTAGGCTGTAGAACATAATTTTACCTGAGGTTTGAACTGAGAAACAGTAAGGTGGGACAACAGCCTTCTGAGATCCAATATTTCCCTGAAAAATAAATAAAACATTGTTGCAAAGCAAAACATTTTTTTACAAATGTATAAATGTCAAAAATAAAAAGAGACTCTTACCTATCTACAGTTTTATTTGACTTCGGATGTAACTTTTCTGCTTGTTTCCCTTTTTTGTCTGTGTTGGGCATTTTCAAATCTGTGGTCTAGTGGTTGCATATATCATTCCTACAGGTATACACATAGACAGGTAGACAGGAATGGACAGTATTAGGCTATTGATATGGTGGAAGGTGATTTACGGGCCCTCATAGTAGGCTATATTCCACACTAACCCTGCACTCGTCACTCAGAGTTAGGGCGAATATCGTTCTAATTAAGACTGAATAAATAGGCTAGTCGTCGATAAAAACTTGTCCCCCCGTCGCAACTAATACAAAATAAATAAATAACAACATAAATAAAAAAGAAAACGGCAGTTGATGTTCAATTCAGTATCCTGAATGCACACTTGGTTAAGACTGGCCACTGTCTTTATGTAGGCGACATATCGCAAAAGTAAAACTAAATGCAATAGCAACAATGGCTACAAATACGATAAATCATAGGCTAACTATTATTGGCAATATGAACACGCAATATGAACACGTACAACCAAATTCTAATAGCTAAGCTGCTGACTCATAGCCTACTATATATATATATATATATATATATATATATATATATATATATATATAATGTAATTAAATAAAAAGTCAAATGTGTTTAGCGCATACATAAAACAAATACACATAATGTAAATAGATATGATTCAAAAATATATGATCACGTTAACGAACACTAGCAACTTGCAAGAACACTTAGAATACTTTTTAAAAATTAAACTAAGTATACAAATTGCCGTCGGCCGTCAGTCTCCGACCCGTTGCCTAATAATTGATCAAGTGTAACGTTAGCTCTGGAATCCGAAAATTGAAGCGTGCAAACAAAAAAGTTCCAATTAGTTAATATGGCTAGTTTAAAAGTTCCTTGGTTCATAAGTTACCTGTTTGCTGCTATTACGTTACTAGCTAGACAACATGAAGTTTTCGTTTATGAAGATGATAGCACTGCAACAGTGGTAGCAAACTAGCAAGGAAGCTAACTACAGTGCGCGTCAGAATTCCAAATAAGCCATGTAGCCATGTAGCAAACAACTCTCGTTAATTTTGACAGTTGCAGAATGCTACCCGTCATTTACCTGCCATTACATACTTTACATTTTCATAATCCAAATGATCTGTCAATGTTGCAGTTTAATTTTGTAATCAAACAGCACAAAAACATTAAGAGGGCATGCCCAAATCAGAAACTCTAATCTTTAGACATGGACCAAAATCCGACCAATAGGTTGGAGCAATCTTGTTAAGTGCCCATTGCCATGGCTACTGCTGACGCTGTTTTCTATACCCTGTCACCATGGAATTTTGGACGCGTTTAAAGTGCGTTCCCCACGGTGCCCCACAAGTACGCGGCCTGATATGGAAATATTAAACTAAATATTAAATGTATTTGTTGTAAAAACAGGGAGATAAAACTCTGAAACGTCACGTCATGATCAATCTAGTTGTAACTGTTATTTAATTCCAACACGTTGGAACAATTAACAAGCACACTTATTTTTACATTTGTAGATTTGTTAAAGTTTTTTTTTTTGGGGGGGTTATCGTTTCTTGTCTAAAAAGCGACTGTAGTTCAATATTGTCCTGCCATGGAGTTTAAATTACAACATGACGTTTTCTAGATGCAGCCATAAAACTGGGCAAAGGCATGGTGGGAATTATGCTCAGCCACCAGTAGATGGCACACAGTCACTGATAAAGTTCAGTAAAGACTATTAGCGAAATATAACTAACTAGGCTTTTGAGCAGCCTTCCGACCTAACGTCACTCTTCCGGATAAATTTAGTTCAGTTAACGTTACATAATCATTACATTATTATCCATATTCACAATACTCTACAGCTCAGACAGGGTTACCAAGTGTCACCCATCTGATACTCACGTTTTCAGCCTTATAATCTCTCATGCTCACACTCCTTCAAGAAATCTCACATTATTTACAGATTTAAAAATCCGTTCACAAATTATTTAATCACTGACAGGCCGCCTTGCCTTTCAGATGCACAAAGTCTCATATTATATCAGAAATATATTAATCTGCTCTATTTGCACGATTTTCTTTGAATTGACCAACCTAGGTGATGTCAACACGGAGTTGATTGTTGATTCGATTAAAACTTTAGCTAATTATTGTCTATAAATAAATTAACTGAAACCTACAAAAGGTTCTTATTTTCCTAAACTAAGGTAGGGAAAGATGTGTGCGGTACATGCAAGCGCGTGCAGACGAGAACGTCTCATATTGAAAGTATCACTGCAGCCAGCTGACTGAAGTTGGCAACCCTGAGAACTCTAAACACTTTAGTTCATACAAACCAATAAGTGCATGTTCATCGCAGATGGGGTTATTAAGCACATTTTGAAATTGAAGTTAATTTAAGATGATCTTCATCCCCTGTCCCCCTTTTCCCGAAATAAAAATCTTAAAATCTTTTGGCGTGGCTGAATAAGATCTCGCGAGATATACTAGTGACATTGCTATTCACCAAAGTCTAAATGCGCATTCTAACTGAGCACGTTGATGATCAATGGTGCAGTGTATGTATACGTAAGGAAAGTTACGTAGGTGTGTTCAGAATTGTGAAGACCGCCGTGAGTCTGAAGGGGTATGTTGGTCTGTGAAGGATCGGTTACAGAGGTGGCTGGGAAAGTCAACATCATGGGTGAGTCTGCTGCAATACTTTTCCATTATCAAACTATTGGAAAGTACAGTTATGCTTGATTAATATGTGATGCTTGGTGTCTTAGAATACGATTACCGATGCCGAACACATGTTTCCTAGCACATTAACGAATCGAGCGCGAGTTGGGCATTTCCTGTGTGGATTTTCCCCCCTTCATTAACGTTAGCACTAGCTAACGTTACTACTTGACAATACGCTAGCTAGAGAGCGCATTTTGCATTTCCCCCAAAAACGCTAACGTTAATGCATGCGTATTAGCTATCCAGCTTGCTAGTTTATTAACCACCAATGATGGTGATACAAGTTGGCTGACTCGCTAGCCACAATTTCTATCAGTTAACGTTAGCTGACTCGCTAGTACTAGCTACCAAACTAGCGCTAGCCGGTCCGTTTTCTAGCTACCACTCAAGTTAGCTAACTAGCAAATTAGCTGACCGGATACTGGTAACGTTGCTAGTCCTTTTAGCTTGGTCGTTTTACCTGCTGGTGAAAACACGTAGCCTCGCTTCTGCCAACCTAAACACAATTGTTTATAAAATAATGTATAACTGTTCGCTAACGTTACTTTTATTGATTTACGTAGCTAGGTTGGCGAGCGCTAACGGCAATGGTATTGGCTAACTGTTAGACAGAGAAAGTTAAAGCTTGACAGTAGCTAGCTATCTTGTTAGCTCGCGGAGTAAGTTAGCAGCTAGCTAACGTTACGCGGTAGCTCTACGTGAACTGCTTGTCGCCAATTGAATTACTATGTATTGCGCGTTGATTCTTTTACTCGAGTTGGCTAACATTAGTTTGGTGGATAGTGAGTTATAACGTTACCGAATCTAAGCGTTAACCGAAGTTGTCTTAGTCAGTTGTATAGTTAGAATGTTGCATGTGGTATGCGTTAAACTAACGTTAGCTAGCCAAGTCAGCTGCTAGTGTTGGCTAGGTATCTTAGAACAGAGCTCACTAACGAGCTAAGAATTTACAGTAGAAACTTGAATTGTAAAATGTTAGCTAATCTCATATAGCTAGCTGTCTAACACGTTGTAAACTAATTCGAGAGTGCTTAATTCTATTTTTCATAGTAGCCAGCTGTATTCTTCATAACTTAGCTAGTTCAAAACTACGTGCTAATTTGAAAGCCACCCAAGCGAGTTGGCTAATTACGATAAGGACAATTCGATACTGAACTTCTCCTAAATGCAATAGATAACGGTACTAAACCGCAACTTGTAGCTGCTGTTACATTAGTGCTGAGAATAGCAATGGGGAAAGGAGAGAAACTGGTTAGCTAGATTGTAAGTGAAGGCATTTCACGCCCAGCGCAAGGTCCTTCAGTTAGAATGGCTAACTTGGGTAACGTTAACTTTAGCTTGCCTGCTACGTACCTAACTTAATTTGCTCGTTAGCTAGCTAACGTTACCCATCAACGGACACTTCTACTAATTTCCCCCGAAACCTACGTAACGTTACACACAGGATACGTAACGTCACATTGGACGGGCGTTGATTTTAAGGGACACAAATACTTGTTTGAAATGACTGAGCTCAACACTGATGTTATGTTTGGCGTCCTTTCCTAATTGGGTCAGAACCTTTTACATCCTGACTGGAACCTATTACCATTTACCTATTACCATAGGCTGGAACCGAGTGCATACTTTATGTAACGTTACAGAAAATTAAATTCCATTAAAATGGCATTGGAATATATTGCGAAACACTAAATGATATGATGATTCAGTTGGTAATTGTGGCTGGAATTGTGAAAATGACATATGTGGAGAAAATGGCTTATGGTGGTTATTACAATACACAATTGTAGCAGAGGAAAATCTGACATTTGGAAGTCCAGTTGAATTATGAGTAATAGGAAAATGTAAACGTAAATGTAACTGATTGCTTCCAAGTTTTCCATGTGTTATTTCTATCATTTGATTACAACTTATTATTTCAGGTCTAACTGTTTTGGCACGTGTAGGCCCGTGCATTTAACAAACGTAGCGGCAACCAACACATTTGTGAGAATCTACAGCAAGCATACAGGCAGAAATAGACATAAAGTCCCTAAATTGTCCAAGCATAGTAGCAAGATCTCTAGCCCTGACTTTAAACCCAGAAAGAAAGTTCAGTTTCCTGAGCATGGTTCTTTGGAGTAGATTCTTTCCCCAGCCTCTGGCAACTCTGCTTCAGTGTCTGTACTGAGCACAAGTATGTGTGCTGTTCAATCATTGATAAATAATTACAACATAAAAGGCACATGGGGTCACTCTAGAGTGGGATCTTGGTAAGGTTTGGTTAACATGTTTATGCCTGAATGTCCGTATAGGTCAATGGCTTTCTGTCTGTGCATTGTACTGTACATTTAACTGCCCACCTTCCTATATCTTTTTTAAAAAAGACATTATGTATTGCATGTATAATGTAAAGCACTTTGGGCTGCATTTTGCATGAAAAGTGCTATATAAATAAAGTTATTATTAACTTTCAGGAAAACTGAGTGAATTCCAATCTCATATATTGCATGTTGAACTATAATTGTAAGGGAATTTGCATAAAGCACCCTTCAATGGACCATTTTATCAACACATTCATATATGCTTTTCATCTCCTAATCTCTTGGCTTTTTATGCATTTGTTTTAAAAGTTAGTATATTATCCTGATATAATAAAATCATCAGGATACTATTGAAAATAAGTTGATGTGTTACTGAATGATTCTGTAGCATCATTAAGGTGGTTACTGAGGGTTTAAAACAGGGAGCAGACATGTAAGCGGATGGACAGTCCACCGGATTGTCCACGGACTTTTGCCTTTCATAGTCGAGCGTACCAAACCCCCCTTGTAGACTACATTTCCCATCGCACATTGCAAACAACAATGGCATCCTTCATGGAAGAAGATTACGGTACACTTGTAGGTGAAACGACAGGTCTGCGCGGACAGAAATAAAAGAAACGAGAAAAAAAACGACTGCTGCGCGGACTGCCTAGGCGAATGTCCGTTGTGGGTATGCGATGTAATTTAGATCCGTGCAGACAGTTGACGACTATGAATGGGCCTTTACGTTTTCAGTGTAGTCTACGTAAACTACTTGTGCTCTAAGGAGTGTTTGAAATCTAATTTGGAACTTAATTTGGCAATCTCCTAAGTGATTTGCATACCATGCCATTGGAATAGCAATGTTTGCCCAATTTTTATAAATGCCCCTCTTTTTTGGAAATGCAAAGTTTCCAGTTTGCTTTACACTTTTTGAAATAACATTTTGTCCTCATTTAAAAAAAAAAAAAAAAAGCGGTAAAGTTTCAGATCTTAAATGACAAAGGTACGTGTGAGTTCTTCCAAGCGGCGTGTTACAGCAAACATGTTTCTTTCCAATCGGCATCAAAGCAGTAGTCTTTAAATTCCCTCCTCTTGCTTGTTGGCTATTAATGCCGCACATACAGTATGCCTTGTGTACCCTCTTGAGTTTGAATTGGGTAGAAGGGAAAATGCTACGATCATCAATTCCCAGTTTCTTTCTTTCCAATTGCAACCATGTGTTTGTTGGCATTATTTTAACCACAACTCCACACACCCACTAAAATGAATAGTTGTAAGAGGAGGTTGTTTTTATTGCATCTTGCTAATAAGGTCATGATGGAGAGCTGCTGTTGGTTCCATTCTCCAGATGCTATTTCAGTGAATCCCAGACGTATCTTTGTACATGGATCAACCTGCAAGGATTGAGATTCGTAAGCTTGAATATAGATCAATCCCCAGGCAAATCTGCTCTGGTCTGAGATGATGGCTATTAGAGTAAGTTTTTGTATTTCTGAGATGATGCTGTGGAGACAGCCTCACTCAGTGTTGTCAACTTATGTGAGCTGAAGGTTGCTATATTTTCCTCCAGAAGTTTCTCTTCTGCTGACAAAAAGTTGCTGGGAGCGACTCGGTTTTGCTCATTTTCTGTGTTTCCGGCATTTCTGGGACCTCATTCTTGCCAACTTGGTGGAGTTTGTTTGTGGACCTGCAGAGCGGGAGGTTAAAGAACGGCAGCACATGACCGCAGAGCGGGAGAGGAAGCAGCCGAGCTACCTGCTGTGTGAACCCTCCAGCACAGAAGAGCCCCAGCTTCACTTTCACTTCAGAGCACAGTGGCACTACACAAACCCAACTCTTCCTTATATCTACAAAGGTGTTTTAGTCTCTCTCTTTCTCTCTCTCTCTCTTTCTCTCTCGGCCTTTTGTTTTTTCACACAGGCCGTGTGTTTCCCCGCTCTCCTGCAATAGCAGCAGACGTCTGCTCTTTGTGCACTCAGGCCCAGGAGAGCAGCAAAAACAGACCGTGTCACACCGCAGCACTTCCTGTAGTTTACTCTCGGATAAGTTTTTTTTTTTTACACTCAAATTTAGCTGTAGGCTTCCTGATGGTATTTTCTTAGTCAGCGAGGAAATTTGTCACTGCGTGTTCTTCACAGTGACCTTGAGAGTGTTTTGGCCTCAGTGATACATTTTATGTAGTTTCATGCATGCTTGTTTTTCTGCCAATGAAGGAAAGGCTGGGTGTGAGCTGAATGATGTGACTGAATGCTACAGGAAATAGTTTACTTTTACTCATCTGTGATAGGTTTGGTGTTAATACTGCTTGTAATGAGGGTGAAGGTGCAATGTAATGACTTTGCTTATTCGTATGGCTTCACCTGATACAGTATTGCTAAAAAAAATCTGTAGTTTATCTGTATCTCTAATTTGTGCCTTATTTTCTAGGGTTCATTTGTCTTTTGTGAAGTAATGCAACATTTGCTTTGAGATTCTTAATTGATGTAAGCTAGAATGACTGGAGTGTCTTGGAATTCAGATTAGATTGGAAATGGAGTGAAGTTGGTTTTATGTTCTCATTTCTGCCTAAAACCATCTCGGTTTATTTTATTGCTGTCCTGAGACATTGTAGGAATGAGCAGAGCAGGATTCCACAGAGTTGGAAGCCTCTGCCCTACAGATTGATTTTTTTTCTATTTAAAAAAAAATCCAGATTCTCCATTATTTCTTGGGAACTTTAAATGCCCTTAACCGTAAGACATGCTTCTTGACTTGACGTTTGTGTGGAGACATATTGTTGTTACGGGTGTAGTTTGTAGTAGCGTTGCTAGCATTGAGGACTGCAACGTGCTTTAGTGAGGACTCGAGCAGTGCAGCTTCTGTGCTGTAGCGCACCGTATGCAGCCAGGGAATTCTTTCCCCTGAGGAGCCGCGCAGCGAGGTCTGCTAAGCGCCATCAGAGGGAAGTGATGCTGAACGGTTCTTAATTCCTCAGAGAACTGCTTCTCTCAGTAACAGGTAGAGCAACAGCACTGCTGTTACGAGTGCTTCCTTCGTATGATATGAACAGGCTCCTGTGGCTGGAGCACTGCAGTGCGCCGTTTTAACACGGAGACGCTGCGGCTTCCTGCTTGGCTGGGAGCGGGAGGGGGATGACGCGAATTGGACGGGCCCTCTCCTTAAAGAGAATCTCTTGTCACGATCCACTCTAATGAACGCATTCAACAGAGCCCCGCTTCTCAGACACTGATGCAGTGAACTTCTTCCAATGCATATTCTTTCAAGATTCTTTCCCCCATTTATAACGGATCACAGCAGGACCCTGTGACGTTCAGAGGCGTATGAGCCTTTGGTGTACAGTCTGCTGAAAGCTGGATGGCTGCAAGCTGAGAATGCAGAATCTGTGAGAGCCACGTTTTGCCAAATGGCATGTTTTCTTCTAGCGGTGTTTGGTCTCAGTTAATCTGAATTAGGCCTAAGTAATCTGTCAGCAGGTATCTAGGCCCATTTCTGCAGGAAACAAAAATGTTTGAAAATGTTTGCTTTGTGGAAGTCTTAGAATG
This sequence comes from Ilyophis sp. 1 JC-2022, assembly GCA_022702515.1. Lineage (NCBI taxonomy): Eukaryota > Metazoa > Chordata > Actinopteri > Anguilliformes > Synaphobranchidae > Ilyophis > Ilyophis sp. 1 JC-2022. The sequence goes on along the minus strand of CM040406.1, from coordinate 90,649,895 downwards.
TAGATTTACAAAATTTGTATTGGTTTAGCTATTAATGAGAAAATGGATTAGGAAAAAAATTTGTATGATTGCTTAAACTGATTTAAGAGTAACACTGAATCCCACATAGTAGGCCTGTCTGTTGCTGAATTAAGTTCAATTAGCCCAACAAACAAAACATTTCAAATATTGACAGTTTCACTTTGGTTTTCATTTTAAAAGAAAACTGCTGTCATATATAGATGTTATATTTTTTTCATGTGAAGTATTTGTGTGCACAATTAGCATGTCAAACTACTTCCTGTCAAGTCGTGAACATGACCACCTCCCCCACTCAATGATGCAAGTTGGCTTTACAACGACCTGCTGGAGTTTTTCATTTGACTGAGGAGAAATATAGAAGACAATTGAAAATAGTTTCTTTATATTCTAACGGTGTCCCTATCGGTAAGACGAGACCGGTTTTTTATGTTGGCCTAATTCTTATAAGCGTATCAATGTGTGGTTTGTACATGATGGTTTTATTTATGCTGCCAGTAGGTTTAAATCTCTAGTGGAAGCATTATCTGCGCTTCATTTTGTATGTGTACTGTCATTTTCTGAGCAGTTAGTTGGCTGTATCGATTGTTTTGGCTGTGAAGTGTGAATTAATAGTTCACTCTCTTTCAGCGATTGTCTTTACAAATGGCTAACTTTACGTCCGTCAAAGTCTCCAACAAGTTAGTCCTAAGACTATGATCCTTAAATGCCTAAATTGTTGCACCACTTCAATTTAAGGATTAGTCTGTGATCATGCATTTGCTGGGACTAAGTGGCGAGATTACATTAGTAGCCCCAGGGAGGTGATTCTCCTGGACCCAGTTGCTCTTGTATATGGCCACTCGACAGAGTGCTTTCTTTGGCTGTTAGCAGTTGTCCACCAGTTGGGTCATCTGACAGCTCAGGATTACTGCTGGTTTCATGTAGAGGATGTGGAGGATCCTTGACCTCTGCGCATGGATGGTTTGCCCTACATAGTGCAGGAAGGAAATGTTTGGAAATCCTTTATGCATTGACATCCATAGAGAGTCATCTTGGGAATGTGGAGCACATCACTTAACATTGTTTACACCACATTTCCTTCTTTTCCACGTGATAAACACATTAGCCTCAGCCTGGGTTATGGATTACAGGTTAAAAGGAATCTTTATTTTTGGTGAAATTAATGCAGGTCTTGACTCTTGACTTGACGAATCAAAGCAAATTTGGCTGGTGCCTGATCCAGAATAAGCAGTGCTATAATACCCAAGGGAAATGCATTCTTGAAAGGAAATGCTTCACACTGTACGTTTGCTAGTAGGGATACGTAAGTTTGTACTTCTACGCTTCCCCATGGCCCAAGTCAGGGGTTTGTATTCTGTGTCTCTTAGATTCATCTTTTACAGTGGTGTTCAAATAAGTAGCAGTGCGTTAAAGTGAATAAAGTGCAAATATTTTTGAATAGCTTTTAGTTCCATATTTCAAATGTAGTGGAAACATTACACATTCAATTCCAAATCAAAGCATTAACAAATTTGATCAAGTCTGCATTATTCTTTTACAGGAAGCAAAAAAAAAGGAATATTAATCTGTTCAAAAAAATAGCAGTGTCGATATTTTTTTCTTCAAACTCAAACACTTACTGTATAAACTGAATACATTTTTCTAGATTTAACCACTTTAAATTACTGAACTAATATTTAGTTGCATAACCATTGTTTTTGATAACTGCTGCGCATCTGCGTTGCATCGAGTCAACCAACTTCTGGCACCTAGAAACAGGTATTTCAGCCCAGGATGAATGAACTACATTCCACAGTTCCTGTGAATTTTTGGGTTTTGCTTCAGAAACTGCATTTTTAATGTCACCCCACAAGTTTTCAATGGGGTTGAGGTCGGGGGATTGAGCTTGCCACTCCATTACCTCAATCCTTTTTGTCTGGAACCAAGATGTTGCTTGCTTACTCGTGTGTTTGGGGGTCGTTGTCTTGTTAAAACACCCATTCCAGGGGCATTTCCTCTTCGGCATACGGCAACATAATCTCTTTGGTATTTTGATGTATTGAAACTGATCCATGATCCCTGGTATATGATAAATAGGCCCAACACCGTTGTGTCCCCATATCATGATTTTTGCGCCACCATGCTTCACTGTCTTCACAGTGTACTGTGGCTTGAATTCAGTACCCGGGGGTCGTCTGACATACTGTCGACGACCACTAGACCCGAAAAGAACAATTTTACTCTCGTCAGTCCACAGAATGTTGCGCCATTTCTCTTTGGGCCAATCGATGTGTTCCTTGGCAAATTTTAGCCGATTCTGCACATGCCGTTTTTTCAACAATGGTTACGGGGGCTTCTTTCTGATAGCTTAGCTTCGATCAAACGTCTTCTGACTGTAACAGTACTCACAGGTAATTTTAGATAATCTTTGTGGAGGTGATGATTGGCTGAATCTTTGCCATTCTGACTATTCTTCGATCTGTTTTAACAGTAGTTGCTCATTTTCTTCCGCGTGTTTCGGGTTTTCGTTGCCATTTTAAAGCATTTGGATCTTTTCAGCTGAGCATCCTATAATTTGCTGCACTTCTTTATACGTTTTCCGCTCTCCAATCAACTTTTTATTCAAATTATGTTGTTCCTCCGAACAGTATTTGGAATGGCCTATTTTACTTAGCAATTCAGAAGGAAATATATTTTATAACAATGTGTGAAACATTTTCTTCCCTTCTTAATAAAGGACAATTAATGACACCTGTTTTTTCACAGAATTAATTTATTCTCTAATTAAACTCCACACTACTATTATTTTGAACACGCCCCTTTCAATGAATGAGTCAGTTACTCAGAACAAGCACCGTGCATGTCATGACAGTTGGGTCTGTTGTTTTTCGAGTACACTACTACATCTACAAGTAAATTATTTTCCATGCAGAAATATCACTACTACTAATAACAGTGGTTCATCAGGTTACTGATGTTGTACTGCTATTATTTTTAACACAACTGTAATTCTAAAGGTTTATGCTTTTGCTTTACTTGTTATTTGGGCCTGAGATAAAGTAAGCCTTTTGACTGATCTTTTTCCCCCTCTCCTTTCTGTTTCTGCGCTCTCTGGAATGATGATTCTGCCACCTGGGAATTCCGATGCTCGTCTTTGCATTTTTTTCTACAAACAATCAACGCATCCCCGTTTCACGGCTCCTGGAACTATATGTGAACGCTCGTTAAAACAGCTGTAAGTATTGACTCGCTGAAATTGGGCCTTCTTACATTTAATATGACATACTACAGAAAATAACTTTGTGTGTTTGAGAGATAGTATCTGGATATTTGATTACACTTCTGGTTTTAATGAATAATAAGTAATACAGTATATAGGATGTATCGGCCAAATTGAAATCAAATCTGAAAGTAACTCTTTGCCATTTTTTCTCTTCTGTTCATTTTGGACACCGAAGTAATGTAATAGGGATTAAAATATTTTTTATTACTTCCATAAACACTTAAATGATAATAATTTGACTGGAAAATGAGTTGGACTGCACCACTGGTTTCTATCCCTGGACTTTGTATGTGGAAGCTGACTTGGTGTTCCCCTCAATTTTCTGACGTGGATTATTATTTTCTGGTTGAGATGGAAATGCCCCAGAGCTGGCCTATGGTTCACACCCCAGGTGTGAAAGGAGAAAACCCCTATTAGAAAGCAAAACAACCCATTGCCGGCACTCATTTGACTAGAGGAGTAGATTTGACTATTGAGCAGATGCCCTGAATGAAGCCTTTTCTCTCTAGTGACGAGACCAACTCATGTTCATTGGGACATTGTTTATCCAATCGGAGCATATGAAATCCACATGTGTTTTCCATGTGCTCGGTCACACCAACCTGAAATGTTGATTAAAATGTGTTGTTCAGGAGTCCACCGTCTTCTCACAAACCTTTGATGTGGCTTTTGTTGCTTTTTCAGCAACAGAACCTGGAGGGATATGTTGGCTTTGCAAATCTTCCCAATCAAGTGTACAGGAAGTCTGTGAAGAGAGGTTTTGAGTTCACTCTCATGGTAGTGGGTGAGTACAGAAAGTAAAGATGTAAATTGGGCTATACTGTGGTGATGTCATCTCTAATTGCAGTAACCTTGCGTACCAAAGGAAATGTTGAGCATTTTCTTTCTACTTAAGTTTATGAGTACTGCACTACCCCTTTCCTTAAGTGCATGGTCATTTGCTCTCATCTGGTGCCCTTTGTCCTTAACCTTTTGCAAGAAATTTGAGTAAATGTTGTACATTCAAGATGCTCCTACATGGCTATTTTACACTGGAATTTATCAGTCCACTTGTTACTCAATGTTCAAGTGCCATAGCACGTAGATTTTATATTTTTATATAATATCTGAAGAGACAGTTTGATGCACATTTGAGTCCGAAAAAACTTGGAAAGTCGGTTAAACGTGGTTCAGTCACTTCAAACATGCATTTTCCTTTCTGGAACGGTGGCTTTTTTCCTGCTGTGGGTGGGAAGTTTCCTGTAATTCCATACTGACTTCCAGGGCCTAAAGCCAACCTGGCTGACACGCCTGACTTCCAGGGCCTAAAGCCAACCTAAAGCCAACCTGGCTGACACGCCTGCATCCCCGCCACTCCCCTAAAAAAAAAAAAACGGCCTTGAGACATTTTTATAGGAAACCTGTTTTAATGGCATGGTGACATCACTTCTTGTCCAGATCCTGTTGCTCATGCCTGTTTTCAGAAGAAAATGTCAGGCACTCTCACAAATGCGAGATCAGTATTCATGTGGGGACACTGGAATTCCCTCTCACAGGAATGCAGGAAATGGGCCCCACTGCGTGACGCTTCACACAGTGTGCATTTCTTTCTAAGGTAATTAATGAAGTTGTGGAAGTGTTCTGCGGGTAATTTCGCTGCCTTCAGTGGTTTTCTCTATGATGCAATTCTAAGGTGTTGCCACATGCAGTGGTGTTTATTTTCTTGGGCGCCACCGTTTTCGTTAAATATGATACTTTAAAAATACGTTAAAGCAAAGGGTATGAATACTTATGTAAATGAGAGATTTCGGTTTTAGATTTTTTATAAATTTGCAAAAATTTCTAAAAACATGTTTTCACTTTGTCATTATGGGTTATTGAGTGTAGATTGATGGGCAAAAATGGCAATTTTATCAATTTAAAATTAAATTACAACATAATAAAGTGTGCAAAAAGTGAAGGGGTATGAATACTTTCTGTCCCCGCTGTATATCTCCACCTTTTGTAGAACATTATACTGCAGCCTTCTTGCTTTGTTCCATTTGTCTTTATTTTCTGAGTGTTGCATAAAAAGAGAAACATACAGCTGTTTTTATTTTCTGGAATGTTCTCCAAACATTTTTCTCTTTCTGAACACTGTGTTAAATACAAACTGGATAAACCTGTGTTTAATGAACTGAAATTGGCAAAAGGTGACTTGATGGCTCTGTCTTGTCTCCTCTGCACTCTTCATAATAATCCTATGTTAAATTAGTCTAGACTAGGCGATTATGACAATGGAAATTCCACAAGCCTTGTGTCGATCAACCTGTATAGCTAGCTGATTTGTTGAGCAAGTCAGCTGTTGACTCATTCCTTGCAATTGTCAAGGTATGTGAGGTAAAGGGCTGGGCGCGGTATATCTTATTTGTAGGTATGCTGGTATGAATTCTCGCAACGGTATGCGGTTTTGCAATACTATCGTCAGCAACATTCTATTATTTTTCATCCAATGAATATTAAAAATTGCATGTTGCAAAAGTACGATAAAGAACTTACAACATAAACTTAAGGTTAATTGTCTTTTTTGAATTCAACTCACACCACTTAATTAAAAAGACGTGACGTGACTTTGCAAGCAACAAAGTGGAAACAAGTCGGACCCAAGTAAGATTAAAGAAAAAAAGACTAAAAGCTGATGCTAAGCCGTATGGTGACGATTGTTTTTACACTTACATTTTTTATTTGTTGATAATCATAGATTTATATCAGCCAGTCCTACCTATAAGTGTATTTTTAAAATTGAATTACAAACTTATAGCAGCTTGGTTTTTATTTATTTATTTATTTTTATTGAATATTTTGTATAGTAGCCTAACATTTGCAGGTTGCACATTATGGTTTTGTTTGTTTGTTTACTATCCAGTTCTTGAATGTTGTTCAATATTTCACCCCAGTGTTCATGCTCCTAAAATAAATGATGAAATTGATTATTACTGAATTTTGCATCCTTACTTTTCTACAGTTGGTGTATTTCGATTTACTTCTTGTGTAATTTCTATTGGAAAACCAAATAATATGAAAAATATATGGATATTTTGCCCATATCACCCCGCCTGAGGTAAAAGCATTGGTTTTAGGGTTTAAGGCTTTGAAGTTTTTCACAGCTTGGAAAATAATGGCTGTTCCAGGCATCCAGACTACCTATTTGTCCCCCAGTTAAGGATGTCTAAGTGAAATAAAAGGACCTAATTAATGAGGTACAGTCTACAGTTTGTGGGACTGCTGTGCACTTATTATACTAACAGGAGAAAAATGTGAATGTGCAGTCTTATATTTCACAGCCTGTAAGCTGCCTTTCACTTGAATAAAAACTCTGTTTTTGTAGGAGAGCCCTGATTTCCCCATCTGGTTGAGAATGCCCATTGCTAGCAGAAGAACTTGGCCCAAAGATGCTCACAATTTGTCACGCACAGTTAAAAGTTTCAGCAGTCGGGCGACATCTCTGAATGGAAATGATCACCTCGCCTTGGTACTTTTGGTGGAGTAGCAGCAGTTGAACAAACCGAGAGGGAAACTCCCCCTCTCCCTTTTGCACTGTCGCCTAAGAATGACAGGACTGCCACAGCAGTGGCTTCTTCTGCTTCCTCACAGTGGCATTCCATCGCGTGAATTAAAGTAAACCCCTCTGCAATGTAAATTGTCCTGCCTCTCCCGGCTTCAGATTCCCAGCATTCAAAGGGGGCCTCATGGCTCATCGTTTATACAGCCACATAAAATTTCCTTTAAAGGAAATGTGCTGGCCGCTGACCAAGTCTTCTGGCTAGGCCCCACTTCACTGAGATTCCCTCCTGGTGGCCGCTGCTGTTGTAGAGCTCCCTCACCGTGGCGTTATAACCATTATGCCGTCCATTTTAGCACTGGTCGTATTTCCAGCACGTATTGTTTTACCTCAGTTTCTCATGTCCTTTGTGGGCTTTCTAAAAGTCTTGTGCTTTTGTGGATTTATGCCTTGTTCATTTTAAATAGGTGTTTCTTGGATACTGGGAATAGCAAGAATTGCTACTTGGTCGTATTTCTCAAATTGTCCAACCTTTTGAATTTAGTTGAGCCACTGTTTCTTTGTGAGGGGCCTTACTCTTTGCTTTCAGGCTGCAGTGTGAAAGCTGTTCCACTGCAGTTTTCAGGAAATCCATGGTGTCTCTTCCTTGCTAAATTTTATGCCCAGGGTTCATGGAATGCACTTCCTGTAAGAGGATATTGGCCTGATTATTCACAAGCAATATGGCTTATACCTCATGCTGCAAGGCAGTCTGGGAGAGCCGTTTGCAGGGTTTGACACAGGGCTTCTCTTAGTTTACCCAAACCCACCGGATCTGGCTGGACTCAAACGATTAAGCTTTTGGTCTTGGCCGGAGGCTGTAGTATTCAGGGGAAAATCTGTGCACACATGCTTAAGGAAAGTGGGTAAATTACTAGACACTGTTGCTAGAAGCAAAGGGGTGTTTGGCATTTTGGAGACTTGTCGGGGAAAAAAATAAAGCTGACTAAATGAAAAGAACTATTATGAGGAGAATGTGTTTCTGTAGTAAATAACTCAAAGGCACAATCTGAGGTATGGAGGAACTTCAGTTTGATGCTTACCAGTAATGACTTGCCCCTGTGTATTTGTGCAGGGCAAAGTGCCTAAAATTCTTACGAATTGGGAGAGTACAAATTCTGAATTCTTTCCTGCAGTGACGTACTGAAGGTGACTTCTCAAGCGTTCAAAGTGTTATACGCAAGTGAAAGTGACTTTACACAGTTTACTTTGACAGTAGCATCGGGTTATAGCTACGGATGGAGGATATTTGTGGAATTAGCATTTTGGTGTTTTCTGGTACAGAATGTAGCCTAGCTCTAGTTACTTAAATGTAATTAATTTTGTATCCATGAGGCTTAATGTAAGCAGAAATTGAGCATTGCAAGCCCATGACTACAGTCCTGTACTAATGTTTAGGGAGGCTGGCTTCATATTGTCCCAGAAAAAAATCAAAGCTGGATATATTATCTGGCCATTTCCTTTGCCAAGAATTAAAGTGATTAAAGTAATTCAGTCATCTTAAATTCCGTTCTTTGTGTTGCTCGTTCTGTCTTTGGGTCTGTGTATCTTTTATTACTGTAAGCTTAGGGGGGGAAAGTGCTGGTTTATTATTTTTTATTTGCATTATCTGGGTCAAGGTTGGATAAACTCAGTCTTATTAATCCCAGTGCATCTCCAGCTCGGGTAAGTTTTGTACATGAAGTCATTGGGTTCAAGTTGGTTTGGATTTAAATTTCAGGCCTGATGAAATCTCGACCTGGTGCCTGCAAGTGATATATATTGAAATTTTTTTGGTATGGGTCTGAAAAACCTGTGGCTGTCTGAGCATAACGCATTCTGACATCTTAATTAGGCCGTGCCCCTGCTGTCATCCGTGGCCAGAGTGAATAGCATTGGCTCCGTTCCACATGTTTTGCGTCTTGTGCCAGTATAGGACAGGAATGCATTTCCCTCCTGCTAAAGGTCACGGAGCACACAGTGTAGGGTCACGCCCGGTCCTTTCTTCTGGAGATTGATAATGAGAAACTGAAGGTGTGAGAGGACCCGTCTGCTCTCCCGCTCTGTAATTGAGCTCGGTCGGCGGCGGGAAACCTCGCGCTCGTTCCCATGTCTCCGGTCCGCCGTGCCGTTAACGACACCCCCGTCTGCAGCCGCTCTTGCCAAAGACGGGCGCTCCTGCCAAAAACAGCCGGGCGAGGTTAATGACGTGGCTTCACCTCGCCGTGTGAAAAGCTGGACGCTGTCAGGCCCGGGTCTCTGGCTCCCGTCCACTATGCTATGAGCGAGAGACCGCATTTCTCTGGCCTGCACATCGTCTCCAGCACGGCGCTGAACAGATGCGTCTCGCACATCCTTCCTGCGTCAGGCTTCTATTTTTTCCCCTAACTTAAACTGACATCTTTATGGCTGGCATGTTTTTATCTGCTTTTTATAAAGGACCACAAGGCCCATTCCAGCGAAATGGAGTTTGACAAATAGGCCTCAAATCATCTCACCAGAAAAATGACACTCACATTCTCATAGAGACCATTAAATATGTCTGTTATGTTTGTGAGGTCAGTGTGCTGCTCGAGTTGTGGAAACTATTTTGGTTGAAGAGCCTCTTTTGTGGAGGACATGCTTCTTGGCACTGTAGCCTTTCCACCCGACCCCCCATCCCCCCCTCCCCCCCCCCCCCCCCACACACACACACACACACACACACACACACAGCTCCCTGTTGGATGTTTGTGCTCATTAAAGGTCAGTACGCTTGGTGCCAGTATTCGATCACACTGCCCCCATTGTTTCAGTCAGGATGGGCATGGATATCAAGCACACAAAGGTAATCAGGACTGGACAAATGCAAGCACCCAGCAGGCGCTGCACAACGGCTGCATTAACATTCTATGCTCAGTCACTCCTTAACAGTCAAAGGTTTCACTGCCGTTTTCTCGGTGCTCTTCAGGAACTGACATGATCTCATATGTCTTTATTGTCCGAGCTTACCGTATCACTTAAAGAACGTATTAACTTGTCATTTAAAATGGCTCTCACTGCTGATAGGGTACAGATGAGTATGGAGTCCATATTTTATGTAACCACAGGGCTCATCTCTTATTTCAGAGTGAGGAATGCAAGTAAATTCCTTCTTTGTTTCCCCCCCCCCCCCTCCCATATATTACACATTTTAGCAACCGCTCAAGTCGTTTTCTTTCACTGCCAGAGTTGTAGTTTGTCCCCAGTGTAATGTATTCATAGTTGTGTGGGTACATTTGCATTTCAGATATTTTGTCATCCGTCATGGTTGTTGTTGGGGTCTGCATTATAAGCGCATTATAGTGGAGCCCTGCGTGTTCTCAGTCCCTGTTCATCAGTGTGTTTCAGCGTACTCATCTGTCACTCTTCCTTTGTTCTTCTTCATAGGGGAATCTGGGTTGGGGAAGTCAACGTTGATCAACTCCCTGTTCCTGACAGACTTGTATTCTCCAGAATACCCTGGACCTTCACATAGAACCAAGAAGACTGTACAGGTGATCTACTCTCGCTTTCTCCCTCCCTCTCTGTCCCTGTCTCTTTTTCTCTATCTCTCCATATTCAGTTGCAGTTCTTTATCAGCATACAAAGCTTATGTTGGCAAGTACAGCTTGAACATATATTTTTATGTATAGTGGGGCTTGCGACATCTTGTCTGTGACTTCAGTTTGTGAGCTCTGAATTATGTTGGCATAAACGTAGTCAGGAATGCTTTGCCTCCCTTCACGTTTTTATCATCCTAAGAAGTGCTAATCACAGAGTAGTTAGATGGATTCTAGCCATTTATCAAATCGCTGCTGAACTTGAAGTGAACTCATGTTTGTCATGGTCTCGGATCTGCTTGTTCATGGCAGACCTTGCATGTGGTAGTTTGATTAGATTTGCAAAATTGAATATTCCTGTCCTGGTCCACTTTGGTCTGTGATCCTCAGTCGGCACGGATGAGCATAACCTCCACGCTGCTCTGAATAGCTACTCCAGGCCGCCGTGATTTGTTGTGATGTGAGGGAGGTTTTATCAAACCAAATAATGAATCGGTGAACCATGTCAAAATACTTTGTTCTCTGCAGCAGAATACATTCATAGGATCAGATTCTGATGTAGGTGATATGGACAGTGCGTGCCGACTCGACCCGTTTTGAGGGTCACAAAGCCTGACTTTTCCGTAACCTCTGATAATCTAGTTGGGACTCCACCATTGCCTCTGCTGCTGCTGTGGCAGAACCCAGCTGCTCAATGAGAGACGTGTGATCACAGAAAGCTCACGTTGGCCCCATTTATCTGAGAAAAGTGTTTGCTTAATTACACCTCACTGTGAGTCAGAGGCCTACTCTTTTATGAGGTTGTTTCTGCACGCTGACAGATGACTTGCCAACTCGGTTAAACACGTCAAGTTCAACCATGAATTACTAGCGTTGCAAATAGTAAATGGGAGGCTTAAGATCAAACTTCCTGTGGCAATCCACTTCCTGTGGTGAGTCACAGAATAATTTTTGTTGGCTGAGCTCAGCTGGCTACAGAGGTGGTTCTGTTTAAAATTATACGTCAGCCTGATGCACTCTTTATCCTCAATGTCCTTTATGTTATTCAAGTGCATAATATCCTTTTAGACAGATGGATATCTACTGGTGCAGTTTAGGTTTTTATTTTTTAAGTATCTTGATCGAGTGCTGTTCCAAGGAATCAAACCTTAAACCTCCAGCTCTTGTTTCTCATTATCCCTGCATGTCCAGGGGGACGGGAGCGGAAGAGCCGCTCGGTGTCTGTAGCCAGAATAGTTCCGAGTGGATAACTCTCCAGATTGAGAAACTCCGGTTGAGAATTCGGTCAGGTCGTGAAACATCTCTCATCGCTACTTTTTGCCAGTAATGACACATCGTTAGCCGGAACCACAGTTCAGCATATCGTTGTCAAAAGTATAGAATTTCGTCGGATGCATTAATTTTTATATGAATGGTAAAACTCTCACTGAAGGGTGTCTGCGTGTAATTTCTGGCTTGGACCCCTGCCGGGTTTTTCCGGGGGTTTCGGGCGATGCCTCTTTCAGAGCGCGCAGAGACGGCGTCCGACACGCTCGGTATAGCCCTGTGCTGAGGCCGCCAGGCGCGGGGGCGATAATTGGGGGTTTGCGCCAGGGTGTTTCCCCTCGCCGAGCCGCCATACCTGCTCCACGCAAACCAAAAGCATTTCCTCCCGCCGGCTCCAAGCCTCGGCCCAGGCGCCGCTATATCTGGCTGTTTCTCAGCCCCGTACGTCGAGGCGAGGGGGGCCGAACGCAAGCGCGGCGGAATGAGGAAGCCCGCCAATGCAGCGCTCTGTATTTACGTACATTATCATCAAGGCTCTGTAAGTGAGGGTTAGCCACCTTTGCGGTAGACCTCTTTTTCCACAGAAATGTCAGTTTTTTGCCAGACTTGTGTAGCTGGCGCTGTAGCTTGCTGCGCCGTGCTTTGTGGTCTGTGCGCAGTGAGGAGATGGGGCAGCTGCACCCTCTGTATTTCTGGTCGAGCAGCATAGCTGGTTAATGGAACAGCGTTGCGGCCGCGTGTCGACACATGCAGGCGAAATGAGCGTCAGCCGTTTCCCGCCGTGATGCGCAAATCCAATTCATTAGCCCCGCTCCACCCGTACCACACAAGGTCAAGGCTAGCGCTTCGTGGGGGGAAGTTAGTTTTCTCCACACGTGTGTTTTCGCACTTTCATTTCCCTGCACTTCAAAAGCCTGCGTCCTTCCTGTGTTTGTAAAAAATAAAAAAAAACTACTCTGAGCAGGTCCAGCACTTACACACAAGCCCTAAGCATTAAATCCGATCCTTGATCGGAGGAAGAGTAAGTGTTTGAAGATGGATTAGAGTGCTTAGCAAAAATATTCTACACCCCCAAATGGTTTGAAAGCAGTTATGTCTACTCTAGTATTTGTGTTTAGAAGACCTTGTGTAAAGTATCATTCTAAATGAGCCTTGCATGTGTTGTGGTTGTTGGTGTTTCAGACATTCGGTCCTGTTCTAGCAGGCTGTCTGTATACTGCAGACTGTTGGTGTTTCCCTCTCCACTCTCTCTTCCCTTCAGTTCTGTCACGTCTCTCAACACTGAAATCTCCCTAAGCCTTTAAGTGCCCAGTGGGGGTCCGTTTACAGTCTGCGCTATACATTTGTTTCCAGGATGTTTTTTTGTTTTTTTAAATCCCTCTGGTGCTTTCTGTGTTTTGCATACCCATCCATTGTTGTTGATTGAGCTCATAAGTGGGTGTGTATTAATATCTGTTGATGGTACAGGTCCCTGCTGCGTGGGCTGCTTTGTTTGTGCCCATTCATCTCATTGCAAGCAGTGAGGTTTTCAGCGCGTTTCCAGCTTGTCGTAATAAACAGTGTTTATGTCCCCGTCGGTGAGTTTATCTGGGCCGCGAGAGCGCCTGACCTTTCACATGCGACTTTTTATGTTCCTCTTTACAGCGTTTTGGAAAGGCCATGTCTCCGAACGGGATAGATCACAGCCGGAGGGAGGGGAGGAGAGGAGGTGGAGGAGAGGGCAGGGCAGATTGCTGTCGGGGTTGCTATTTGGTGCGACGTGAACATACTGGGATTAAAGGACAGGAGGACTCTGGAAAGTGCGCTGCTCGGAGGGTCACTCGGCCACCCTATTCCTGTTACACAGACCTGAGGAGTGATGCTCAGTAGGCATGGGTGGGGGAGGGGGTAGTGTGTTTATCACAGGGGCTTAGTGAACAGGCCTTTACTTACAGCTCTGAAGCACCTCCATGTTTCTCTAACCTTGACTCTTGTCTCTGCTGTGAAACTGGAGAGCCACCAATCTATCATTTCTAACCTCTGACACATTTTATGCCGGTGTTGAAGTGTTATGCCGTTGACCGTAGCTGACCTTGGTTAAACGGCTGTTTCTCTCATCTGGAGTTTTATAGGTAAGGGCATTGGCAGGTTAGATTTATCATATTTAAAAAATAATAATAATAATTTAAAAAAAAATTTAATGTATGAAGTTTGTTACAGATTTATGTGGCACTTATCTCTAAATAGCATTTATGTCAGATCAAATTACCCAGTCTCCTTCATTAAGCTACATAACCTCATAATGCCTGGGTCATTTTGTTTGACACCTATTTGAAGCTTGATGATTTATTTCACCTGTCCTTTCCCTCTCAGAAATACGAAATACTTTAATATATTTTTGTTTTTGGTCATTGTGGAGAAGCTGTGCTTAGTTTGGGCAGCTTGCTGAAGTGCAGCTTATTGGCAGCATAGGGGTGAAAAGGTGAAGTTGGAGACAGAATGAGGATTTACGTCGCTCACTTTGAAGGATTCCCGCATGTGCGCTAAGTGGGTCATGCACCCGGCTGCGCGGACAGTAAAACGCTCAAGAATCTCGTCCGAGTAGCGCCAGGTGTTGGGGAACATGTGTCGTCATGTACAGCCTATGAAGAGTCTGTACATTCCAGCACCAGAGGCTGCCCTGATACATGTTTTACAGCCAGAAGGTCATGGCTTTTGTATAGATGCCTGGATTAATTACTATTTGTTTCCTGTACTGAATAAATGAATGATGTTGTGATGACTTTAAATAAAAACAAAATAAGGTTGAAAGCTCTGAGTGAAATGACTGTACTCGCACTTAAAATACTTTTGGTATATTTTCATTGCCAGTGATATTTGCTGCTGTAATAAGTAGTGCATTATATTGCTAAGTGAAGGAGAATTACATTTTTTCATCAGATTCCATAGCTATTGAGCAGTTGCTACTGAGGTTTTACCGTATCCACAGGATACAGTCATCCAGGCAACGATAATAAAGTTACCTTTATCTGCTACATGCACACTGTCTTGTAGAAGAGTCATGTAGAAATGAGACAGATGGTTTCTTGAACAAACATAGTGAATATCTCTCCAGGGATAAGATATTAAGTATTTGCTTAGTTTTGTGTTTTTTTTGGTGTACAGTTTAAGTCATTTAAACTGTGCTGAAAATTGGAAGTGTTTTTGACATGAGCCCCACTTTTGTTAAAATAAAGAACTATGTGAGGCCTATTCTTTACAGCTCTATGACAGATATCTAATGGTTTAAATTACTTTACATGGGTCCTCTCTGTCTATGTGTAGTTGTTTTGCCCTGAGGGTTTCTGTATACAGGGGATGCTCTGTACACATAACCCTGAAGGGCTTGGCAGTAATGGAGTGATGATCTTTTATCACTCACAGTGGCAGTCTTTCAGAGCGTTTTTTTTTTTTCATTCGTTTTTTTACGTGCTCTTCTGACACCAATTGTCAGAAGAATAACATTTAAGTAGTTTGAGCTGGTTAATCTTACTCTCTTTCCAAAAGAAAAAATATGTAATTTTGTAACCATTTTACTGCTTCTGCTGCTTAATGGACTCACAGATTACATTTGTATGGGGTACAGAACGAATACAAAGAAGGGCTTATTTTGGATATTCTTTTCTATCCCAACTACCCAACCCTTTCCAGGTGGAACAGTCCAAGGTGTTGGTAAGGGAAGGCGGAGTCCAGCTGCTCCTTACAATAGTTGACACCCCAGGGTTCGGAGATGCTGTGGACAACAGTAACTGGTGAGTCCCGTCCTCTGTTGTTTCCAATTGATGATGTGTTGAGGAGCCATTCAGCGAGTCAGTGTTTGTCCTGTTTTGACAGCTGGCAGCCAGTCATCGATCACATCGACAGCAAGTTTGAGGATTACCTGAACTCAGAGTCCCGGGTGAACAGACGGCAAATGCCCGATAACAGGGTACATTGCTGCCTGTACTTCATCGCCCCCTCAGGACATGGGTATGTACTGCACCCTCTATGGCCTCACTGCAATAGCCCCTCCCTCACCTCTGCCTTGCAGCGTAGCAAATTAGCAATGAAGGTTCGTTATTTAAGCAATAAATCACGAGAGGGAGTGCGTTATTGAAAATATAATCACTGCTATGACATCGCAGCAACGAGTCCTCCGGTCGAGTTAAAGTACTTTCAGCAGTGATTATATCCAATAACGTACAAACCGTGAGTGATCTATTGCTTTTATAGAACAATGTTAACATAAACATTTAGTAAGTAATGAAAAAATATTGAAACAATAACTTTAACTAATTTTTTATTTCGGATTCGCCAAATTGCTAGCACCCTGTTGCTGTCGCTATTGTTGTTGTTTATGCTTCCTAGGCAACGCTCCATAGAACGCGTCTACACGCTGGCAGTGCGCTTATGCTAAATACCAGCACTGGTCGAATGCGTCTCGGCCAATCGCGTTACTCGTTCGGATCTCGTTGTTATGTAATGGAGTATAGAAGGTAATTTCGGAAGATAATCTGTGATACAACCATCTTACAATGTCATAGGAGTTTTAAGCGGCAATGTGCAATATCTGCTATGTCATGTGATCTTCAAAATTCATGAGTCATAAAGAGAGAAAAAAATTCACATTTGAAAAGTCAAATAATTATACAGCTTTCATTTGAATTTGAATGAATGTCTGGGTTAATGTCCAATTTCACTTGCAGTGGGTTTCTCTGTGTATTTTATTCAGGCTTGGCTCTCTCGTTCGGGTCTATCCCATGGTTAGAGTCTACTGCTGCCCATCTGGTTGTACGCAGGCCATTTTGTAGTCTGGACAACAAAGGTTCCTGGAGGTCTTGGCTCTGCGTCCAGGGACACGACAAAGCAGTGCACGCCAGCTGTGTCGTTGCCCGGGCGATGACACGCCCGCTCTGTGCGATATTGTGTCCCGGACAATCAGCCCCTCAGAGGGCCAGCTGTCCGTCATTATTGCGGAGGGCCGGTGGCGTATGTCATCCTGACGCTGCCCAGCACCTCTCTGCTCAGAGCAACATCTGCTTTCTCCGCACAAGAATGTGAACTGACCTTCCAGTCAAATCGCTTGCTCCGTAAACATTACTCTGTTGCAGAAGGCAAGTTTGGTCCAGTGCTCATTAACTGCCCTGAGTTTCTTAAAAAATAATAATAATCGCTCGGTTCTGTTTATCTGACATGGCGTGAAATCAATGTGAAATTTCACGGTCGGAAAACTCTGTACGTGCTTCAAAATTGCCACCGGGGAAATCGTTCAGTTTAACACGGGGTTCCTACCAAGGCACTGACCCTTGTATAATCCCTGTTTAAGAGTGACTCGAGAGCGCTTTGTTTGTGTAAGAAGAACTTCGTGGGCTTTGGGTTCTTCTCACAGAAGTGTCCTCGGTTCCCTTTTTAAAGGGAGGCAGAGATGGGAAGTTTGAAGGTAGTCTATGGCAGGGGTTTTCAAAGTGGGGGCCGCGGCCCAACGGGGGGCCGCCAGGGGGCGCCAGGGGGGCCAATTGGAAGGGAGAGAAAAATGGAAAATGCAACAAAAAAAAAAAAATTTTTTTTTTATTTTTTATTTAAAAAATGTATTTCAATTCATAAGATTACTGTGCCGGTTTAAAATAAGATATAAATTGTTATAAATCCTTTCATATCGAAATTAGGTCTTTGCCATGCCCTTCTTTCAATCGCAGCCAATAACTAACCGTCTGCCTGTCAGTCAAAGCGTTACGTTGAGCTGCTAACGGCCCGATTATGGAATCAAAATAGGGTCAAAAGTATTGTGTTGTGTATTAAGAAGCTGTATGTTAGATTTTTTTATATTTGCCAGTGTAATTTAAAAGTTGTTTTTTTTTAAAGCCATTTTTCGCAATAGGGGGGCCCCAGCCAGAGGCTACGACTATTTGGGGGTCCTTGGCATGGAAAGGTTTGGGAACCCCTGGTCTATGGAACCCGTCTTTCATGGATGGACCAGCATTTCTTCCATGCTTTAGTCACATGCAGAAAGCAGAGAGTAAAACCTAAGGAAGTGCCCTGACTGCTGTTTAGATTGTTTAGGTGCCATCAATAAACGGACAGCATCGAAATCTGCTGCCTGAGTGACTTTTTATTAAAACAAATTACGAGCTTGTATAACTCTCTGGGATCGGTCTGCTCAATTGAGTTTATTGCACATTGTAAATACTCTGAATAAACAGTTTGCTACATTGCTGCGTTGTAAATAAGCTTCATGAGGGAAAAGGCAAGGTTCGATTTAGGCCTGTGTTTGTATTCAAGAAAAAGCCTACACTTTAGGTGATCCTAATGATACTGTGATATTGCTTACAGCTTAATCAGAACTTTGTACAACACAATGTATTGTCTAAATGTGTAATGCTTACTGCAGTTTTAGTTTTGCCAAGTACTATGTTGATTCTTATGTGTTATTATTTAATGTCATTAAACAGTGGACCAGTGCTTGTATCTGGTATTACATGTAAACAGTATGGAAAATGTGGATATCCCAGACAGTGCCAAAGCAGAGATTAGAATGACTTTGTATTTTGATTAATTTATTTTCCTTATTCCCTGAACCCCCGCCCCCCCCAGACTGAAGCCGCTGGACATCGAGTTCATGAAACGGTTACATGAGAAAGTGAACATCATCCCCCTCATTGCCAAAGCCGATACTCTGACTCCTGAGGAGTGCCAACAGTTCAAGAAGCAGGTCAGTGAGTGTGCCTGTGCGAGCAGGTTACCACGGCAACCCTCACTGTGGGTCTCATGGTGTGTGTGTATGCAATGTGCATGCATTACCAGCTGCCTAGAGGTAGAGGTATGCATGTGTAATTATGTACCGTGCTGGATAGTTTATATGCACAAAGTAATGTAATATCGGAGGGGCTATAAACGTAGAATTGATGGCACCGCATACATGTGTGCTCGCCGTATATGAAAATGTTTTGACGTTTGTATTTTCGATCTTGTGTTTGAACTAGGGGTTTGACTTCAAGCCATTTAAACGTTAACAAAAATGCTAAACGTTTAGGAAAATCTCCAGACTTTTAATCGCAATTAAAAAATAAAAAATACATTTGATAACATTAAAAATATATATTTTTGTAGGCTCGTGTTTAAAGGTAGACTTAATGATCAGGGGTCGGTGAGGTAACGTTAGACTAACGGGAAATAGCCTATGTTCCTTCATCAGCTCTGGTGTGTGCATGGTGTCACTCAAACTGACCTTCCTCCAAATGCTTCAAAACGACCGCTATTTGGTCTGACTTTGAGCAGATTACAGAAAATAACGTTAAATGTAAACTTTTCGACACAGCTAGCATACTCCAACAGCACTGGAACGATGCAGAATCATGTGAGACTTGACAGCGTGAGCGACGACGGGAGCCAATCAGATCAAGCCCAACCGCTTCTCAGCAAACATCAAGGTCTTTCTCTGTGAAAAGGTCCGACAATACTAGACAAAAACGCGTGACCAGGTTGATCGGATGTACAGCCAATATCTCTCGTGCAAATTTAGGGCTTATTTTTCACATGGGATTGCTATAACCTGGGGTTATGTTCACAGGGCGTTTCACAGTAGGTAAAAGACGCCGGCTTCTTTACTGGCGCGGGAGCGCCCAGTTCGTAAAAGTTACAGACATGGCACATTCGGACGGGAATAAAATAACGGAGATCCTCAGGTAATAATTACGTTAGCCTCCTCCACCTACCCCCGTGCAATTTATCCCGTCCGAATAGAGCTTTTGTCATTACTTAGGCTAAATAAAACATTAGGCCTATTTCATATTTTGTCTGTTTTTTGTGTGTAGAATATAGGCTATAGGCCTATATCTTTTTTTTATTATTATTTTTTTTTATTTTTTATAAAGATTCAGCAAAGCCAGCACTTTATTACGCCTGTTGTATGCTCTCAATGATGTAGTCTTTTTTTTTTTTGCACAGTGTAAACGTTTAGTGTTTGAGTTTTGCCCATCTTTAGTTTGGATGATTGACAGAAGGAGTTACCACTCGTAAGGTGTTTTATATGGCGTTTGGGCACGCCTGCTCAAACTCATGTAAGCCAACATGCTGAGCATGCTTTTTATTGAAAACTTTTATTTTGAAAGCCCCCCCCCCCCCCCCCGAGTCTAATAATAATCCTAATTTCTAATGATAATCCTAATTAATTATTGTTGGCTGTGAGATCCTCATACAGTTATGAAAGTGCCTGTGGCGAGACAGTATGCGACATGCCATCATTAGCGAGTTATATTTGGGCTATTTGCAGCTCGCCCCTCCCATTGGATTGTTATATGTCTGGTAGACCCATGACATTCCTTTCTCTCTGAGAATGGAGGCGCGGAGCGAACTGCTGTTAGCAACGTTTCTGCGGCTGCCAGACCGAAAATTATCTTGGCAGAAGAGGAGATAGAAGAACCAAGAGCCTTTTATTCCTCCCAGGCACAACAGAAGAATGTCTACTCCAAAAGATTACATTCATAAAAAACACATCTGTATAGCTGGGCCCCATTTCCCAAAAGCGTCTTTGTTAACATCATCTTAGTGTTTTGTGTTCGTGCTTTATTCATTTTATGATGAAACTTATTGTAGAGCATAAAGAACTCCATGCAACACTGCGTTACAAAAAATAAAGCTTTATGATTAAGTGATGATGAATGATTACAATTATAAAAAATGTACTGACATTACATACAAAAAGATAATAAAAATAGAGGGAGAAAGACAAAAAAATAATAATAAAGTAATATTAAAACAAAATAACCTAACATGATCTTTACTCGAAGATCCTTTTGGGAAATGGGGCTCAGGTCTTAAAGATGATGTAAACAGTAGGGTAATCTTCTGTGCACAAGTCTGTATGGAATGTGCTAGATTTAATTGGTTAGTGCCCTGATTTATGACTTCAGATCCTGTCGTGCCAAACGCCCCAGGCCTGGTCTCCTGGACGTGCGATTATGGTGTTAAAAGTTAGGAGCTGCGCTCGGGATACTTTACTAAAGCCAGCAAGCCACCCAAAGCACTCACCCCTGAGATGTGAATGCTTATTTATTGCGTTTGTCAATAAAATAGGAGGAAGCTTCCGTGAAAGGACTACAAGTGTGTCTGGTTCCAGGAGTGTGTGTGCGCTGGTTCCCGGCCTGTGTAGTTTTTGGCTTCGTCTGTCACAGAGCTGTGCTGTATCTCTGTTCTCCCCTCTCCTGCAGATCATGAAAGAAATCCTAGAGCACAAGATCAAGATCTATGAGTTCCCCGAGACCGACGACGAGGAAGAGAACAAGATCGTGAAGAAGATAAAGGTGCGTAACGTGAAAGGATAAGACGCGACTCGCGCAATCGAGTCATACGCTCCCACGCGCGCTCCCGGTCAATAAGACCAGCGTGATCGCTCCGAGTGTCAGTGACCCTGAAATGACCGCTTCCCACCCCCCACCGGCGATGCTGGTTTTTGTCAGGAGGGGCCCACTCCATTTCCTGTGTCACTGTAAGCCCTGTGGGGCTGTGCTTGATCGTCTGCCTCTCAGTGCTGCTGGCCCTGGGTGAGGATATCCAGGTCAACCTCAGTGAAGCACCACACACCTTCTGCCCCTCGTTAATACAACATTAGCACTTGCTGTAATATTCTGAGTCCCTTACGAAGACCTCTGCTCACGCAGGACCGTTTACCTCTGGCCGTCGTCGGCAGCAACACCATCATCGAGGTCAACGGGAAGAGGGTTCGAGGGAGGCAGTACCCTTGGGGCGTGGCTGAAGGTAAGGGGGTCGCAGGATCACATACTCATTCCCCGCTCCTGAATGCTGTTTTTGCATGGCCGAGTTCCCACTCTTCAAGTCCGCTGTTAAGCGGCTGCCGTTTGCGGCGATTGTTTGCCGGAGGTTCACGGTTTCTATGAGAGCAGAGACCCGAAGCCTGTCGTCAGCGTTAGCCTCGAGGCGGCGGGCTCGTCCATATGGTTCACATTACTCTGACCTGGTTCCTTCCTGCTCCTCTTGGCTCTGCCTCTCAACTCGTTTGACTGGAATCGCTATCTCCGCGGGTCAATTAAAATTCCTGCCCACTGAAGAGCCCTCCATCGCAGTGGGAGATAAAGGCCTAAGTCCAGCATTAGCGACGGCTCTGCCGTTAGCTGCCGACAGGAGGGAGTCTGTGGGGTCTGTTTGAAGTGTAGCATTAGCGCGCTTTAGATAGCGGGCGCTCCAGGACAGGCAGACGCGCACTGCAGAGACTTTGCCTTTTGACTTCTCGTTGTGCCTCTTGCTATCAGGTTAATGGTCGTGGTATTTATCAGCCACCATGACGGGTGATGTAGGTGTTGCGATACGACTGAGTATGCAAGTATTTATCTCTCAACATAAAGGCCATGTATTGTGTGGCTAAAACAGGTTTGCACCAATTATATCCAGCTACATGCATAGAGCAGCTACTTGTGGAAGCAGAACACTGGAAACCACATGCCTCCAGCTGGTCTAACGTGATATGCATAGACACGCCTCCTGTATTCATTTTCAATGACCTGCGGGAGGGATACCGCATATGTTCCTAAGAGACTGCATTACACCAGTGGTTATATTGTTCCACTGCTTTTACAGTGCCCCCTGGTGGATGAACTGTAGCACAACAGTGCTCACAAGGACAATGACGAGCAGAACAGTTTGAGGAATTGTTTAATGGCGGATTGTAAATGTGTAGTATGTTGATGAAGAAACGGGAATGAAAGTTGCTTTTAGGTTTTGTGTGGGTGGAATGCTTCATATGTAGATAAGAGAGATGATCGCAGAGGAATGCTACGGCACACGATGGTCTCCAGGGGTCTGTGTGTCTCCCGCTAGCTTGCATTATTGTTTGATTACAGTCAGTGTCTCACTGCCTGCTTTGTTGATGCCTCTGCTTCTTATCAGTTCCACAGATATCTTGTAGCAATAGTGTTGTGCATTGTTATCAGGGCATTGCTTGTTTCTTGTGTTCCTATGAGGCAATGATTGTTACTCGTCTTCCTATCAGGGCAAATAATGTTGATTTGTTGTTGTGAAGCTGTGCCTTAACATCAAAAGAGCTTACGAGAATGTCTGAACGTGTTTACCCGGCCATAGGCTTCTGGCGGTGTTCGGTTTAACTTGTGGCATACGGTGCACGATCGCCACACCGTCAATACCGGTTTTATATAATAAGTGTATTTGCAAAGCTTTAACAGTGATGTTATTCAGTTAATATAAGAACATATTATATTCACATAATAATCAAGACTGTCAGATATAGCCAGTTCTCTTTAGGGTATTAGGCGATTATTTGCATTGCAAAATTGTGCACGTCGTCAACATTATTTAAACTTGTGTATACGTGTACTCTTCGTTCCCCGCACTCACACTCTGCTAATGTTCATGGAGAAGATCTGCGCTGCGCAGATTTAGTCATTTAACTGATCTTAAAGCCCATATTATGTTAGATAGTCTTTATCGCAGGTTGTTCTGTAAGCTAAAGCAGTAGTTGGGAGCTGTGTATAATTTTTCCTTTGTGTACTTATTGATGAAACAGATTTTATTCAAAGTTGAATTTATCGTTTAAGCCCCCTAACATGCTGTAAAGAAAGAAGCTGTGTGTTTACCTGCCAATGGATTATTCAGACCGTTAGCACACCTGTTAATCAAGGAGAAGAAACGAAACAAGGTTGAGACCAATGATCACTTTAAAGGGAAGTTTTATACAGGTGTCCACGGTGTATTAGAGGGAAGTACAAGATCGTCAAAACGGTAACACCGCGACCAGCCTATTTGGCCAATATGTAGGGAACTGCCAACACGGCCGTTCCTTCATTTTGTTGCGCTGTCCCAGTGAGTGTGTGTTCTGTTCTTCCCAGCGTGAGCGGCGCTCTGTAACCGTTTGAAAGTCCAGACAGAGGCTGTTCTTTTTATTCTCTCTCTCCCCTCTCTTCTTCCCATACAGTGGAGAATGGGGACCACTGTGACTTCACCATCCTAAGAGACATGCTGATCAGGTACACTTCCATCTCTGTAGAGACGTGCTGATCAGGTACACTTCCATCCGTCTGTAGAGACGTGCTGATCAGGTACACTTCCATCCGTCTGTAGAGACGTGCTGATCAGGTACACTTCCATCCGTCTGTAGAGACGTGCTGATCAGGTACACTTCCATCCGTCTGTAGAGACGTGCTGATCAGGTACACTTCCATCCGTCTGTAGAGACGTGCTGATCAGGTACACTTCCATCCGTCTGTAGAGACGTGCTGATCAGGTACACTTCCATCCGTCTGTAGAGACGTGCTGATCAGGTACACTTCCATCCGTCTGTAGAGACGTGCTGATCAGGTACACTTCCATCCGTCTGTAGAGACGTGCTGATCAGGTACACTTCCATCCGTCTGTAGAGACGTGCTGATCAGGTACACTTCCATCCGTCTGTAGAGACGTGCTGATCAGGTACACTTCCATCCGTCTGTAGAGACGTGCTGATCAGGTACACTTCCATCCGTCTGTAGCGACGTGCTGATCAGGTACACTTCCATTCGTCTGTGGTGACGTGCAAAGTATCACCACTGGTCCTATTACTGTGACATCTGGTGAAAACCACAGGCAGACCGGGCTGTACAGCTCTGACGGTAGAATTAATTGAATTGATCATAGAAAGTCCTTGGCGAGGATGACGTTGGAGCATGCAGTCCAGGAGCATGACAAATGACTCCATACATGACTGAAGCGCTTTAAAAAGCAGTGTTGTGTGAGTGCATGCTGACTGATAATGATGGATTGGTTACGTTCTTCCCCAGGACCCACATGCAGGACCTGAAGGACGTCAACAATAACGTCCACTATGAGAACTACAGGAGCAGGAAGCTGGCGGCCGTCACTTACAATGGAGTCGACAACAACAAGAACAAGAGCCAGCTAACCAAGTGAGTAGCACAGGGTCTGAGCAAAGCCACGCGACGGGCTAGTGCGTCAAATGTTAATCATTAGCCTACGAGCTAGTGTCTTTAAAGCCAGTACCTCCTGTGTCTGTTAATATTATGCCACAAAGGTGACTCAGGTAACATTTGTGTGTGATATTTGTTAATTTGGCAAGTTAATTTGCTGATATGTTGTTGATCTGAAAGTAACCCATGTTTGTAACGTGTAGAAGAGGGACCGCCTTAAGGCACTGTTAGCCCCGCCTCTCGGTGCTGATTGGTCAGAAGACAACATGAAGGTTAAAAGCCTGTCATTCTTCCAGAAGTCCTAAAGCCCACCGTGTACCTCACGGCATAGCAGACTGAACACACATGGCTTGCACACAGACATTGCTTCTGCTCTCTAAAGCAGCGGCAAGCTGCTTAACCCTGCACAGTACAGCACAAACCGGAGACACAACACCAACCCCACACTGACCCTATCACAGCAGCCACACAGCCCACAGGCACTACTAATCTGGAGCCTGTGCACAGTGCTTTTTTAACTCGCTTATTTGTGTGTTTCTTTTATTTTGAGCAGCACCTGATGATTCATTCATCCTCCATGTGCTTTTGCAGCAAAATGTATGATCCAGTTGGTCACCCCCTCACTTTTAATATCCTTTGTGATGTGAATGTTTGCTTTTTAGTGCATGGTCTAATTGCAGCATGCTAAGTTTGTGTTTCTGTTTTTTTAGATTTGACACAGTTGAAGGCATGTAAGTGGTCATTTATGTTATTCCCAAACCTGACGTAAGACGGCTCCGCTTTCTGTTCTTCTGGTTGGATGATATCTGGCCCTTGGTAGCACGTGCCTCAGGTGGTGTGCATGTGCTCTCCCCTTTGCCCTCTCAGATTCACTGTGAGGGCCCCCGACACGGCTTTCTAGTCCTGAGTTCACTGTTAAAAAAACATTATTATTATAATCTCTGGCATCTTTTCAAGTCTCGTCCCTTAAATTATGTGTCTGTATCTTGTTTCCTTCTTGAGCAGGTTGTGTTTTTTGCTGCTAATGATGGTGGGGAATTGTATAGATTGTGCTGAGTTCACTAACTCGCCGCAAAGCTCAAGTTTCTAACACTGTTGGCTTGCTTGGCTGTAGACTGTGGGCTCCCGGGCCTACCACATCGAGGGCAAGGGCTTCCCTCTCTTTCCTCTCTCCCCTTCGACAGGCTGCTGTCACAACAGTGCAGGGGTTTCTGCCCTGACAACAGCTCATCCCGTTTACGAGGGCGGGGGGGTACTGTGTAGCGCGGTACGGATGAGGTGTGAGCGGGCAGAGATGCTTCACTGAGCAGGGCTGGGGCGCGGCGACACTGAGGCGCGGACGCTGACCGGCGTGCGTGTGTTTGACACCCCCCCCCTGCAGGAGCCCCCTGGCCCAGATGGAGGAGGAGAGGCGGGAGCACGTGGCCAAGATGAAGAAGATGGAGATGGAGATGGAGCAGGTGTTCGAAATGAAAGTCAAGGAGAAGATCCAGAAGCTGAAAGACTCTGAGGCTGAGGTACTTTCTCAGGGGCACATTTTTCTGGCCAGGGAGACCATGTCCTAAATCCCACAGGGTTATTGGGTTTGTAGGCTGTAACGGTATCGCTGTCCCACACGTGGGTGTGTGGTTGCGTGTGTGTGTGTAGGTGTGGGTGGTGGGTGTGGGTCTGAAATAGGCTTGTTTGTCTGGTACAGCGCTAGCCAAGTTTGGCACCTCCAAGCTGTCGGTGTGACTGACCCCTGTCTGTACCCCGTGGTACTGCAGCTGCAGCGGCGCCACGAGCAGATGAAGAAGAACCTGGAGGCCCAGCACAAGGAGCTGGAGGAGAAGCGGCGCCTGTTCGAGGAAGACCGGGGCGGCTGGGAGGTGCTGCAACGCCAGCTGGAACAGCAGAAACTGGAGGCGTCCAGGTGAGCGCCCCTATGAAGCGCCTCACCAGCACACACCACACACCACACTCATCCCCGCTCTATCTTAATAAGGAACCATTTCCTAAATATTTATCTTCAAATGCAACTGATCCTGAGGTGAAAATGAAGGAGGTGTGTAACTGTGCTCTCTCTTCCTCTTGTTTAGGACCTTGGAGAAGAACAAAAAGAAAGGGAAGATATTTTAAATTGTTGGGGGGGACACCGCTTTGTATTTGCCAATTCGCCAGCCTGGACGACTGTGTTTCTGTCAGCGAGCAACACACAGGTTCAGCTCAATATCGTCTGCATGAGGGAAGGCCAGAACGCTGCCGTCTGTGGCCTTGTGGGGGAGGGGTGGGGGGGGGTTAACCGACATAAAACTTACCATCTTGCACACGCTGAACCCAGAAAAGCTCAGTTTTGTCTTACAGTTTTTATTTTTCAAAAAAAAAAAAAAAAAGTACCGTTTATGCAGAGGAAATGCCTAACTGTACATTCAGACATATTACAGACATATTCTGGTTGATTGTTTACACACACAAAAAAAAAAATCCCATTCTTCCATGACGTCCCAAAAAAAAAAAAACATACAGTGATTCTGAGCATAATGTTATAAACGTTCTTCTATTCTCTGCTTCTTTGTCAAATATGCATAACACAGGAGACCACGTGCTGAGCAGCATGCTATACAGAGAGTAGCCTAATGCAAAAATGACCAAACGAAGAGTCCATTCTCACTGTAACCACGATGATGGCCACGATTGAGAACCTTAAAGGATGAATATGACCTCAGGCTTTTTTTATATATATAACATTGGTTTTTGCTTTCTTTCCCAAAAATTAATGCTTTTTATTTCTTGTAATTTAAATTATCTAGCCTTGGACAGCCATGTATAACGTCATTAATGTAATATTTCATTTAGTTATATTTTCTTTATATATATAGTGGCCCTGAAAGTAATCTTTTTTTTTTTTTTTTTTGTAAGAGAAGTCTTGGGAGGATTGGCCAGTTTGTTGACTGGTTTTCAGGTAGCTACATTGGACAGTTCAGAATGCGTAAAGAACTGAAAAGGCCAACTGTAGGTCTATTTAATGAGTGTCCTCACGCCAGCTTTGGCTTTTCCCTGACAGTCAGTGGTCATCACCACACGTAGGTTTGTTCATGTACTGCATCTCTGTATTTTAAATTTTATTTTTCATTTGTATTGTACAAAGTCACGTAATAAAGTTGTGATGATACGGGTTGGCTTGTTTGCATTGCTTCAACCGTTTTCTCACGGAAACTTCAGAAAAGGGGCGAGGAGTGTTTTTTTTGGAGTGGGGGGGGGGGGTTGCCATTATGTTCATTTAATGTGCATTAGCTCATGTACAAGCCATCTTGATTGTATGTTAATATACTATGGAAGAGGGCACCCACTGGGCGGATTGTAAAAATCACCAGCCATTTTCAACATGTTACCAGCCACATTACGTTTTACAATATAACACAACTTGGTTGGTTATCTGTCAAAGTGGTTGTTAGACTAGAAAATCTTACTAGCCACAGTCAAAATTTTACCAGCATTTGGCTGTTGGCGGGTGTTCATTTCTCACCCTGGTATTGAATTAAGAATCATAATGTAATGTAAGGAAGCTCTATATTTTAATATTGGATCATCAGCGGTTCTTTGGAAACGTTTGTTTCATACTGACTTAATGACTATTTTGGCCACCAGGGGGCAACATGAGGATGCTAAATTCATAAGTGGTAATGGACTAGTAGAAACGCATATCGTTAGATATTGCAGGAATGGCTTTCCTGAAAATGATTAAGTATGGACAGTACTTGGCACACTTGTTGATTATTTTGATTTGTGTTGGACAACTGGTGGTTTGTTACAAATGATTATTCTCTATTATCTCCAATCATGTCCAATTCTTATCCAGATCTGTTGTGCTTTATATGCATAAACCCGATGCTGGCTAAACGCATCATTAGGTCACTGCCAAAGGCGAATGACCTGCCGAGTTCATCCTTTATATACTACATGATTGTTCACTGTTGTTGTCTGGCTGAGTGATGAACCTTTAGGGCATTGCCCCAGTCCCTCCTGCATTTCTCCATGGGGCCTTTGTGTATGCTCGTGTTTGTTCCAACCAATTACTCTGTCTTAAATGGTCCAGGTATTTAATTGTTTGCACACATTTACACCTGCGCACTAACCCGCTTTCCTAGTTTTTAGTGTCTTGAGTAGTGTTACAATCAGAAGATGACTGCCTGATCTGCAACTTCATTACGCATTAAACCTATTGCTTTTATTTAGCATTATTTATTAGCATTATTTATACCTCACCCTGATGCAGGATGGCCTGGGTTGGAAGCAGGACTTTGGCCTGTGCGGGGAATGCACACATGGCCTGAGCTGTTCTGGCAGGACACCACCACCCTGCGGTGAATGGGTGATGCTGTGTACCTAACCTCTTTCCTCATTGCTCAAAGGCACGTGCTGGATGTCAGGCTGGGGTCTCTGCCAATCATTATTGGTCAGTGCTCCAGACCACGCGACGTGGTATAGGCCGATTTTGTAAGGGGGCATAAGAGCATGGGTGCGTCAGGTCGACAGCAAGGCCATTCAATATGGACATTGGATCCACCACACATACTTTAAGATTCTGTGGTGTTTGCATGACAGACCCTGTTAATTATAGTTGGAGCTCAGAACATTCCAAATTAAAGAATGACTAGTTTTGCCAGGATATGGTGGAGGTGGATTATATAAAATTGTATTAGTAGCAAATATGCATATACAGTCAAGCCGAAGTCTGCCCACCCCTTTCACCTTCTTCACGTTTTATTACATTACAGACGATACAATAGATTTAGTTCATTTTTTGTCTCAAATTTTTATACAAAATAGCCCATAATTTTACATTTAGCAAATGTATTAAAAATCGAAAACTGAAATTTCTCATTTACATAAGTATTCATACCCTTTGCTTTAACATATTTTAATAAGTATCATATTTAATATTTGGTCGCATATCCTTTGCATGCTGTTACTTCCTGAAGTCTGTGACCAATCAACATCAAAAGACTCCCAATATCTTATTTTCAGGTACTGTTACAAGCGATACTATTGATGTTGATGGGTCACATACTTCAGGAAGTAACAGCATGCAAAGCATATGCGACCAAATATTAAATATGATACTTTAAAAATATGTTAAAGCAAAGGGTATGAATACTTATGTAAATGAACAATTTCTAAAAATATGTTTTCACTTTGTCATTATGGGCTAGTTTGTGTAGAATTTTGAGACAAATTAATTCTATTGTAGAATATGTCTAATGTAATAAAACATGGAGAAGGTGAAAGGGGTGTTCAGACTTTCCGGCTTGACTGTATAATGACTATTATGACTACTGTAACTAATGTATGTTCATTACTTACAGTAGTTACTCTGCCTGCTGAAAAGACCTAATGCTGTAGTGTTCTATGGAACTGGGTCTTGAAGGTTTTCTTCAGACTGATCGGAAGCTGAAAATTCTTACCCAGGACTTCTTGAGCAATTGTGCATTAAAATTCCATTTGTAATTTCAATTTTGTTTTCTTTTTGTATAGGCCCATAACCCAAATCTTTTTGTTTAGTTTATATGCACATCCTTGCTTCAGGCCTACCTGCAGTGGACTAAGCTCTAATTGATAGTGAACTTTATGCTATCGTGAATTATCTGAACACTACATCGTCTGCAGAGATGCAGGCTGACCAACTACTTTGTGTTTGGAGTTATTTTTCTTTCCCACTGAAATGCACTACTTTTCATAATACGGTACCTGACCCGTTTAGTCACATGCAAAGTGCACACTGTACTTTCCTGCCCTTTTGGGATGATAAGGAGTAGAAAGGCCAGCCTGCCGTTGTGACTGTGGTCAGGGCGCTCTTCTGTCTGCGTGTGCAGCTCGGAGTTTGACCCGTGCGCTGCGACGGCGCTCTCTGCGATACCGCTGCAGTGATATGGAAGGTCTGAGGGTTAAAGCCAGTTTACTGGGTCACAGCTTTCTGAACACAATCCAAATTCGGCCTCCCTGTAATCACCTATCTGGTCTGCATTTCTTTAAACGACATCCCCTGTGCAGCTTTCTGCTTTCCACTCCTGCTTGAGCTCACATTCAAGGTACAGATCTGGTTTCAGTTAAGGAGCTTTTGCAAGGAACTTTGAAAGGAATTAATCTGTAAAAGCCAGGTGGCGAAAATCCGGAACTGATGAGCGAAAGCCCTGTTATCCTGTCAAAATCTCCATAGAGATGGCACAAACAATTGGAATTTAGTTAAGTTTTTGTGCGTATTGTACTTATATTTTTGTGAGCCTGTGGTACTATAAGAACCACTTCCATCATGTTGAAATTGGCCAGTAAAGCCCACTCTGCATACTCATGCTTGTGATCGCCTGCGCTATTCCTCCTACAGGATTTTACAAGCCTGGAGTTCCTCCAAGTGAATTAAATGGATCGCAGAAGTCTGCCATCCTTCATCCTGTTAGATCTTAGATGTGCTTAAAGAAGAGATGTGCATGTGTGCATTTTGTCCAAAAAGCTAAAGTGAGTCTAAGCATATGTACAGTAGGGACACGCTAAATAACCACTGCCATATTGACCTGAAAAGAAATGCTTAGATTTTTAGTGAGTATTATATTTTATTGTTTTTTTACACACCTGTATGTGTTCATTAGCAGCTGAAATTAATTGAAATGATTGCTTAAGAAATGTTATATTCGAATAAATGATTTACTCAAAATTAAAGATGAAGTACCATAGTGGTGTGTAGGCTATGCCTGGTCAAACATAATTGATATGCCTCCCATGTTTTGTGTGTGATGAGTCTCAATTGAGCATGGCATGATGTTTAAATTCTTTGCACTAGTTCAGTATAGTAAGTATAGCAAGGAGAGAGGAATTAAATCTCGGTCAAAATATAAACATGAGTCCTGAAAACAAAAATCGGGTTCAGCACACTGCAATCCTTAACATGAACCTGAATTCTGTGTAACACCAACACAGAAAATGGATAAGCAACACATTCCTTCGTGCACTCAACGCTTTCATTTGCATTCAGTCAACACGTTCTTTTGAATTGTACTTTATTTAAAAAATAAAAGTCCACTTTTGTATACATGGTATTTGTTGAAATTGTGCTGAGCAGAGCAGAAGCATTCCCGTTGATTTAAGGCCGGATAATTGTAGCTTTATGGGGTACACAGGGAATAATGGTAAAGCTCAATTAGCTGATTTTTTTTTATTTGAATATTAACACTGGCACAGGGCATTTCAAGAGCTGTGCTCCTTTCTTCCACTACCATGTTCAATTGGACAATTATTTGCAATGTTGTGGCTGGGGAATAGGAACTTCGGAGGACAATTTCCTGAGACAAATTACTTTTTCATTGGATGAAAGAAAGCAGGGAAGCTTTCATGCGGAACCTGTATTGCGTGACTTTGGTGACAGAAAGGACTGGTAAGCGGTTACATGTTCGGTGTACCTTTGATTGACATTGCAACTAACCTTCCATTGCAGACCTGCTGCACGGACTTCCAGAACGGTAGGTGTGGAATACTCCCCTGAGAGGTGTTCTTTCAGGCTATAGTTAGAGGCGGGGTGAAGCACCCCCAGCCCCCTGCAGGCTGAGTGAGGCTCCCTTGTGCCCTTCCAGTATACAGTAACATGACAGAAGATCCGTGCGGACGGTCGGCATTCTTTTGGAGACACCGCGTCACCGCAGCGCCCCCGCTGAGAAGCAGCCAGTCCGTGTTGCATAACAGAATCATGCAGCAGACCAATTCTGTCACTGCCCATAGCAGTGCCCTGGTGAATACCTGGCACTTCCTGAGGATCCCCTTAATGGCTGAACGCTCAATGCTCCCCAACTCACTCGGTGCCCTTGCTGACACTGCAGGGCAAGCTCATTTACACCCCGGGATTCAAAAGAGCCTGTTTGGCAATTGCTAACGAAATTTTGGGGCCTGTCCAAACTTAAGGACAGAGCCGGTTTTCGCACTTAACACCTCCGTTGCTCCCATTCAACCGAGCAGTCTCTGCGAGTCCGAGCGCTCCCACAGGGGCTGCCTTCATATGGACACTTCTTACAACACTGCACAATACAGGACAGACTAGCCCGACAAGCTGCAGTGCGAAACAAAGCGCCTCCACTGTGTGACTGGAGGGCAACTTTTGGGTTGTCATCTGTATTGCTTCACTATTAGCTTGCGCTAATTTAGGCAGTTGCTAAGATTTCACCATTTTTATGCACCCACTATTCCCCTCTTCCACTTTCCCTCTCTCTGTGTGCTCTGCTGTTCTGTGGCACAGGTCCAGTTTTGGAGCTTAGAGGACCTAGTTGGGATTATGTTACATTGAAAGTGCTGGACTGTTCTCTGCATAGCCTATGTAGTGACCCAGTTATTTAAACTAAAAGGTCAAGTGGATCAAAGGGGTTCTGCCCGCATAATTTGCAGATAGACTATAGTGAACAATTTTGTAAGATTTTATAATGAATTCCAGCCGGAGTAAACACACCAATGCATGATTATTAAATTGAAAGCACTGGAAACTACCGAGTTTTAAAAAAACGGCTATATTCTGATTTCAATTCTAAACATTTAATTATTTTCACTGTCGTGTGAGGCGACATCTGAGTCCCAAAGTAAGGCAAAAACAAAGTATGTGGAAAGAGATCATGTGACATTTTCTTCTGACAATTTTATGGGGTGCAGAGTAAATTTGCATACTTCTGGGCATAAATGATAAATAGGGGTAATGTGTTCATTTCAGTAATTGCCAACGTAGCCTTGGGCAAAGTCATTAACCATAATGTATTACAATTTAATAGGTGAAATATAAGTCTCAGATATGAAAAAAGTGCTACAGTTAGAAAATAATGGCAATACAAATAACACTACTAAATTATTACACTTGTATTTATTTTATTTATTTGTACAATAGTGACGCCATGGTGCTTTATTGATATTGTATTGATGCTATGAGTTTTTCAACTCCTCTCACAGTAGCTATGTCACATCTTTCATACGCAACGTTTTCCTTCCATTTTCAGAAAATTTCATTTTTGTCAGAACGTGCAATGTGCTATGTTTCGTACGTTAACATTCACACACTATCGAACATTTGGACTGTTAATGTTATAAAGTAGTAGCCTAGCTATGTATTACAGTAGGACGTGCCAGCGGAGGCGAACGATGCAGGAGGCTAATGTCCTGCCTGTTTTGTCAGTCCATGTTACGACCCCGCCCCCTGCCAGGGTGGTGAGAATGCATGACGTCTGTGGTGCTGCAAACGCCGTGCGGAGCTGCTTTGAGCAAACAGTAGGTACCGCTTTAATTACACGCTTGCTCTTCTACAGCCACGAGACCTGCAAGGATGTGTCTGTCTGGAAACTAAACGAATATAAAAAGCCCGCAAGATTTCAAGGAATTCAAGAAGGACATGGACTTTCAGTTTCGGCTACCTGGTATTTTTGCGTAGTTGACATCAGCATTATGTTGGCTAGTTATTAAATAACAGATACATAGGTATATAATCCGGCATAGTCCGCTGTAGGCACCTAGTTGGATATGTAGCCTAGTCTAGGCAGTGAACGTAGCTCAACCATTATTTCTGTCTATGTCCATCAGTTTCAGTTCTTTTCTGCACCGGAGGTAGGCAAGTGTCAGTGGTCCTCTGCGCAGGTGATCCGACATGGGAGGGAATTTAGGGTGTCATCGGTCCATTCCTAAAGACCCGACGGATTTTTGTCACAGCAAACGCAAATTTAGCGCGGCGTGCAACTTCAGTCACATCATGGTCAACCAGGAGCGACTGAACATTAACATTGCCACCGAGGAAGAGCTCATGACCCTGCCGGGGGTAAATCGTACTGTTGCGCAAAACATCGTGGAGTACCGGGAGTGCATCGAGGGGTTCAAGAAGGTGGAGGACCTGGCGCTGGTGAGTGGGGTGGGAGCCGCCAAACTAGAGGCCATTAAACTAGAGATCTGCGTCAGCAACCGATTAGGTTCATCTCAACATTCTCCCTCCTCGTCGCAGCGCAAAGATCACAACCATGAACATCTGGCGTACACCGGTATGAACATCAACACTGCCACGCCGGCGCAGCTCGTCAGCATCCGCGGCATCACAGAGAGAATTGCCCAAAACATTGTCGACTACCGCAAAGAGTATGGGCCATTCAAAAGCATAGAGGATCTAGTGAAAGTTAATCAAATCAACTCTTCTCTGCTGGACAAGATTAGATTTCAGGTATTTGTGGAGCGCTCTAGAACGCCTTCTACAAATACCAATGGTGGGTTTGCCTGCACTAGCAAGTCGCACGCCAGTCCGACTTCTCTCAGCCTTCAAAGTGAGGATCTCGATCTTCCGCCAGGTGGGCCGACACAGATCATCTCAGCACGGCCCACGGTGGAAGTATTCTCTGATATGCGTGACAGCAAAGCGGTTGTTCGAGTGGCTACCTGGAACTTGCAGTGCTGTTCGGCCGAGAAGGCGAACAACCCTGGTGTGAAGGAAGTTGTATGCATGACGCTGCTTGAAAATGGGTAAGTTTCGATTTTTCCCCCCTCTACAGGCGCATATACTAACTAAAATGTCGTTGCTATCAGCTACTGATCGGATGTTGTAACTGGTTGCTATGGAAAAGGTTTTGCTTGGTGTCAGCATTTTGCGAAGCATCCAATAAATATTAGTCACCTCAAAGACTAAGCATTTTAACCCTGCTAAGTGACTGTGAGTTATGGATATGGGCATTTTATGTAATTAAATTAGTGCACATGCAGATACGTCTCTAGAGTGATTTTAGAAAATCGGTGGAGGCTGGAGTAATTCACCCCATTGCAGTCCAGTAGGATCAGGGACCATACTGTGTGGGGAACATACTATCTCTGAGCCAAAGCTGCCCTTTCGATATCCCAAATACCCCCCCCCCCCCAAAAAAAAATTTGATTTCCAGGCAATTGTTTGTTTGCCTTTTGGTCAGATGTTGGGCTGTCACAAGTTCTTGGTTGGTGTTGGCTCTGTTGCCTTTTATTCACTTCCCTCGAGGGGAAAGTAACTGCAGGTCAGCAAACTCTTCTGAATCACGGTTGCTAAAGGTCAGGGGGCCTTTGACTATACAGCTATTTGTGACGAAACGGACACATGTTTACCATCTCCGTCTTCCTCCTTCTCCCCAGCCCTGGCCTCATCCTCCCCCAGAGTGCAGAAGGAAAAGTGGGTCAAAGGAGTCACAGTTTACTCAAGTTCTTTTGAAATTGACCTGCTGTCTGCCTTTTTGTCTCCCACGTTTAAATGGCATGGAGAAAGTCGGTTTATGCATCTTTGCTTTAAAATGTCAGCGGTAGTATATTTAGTTCTGGCAGGCAGTGTGCCTTTTGTGTTTACTACATAAAATATCTGTAGTGTTATCTAAGACTATATAGACAATGTCTCCTAGATATTCTGGGCAAAAGGTCAACAGAGCCAGAGTATAACTTTTTTGTGGCTGTAGGGTGGCTTGTCCTGCTTGAGCACTCCACATAATGATGTGCCCAACTGTCTGGTATCAAATCCTGATTGTACCAGTGTGAACTGTGGCTGATGGCTCTCAGGGCAGTGCAAGCAGCTGTAGCATTGCCCAGGAAGGGAGAGTTTCAGTTGCCAGGATTGTAATTTTTCTCATCTTGCTGGAGCGGCAGGTCAGTCGGGGTGTGTGCAGTCTGCCTGAGCCAGCTGTGCATGCCGTGTGCTTGTTAGACTCAGCTGGTGGACTGCATATTAGAGAGACAGCTGTGGGCAGCACATGACCTGTGTGCAGTCTGCACTTTTCTGATTGACACAGGGATATTGCTGTGATGGGAGTGGCTTACAAATATGATTGGCATTGCTGAAATAGGAGAAAAGGAAATACGGTTGAGAAAACAGTTAAAAAAACTTCAGTTCAAGTAATGTGATATCGCTCAACATCTGTTTACAATGGGAGAGTTTCTCATTATTAGGTTTTTAAAAATGTTTAATATGAATAAAAATATTTTAATTAACTTTATTTAACTCTTTTGTCATCTTTTTTTTTGTATGTTTTAGCCTATAATCTGCTCAATGGTATGGACCAGATATATATTTTTTGCATTTAATATATTTCCTGTTTCTAGTGCCAGGAAACATGTGATGTAATGAAAGCAAACACAATCAGCACAGAGTTTGCCATGATGGGATTAGTCAATGGGTCAGAGGCATAGTTTAATCTCAGCCCCATAGTTTAATCTCAAAAACAGTACTGTAGGTATTCATTCAATGGGTCATTCATTCAGTGTTTTATCCAATCATATAGGGCTGTACCAAGCAAGTTTCACAGAATTTCATTTTTATGCCCTTGTGCTTTGTTTATGTTGAACACTGGTTTCTCAGACAGCAGGTCTGAAAAAGACTATTAACAACAGCAGAGTCTTTATCAGCATCATATCATTGTCAAACAGGGTAATTCTTTGTGAAAGCAAGGCCATTTTGAATGACCTGCTTGGATTACATTGAAGGATGATTCAATTCGACGGAATCTGTCTCATGTCTGGGGAAATTGTTACAGTCTTTAAGGGAAGCCCATGAGGCAAGCAATACCAAAAAAAGATCAGCCTACCAAACTTGGTGAGTTAAAAGGTTGATTCAGGTGTCAGTTATAATATTTCCATCCCTGCGAGGAGACACACAGGACCATATCATCTCTGTGTGCTTCAATGTGAAATTGTACCCTTAGAGAAACGAAAGCATGTTTGAGGTGATCTAGGCGCTGGTTTTGGGTTCAAAGACCATGGCGTGGCACTGCTGAACATCCAGGGAAAGTGATTCATCTGAATTGTTTGGATGGACATGTTTAAGATTCTCTACTGTGTGATAATTTCTTCTGAATGATGCGCTAGAACGTCCTCCCCCACCACCACCCCCACCCCCCACCCTGTGGCAGTGCTCCAGGCCCGCCGCTCTGGGCTGACTCAATCGCTTGAAGCCTCTCGGCTACCCATGTGGAAAATATATAGAGGCAGCAGTTTGCAGTGCGTCGAGAATTAGAGACCTCTGGGTAGCGCTTCTTTTTCACCTGCCATGGACGACAAAGCACAGTGTACAACATAAACCTTCAGGGATCCCCTGTTAGCATCAGCATAGGCCTCTCTGTAGACAGGATTCACTGGAGTAATCCTCTGAAAGCAGACTGACAGGCACTCAGGAGCCATCTTTAAACCAAGAGGAACCTGCGAGAGTTCCTTTTAAAAACCAGCAGCGTACAGTATCAACGTCAAAGGCCAAAGCAGCACAGTATCAGTATCGCAGTATCTTTGATTTTTAGATTGATCTTTGGTGATATGGTGTCGACATTATAACACAGAGGAGCACAATTCATTGACACTATATTGAGGTTATTTCTGGACTGTAAGCTTTTCACTCCTTTTTCACTCACAAAGTTAGAAAAATGTCACATTGCTCATGACAAAATTCATGTTGCCTTTATTTTGATATCGGTATTGCCAGGAACAATTAATATTGTTAATCTTGTGATTGATACTGTATCAAAAAGGAATGTACTGTACTAATTTGGTCTTGTGATTCTTCATAATTTAGTGAATTGTATACATTGTAAGCTTTCATATTAACATATAAATGCAGCTGGTGAGGTAAGCAGATGATTGGTTAGCTACGGGTACTTGCCTCTCATTTCCACCTGTCCATTCCATTTGGGAATTGGAGATTGATGCCATGAACATTCTATGTACTCTGCTGGTGTCCCACTGTCAGTGCATGAATCCTGCTGTACACTTAATTTAATTGAGCCCGCCATTATACACCTGGGATGCTATTATTTTAAACACACTTCTCTGTTCCAGTCTTTTTATATTCCACATTCCATGTCTTTTTTTAGTTCATTACCAATTTCTTACCAATTAAGTTTTATGAGTATTTCAACAAATGTAAACTTTTTCTGAAGCAAGCAAGATGCGGAGACAACTAAAACAAGTTGCTTATGATCTTTACTGTAAATTGTAGACTTTATTTCTGTCATGATATCTTTAAATTCAGCCCTTCAACTATCTTTGTTATCATTGCAACAGTCTGTTTGCATCCTCGTGTTACTATGGAAACAGTGGGTTACCATTGCATAAGATCTGAGCGTGTGATTTGTCCAGAGGCAGGCTGGTGAACTCCACTCGCCTAGTTGACTCAGTGATGTAGTGATGTAACAGTGTAGGGTGGAGTCGAACATCCCTCAGGCTGAAATGTTTTCCCATTCCTCAACTCACATTCCCCTGACTCTTACGGTCAGAAGAACATGTCCAAGGAGCTCCCAGTGGAAACCTTCCTGCTGGCCCACAAGCGAGACGCTTTCCTCATGGAAGTACTGCATATCCGCTGGGAGGCCACTGGGATAAACAAGCGTACGCAGACATCTCGGAGTCAGCGATCCCCTGATAAGCAGAGCCCCCGCTGCTGCCGTAGGGTCGCAATAGAGTCACAGTTTACCACACTGCCAACTCCTCACATAACACTGTTGTCTGATTTAAATGAGTTCCTTCACAGTTAACTTAGCACAAAGACCTATATCTAATTAGGTCTTTGAGTTTATGATATTACTGAAGAAAAGTCTAAATATTTCCTTGAAAATGAACCAGAGGGAAATTGTAAGTTGAATGTTTCCAAGAAAGTACTGTTATTTATGGCTTATAAGTCAGTCTAACAAAACAATCTATAACTACCTTTCAAATCGGCCTATGTTGGTTTTAGTGCCATACCATTTCATTGTGACAACCAAGGTACTTTTTCCTATAAAAGACGGAAATCTTACAAACAGAAAGAGGATGTAATAAAATAACATGATGTTGTAGGATGTAGATCAATGTAAGAGGTGGAAATCAAGTGCTCAGAAAATAAATAATCTAGCCTATAGGTTGTGGGGAAGTTTGTTTCACCATGAGTTTTTATCAGTCATTTTGTAATATCCCTGTTGTTGTGTATCTACACAAAGTTGCACAGATGCAGTTATTTCCCACACGGGGTCTATTTGACAGTCGCTTTGTGTAAGAGCATCAGTCATCTGCTGTCTCATCAGCAGCTCATTGATCTGCTTCCCTGGGCATAAAGGATAAATGTTGTGGCTTAAAAACCGCATCGATCCGCGTTCAAATCAGCACTCAGAAGGTGACATTCGAGCCCTCCTTTACACGCAGCCTACGCTACCCTTCCTATTACATAACAATCAGTGCGTCTTCTGTACTTACACCATGTGTAATCCTGCTTGTACTAGAATTACAAGGGAGTAGGTCAGTCCTCAGGTGTCAATACATTTTTTGGACCCCACTTAACTATCCACAGAAAACACCCAGCTTTAATTACCACAGGGCTAATTCAACACCAAGCTTTAATTACCACAGGGCTAATTCAACACCCAGCTTTAATTACCACAGGGAAAATTAAACAGGGGATCATATATGATGGGTAAACTGAGACCAAGCGATGCTTGTTTGGAACAATGTCACTCTGCCTTTAGCTTAAATAATTTTTTTTTACATCTGTTTAACATGATAAATTTGCGTTAAAGATGGACCCTTAACCAGTTTGAGTTTGCGTGGAATAAATAATAAGCAATAGGCCTGAATGTGTGTGGGAAGTTCAATGGCGTTTGAGCAAGTGAGGCTGTCTCTATCAGTGTGATGCACAATGTGGCACCGATTCAAGTTGTGTAATGGGGACTATAGGGCATCTTAAATGCGTGGTTCCAGGAATATGAATTAAGCTAAAAAATATTTTTTTTTTAAAAGAGGGGTGCCGTTTTATAGTGACCCTGGTACAGTGAAGCTTATCATTGCCTCTGCGGTGTCAGTATTGTGTAACAGTGTTATGCAACAGAATCATTTGTGCAATGTCCCAGGTGGAGATTAAGATGTGGTTTTACTTTAACACAGTACTCACTTATCTGGTAGGTCTACATCTTGTGAATGACGCATCATTCAGTGGTTGGTGAATCTAGGCTTTGACATGATTTTTATAAATAACATACAGTCTCAATATATATTTTCAGCATAAACATATGTGGAGAGAAGTCTAGAGAAGACATATTGTTCAAACTTTACAATTGGTAAAACGGCATTGGTTTCAGTATAATTCACATTATTTAGATTATCATGAGTGATAATTATCCTGGTATAGTTATGATTACAAATTCCGACATTTTCAAAATTGGGTTTTAAAGAAGAACAAATATTTTGGCTAATTATATGGTCCGGAGTCGTCATATCTGTTCACTCACCATCAGCTGGTCAATGTAGAATTAGTCTCCAAATGTTCACCACTCTGCATCTCTCTGTCCTTCTTTTTTCTCTACAGCATCAAGCTATTAGCAGTACAAGACCTGGCAGACAGAGAGGCCCTGGAGAAGGTATTTTTTCAGCTTTTAATTTCCCCCTCCTCCTGTCAACTTCTCTCAGTCTCTCGCATTCTCATTGTGCAAAAGGTCGCTTCAATATAGACGTAATGCGAGTGGTGGCTTCCCATTGCCCGTCAATAAATGGCTTGTCGTCTCTGAGCGGTTTCATTGCGATTGAGTGCCCCGATGCTCAGGCTGCTGTAGCCATGCTACAATGTAAGCTGGTATCGGTCTGTGTAACCTCTTTTACATCGGTGCAAGAATCATCGTCATTCTCTGCATCCATGCTGTACTGTCTTTACATTATATTATGTATAATATACCATTTCCATTATGTTTTGCATCTATTTTAGGCTGTTGAAAATAAAATAACCAGATCTAATAGTGAAGAGAAAGGATATGGCACATGCTAGTAGTGTCCTAAGACATGCTCAAGCTGGACAGCTATATTTAGTATTATTGACAGGTAGGATAAAGGCCACGGAACGGGGGGAAAGTGGGAGATTTGAGGTTAATGAATGGAACTGATGGGTGAACCCGTTTTTTTCTGGTCATTTGCGTCATTTTCCTGACCTTCGCACACCAATTATGTGAGCTCAATTTCTTATTGGCTGACTCCGGAGGGGGGGTGGAGTTCGCCCTTTTCTCTGTTTGTCTACCCCTGTGGGTGAGATTGGCTTTCCCTGTCCTCTAGCGTACAAGTCAGCCCGAGGTGACCATGGGATCATTGTGTCCTGTTACCCATCACTCTGTGCTGCCAAGCCTGTGCTACCTGCACATTCAGGTTCAGCTGTAATGGACGTAGGTTTCCTTTCTTAGGTAGTCCAGTTGCGAGTTTTACAGGAAACAAATTTAGTCTGTATGGATGGTAGTCTGTAGTCTGTCCCTCACGTCCGTGGATCTCTCAAACTGGGACATCACGCACCACATAGTAAAAGGAAGCTGATAGTCTTAGACCCACTGTTTGATGTAAGGTCCCTCTGATCTAAAATCAGGACCCCTACACCCTACAGAGGAACATGTCTAAAGACACCATCAAACCCACATGCCGTTGGGTGCAGATGAAAGTATCTTACACCGTGAAGTGACAAAATAACTGCAGGAGCTCTCCCCCTGCTTGTCGCCCAGTCCCGTTCTTTCTTCTCCATCCTCTTGCCCTTCCTCTTATTAGTACCCTCCTCTCCTTAATGCTGCAGAGTCAGGGAGCTGATCTGAGTAATTTTGATTCCTTGGCGTATCTGAAAGCGGGAAGGCGAATCGCGAGGGGAAAAAAAGAGCCGTGATGTAGTGCGGACGTCCGCACTCTCCCCACCTCTCCGCATTCAATAAATCACGTCTCAAGGGCGAGAGCGGTCGTAAGTGCAGTACCGTCATGGATATAAGAGGAGGGGCAGAGAGGGCCTGAGTACGGCACTCTTCTTTTCAGGGAAAGAATAAGATGCCGCACTGTACAAGAGCTGTTTCTCTTTCTTGGAGTTTGCAATTCTGCAGTGGGTATTCAGATCGGACCATGCTGAGACAGAGTATTGAATATTCAGCATTTTCTTCAAAAACGATTATTAACTGAACATCAAGTAAAATTGAGGTCTGGCTCATTGCGCAGTTCACCAGCTAAGCCTGCAGCTCGGCACAGCTGGGTATTTTACTGAAGCAATTCAGGTTGAG
This sequence comes from Ilyophis sp. 1 JC-2022, assembly GCA_022702515.1. Taxonomy (NCBI): domain Eukaryota; kingdom Metazoa; phylum Chordata; class Actinopteri; order Anguilliformes; family Synaphobranchidae; genus Ilyophis; species Ilyophis sp. 1 JC-2022. The sequence goes on along the minus strand of CM040406.1, from coordinate 90,607,317 downwards.
CAATTCAAAGTATTTTGATCAAGGGTAAAACGGTAGCTTCGGCCTGGAAATAAAACCTACAGCCTTTTAGTTATAAGCCCAGTTCCCCAACCATTCATTATACTACCACCGCCAGAATTTGGGGTAGTCACGAGAGTCATATTATGGTATGAGGTAGTGATTACAGTGACTTGTTTAAGGATCATTTACCAGCATGCAGTGTGGAGTACTGATATGCAGTTCTACTTCAGACTTGCATTGTACTGTATATTGGTTTTTGAAAGGAGTAAAGACAGAGTTCCAGTCCATGGGTCAAAATCCAATCTCAATGTATGGAGTCATGTGCATGCCATATAATGTACAGTAGTGTTGGCTAGAGTAGGGTCAAACATCAATACATGAATATTTTTTTACACTATAACCATGGTTACATTGGAGAAAAACAAAAACGGAAATAAATAATGGTCCAATGTGTACTGGGCATACAGATAGTTTTACAGTGCTTTGAATTGAAGGAATGAAATATCTTGCTCACATGTGCAAACAGTGTCACATTTGATCAACTTTTGTGTGGATGATTTTTGACTAACAGTGTACTGTCAATGAAGAAGCTGATAAGATAAGATAAGATTGCTTGACTGTGCTAGCTTGTCTATTTGGACTAACAAGGACTTTTTGTCATCACATTTGGTAAATTGCTCTTTCTCATAGCACTGGGAACTATACAGCGGTGTAATCTCGTGTTCAGTGTGTAGGCGTTTACCAAGGATTGCAAGGCATTTAGTGGCAGATTGATGAAAAGTGATAAAGGTCTTAGTGACTCACAGGGTATTCCTGATGGGAAACCAGTCTTATTGCTCTCTTAGTCACAGCTGTCTGCCAGACTAAACAGATCCATGTCAGTGTCCAAACAGAGCCCAATAATGTGCCATGAGATGGATAGGTATGTAGTGGACCTCACATGGTTTTAAGCAGTATCAGAAAATCTGGCTTCCAAGTGATGCATCAGGCTAAGGTACGTTTGAGAAGTGTAGTGATGCACCCAAGAGCCTGCTGGAACAAATCCAGACCACGTCGCTGACAGCAGTGGCTGGAAGTCCATAGTTTGCTCATAGTTTGTCATATGGCTGCCCAGGGAGCAAGGGTTTCAATCAATCATGTTTACCCAACTCACTTCTTAACAGTTACGCCGGTTGATCAGATGGCTATTCTCTCCACTGTCCTCCTGTAAAGTTGCTGTGTCTGCATAGGGGTGGAGTAGAAGGGCTTGACTGACCTCATGCGTTTAGCAGGGCAGGGCATGTATGCCGGTCCCTGTGCGTTCACAATGAGACATACACTGGACGTACGACTGGGCATTCAAACTGATGAAAAATGAAAACATTAATAAAGCCAACAGCTGCTTAGAAGGCAATGTAAACAAGCAATGTAAATGTCAAAAAGAACAAATGGCAATCTAGTAGTACACTCTGAGTGTGCATTAGCAGATTTTACAATCACCGCAAAGAGTATGATTGCTCATGTACCACAAAAACACGAGCAAACATGTCCGCAAAGGGTTGTACCTTGTGTTATCTTGACTTATAAGAAATCGATATCTGTGTGCTAATCACAAAATCGGTCTTTACAATTGAAAGGGTGCTCTTTTCTTGATTCATGGGTTAAATAGCCTTTGCCTTGGTTGTTTTAAATCTGAACTACTGAGGATCCAGTTCTTCAGCCCATTTGTAACAGTGATTTAAAAACAGGCCTAATTCCATCCATTTTGGCTGTGCATTCACTAAGGTGGCACGAGTAACATGCCAAAAAAATAATTACAGTAAATAATTATTGTCCACTTCGCTTAAGTTGTGCTGTAGACAGCGGTTTACATTTTCTCTACTTGTTTTGTTTGTGAATACTTATTTTATAATTTTTTTTTACTGTTTATGGCATGTTTAAAATTTCCCATTAAATGTAAATTTCACTTTGCTATGCTTGGCAGCTCATGTCTGTGCTAAACGGGTTTGTAGTAATAAAGACATTGGTTGAACTTTTACATATGCCTGGAGAAGAAGGTTCCATTTGCATACGGAGAATGCATGACCTCATGCTGGTATTGATCCAGCCTTTGGAAGGCACCTTTTATTTTAAATGCTAATTAAGAGACTGCCTCTACATCAGGGTGATATATGCCAAGTGTTTCCTTTCCAGACAAAAACTACTCTGCCTACATTTGGAGCCCTTGCCTCAATTACTGAAATGGTCAGATATCGGAAAAATCCCATTTCCGGTGGCCCATTCTCCATGGATCCAGTCCACAAATTGTTAAATCGTTTAACATATCTGAATTTGAGTTTGAGTATTTCTCTCTATATATTTGAAATGCGGGCAGCTCCAAAATAAATGCATCCCAGTAGCAGATTGAGGTTATGTGTTGAGATTTTGGGTCAGCCCTCCTGATCTACTTATTTTCTTTGCTTGACAGATGTTCTCATTCAGGGAAACTGGCACAGCATGTTCATGTTATCCAAATATAGGCCACTGAATTTTCAAAGTAATTCAGGTTGGGTACCTTTTTTTAACTAACAGCGTTAAAAATGTGCTCGAACTGGAAAAAGAAAAATCAAAAAATGAAGGAAAGCAAAATTTACATTTCCAAAATGTTTACTTTAACAGAGTATGAGCTCTCTTGTATAGTCCTGGGGATGCATGCACAATGCCAGCGCAGACAGTAAAACACAGTTCTGTGCTCGAAGTGAGGCCTTTGTCCAAAGGCATCACTTACCAATCAGGCTTTTTATGCTTTCATTAGGCCCGTTAACTTGCCTATTGAGAAATGAAACCTGCAACCTTACGGCTACAATGCCAGTTACCTTGTTCTGTGAAACACTCAGAATTCCAAACGCTGAAACCGCTAACATACAGACTCAGGTTACAGCAGCATGGAGCAGCAGTCATACTAATCATTCATAGAATAATCTGCTGCCACATACCTGTCATTGAAGCCCGCTTATGCAACCACAGACATTGGCAGAGGAGAACACTGTACTCCTGGTCTAAGATCAGCGGCCTGCTCGTGTAACCACTAACCAGTGATAGTAGCAGTGTAGCATGTTCTACTCCTGGTCTGAGATCAGTCAGGGTGAGAGACAATAACTGCTGTGCAGAGGGAGCACCTGTCCTTAGATGCCTTGTGTATCAGTGTATGTATGCATTGGGGCAGCGTGTTTAGTGGGATAACAGCGCAGTTGTTTTGGTGCTGTGAAAGAAACACAAAGAGGGGTGTGTCATCTAATTAATTCCTGTTTTTAGATCATGAGTTAATTTAAGCAGTGTACTCGCCGTCACCACATGCAGTCATCAGGCCTCCAAAACAGAACATTCATTTCATATGCAGAGCCTTGCCAGTGTGGCCTGTATCTGATATTTAGCGAAATATGGCCAAACAGTGTTTATTTGCTATTGAAAGAAATTTCACAACCTGTTTTATGCGTTCCATTGTACTTTATGCATTGTTATATTGTGACAGTGAACAGATTGTATGTGTTACGTTATAGCTTTTCTCTGGCATTCCAATTCCGAATGCACTGACTGACCCTGTTTACTGATCCCCCCCCCATCCCCCCCTATCCTCTATCTGCAGTTTTGTGTGGAACTGAACCAGGGAACTTTGCCCAGTGTTCGGAGGTGGAGAGCCCCAAGGGGGGTGTGGAAGTGCGCCATCTCTGAAACTTCAACAGGACAGCTACACAAGGTGGGGTCACAACCAACAACTGCCATGTTCACACGCTCACATTTGCCCCTTTATCTGTGCGTAGCCCCAAATAGCAGAATCACCTCCAGAAAAGAACCCTACTAAAATGCCATTCCATAAGGTAGTCCCGCGAGAAGCTCATCTCCAAAAACCACCCACCGCCCCACCAACCAGGACAGTTCTATGACATGCTGTTGCGTCACACACTCATGCCTGCTCTCAGATGTCACACAAGGGCAAAAGGTGCGTGTGCGACTGTAATCCAGCCATGTTGAGGAAGGGTGTGTGTGTATGGACTCCTTCTGAAAATAAGGCACAAGCTTCCCCCGGAGACACACTATCACCACCCATAACCAATGCACCTCAGACAGTCAAAACACCAATGATCAGATTTGTATTTCCGCCTCATAAACGGATAACTGAAAATTGTGTCCTGAATTGAGTCCAATGGCATGCAATTACTGCTGAGGCACTGAATTTTGCAAGCCCTCTTCCCTGATTGCAGTAGTATTTTTGAAGGGTATGTTCTTTTCAGTCAATTCCCTTTTGCTTACTTTACAACCACTGCAAAGTCCTATCTGGGGATAGGGTGAGATTGGGTGCTTTGTGCATGCATTGTGTGCGCTGAGACTGAGTGACTAGTTTATTACACTCTGTTCTGCTGATGCTGTGGTGGGTCTGGGTTACTGGCCTTTCAGGTGGCAGATTAACAGTTTAAAGCTGTTTTTCTTGCTGTGTATGGCAGCCGCGATAAATTACTAATTACTACGTGTATGTGCTTGTGCTCTGTGCATCCGTATGCGTGTGGCCGCTGAAGGCTAGCTTATTGCACAATAAGCGCTTTTAGAATACTGCGACTCAGAAAGATGTGGGGAGAGATAATGTGTGTGTGTGTGTGTCTGTGCGCGCGTTGATGAATGAAGTGTGCAGAAAAATACAATGTTTTGGTTCCCTTTTCTTTCTGTTTTGACTTCCTCTCTTCTTACATCACTGAATGCACTGATTGTGTAAAGCACTTCTTTCATGTCTTGTCTGATCTATGTCATTGGGTATTTCCCTCCATGCCAGCCGATAGTGACTTCCTGCCAGCCGATAGTGACTTCCTGCCAGCCGATAGTGACTCCACGCTGGCCGATAGTGACTCCACGCTGGCCGATAGTGACTCCACGCTGGCCGATAGTGACTTCTCTGATTGTTTGAGTGGATACGGCCTTCCTCCGCTAGCTGCAGCAGCTGTGTAGAGTGAAAAGCCACAAGCTTATATTGAAGGAGAATGTTCTGTACATGATTGTGGCCACCATCCCAAATTGAAGGAGGATGTTGCATTGATGGGACAGGTTGACAGTTGTTACGCGGTATTCCAAAACAAAGAATAAATATTCTTTCGTCCATCAAAGCAGCTTGTGATTATGACCCTTTTCAGGCAAAACACTTCAAGATAAAGCATTCATAATTCTGAATGTTTTAAACCATCTCTCGCCCTGTCCCTCCAGGCTGCAGAGTTTTCCGGGTTCCTCTGGGATAGCTCCTCCGGGATCGAGCTGAAGGATGCATTCCTCCTGGAGAGTCCTGTTGTCAATGGCAACGGGAAGCATGCCTATCCCCAGCCCTACCTTGGACATTTCAATGTAGGTGTGACATGATGTAGAGTATGGCTAATGTTATTTATCTGCTCACTGTATGTGCTGATACCTTCATCCTTTTTTATATTTTCTATTAATTTATACAACAGGACAATTATGGACGTTTTTGAGGTGTCTTGGTATAATAGTGGTGTCTCATCTGGGATTCAAACATTCACCGTCCTGGTTACAAATCCCGCTCCCAGTTTCCTAACAACACTGCATCCCTGTGATTTTTATCGGGTTCAGGCACAGGACTCCTGGACACTTAATCTGGCACAATACCATGTATCCGGGTTACAGGCCTTGTAAAAGTTCAAAATGCTAGCCAATAAATAAAAATAATATAGTTATAGTTGTAGTAATATAGTTAAGGCCATATTGTTTTCTTTTCACTGAGGACACACAACTTCACACACAACTGCAAGGCTACTCATGGCCTATCCTGATGGGCCTCAAATTGCAGTAGTCCCATGTCTCTTTAAACCACTGATATCATCAGAACTGAGCGGGAAACATTTGGCACAAATCTACAGACCATTTGATTGGCTGGAATGGAGTCCTGACCGGGTACTCATGTAGTATTTGTGAGTAATGTAACTTAATGTTATTTCCATTAAACAGATAGGGTCATCAGAGGTAACGGTTGTTAACATCCGGTTGAAAGCTCCAATGTCAAAGGTGGAACTAAATGGGAAGAACCACTCTGACGACCACAAGTGCTTCACTGACAGTGCTCTGGAAAAACTGAAAGGTCAGACTCAAGGTCACTTTCTGTTTTATTGTGCCTCTTCAAATGAACAATTCACAAGAAAACATTTTTTTTAGTAAAGCTCTATTTTTTAGTGGAAAAATACAGTACTCTTTCATCTTTAATGAGGCTAAAATATCCATGAAAACATGAGCAAATTGTGGTTCTGTTGTGAAAATGAAAGCTGTTGTTGTGAAACAGGAGAGAAGGACCTTTTGGTGCTGGGAGACTTTGGGCTGCCCCCAGACAGTGGAGAGATGGATCTCCTGAAGAAGGAGAAGCTAAGCGCTCTAGTCCCAGGGACTGTTTTCACCAATATTAGCACCAAGACCCCCCAAGGCTCCCTCTGTCTGGACAACATCTGGGTCAGCCGCTCGCTCAAGAAGGTTTACACAGGTGCGTTTGTGTGTCTATGTGTTTGTGTTTTTTATATGTGTGTTTCAACTGCATATGCATATTGTACTGTCTTTGTATAAACCCTTGTGACATCCGTCTGGTCATAACAGTAATGGGTGTGCTTGTCCTGACTCCAGGATATGACATGATCAAACCTAGCAGACTTGAATATGCCGAGTTCTGTTACATTTTATTGTTCGTTTGACTATCTTTGTCTATTGCCATGCGAGAGCTTGCCATTGTAACCATTTCTGAAGGCTTTGTGAATATGAAAATTCTTGAAAAGGATACTCCTGTGGAAGTCCTCATATCTGCTCACTTGTCCTTGTAGGTCACTGCTTGGTGGTGAGAGAGGGCCTGACCAATCCCTGGATCCCAGACAACTGGTCATGGGGCGGGGTGGCATCAGACCACTGTCCGGTCATGGCTGAGTTTTTTATTGATGGGACCCAGAAGGAGCCGATCCAAAATGGGAACAGCGTTGCAGTGGTGGAGCGAGGCGAGCCCATGTCCAAACATGAGCGGTGACGCACCTGTTCTTCCTGGGATATGCAGACCGCCAGGCAGGGAGTGACATCATGCAGGACATGCGCATGTCATGTGATGGAATTGTTCGACTTGACCTGCCAATGTGAACAGCACCAAGATTGCCTTTTATTTCTGTCTTCCATGTACATCAGAGACTACATAGTATTATTCAATTGTTTTCAATATCTAAAAGGACACATTTAATTGAGGTTTGATGTAATGGACATAATGTGACCGTATGTAAATAAAATGATAATTTCTTCCATGTTAAAACTTTTTTTTCTTGGAGAATGGACTTTTTCCAATAAAGTTGGACAGATGCCACATGGTTGTCATGTATCAGAGGGATGATGTTCCATAAATTTGGGTGTTTGGAAAGACTTGCTGGAGTGGTGGGTAATTCTTGACATAGTGGTTGATTACAAAGTTAGCTCACCTAAACTGTTTTTATTGAGTTTGATTTGGTTACAGATTTTACTGTGAAAAAACTGTCAACAGACCCTGTCTCTCTGGGACATGGGTTGTTACCTCGGCTCCAGTATTTATTCAATAGCAGAAAAGAGGTTAGTGAAAGAGATAAACATTAAAAGGAGAAACATACAGTACATATTGTGTTTATGCAGCACCAATAGCACAGCTATTGTGGAAATATAAACTGCACTGCAAATTTTAAGTGTGCCAATTCAGTGTGTGTGCGCGTGTGTGCGTGAGCCTGTGTATGATTACCAAAAAAGAAAGTTCTGGCTAAACAATAGTTTCCCTACCATAAGTTAAAACATAATTAGTTATTTGTGACAAAGGCCAGCTTTATACCGAACATAACCTACATGCAGTGTAACGGGTGCGTAACGTACGAAAGAAGCCCTCCTCACCTACTCTATGTATAATAATGTAAAACCTCCCGTCTAGATGGAGGGGTAAAGCCCATAAACCACATGGACACAGGAGGCAACAAAAAGTGGCAAGAAAAAAGAAGTCATTATCTCAGTAAGCTTTATATAGCACTCTGCCAAGGAGTTTGTATAAAATGCATATAAATCATTTTTGACAAGTAGCACAAACTGTAGCTTCATTTTCAAATATCTGAGGCCATTTAACGAAAGCAATGAAGCCTTATTCTGCACAGTCATGGTTGTTGTTGCGGCGAAGGTGTAGCAGAAAGCCAAGCTTTCTCCTTGGTTTGGAGAGACTGCTGAAGAGATAGGAAAAGACTGCAGAACATGACCATTTATTATAATCTACCTTGGGCAAAAGTTTAAAAAAAACATTTTTTTAAAGGGAAAATGTTCAAATTCTGGCCAAACTGCATGAGCTTTTTAAGTTGGATGTCTGGATTCAATCAAAATGTGCCTTAAATTTGACAAACAATTAAAAGCCAGCCTTCTTTTTCTTCTTGACAAAACAGTTCAGGTAGGTTCAGCAGTGCACTGAAACTAGTTTATCAAATTGAGTTTGTGAAAGAAAAGTGCAACACTCGCATTTCCTTTTCAAAATTAAGAACAGATGTTGATTGATACAGGCGATAGTTATGTTGTTTGCAAATAAATAGGCCCGTGTGCAGTGGCTGATGAAAATTTTCTTGCAAGGATTTTTGTCTTGTTTACAAAGTAGGTCCATAACCCTGTGAATATCCAGTAACTCTTTTTTCACGATTTTCTGGGACTCATTTCCACAATCAGAAGAGAGACAAGTACTGTATGTTATTAACTATAGGACAAAGCCCAGTGTTGTTATTGCTTTCTCACTGATTGTGGACAAAGAGATATGAACTTCAATCTGGCCAGTTGAGTCAAAATTCTATTTATTTTACTTGTTTTGGATGCATTTTTTAAGAACAAGACAATGGAGATCGCTAGCAAAGTGATGTATTTGCATTCTAAATTATGTTTTTTTTTTGTCTGTATAGATTTTGCCATTGTTTAGCCTTCTATTTCCTTTGGTGACAGTCAAGCCAAATACATATTTTGGAAGGACTAGCAGATGAAACAACAAATTATATATTGCATCAGTGTTTTTGTAATCAGCCAACCAACCCACTTGTCTTTTAGCATAAATACGCAATCTTGAAGACACCCAGTCCATCAAGTTTAAGGTTCAAGAATAGATGCTGTTGTTCTTCTTAAAGGACCCCCTCCCCCCCAAAACATTACTTTATGCATAATGCATATTTTGCTGTGTGTTATCCAGGAGCATAATTGACAGCTGATATCAGCAAAAGGTCATCAATAACAGACTCCTTGTGACAGTAATTTGTTGAAGGTACTTTATTATAAAACAAAAGTATTTTATTTCTATTCTATCTGTGAACAACAAGAATTAAATATTTTTATTTGTGCTTCATCTTCTATCTATCAGAATCATCATAGCTGTGAGTACCATCTAGTACCTAAAGTATCTACAGTAGTATCTCAGAAAGTGTCGTTTTTAAGAGCAGCATTAACCACTGGCTGTGACTGCCCTCTAATGATTGAAATGTCTAAAGAGAAAAAGAGGGCTGCTAAGACCATGTCCAACATGAACTGCTGGCTGTGAGTGCCCTCTGGTGTGTATATCTCAGTAAGTATTGTTGTCAAGACCCGGGTACAACATTAACCGCTGTTGCCTCTCGCCTATAAACATGTGCTGTAGACCGTTTTGTTCTGACACAGTGATAAAGATGTGGTGGTAGAATTTTTTCTGCTTGCTTACACATTCTCGCTGCTCAAAAAAAAAAAAAATTTGCAAAGAAGCACCAAGGATGAATTGTTAAAAATATATATTCTAATTCTAATACTCAATTCTGTCATTTCTTTTACATTCTTGCTCACTGAAACCATGCCATGTGAGGATTCACTGAGCTCCTTTTACACAACTGACCTTCAAGACAGAAAGTGAGTATGATGTTTAGAATGATATGTGGGAGATCGGGTGATGTTTACCTGATCTTCTCCCACATTATGCATCATCCTATCATCTCGGTTTCTGAACGTACAGTACAAGCACACCCATGTAAATTCTTATATTTTACCAAGTTTTCTCCACTCATTCCCTTCTAGTTGTTTTACAACTATGTACCATCTCTAACACTCATTTTTGTTAATATCAGCCCCTCTGCCCCCCACCAGTGGTAGGAATAGCTGCGTGTAATAAATGTACCCCCCCCTAACTAAAGACATTTATGTAACAGCTTATCCTGGACAGTTGCAGCATGTAGAAAATCATTTTTTCAGGGGTATATCATTTACACTTTCTTTGCTTTTGTTGTCTTGTAAGATTCTTTTGTACTTTGCACATACGTAAGTACCGCAACTAGAAAGGACTTGAGGTTGCTGTGTGTGGCTATGACGGATATTTGAGCCAGTCCAGCCAGTATAACAGTATTGTTTGTTTCTCGTGTGTTGCTCTCAGTTGGCACACGTACACACCAGTAAACAAACAGGAGTGAATAGATGAGGAGGCGATGGGGCAGAGGTCATTTGTGTGCACGTTATTAACAGACAGCAGCCCTTTGTTTGGCATGTCAGTGCTTGTAGCTGTCAATCATTGGGGAAAAGGGAGTGTCGTGTTTCACTGTGAAACCCACCCCTAATGATGGCTTGGGCTCTCCAGATGCGGTCAGAAAGAGGCTGCTTATGAGCTGGAACGCATACCTTCAGCGTCATGCATAAACCATTGGCTATGACCGAATATGATCCCTGTTCCTTGCCCCCTGTCCACTCAGACCCCTGTCTACTATGTGCCCTGTCCCTTCACTTTGCAAGCAGTGTGAGAAAGAAATTGGTGAGGAAGTAGTTTGTAATTTTCTGAATGCAGTTCTGTGGATGAGTGTGCTCCTGAATCCCCTCAACAAAACCCCAGAAATAGGCGTATCACCTGGGATTTTAAGTGCCCCCACTTGTGAGATAGTCACCCACTCAAAAGCTTTTTGATGAAGTTTACTCAAATATGCGCCCTCAAATGGGTGAAGGGATCATATTTGGTCACGGCTGTTGTGTTTTGTTTTTCATCCAGCTCCATTCTCTGTAAAGGTCTCGTAACTCAGCAACTAATTGCTAGTTCTAGTCCACTGGTGCCCAATCATGTGCCATGGAGGGCCGAGAGTATGCATGTTTTCATTCCAACCCATCACTACACCTGCTGATTTCACTAATTAGTTCCCTCCACTCTGGTTGAAGGCATGTTAATTAGTGAAATCAGCAGGTGTAGTGATTGCTTGGAATGAAAACATGCATACTCTCGGCCCTCCATGGCACATGATTGGGCACCACTGTTCTAGACTGTGACAAAATCATAATGTTGTGTCGTAATTGTTTTATCGTTCCTTATAAATCTATTTTTGGAGATAAAAATACTTTTGTGGTGATGCCAGTAATGCATTTAGTGATGATCTCCAAGTCTAAACTCATTGATCCTTCTGCAGCTTGAGAAAGCCACATTTTAGTTTATCACAGGGCCATTATTAGGAATCACTTAGAAAGACCTTGGATAATTCCACTGGGAAAAAACCCTTACTGGGCCAGATATGGCTCTAAACATGAGGCCACTGAACTACAGAGACCTACTGTGCATGTAGCCTTAGCCAAGGATGATGTCAATGGTTTACATATCCAGGTTTCTGACTGGAATGTTCAAGGACTCTAAAACTTGAGACATACTTTGTCGTGTTGTACTGAATTTATTTCAGGTGTCTCTCTCCACCATTCTGAAAAGCAATAGAGGAACTTACATACAAACAGTACATACAAACACCAGATTAATCAGAGTCATATCCAGAAAGCACTGGTAATAGCAAACATGCAATGTTCAATAAAAACACCTACAACAACACCGCACTGTATAATTGAATGTCAGTGTTCAGTTGGTAAAACAGTGTAAACGATAAGGACACTGTAAACCTCAGACATCATTCTAAAAAGTGCAGCTTAAACACTACCAGTATCTGTTTTAAACCATTGAAAGGAGACGGATTCAAAAGTCAAAGGTCATGTAGAACAAATGAAAGTGCAAACAGTGAGACCCTGTTTCATTAGTGGTTTCCTGATCAAAGACTGAAAAGAGCCTCTGTAAAACTCTGTAAAACTCCACAATATTTCTTTGGGAAACACATTTCCAGCGCAGTTCACACTTTGGGGAAAAGTACACTTCCAGTGCAAAATGTCAAAGTGACATATTGGTACAGTATACAAAACAATAAAGCATTTCAATACTATACATTTCACACATATGGGGACGGTTTACATAGTGACCTACAGCTCTGGGCAGGCAAGAGTTGCAGGGCCAGTTACTGTAGGATTTGTGTGGTTTCTGAGCATGCTCAAATGAGCGCCTGCAGCTCGTCGTCCGTAAGCTGGTTGACCTCCATGATCTTGTCAAGCTGCTCTCTGTAGTGCGTCTGGTCCTGGAGGAAGTGGGGGATTCGCACGTGCTCCATCGTTGCCAGGCCCGCCAGCCTGTCCACGTCCTCGTAGGAAACCTGAACAGCCAGGCAGAGTTCATTTAGGGCTAGTGGGAATTTGTGCATTACTCCTTATCCTTGGTGGGGTTTTTACCCTTCCTTATTTAAACCTGGCAACCCCGGCTACAGCCCCAGATGGCAGTGGTGTCTGCAACCAGCCGTTAAACTGACTCAACTGGCTCTACTTTGTCTTCATAAAACTAATGTAGTAATGCTTCTCTTGTTCAATGCGCCAGTGGATTGAAGAGGTTTAATCCTGCTACACTGCAGACCTCAAGAATGACAACTGAGAAGCCTTGCACAAACTTAAATGTACACTTAAATGCTAATAATATTGCCATAATTACATACAAGAAAAAACACTGAAAAGTTCATTGTATACGCAGATATGCCGTGTGCTGCAGTGTATTTATTTCAGGAAAAACATGTAACTGTGGGTACAGACTGGAAGGTCACAGATTTGATTTCCAGGTGGGGACTGGCCACGGTGCCCTTGTCCACGGTACACTTATCCGGCTGTAATCGTGGAAACACACAAAGGTAAGCTATGAAATCACCATGGGTAAGTGCATCTGCCAAGCATATAAGTAATGTGAATGTTTCCTTTGCGGTTCTCCTTTAACCCTGTGGTAACGTACTTTTGTGTTGCGTTTCGCATTCTAGTGAAAGACGCTCACCTTCCCCAGCGCAGTTAAGAGCAGGAAGTCAATATTCTCTCGGTGTCTCAGGATCTTCAGGATGCCATCCAGGTAAACCTGATCCTTACTGAAGCAGCCTGATACAGGAGTAAGTACGGAGTAATCACTTAAGAGGCACCTTGGGTGTACTGTGAGAAAATAAACCGTGTCTGGCTTGGCATACCAAGCACTCTTCTGATTGTAGTCCAAATTCCCAACTTTAAGATATTGCCCAATTAAAAGAGAAGCTTAAAAACCCAATTGAATTATTTAATTGTTTTAATAATCCCTTCCTCTCCAGCTGAGTGTTTAAGTACATCAGCTGTTACTACTACTACTACTACTACTAATAATAATAATAATAATAATAATAACAACATCAACAACAGCAGCAAAAGCAAAAGCAAAAACAACAACAACAACAATAACAATAATAAGAGCTCAGGGGAAGAGGGTCCATGACTGCGTGCACGGGGCAGGGTGTGCAGGCTACCTGGCAGGGTGGTGTCGATCTGGCCCCTCTTGGCACGGACGCAGTAGTCCCAGCGGGTGTTCGGGTCTCGGACGAAGCGGCGGAGGCTCTGGAAGAGCTGGGAGAAGGACAGCCGGCTGGCCTGGTACACGGTGTAGTAGAGCAGGGCGGCGCGCCACAGCGTGGGGTCCTTGCGGAACAGCACGCTGTGGATGCTGGCCAGGCCCTCCTCGGTGGGGTTGATGGGCCTGAGGCTGTGCTTCTTCCTGCCTGCGCCGCTGCACCATGGCTGCTGGCTGTTGTTGATGCCCCGGAAATAGTGAGTGCCTGTAACAGAGAGAGGAACCAAGAAAGAACATGAGAAGGAGAAAGGAGAGAAACAGAGCACTGTTTGGTATATGACGGTGATAATGTGCTGTCTCAACTGCCCCTAGTGGAATGTGTATTCATGTGAACTGTTTTGAATTTATTTTCAAATAAATGTTAAGAGTATTAGAACAACCAGAACCTTTTTCTAGTATTGCCTAAAGATACTTCAGGGCATGAATTAATTGTGCACCATGCTATATTACTGTGATCTCTCTGTAAGATCACCTTCACATAAAAATGAACAAAGACTAACTTAAAAGCAAAAGGGTGGACATAAATTAATGAATGACTGTTACTAAGTACTGCATTTGCTCTACACAGTTAATACCTGAGTAACTGGCTGCAATATGAGATTTATGTCATCTTGCTAATCCTGCACTTTGATTACTAAGTCCTGTTTAGCACACAGCACACAGATACTGACATACACACCTATCTCATGCCTCAGCATACCCTCCAACCAGTGCTCCCTGGCCATAGAGGTGTTAATGCTCAATGTGGGGCGACCGTTCACCACAGTCATCGAAGCTCTAGAGAGAAGGTCATCAGTCAGGTGCACCACAATCTGCAGGAAAGAAGAGGGCCCATTTCCTGTGATGTCTTGGACACACCTTCTCAATACAGTCCTCCTCCCTCTCATCTTCTCCATACAGTCTTCCTCTACCTTTCACCACCATACAGTCCTCCTCCCTCTCACCTTCTCCATACAGCCTTTTCCACCTCTCACCTCCCCATACAGCCCTCCTCCACCTCTCACCTCCCCCATACAGCCTCCTCCACCTCTCACCTCCCCATACAGCCCTCCTCCACCTCACCTCCCCAGTCTTCCTCTACCTTTCACCACCACAGTCCTCCTCCCTCTCACCTCTGCCATGCAGCCTCCTCCATCTCTCACCTCCCCATACAGTCCTCCTCCACCTCTCACCTCCCAATACAGCCTCCTCCACCTCTCAGCTCTCCCATACAGCTGTCCACCTCACCTTCCCATTCAGCTCCCTCCACCTCACACCTCCACCATAGAGCGCCGTCCACCTCTCACTTCCCCATACAGCTCCATCCACCTCTCACCTCCCCATACAGCCTCCTCCACCTCTCACCTCCCCATACAGCTCTCCTCCACCTCTCACCTCCCCATACAACCCACCTCCACACCTCCCAGTCCTCCTCCACCTTTCCCATAGTCCTCCTTGACCTCTCACCTCCATACAGCTCCCTCCACCACTTACATCCCCCATACAGCCCTCCTCCACCTCACACCTCCACCATACAGCTCCCTCCCCATAAAGCCCTCCTCCACCTCCCCCATACAGTCCTCTCTTCCACCTCTCACCTCGCCCATACAGTCCTCCTCCACCTCTCACCTTCCCCATATAGCCCTCCTCCACCTCTCACCTCACAGCCCCCTCCCACCTCCACATATAGCCCTCCTCCACCTCTCACATCCCATACAACCCACCTCCCAGTCCTCCTCCACCACTCACCTCCATACAGCTCCCTCCACCTTACCTCCCCCATACAGTTCTCCTCCACCTCTCACCTCCCCCATACAGCCCTCCTCCACCCCCCACACAGCCCTTCTCCCTATCTCCTCCCCCATACAGCCCTCCTCCACCTCTCACCTCCCCCATACAGCCCTCTTTTTCCATGTACTTCTTGACGTGGTACCAGATGCGGCTCTTGGTGAGCAGGCTCCCTCCTGTGGCCTGCTCAAACTTCTCATAGTTCCCGTACTTGTGCACAGCCAGCTCCAGGATCCTCACAGCCTGAGAGGGAGATATGCAGTGTCAGTGAAGAGTGGGCTAAGGCTGCACTTTCCATCTTCTTGCAAACTCACCAAATCAAATTGGATGCCGGACAGACAACTGATCATAGTATTAATGACTCAAGAGATTGATACGTGTATCAAAAATGCATTGTTTCCCCAGTCACTCCAGAAGAGCTCCCATCAGGATTACAGAAAGGGGGATCAGTACCTTAATATACAGTATCAAAATGCTTAAAAATATATCAACTAATTTTGTACGGAAACAATTGTGTGTGGTGTGGCGTAACATACAATGGGGGAAATAAGTATTGGACACGTCAACAATTTTATTATCAAACATATTTCCAATGTAGCTATTCACATGAGATTTTGACCAGACATTGGTATTAACTCAATAAAACTACACAGCTAAAGAAATTGTAACGTTCCAATTCTTTAAAAAAGTTATGTGCAATAAAGTGAAATGACACAGGAAAAAAGTATTGAACACGCTAAATTAAATGTGGTAGAAAAGCCATATTTTTTATATTTGGTTGCATATCCTTTGCATGCCATGACTTTATGATGTCTGTGACCCAACAACATCAAAAGGCTCTTGATATCTTATTTGCTGGTACTCTTACAAACGATACTATAACAGCTCTGCATTTGAATGGATCTCTATGGGAATTGGGGGGTGAGACAAGATTTAGCTGTAGATTACACTGGAACAATATAGAACACATGGTTGGCTAAGTGGCTCTAAGTCATCAAGGGTTTGATGTATTAAACAAGCCTTTAACCATCACTCTGCTGCCAGAAATACAGTAGATATGGAAGGATCACTTTAAGGGTTGTTTCTCCTGACAGATTTTCCTATTGAACTCTATGGAAAAATAAGTCAGGAGAAGAAACCCTTCAAGTTATCCATCCATATCTACTGTATTTCTGGCAGCAGAGTGATGGTTAAAGGCTTGTTTAATACATCAGACCCTTGATGACTTAGAGCCACTTAGCCAACCATGTGTTCTATATTGTTCCAGTGTAATTTACAGCTAAATCTTGTCTCACCCCCCAATTCCCATAGAGATCCATTCAAATGCAGAGCTGTTATAGTATCGCTTGTAAGAGTACTAGCAAATAAGATATCAAGAGCCTTTTGATGTTGTTGGGTCACAGACATCATAAAGTCATGGCATGCAAAGGATATGCAACCAAATATAAAAAATATGGCTTTTTTACCACATTTAATTTAGCGTGTTCAATACTTTTTTCCTGTGTCATTTCACTTTATTGCACATAACTTTTTTAAAGAATTGGAACGTTACAATTTCTTTAGCTGTGTAGTTTTATTGAGTTAATACCAATGTCTGGTCAAAATCTCATGTGAATAGCTACATTGGAAATATGTGTGTCCAATACTTATTTCCCCCATTGTAGGTATCTGTCAATATGTAACACTGAAGAGGTAGAAGTATTAGAAACACACTGCAAAAATAACCCAGAATGTTTTTCTCCTTTTCTAGGAATAAACATATACATTCATAAAAATAAAAGAAATCATAGATGCAGACAGTGCTCAGTATGTTCACAGGCGTATGCTAGACCTTTAAAGATGAGATGTCAAATTCAAGCTCTGCTACGTCATTTGCTGAGTAGACCAAGAGTCTCAACAGTGCTTCATTTTGCCAGGTGTATGGTGGATTTAAGTCGAGGTTCCTCGGGTTACTGTCGGATTAGTTTCTCCCAATAGCATGCCAAGAGCTCACAGGCTACCATTTGTTGTCAGTAGTAGGTTATCTCTCCTCCCAACTTATGTAAGCGCTCATGTAGTCCTGTGTGACCTGCTGCACTGAAAATGTCACTGGCTTGCAGGCACAGGCATCAGAGGACTGCGCTTGCTTGAGCTGCAGCGTTCACTGCCTACTGCAACTGAACTGTCACAACTGCTTTTACAAACTGGGGATAGAAAGTATGGGAAATACACCACGTTAAGTAGGCTATTTAAATTGGCAGAGTTTGTGATAACAGTTTGAGGGAAGTTCCATTTCTTCCAAGTTGGCTTTCAGGTAATACATCCTTACATTAGTTATAAGCTTTAAAGACACTCTTATACTATATACTCTTACCGGTATCTTATCTTGATGTCACATGGCGCTGTATTCCAGCTGTCTCTCGTGTTCATGTTTGTTAATTTGAATGCATTTTGTTGTGTCTGGCTTTTGTCTTTTGTTTTTTTCATGCGCTGTGTGTCTGTTGTGGGACGGGGAAGCGGGCTGGAGATTGTTCAGGGCACTCATGCTGCTCGTTTTGATATTAACAAATTGTATATTTGGGATAATTTTGTTTGTGGTCGTCACCATGGAGATGCATTCGCAACATATGCTCGGGAATGTTCGTCGGATCTGCAACTACAAAGTTTACCATCACTCTTTGCCGAAGTTGAAGATGTCGGGACTGATCAAGGACTGCAGGCAATCTTCAAAAGGCCACCAGGGAAGTGGAAGAAGAAGATAATGCGGGGGAGGAGTGAGGCGATGTGTGGGAAGGCTGACGCAGTTCGGTACTCTGTGTTGACAGTGGACAGAGACCGCAACACTGCGTGTATGGAGGAAAGTCATGGAGGCAGAGTCTGTGTGTTGGACTGCTTCGTGACACTGGACATCTCGGGACAGCGGGGGCTATTTTTAATCATGACGTTTGGCTGTAGGCTATTACACTTTAATTCACTTAATTAGTTTGATTAATGCAATGATTCTATTGAATGTCTTTGTTTGATATGTTTGTTTGTGCGTTGTGGGTCTGCCCGACTGTCTATGTCTTTTTTGTTGTTGCTGGTGGCTACAACTGAAGTTCCCTGGCAGGAAAATAAAAGTTATTCTATTCTATTATATCCAAGGAAACTTGCATAGCCTTAATTTTTCAGCTAAATTGTATTACCTTAGGATAGTATATATTCAGCTAACTTCTTCCATGGCAGTGCCCTACCCTTAATTCAAACCAGCAACCTTCTGGTTACAAGTTGAAGTCCTTATCCAGTACACCACACTGCATACATGTTGAGATAGTACATAATTTCTGTGCTGACAATGTGTAGACTGATCAGAGTATATCACGCATCATCACATACGATTAGTATCTGCCCTGACCACTGCTACCATGCTAACAACTACAAGTTGGCTGGATTTTTGTAATGCACTTTTAACTGGCCTTCCCAATAAATGTGTTGACAGACAATTGATTGATTGAAGACAATTTATACAAAACACTGCTGCCAGAATTTTAATGAAAACTAAAAAGAGAGACCATATAACTCCAGTCCTGTGTGCATTGCACTGGCTTTCTGTGTCTTTAAGAATCGATTTTAAGGTTTTATTACTGGTTTTTAAAGCTCTTAATGGTATAGCACCTTTTTATATCTCAGAATGCCTGTCTGTTTATGTCCCACAGCGTGCCCTCAATTCCTCCACTGCAGGCCTTTTAACTGCACCAAAGGTAGCACATGTTGGGAGCGGCATGACAAGCTTTTCTTTTTATGCACCTAAACTGTGGAATAATTTACCTCAACACGTTAAAGATGCTGGTTCTGTGATCATTTTTAAAAGGCTTCTTAAAACTCACCTTTTTACTTTAGCTTTTACTTAAAATACATACCAAATACCGTTTTACATTTGAGCATTTTAACTTTGTGCAATTGTTTACTGTATTTTCTCTTGATTTTCCTAACCATTTATTTATTTACAATTTTTTAAATTTATATTCTGCCTTATATTGATCTTACCTAGTTACCCTTTTATTCATTGCTATCTTAACTTGCTCTATTATTTTACTTATTGCACACCATTGTATTTTAATATTTTATCTAATCTCTGCTTACTGTAAAGCACTTTGAGCTGCAAATCTTTGTATGAAAGGTGCTATACAAATAAAGTTTATTATTATTATTATTATATTCTATTGTCAAGGATTAGAAACCGTCACCCTGACTGGCAGGTGGGGCCTTTTGAGGTAACAATGAGGAATGTCTATTTTTGACTGAAACTATTGTATCATGGAGAACCCTAATTAAATAAAAACTGTGACTGAAACTGATAGTGGCCTGATCATTGCCATGGAGAGCCAGCATGTAAAACATCAGTGCCCAGGCACATAGGAGCCATGTCTCAAGCACACATCCGCCCCACCGATCCCGTTACCTCCTCGTTTCCTGTTTGGATCTCCTTTCACAAGAGCCATTCAGTCTGCCTCAGTCACAATGAACCCACAACACGCGGCTCAGAAACAGGATACCTGTAGTACCTCGCTGCTGCTGCTAACTCAATACTACAGTAAAACTAAAACCAGAAGATATCACAATTACATTCACCTCTCATGGCTGCGTTTGGTTCTGCAAAAGCTTATTTGTACTTTTGCTCAACCAAATCATTATTAATACATGAAACAACTCCAATACGCGATTGCCCCATAATGTGAATTCTCAACCAAGTAATAACAAGATTGGGTTTTTTTTTCTCTGATAGAGGTGCTGTAAACAGAGAGATGACGAAAACGAGGGGCTGGGAGAAGGAGCTGTTTTGTTTTTTTAGACATATGAACTGGTCCTTGTCAGCAGAACTGGAGCTGAACATTCTGCCTGTTCTGTACAGAGTGAAATGGAGGGCAGTGTACAGTGCAGCGCTGCCAATGAAGACGGGACTTGTTTGAGCTGACCTTGACAGTAATCAAGTTAATAAATACTTATTTTAGAAAATATAGTGCAATGCTGTCAATGACACAAAATAAAGTCTTATGGGGGGGAAAAGGTGATCCACGTTTTCCCAACTTTTGAGTCTCAGAAATGATCTGTAATTTACCTTATTTATGTAATGAAAGTTTACAAAGGAAAAAGAATGACTCGCTAGTCACTACACTGTACTCTAAAACAGCAAAACTACAGCGCAGTATTGCAAAAAACAATGTCTTTGGATGAAGAATAGTGGCTGAAGCCTGTCGATAACATATCACGTGTATATGTACTACTCTTGTAAATGTGAACTCGGGCAACAATTTCATCAACCTAACTAGAATTTCTATGAAATTCCGCACACGCATACAGATTGTAAACTAACCTCATCTCAGACGGTAAGGTTCCCTGCGGCTATGGGCTACAATCTCTCCATTGTACTGAACAGTTTTGGAAATATGGCACCGGGAAAGCTGAACTGAGACATTACATAAGCTGTTCTTGCCTTAATTATGCAGAGCAGAATGCTGTCTCTTTGCTCTTACTCCAGGCATATCGGCTCTGAGGGCCTCATGCTTTTCAAATCCTCTCAGCAGAAATGCAGCTGATGGTGCTGCTTTCTATCTACTGATGTCTGACTGGCCAAAGCCAGGTCCCTGTGGGATGAAGGGATCTGGCAGCCAGTCACTGTAAGGAAAAACACTGAAAGGCTGGGACCTTACGACAGCGGTGACCGAAAACCCAGCAAGCAGTACTGGCACAATGCGGCAGATGGGAGAGCTATGAAGATCAGTGCTTGCTTACCTATGCCAACACGACAGCCTGTCTGCATCGGTATCATATCACCTGTATCAGTACCACAACACCTGTATCAGTACCCAGTCCGCGTCAGGAAACTGCCGGTCGCCTGTGCCAGGACTATGTCTCCAGCAGGAACACGTCACTTACCTGGACCCTGTGAATGAACCTTGTTTGTGTTAAGAACACTGCAAAAACCAAAAAATAAGTCAATCTTAACAGGCATTTTAGTCTTATATTTAGACTTAAAATCTTATTTCAATAACTTTTTTGCTGAATAAGACAAAAAGATTGCCAATAGGGTGAGATAGTTTTACGCATTTCCGGATTTGTCAATGGGGCAAGATAATTTCACTTGTCAAGCAAAAAGTAACATAAAACAAGCTTGAGGGAAGAAAATTAAGATTTTAAGTCTCACTACAAGACTAAAACACTTGTTAAGAAAGACATTTTTGCAGTGTACCCGTCCCTTACTGGTGTCAGGAGGACCGGGCTGAGATGAGGAAACTGACCTGTGTGAGAAACTTGTCAGAGGCATTGCTATGTCGAGCCAGCACAAGCGGGGACACCGGGTTGCTGTACTCGAACTGCGGGTTGTACGTGAAGTCGGACTTGAAAAACTTGGCCTTCTCCTTGTCCACGTTGGTGGGCTTGATGGCGGAGAGGATGCACAGCTTCCTGACGGAGTTCTCCCCGTCGCGTGTGCCGCTGCCCGTGGCCAGCAGGGGCAGCCTGGTGCGGGGGGCGCTGCTGGAGAAGCTCAGCTTCCCGGGGCGGACTCGCGGGCGCGGCGCTAGGCCTATGGTGCTGCCGGTCACCGTGATCGTATGGCCCAGCCGGGGGGCCCCCAACACGCAGGTCGACAGCTTGGGGTTCCCACACCACTCGGGGCCCGCCAGGGGCGATGAGTTGAGACCCGGCTGATGGCAGTCCTTCTCGTATGCAGAGGAGGAGCATCTCACGGTCTTCTGTGGTTTCTCGTACGGCGAGTGTTTAGGGCTCTTCCTCTCCTCTTCAGTCTGCAGCAGCACGTTGTAGCTGCTGGTGCCAGTGGTAAAGATATCCTTTAGCACACTGGATGAGAGCTTCTGTAAGCTAACCTGGCTAAGGCTGACAGGCCTGTCCGTGGGGCTCAGAAGATACTTATTTGACAGCTCCAGCTCTGGCCAGTGTAGCCTCTCTGTAAAAGGACCACCATTTTATAAGAAATTAAGCTGATTCCTATACAGGAGTTTCTCATTTGTACCCTGACATTCTTACATAACACAACCAAACAACCAAAAATAGCTTGATACAAGTAGGAAGCTTCCCATGAGACTGGTCCCATGTCGAAGTGACTATTTATCAAACAGTTCTTTAATAAAGTGTCTGAACAGCCTTATTTTACGGGCATTGAGCAGACAGCAAATGAATGCAACCGACAAGCTTACAAAAATGCAGAAAACAGAAAAATGTAATTATTTATTTGGCAGATACTTATCCAGAGCTGCTCACAAGGCTAACATGGCATGCATGAGCTAAAACAAATGCACATAACCAGACAATTGGGAACAAATTATAGTAAAAATATAAAAATAGGCCTAAATGATAGTAAAGTAAAATAGAGCCTAACAATAACTGATGCAATCATGAATAATCGTATTTGATATGGTACTAAAATGATCCATAAATCATATTAACTACTAATCTGCAAGAGCTATCTTTCAGAATTGTTTTAATAACGATTGACTGCGATTCTGCACATCGTTGTAATTATCTTGCAGAGTTCAGAGGTTTGAATGTAGGCACTGCACATCCCCGCACATCTCGCCTCAGCCTAGAGCATCGTCACACATTGTCCAGCCTAATTGCACTGACGGGAGTGATGTGAGCTAAAGCGACCAACAGCAAAATCCACTTCCAGCGCTATCGTAGTGTAATACCAATCACATCAGCCCCATGTTTTTCTCAGGTTTTAACAGCTAACGTTACTCACTAGCCAACGTTAGCAACAATATCACTAAGTTAAACGGGCGCGGCTATTATTTCCAGGATTGATACAAAAAATTGCAGTATGAAATAAGTAGAATTATGATATCTGTAACATTAACGTTACCGTTTTTTGACACAAGCAATGCAATATTTTTTGTTTAACGTTATTTTGTTTTCTCAAAGTTGATTAACAATTAGTTGACTCATCAAATTAATTTAATGTAGCTACGTTAGCTATCATTAAAGTCGTTGCTCGTGAAATGTCTCGAGCTAACGTTAACATAACGTAATAATGTTAGTCTAACGTTACATTAAATAATACATAACATATAGTAAGGTAAGTTAACGTTATAGCTTTTGGAGCTAATACCATCATGAAAGCTAGCTATGTAACTATTCGCTTGCTAGCTAACTAACATTAGACAGTTAACGTTAACTGAAATAAAACTCTGAAGTATTCGTATCGATTTAGCTAACGTTAGCTAGCTAATGACAATGGCTAAATCTGAGCTGATTCTATATTTTTGTAGCTAAGACGACTGGCTAATTTGTGGCTAGCTGGCTGGACTACGGTAACGTAATTTACAACATGTTAGCATTAATAATAGCTTAGCTAACGGACGACAGTAGTCATCTAACTTACTGCTGCTTACTTAATTTGCTAGTTAGTTAACATTACCGACTCCAAAGCTAGTTAGCAACATTGTATAACCTTGTAGTCTATTCTTTTACTTATTACGTTAGCTAACATTACCTTAGCAACAGTCACTGCAACAACTAAGACACCAATGGCGTTACAACTGTAAACAGTTTGATCATTTATATGCAATTGCTTATACATACCAGTTACTTTAATTGATTCAAGCATTCCTTGGACCTGTTCAGAAAAACCGGACACAGCCTTCTTCTTAGTTTCTTAGTGTAGCTTGGATATAGCTATTTAATATTAGTAAGTTGAAGAAGTGAGCTTGCGAGCTATGATATTGTGCCCACCTCTGGTGATATGGTCAGCTAGGTAAGTTAGCTCAAATTACTCTGGATAATTACATATAACTGATTGATATTTAATGATTATCTAATTTTACAGTTAAACAAAACCAGTTTCATTGGGGTAATTAGCTAGGAAGCTAGCAAACTGACTATCTAGCTGCGTATAAGGCTGCCTCGTTTGTGTACTCGGGTGAAAAGCAGCCCCCCATTGATGTGATCAGAAGAGAACACACAAGGCGTTTGACTGAGCTCCTTCAGTTGCCATGGCGCTTGTATTACGTCACTAGGACACTTTCAATTGGCTGGTTTTTCTGTGAGACGACTGTAAAAAGGGAAAAAATCCTAATGACTCACTATTTTAGGCCAGTGTTTCTCAACCCTGGTCTTGGGGAATGTGTATGCTGGTTTTTGTCAAAGGCTTGATCAGTTAAGGTTGTTGAAAATGTGTAGGTTCTACCTTAATTGTGTGGTTAAACTTATTATAACACAATGCAGGTTTGGCCTCAGTAAACTCGATTCATTTTACACATGTGTTTTCAGGTTTACACACTCACAGCAAATGGGACCCAACCAGGGATGGACTGGGACTAAAAAATTGCCCTGGACTTTTTGACCCAGACCGGCCCACCACAACCGGCCTGCAGACACTCCACCGCCCCCGCCCCGTCGAGGCACACACAAACACACCAGCCCTTAATACCACCACTTTTATTGAATAATATCTCTTCATGTTCTGAAGCCTTGAGTAAAATATATGTATGATAGTTAGTCTAGAGTATTCACTAATGAGGAGAGTGTTTTGCTCTTAGAAGAAGGAGGCTGGCTGAAAGGAGATCATGGCACTGGCAGCAATCACTCACAAATCATAGGCAGTCCTCTCTGGAACAAATAGAGGGGCCTGTGCATTAAATAATTTAGGAAAGTTTGGATAGCATTGCTTTGGAATAGAGCTAGTTTAATTAGTGTGAGCTACGATCGGCAATATTGTTAGTTGTAACTTGGGCGCATTTTGATATCAATACTTTTAAAGGCAGGCCTAGTTTTTGCAAGTTGGAATTAAGGACTTACAGACAGATGCGTGAGTAACTTGGCTTTTTTATTTTTTGGTGAGATATCACTTATTTTTGTGTACTAACGTAATGTGTTTGGTAGCTAACTAATGATGATAATGCATGAAGATAATGACATCAAGAGAGACATGCATACAGAATACATTACATTACATTATAGGCATTTAGCAGACGCTCTTATCCAGAGCGACTTACACAGCATTTATTTTGCATTTATACATAGTATCCATTGATACAGCTGGATATATACTGAAGCAATGCAGGTGAAGTACCTTGCTCAAGGGTACAACGGCAGTGTCCGACCTGGGAATCGAACCTGCAACCTTTCGGTTACAAACCCAGTTCCTTAACCATTATACCACACTGCCGCCCTGTGCAATGCAGACACACGCATGCATTGTAGCTCAAATAAAGACATAGGTGTGAATTCTGTGCTTTAGCCTACCATGAAGTACAACTAAATTAAAGTGTTTGCCGTCATTTTAACTGAATGACAGTACGTAGCCTATTTGAATGGTATAATCTTTGCCCCTAGTGGTTGAGACGTATCCGTCTCAATTACATTATTTTTGTTAGTGTAAAATTATGAACTACATCTTTAAGAAAATCCCGTCAATTTTGACTTCCGATCGATCTTGTCGCCACACCCACAGACTGTAAAATGCATAAGATGCACCGTTTATACACGCTAAGAAAATCATGTTCACGTATATTTGTAAAAAACGTTGTCGTAAAAGCATTTTCCCTTGCTTACTGTACTATATACAGTACCTGATGCACTTTTGGATTAGAAGACACCAAATTTCCAAAATCTCTTGTATAAATATGTTTAGGAAACCAAGTACTTACCAGTATATTCAGCTACAGCTGTTTGCTGATTAACCCTGAAGAGTTTGTCTTGTTACAGTCCTGTACAATCCACATTTCCACAGTGACCACCTATCGCGCTAAAATACGTTGCTGTTATTGTGTATAAACACACGCGCTTTTGTACGTTTAAAAAAAAAAAAAGTATTTACATTAGGCTACTTATATTATGGTTATTATGTATGTTGCGACAATTGTTTCAGAAGTTGAACTATCGATGACCTTTGATGTTACTGATCTTACGCCTTGGCGCTCAGGTGACGTTATGGAGTGGACCAAAATAATTGGCTGGGGGAGGGGGGAGACTGACAAATTTTAAGAATTTTTTGGGGGACAGAAATATCAGATGTGAAACCCCCCTCCAAACGCAATGGGCCGGCCAGTTAGAGCCACACAGCACTTTATTTAGCAAAAAAAGGGGTGGAAAAAGAACATGCATTTCACACAATCACACACACAACATAGGCTTTCTTTAATATTGACTCATCACCAACTTTCGACTTTCCCTTGTGAAGCAAAAAAAAATAGCTTCGATTAAAAAATATGCCTTGTATATTTTTATATAGTTCTGTGCTTGTATCGTGAAAAACAGCGCCACCCTTTGACCTTTAAAAGGAACTTCAGTGAGGCACAGTGTCTGACTGCTTCACTTGACCATTGGAAATCAATGGGGGACTTTATAAGACATGATTGGATAATTGTGGATTATGACGCGTTTTTGATCCCATCCGTGAAGCACTGCCTCACTAAAGTATTCAATAGAGTTCCAATCATGCGTGTTCTGTGGGGGTTCTCATCCTGATGATTCACATAATGTATCCTTTCAGAATGAGTTAAGCTGTCCAGCAATATAATTATGTTCACCACCAATTTCGAGTAGTTCATTAGTGTGTTACTGTATTAGAGACAGAAAGAGAAAGAGAAATGTATTACATTTTTATAGTTGTGGCGTTGTGAGTGGTGATTTGTATTGTAAATAGTTGGCCTGGACTAGCTCACGTTTTGTAACATAGCGTTTGACATTTAATTTGGCTACATTTGAAAGAAAATGGAACCTGTGAATGTTAAGATCCTGGATCGGATTCTGCGGGATTAATGTAACGTTATTTTCAATCCTTAAACTGTGAAGAAAGATTGCAAGTGAAGGCGGATGGGAGAATGAAGCCTCCTATCAATTTTATCCAGTTTTAACGTTAAATGCTCGTAGTAGCCTATGTCGAGGTGGATTAGTTACAAGCAGCTTGCTAACGGAATCGCATGTATTGCTGGCCATGTGTGTTGTTTAAAGGAAAACATATAATTTTTTATCCAAGTGTGTTGCTACAGAAGATGTTCATTGTTTGCGAGAGATCATCATTTAGGCTACATAATTCAGGTCTGTCAAAATTACTGCAATGACAGTAGTGCAACCGTGCGAATTGAGTCTGAGAATTATCATTTTATTGATGAAGGTGCAGGTGTAGAATCCGCAATTACTAGACCAATGAGGGAATAGCTCGGAGCGAAAGTTTAAACGTGATGTATTCCACTCTTGCTGTGGGAAAAGGTAAAAGTTATTTAGAAATATTATTATTTTATTTACTCGTTTATCTGACTCCATTTATAATTATAATTTAGAATTTTGGTTAAACATGCGTGGAGCTCGGAGTGTTTACACTCCACTCGCCCTTAGGTACCATCATTACTTCAATATATGTTTGCCGGAATCAACATTATTGCTGAAGCTCAGTTCGGTGGCGAACGCAGAGGTTGGGGGTCTAGTCAACACAATACATGATATTAATTTATCATAGATAGTTGCGAGCCCCAGTCTGAGTACATTTAAAGGGCTCCTTAAGGCAAATTTGACAAGAACCGGCGTAAATGCCCATGGGTTCCTATATCAAATCACCAGAACCATGCACTACTCTGGGTGTATTTAAAGAGCTCCTTAAGGCAAATTTGACAAGAATCGGCGTAGGACGCCCATGGATTCTCTTCACATCAAATTACCAGAACCGATACACCAACCCGACCTTTATATTTGGACCGTCACTTGCTGCCCACCCAATTTGTGTACACCACGTCTGTACCAGGCCGCTGATCAGTCGGTCCTGGGTCAGAATTGTCCCCCTGAGTCTTCAGTAGTAATTTAGGCTGAAAAGGGTATAAGATGGATGAGAGCCACGCACGTTAAATATAAAAATAATTGGATAACAGGCAGGGAGGTCATTAGCTTGGAACGCTGCAGCTCAGATCATGCAGACAATTGAAGCTGGGAAAAAGGATTAAAAGAAAGATGCAGTTGATATGAAAACATGGTATTTTATTAATGACAAATAATCACTGGTTAAGACTGTGAGAGCAAACACGAACACATTCAATGCCTATAACTAAACACAGGATAACATGCTGTCAAGACAAATAAACACGAACAAGTTCACAAACAAAGTATATCACCAAGTGATTCCGTACGGTGTGACTATGGTACCAGGAGAACTGTTAAGCAGATTCTCCTATATGAAAATGGCTATGATGCCACTACAGCACCAGGAGACCTGTTAAGCAGATTCTCCTTGAGTCTCCCTTTGGGATCTTCTTAAATGCAGTTCAGCGCCGGTATGCCCACTCCACAAGTCCCTTTGTTGTCCAAATAAGGTCTGGCAGGAAGAGCAGTTTCACCACGCAGGGACCCCCTCCAGGGAGAGAGACAGAGTCTCCCCCCCCAATCTAGTGACAGTAATAAGACTCTTTGAACGACGGCGCGTGATCTCATGATCTTCTCTATCATATCTAGATATCCGGTGAGGTCCCGGTGATGGCCACTCTTGGTTCCAGATATTTATATGGACAAGCGCATCCCTGATAACCTATACAATCCTCCTTCCACATTCTTTATTTCTCCCCCTCCAATACTTTCACATACCACACACTTCAATTAGTATTATCCACAATTACTTTATACTTCCACAATTACCAATTTACATGCACATACATATGATTCAGTATACATATACAGCTTTGTTTAATATGTTCACCATTCAGTCCAGAATCTAGGCCGTAAAAGACCTGTGAGTTCTGATGTCCAGTTGTAGGCTCGACCCCCGCTGTAGTTTACGAGGCCGTGAGAAGTCAGGAGAACAGGTTCTCAGACCCCCAAGTAAATTGTTTTATTGCACCCTCCAGGAAATCACCAACAGCTGCAAAGTTTTAGGACTGATAACACTTTTTCCAGCCTTACACAGGCATAACAAAATAACATTAGTGCGGAAAACCGTGACATTTATGAGAGGTTGATCTATGCGATTCTTGGGTTGCCATGAGCTGGCATTTAGGGGAATAACGAGAGTGAAAATTGGGATAACAGAGCAGGGAGTTGACTGAGCTTTTTTCCCGCTATGATGACGTTCAGGCTGCATGCTTAAAGTCGCCCTCTGTGTTCTCCGGGATGTCAAATGGCCTATTCGCACTGGACTAGGGTATTAGGCTACCTGGTGACCTCATATGATTTAGGAATTATCCCCCGACGAGTTTCATGTGGCGCATTCGCATGAGATAAACACAGTCAGTATTTCACTCAAATTGACTTATAAAATTCATGGGATTATCAATGGGTACGAATGAAACGTAACATTTGTATAGGCTACGTCCATATTCTCAGTTTTTCTGCACATTTGCACAGCGTATGCAAATTGGTGTGTTGAAGTTGGCTACAGAGTCGAATAGGCTACAATTCCTTTCAATTCAATCATGTTAAATTCAGCAGTAACATTTAAATACTTTTGGTATAAGAATTGCACCCAAAATGTCAGAATTAGTAATAATAATTTCCACCGCAGCCTCCATAAATCTCAACTTGGAAAGAGGAGGAAAAACAAGGAATCCTTGCTGGGAAAAAAAATACCACCCCAAATTACAGAGATGCCGATTCACACTGGACTAATATTATCAGATGACCTGTTTTGTGCGAAATATGGTAGGTAATTTATGGTGGGGAACTTTGATTTACAAATTACGGAAATGCAGATTCGCTCGGGATTAAGAACACAGACGACCTCCACAAATCACATGAGGTCCCCAGGTAATACTACTCCAGTGCATAAGACGATTCAAAATTATCTGAACGAAGCTATTTCAGCGACGGTGCAGATGTATTTGAGTATTTCTCTATTGAATATGCATAGGTAATTAAATAATTTGGCTGCTAATACATTAGTGTGTACATAACTACTTGTCATTGTATTCTATCTGGTGTTATTCATTTGAGAGAAGGCAGCTCAATTTAAATGGTACAGCCATAGTGCTCTTTTCTGCCTATAGCTGATCAGTTGACGTGGTCAGTGTTAAACAACTCAAAAATGGCCTAGCTCAACAGGTAAAGCAGGGGTTCAGGTTTCACAGGTAGAAAAACTGTGGGTTTGCTTCACCAAAAATTTTGGTCAGCAGCCGCCACTGATATATATGCTTATATATTTTTTGCGTTGCATCGGCCCAAATTGTCCATCGGCCCACCGGGAAAACTCCCGGTAGTCCAGATGGCCAGTCCAACCCTGGACCCAACTGATTTCACCTGTCAGTTTGTAATAGAGTACTCAAGTGACTACATCACACTGGTTTCAGAAGTAACTTTTCCCTTCATTTAGACCATAGACATGAACTAAAACTTGCTTTTAAACCATTTCTAGTGATTATGTCTTACCATAAATTTCCTGGATTGTTCAAACGCCCATTCGCAAAATATGTCGTTTTTCTGGACCAGCTTCGAGTATATTTTACATTTTAGTATTTTTTGTGAATATACCAGCTCTGGCACTGTTTAAAACTTAACATCCCATAATTCACTCCGGACGCACAACCGTAGCGTAGCGTTGTCTCCAAACGTTGTCAATTGTCATATAACGTTTGCCAGCTGTAGCACACAGCTCCGTTTTTAAACACTTCTTTAAACATTTAAAACACTTTCTAATATTATAGCTAGCTTGGAGGACTAAAAGCTAGGATTGCTTTATGTGGTTAACCATAGCGTAGTTTCTGACCTTGTCGGGCGGGCTTCTCAATTTAGCAAGCTAACGTTAGCTCGTCTTCAGCGGCAGCACTGCCAAAAATGTCCAGACGAGATGATAATATCTGATTGGTCGAGAACCACCTGTGAGTTGCAGTAATGGATATGTAGTCCGTTAAAGTGGACTATAAACCGAACTACAATCATTAACCCATTAGGTACTTAAAAAATAAATTGGAACATTTATATCCTTATACCACACAGGCTAATCCAGGAACGTTTCAGCTCATTCTATAAATCAGATTTCAAGAAATTGTCGATAGTCTCCGAAGCCCATTCTATCTTCCATAGGGAATTTACTTCCGAAACCAGACTCCGCCCACGACTGACATACTCACTTGAGTACTCTATGGGGTAGGCTCCAGAGCCACTCCACAAAATTACTTCTGTCACACGAAGGTGAAATATCTCTTTAAGTGTTAAAAAATCACAATCTGTTGAGCTGTGTACAGTAACTGGAAAATGCATACATTTTAATTAAATCCTTGTAAGTACAGGGACATATTTTCATCATGTTTTTACTTTTTAAAATAGGTGTGTGCTTTGCGACTTTTCATTTTTACCTGTGACTGCACTTTGAAAGTATCCCAATTTAGCTGTAAAACCGCGGACATGGCAACACTGGTGGGACGGCTTATGACTTGCTTACAACACTTCCGCAGTGTGGTTGGAAAATAGTAAGGCCGATATTTTTCGCAGACTGCTAAACAGTGCACATTAAACAGCACACTTCTGCCAGTGCACTGTACGGAAGGAGACAGGGGGCAGTAAATAGGGCTCTGATTCAGACACAGCCAAAGTACTTGCCATTTTCGCTAGCAGTGCAGCCGGTAGACTGTCTTACGGCAAAGCCCCACAGAAAGCGATGTGGAGCGGATTTCTCGTGCGATGACACCGCTTCCATTCATTTTCAATGAGAGGCGATTTCTTGTGTCTGGGTAGGCATGTTGGGAATGGGATTGCTTGCGATGCAAGGCCAGAGATTTTCTTATATAGGGGGATGGTCTCTGGCGAGGCGTCCAGACGAGATTGGGAACATGGCACAATAACCAATCAGATTAAAGATTGTAGGAGGCTTGATCGATGACAAGCGGGAGCCGGCGATGTACGACCAGGGATGCTGGGTAGTGTAGTTATGTTTCTTATACATTCATTATACTATTCAAATTTGATTTAAACACGGTGAGTATATAATGGACTTATATTCACATATATGTCAAAGTTTGGTCTATACAATGCCATAATATTATCATAATGGTGACTGAGAGATCCCGAAGTGGGGCAGGTAATGGCTTCCGGCAGTCTTCCGGGACCAGCCAGGGATAGGAGGGGGCCGGACTACGGAGCTCAATAAAAAATGGACCCTCTTTCAATTGGAATTATTTGCCATATAGTGTAGACAGCACAGCAAATGAAAGCATAAGTTGGTCTGACCTATCATCTTTTATTTTTAGGGCATACATAGCTATTTCTGGCATAAGGTGGTTTTAAGAGGGTGAATTGTTAATTGTTGTAACTTTTATGTCAAAATAGGCAGACAGATTTCACTATGTGTGTTATTACTCCTGTAGAGTAGGCTATATGCTTTATGTGACTAAGGTGGCCTTTTACATAAAAAACGTACGGTTTACGGATGTAACCCTGGCTCTATGAAAGATCAACACACCACGGTATGGGTCATCCTCATCGAGAGGAGGAGCTGCTAGGAGACTGAATAGCAAATTTACCACCACTACGGGCGGACCCACGTCACGCCATAAATATGCCGCTTGTACGCCGCCCGACCTATTTTGCCGATTTGAAGGCACTTGCCGTCTTGAGACCACAAGGTTCCCCGCCTGACCATGCAGCGTGGCGTGTTGACCATATTCATAAAACCAGGGTTACATCCGTAACCCGTATGGTCAACACGCCACAGTATGGGTCACAGGGTACCAAGTAAAGTCAGGAGGGGGATGTAGTGGGGTACCAGGAACGCAGGTCATAGCATGAGTGCGAATCTTGTAAAAAATGCACTATTGCCTGCTGTTCTACCAGAAGAGCAAGCTCAAGTGAGAAACCTGGAAAATAACCACCGGGTGATAGAACCCTAATCATATTCATGGCTGCGCCGCTGACCCGAGGACAGGGGAGGCAAGCAATGTGATTGACACTATGCCCAGGTGATAAACTTGGCGAACGTGGAGGGATGAGGCCCACGCCGCCGCTGCACAATGTCAGTGAGCGGGCGCCACGTAGTAAAGTTCAGGAAGTTGCTATACTCGAGTGGGGTGAGCTACCACGCCTGTGGGAACGGATGCCTCAGAGCTGCTGTGAGCCGTGGAATCATCTCTACGATCCAGAGAGCCAAGTGCTGTACAATAGGGTGAAGCACCGCATAGCCCTTCCAAGACAATAAAAGGATTTTTGGTCTTCTTCACTGCACTTGTTCGGGAGGTATAAGACCGTAAAGCCCAGGTGGGGCACAGTGAGTGCAGCTTGGCTTCTTCAGGGGTCTCGTGGGGAGGAGGGTGAAACGCCTCCAACACCATAGCCAGAGATGTATGACTGCGAGAGGGCCTTAGGCCGAAACACGGGGTTAAGAAGCAGAGAGACCGATGAGCTACTGTCACCCCACCGCATACAGGAGGGGTGTATCGCGGAGGCGATAGCGAGCAGGAAGGCAGTCTTCAAGGTTAGACCAGCTCGGTCCGGCCAGCTCGAAGGGCAGTCTGATATGGGTGCCAGATAACCCTTTAGCGTGGACTCCGCTAGCCCCTCTACGAAGAAGAACTGGAGGAATGCCAAAACGACTGAACTGTCACACAAAACTGGGTAAACCCGTTATTGTGGCACCCGCGGCTGACCCTTGCCCACTTCCCGGCGTAGAGCGCCCTTGTGGAGGGGGCTTCAATGCCTGAAGTGTTACCAGTACTGCTGGCCCGAGGCCCCACGGCCAGTCCCATCTAGGGGCCAAGCAGGTTGGGAGGCACAACAGGGTGCTCATTAGCAACTCCCTAGGTTCGCCATCCATGTTTGCTGGGGCTAATTAGAGGCATCCGGCAGAACTCGTACCCTTGAGTCCCTGATCCTCGCCAGAACCATAGGCAGGAGAGGGAAGGGGGGAGGGGGGAGCATAGAACAGGGCTGGAGGCCATTGGAGCACCAAGGCGTCCACACCCAAAGTCCCCCTCCGGGCCCACTATGGGATATCGTAGGGGACAAAGCATCCTCCGTGGATGCAAAAAGTCCACCTGTGCCCTCCCTAAGAGGGGCTAAATGGACTGTACACTGTCTGGGTGCAGGCGCCATTCCCCCGCTCTCAGGCCACCCCTGGACAGCCAATCGGCTGCCACTTTGGTTGTGCCCGGCACATGCACTGCCCCCTGGGACATGCCCTATGTATGTCCTCACGGACCCAGAGGTGAGGGGCATGCGGTTCCTCATCACGTTCCCGGATTCTGCACACCTTCAGACATTGCTGATGTTGAAGTGTGACCGACACCAAACCAAGGGCCCGAATCAGTACCACTGAAGGGCCACAAGGGGGTGGAGACCATGGCTGAACAATGAGGAAGCAGGAGCCCAATGGGGGAAAGCGAGCATGTTTAGCCCCCCTGAGAATCATCGCCCCGTCAGAAAGATCCAGGGGCGGGGGGCTCAGATAAACAGTATTCCTGGTCAGCCAATGACCCCATCTCAGGGACTGCTGGGGGTCAGGCCGACGAAACAGGCTGTCTGCGACATGCTTCGCCTGGAAGTGTGTCCGTCACCAAGCCAAGGGCCCAAATCAGTGGTACTGAAGGGCCACGAGGAGTGTAATGCCTGATGCGGCTAGTATAACTTTTTTCTTTCTTTTTTTTTTAAAAAAAAATATTTTTTATAAAAAAAAAAATTTTTTTTATTTTTTTTGTTAATGTGTATGTATTATAAAAAAAAAATAATTGTGAAAAAAAAAAATAAAAATTTTTAATTTGTTTTGAAATGATGAAAAATTAAAATGTGCCAAAATTTCACTTTTTTGGCTTGTCCCCCACCCCAGTTTTTTGACATCTTTTTATAATAAAAATTTAAAAAAAAAAATAAAAATAAAAAAAAAAAATATGTAACTTTACTTAAACTTTACTTAAATTTAAATTTATCAATTTTATAATTTTTTTATTTTTTTCATTTTTATTTTTTTTTTTTTTTGATTTTTTTTTATATTTGTGTCTTATACACACACCATCACATCCATCATTTTAGATTTACATTAAACATTTTTTTTTTACAAACAGTTTTTTACATTGTTTGCATATGTTGTTGCAGAAGAGGAACATTCACAGAGGAAGAGCAGAATGCTTTTTTTTTTTTTGATTTTTTTATGTAATATTAAGAGTTTTTTTTTGAAGTATCTGAGAGTATGTTTTATTTTTATTTATTTTATTTCATTAAGTTACTTATTAGTATTTTAATTCAGTAATAGTAAGTAAATTTTATTATTTTTTATTATATAGAGTACATTGTTGCTAGCTAAGCTAGCTAGCTCAGTCAGCAAGCAAAAAAAAGCTAAACTTTCCCTCCAAAACTGAAAATTGTCAATTACCATCCACCACATTCACCATCACACAAGTGGCTGTGAGCATCAATCATAAAAAAATTATTATTAAGACAACAAAAAGAAGCTTAAGATCTTTGTCCAGACCCAATAAATAAACATTTTGAAAAAAGAAAAAACAGAGTTTAAAGAATTTTTTTTTTTTTAAATTCCAAAAGTCAAAAGTGCCCCGAATTGAAGAATCACCCATAAACAGATATTAGAGGTACAAAGGTATTAGAACAAACTAATCTGCTTTCTGTATAGAAACGGCAGCAATCTGCCGATAACAATAATTGCAAGTGTGTCCCGCGCCAAGTCAAGAGCCTGAAACAGTGTTACTGAAGGGCCGCGAGAGGGCGTGGAAGCCCTAGGTATCGTGTGTCTACTGACAGAAGCTACTTCCGGCTTAATTATTTATTTATTCTTACTGATTTAATTTGTTGTTGTTACCGTTAGTTATTGTTGCTGTGCAACTAACAAGAGAACCAACGCACTGCCTAATACGGCTAGTATGAACATAAAGGTATTAGTATAAACTAATATAACTTCTGTACAAAAACGGCAGCTTACTACACAATACAAGCGTATTCAGCGCCAAGCCAAGAGCCCGAATCAGTAGCACTGAAGGGCCGCAGGGCGCTGAAACCACAGGTAGCGTGTGTTTACTGACTACCTCCGGCTTGTCCATTTTTTTTTCTTAGTGACAACAAAGAGAAAGACAATTCAATGCCTCAACATGGCTAAATACAATCAGAATATATATCGGTCTAACCCGATCTAGTTCTGCAAGAAAAACTGGCAGTGAACTGCCTTATACAAGGTCACAATTTTACCGAGAAACATTTTGTTGTGGGAAAATATAGATTATTCATTATTTATATATAATTATATATAATGCTGTAGGACCTTCTGTATGAAACAATGGTGTCAATAAGAAGATGCTTTTCTGTGTTAGGGTGTCTTGGAAGAAACAGCTCTAAAAGGCCCAAGTGTGCACACATCAAATTTATGCATCCACGGGCAGACACTCTCGCCAAGGAAGAAAAACAAGCTCATGATTAGTATCTGCATGGTCGGGTGGGGCGATTGTCCCGAGCTAGGCACACAGTATGATCCCATCTTCGACACTTGTAAATCAAGGACATGTGCACGCACCCACACGCTGGAGAATTGATGGGAAGAGCTCGCTCTCAGCAAAAAGCCATATGGTAAAACAATCCCGAATTTTCCAGAGACTATTTCAGTTACATTTGTATACTTAAACATCAGAGTGATGTATACTTATCTCGATAAGGAGGTAAATGGACCCATTCACACCTGCATACACACACACTCACATGGGACACATTTATGGTCCTAGATCGGCTGAAGAGATAGTGTGTATCTCCCCAAGGAATGGCTTGGGGCCCCGTCGTTAAAAACGTCTGGTGCCCGAGGCTTGGAAATGTGTATGTGTGTGTGCAGTTTGTGCAACTAATAGAGTTTAGTAAAAATTCAAAGAAAACATTTTCTTTATTCTGCAACAAACATTAGTATAAAAATACATTACAAATAAGTTATCTTTCTTCCTTCACAACCATGTGGTATAAAAGAATATGTTACTATAGATAATGTCTCAAATCACAAAGAAAGATGTTATCCTTGGTTTATAAAAACACATATCTGTGGTGAATAGCAATTAAAAAGCTTATAGCTAGTATTATTTAACCCATCAGAGAATTGTATTATTATGTATTGAATAACTATGGTCAGACCATGGCCAGACTGTTTCTGAGATAATTGAATCATGGTATTTCATTAAAACTACGATATAAAACAAAGGCCAATTGTAATGCTCAAATAAGACCAGCAGAGACCGCTGCAGACCATGAAACTAATATATTTCCCAGGGGGGACGGTCTCAAACTGTTAGCCCATATGGGGGGAGTTGAGATAAGCATAAAACGGAGTTATCTGAGTTGGGCGGGTGCCAGTATGTTTTGTCTCTGTCATTAACGGACCTGTTTTTACGTCTTGTGGGTGAGCATGAAATTGACAGACTGGACCGTGTGTTTTGTTTAGATCTGGTTTCTGAAAACGGAGTTTCCCTGCTATTTCAATGGACAAAATTGAAACTTTAGCACAATCCACTACAGTTGTACATTTTCAGAATATGTCACATTTTCTCTTGAGTATGTACATTTAATTGGTTTGTAGTTTTAAGTCTGAATTTGCTCTAATATGGTGGGTGGGGAAAATCACAGGGGTAATAACGTTCCTTGGCTGTAGTAATTTTAAAAAACACAAGATGGCACTATGTTAACACCTTTTCTGAAACACACAATTCTTATCCAACTGATATTTTCATGGAAAAATCCATGAGTAAAAATTGGACCAAAGGCTTCTCAGCATGTGGTCTTTGAACCACAGACAAGGTGAGTGACAATTACATTCAGGCAACTTCAAAATGAGAAGATGAGCAGGGTTTCTGCCGTTCTGACCGCAATGGGAAGCTCATTTTACAACCGTGGGACCAGAACAGGAAGTGCAGGCAAGTGCAGGGGGTGGGGGCTGGGGTGGGAGGTGGGCATTTACTACAGTGCTGTTTTCTAGGACTGGTGGAGCGTAGGTCCAGTGTGAGGGCTGACACGTGTCGACTGCTAGTATGGATGTAAACGCTTCTTTATGTGAATCTTACACCAACTGACCGTTGCTATTTGCTCGACAGGACTGTATGTTTCCATCGAAGAGGTTATTGAAAAACAACTTGAGTCACTTATTTTTGTATACTTTGAATAATTTGTTTGTTTCATTTGAAATTGTATTAAAATGTATAACATTGTTGTTACATTTAACTATTATGTTAACATAATTTCTGACTACAACAAGTTAATATGATGGTATTGTACAGTATTTATCAAGAATCTAAATGAACCATGGTACAGCTAAGCAGCAACTGTCTTAGTCTATAACACAAGCATATTTAAATGGCATTTATTTATTGAAACATGCAGTACTGAAACTGTCTACATAGCACAGAGTGCAGACACATATTACCCATCACCTGACAGGAGCTAAAGTAGTTAATAGGTTTTTATGTTTAATTTCCAATTTACAAAATTGGAGCTTGGAGCACTCCATTGTACCAGTACTGTCTATACCTATGTCTTGTTGCTCCATTCATGAACTGTGAATGTGTATGATACAATATAACATTGCAAATATATTATTCTAAACTATCTGAATTATCCAAATCTGTCTTTCAAGCACTGTCATTTCTGTAAGATGTGTCGTCTTTTTTCCCGAGACTGATTTTCACAAGTCAATAATTCATGTGGAGCTATGATTCCAAAAAAGTTATCCAACCATTCACCATCAGTCCTTGCTGGCTTGCACAATATATGCCGCCTTCCAAAAATGGGTATGGCGAGCTACAGCTTATATTCTAAGTAGCTCTCCAGAAATTCTATAATTTCTTCAATACCCTAAAGGAAATAACTTTACTAAGCTTCATCAGTCTAATATATCATAATTACATGTAGACATAATACACAGGTGACATAGTTTTGTAAACTTCTGAAATGGCAGTTGCTGGTTACTTGTTTCCAGCAGAGGGCCACACATCAGCTCATTTTTAAGTAGTGTTTTAAAACATTCACTTTTTCCCAAGCTCTTTAAATAGCCGGTGGAAACACACGGACACACACAATAATGTAAGCTCAAATGAAAAAGGATTTTAATATAACTTTAATTCACTTTCACAAACCATAATACCATTTGATGTCAGATCGTTTCGTCTTCAAGACTACACTAACAAAAACAATCAGGCATGCTGTGACATTTAAACATGACTGTGCACCACCATACAATTCATTTTATTAGAAAAAAACAAACGAACAAACAAACAACAAAAAAAGGTAAAGCTGTCAGTAATAAAATAGTTCACTCTTTATTACAGCAAATGACATGTGATATGTAACATTTAATATCTTGTTGCTCCAAGTTTTTTTGTTTCTGACAAGTAAAATTGGCATTGTCACCACAACAAGAAAGCTTTATTTATACTTAATTTGGAAAAGAAAAAAACAACATCAATTTAATATCAGGCACCTCTCCCTCACATAAGGAGTGAATCTGCAGGAAACACATTGAGACAATCTCCATTAACATTGTTGATCCTAGTTCTGTATTCTCCATTCATACAAATCTGCAAGAGAAAAAGATAAATGTTATGCAGAACAAGTAATACCTGTAATACTAATAGTGCATGAGATTTACTATGTCAAAAGAAAATATATTATAGATTTATGGTATGAGTATTACACAGGGTTCGAATGGGGCAGTTGCACAGAGCCTCGGGCTTGTGAGGGCCTCGCGCAAGGCAGGGATTTAAACATTTTTTGGCTATAAAGGTAGACCCTGGGATGTGACATCACGTCAGACACGTGAATACAGAGCAAAGATTGCATACTGAGCAACACTGCGAACGAGGTTGCACCGGTTTCAGAGATTTTCAATGTCTTGAGCATCCACGCATTAAGTAAACAAACCTGGCCGCGAGGCAGGTGATGGCAAACTTCTGCGTAATGTGTGAATACCAAGTATTATGTGTGCACATATCGCCGTTATCATGGTCATAGAATAGTCTAGAATGATTTGTAAAAGAAGGTCCATTTTGGTGACCGTTGAGTGACACTTACCAGGAAGATAGTGAAAGAATTGAGACAGACCACACATTTCACTCACCTGGCTCCTCCTGGCTTCTTTTCCCCATCAGACTCACAAAAGAGTTTAGTTTTTGCCCTGAAAAAGCAATTTAGAGACTCAGACTGTGCTAATAGACCAGAGATAAATCCATTTATGCTCCCTCAGGCAACTTTGATTGTGGATTTACTTAAGACCAGATGGTGATTATTTGACTTCAAAGGAAACCGGGATAGTTTTCTAGGAAAGCAAAACACAGGGGAAGTGTTTGGTTGGATGTGTTCAACATTCAGAGCATAAATTTGTGCATAAATATGGGGCTACTTATGAGGGCTATTAAGTATGCTTGTTGAGTACACTAGATGGGAAAGGTGTGGGTGGGGTTGAGTACACTAGATGGTGACATTTTTTCTTAATGTAGTGTACTTAAAATCTCCAGATGTTATACATATTTCTGTGGTTGTATATTCAGGAGCAGCTTTGCTGACATTTTCTTTCAACAACAACAACAACACGTGGGAATTGCCATGCAATGCAAGAATGTCTTACCACACTTCTTCCACAGTATGGTTGGACATTAGTTGAGAATATTTTTAACATACTGCATGTCTCACACTAAACAGTATGTTCACAGTAAACAGTGCATAGTCTGCGAGTACAAAGGACACAAAACACAGTAGATAGGGCTCTGATCCAGACACAACCCTGGTGTATGCTTGGTGTGCTCAATTAAACGCCTTTCCTTGGTGTGAGAATGGCAAGCAGTCAAAGGGAGGCTGATAACAGAAATAGAATAAATGGTTACTGATATTGTCCTATAATTGTAAATCAAACAAAGTGATAATTTTATTAGTGCAGTTCTCAGTGACTATGAAG
Organism: Ilyophis sp. 1 JC-2022; assembly: GCA_022702515.1. Lineage (NCBI taxonomy): Eukaryota > Metazoa > Chordata > Actinopteri > Anguilliformes > Synaphobranchidae > Ilyophis > Ilyophis sp. 1 JC-2022. The sequence goes on along the minus strand of CM040406.1, from coordinate 90,566,032 downwards.
GAAAATAAAATAAATTATTAATTATAATTGTCTGAAGAACGCTTTGACCCACATTCAAGAACATACATTCAAGAACGTAGAAAGGTGTATTAAGGACTCTGAGCCTATTGCCATAAACTCTAGCAGTGAAAACAGTTACTATGATGGCTTTGTTACCTTTATCTCAGCTGCAATGCATTCTGAGCTAAGCTGTCTTTCAGTAATATTGTCCACAAAGGCAAGGGTATCCAAAAGGTGAGTTATAGGTTGGATATACACTGCTCAAAGAAATGAAGGGAACACTTAATCAACACAGTATAACACCAAATCAATTAAACTTCTGGGATATCGATCTGTCCAGTTAGGAAGCGTAAACTATTTGCTTTGGTGCAAATGAAAGTGACAACAGATGGACAGAAGAGGCAACAGCAAGACAACCCCCAAAAAGTTAATGGTTTTGCAGGTGGTGGCCACAGACCATTTCTCTCTCCTTATCCTTTCTGACTGATTTTTCTCTAGTTTTGCATTTTGCTAGTGCCCTTGTCACTACTGGTAGCATGAGGCAGTACCTGCAGCCCATTCAGGTTGCACAGGTAGTCCAGCTCTTCCAGGATGGCACATCCATACGTGCCGTCGCAAGAAGGTTTGCTGTGTCTCCCAGCACAGTCTCAAGAGCGTGGAGGAGATACCGGGAGACGGGCCATTACATGAGGAGAGCTGGACAGGGCCGTAGAAGGGCAACAACCCAGCAGCAGGACCGGTATCTGCTCCTTTGTGCGAGGAGGAACAGGAGGAGCACTGACAGAGCCCTACAAAATGACCTCCAGCGGGCTACTCGTGTGCATGTTTCTGACCAAACTGTCAGAAACAGACTCCGTGAGGGTGGCATGAGGGCCCGACATCCTGTAGTGGGACCTGTGCTCACAGCCCAGCACCGTGCAGCTCGATTGGCATTTGCCAGAGAACACCAGAATTGGCAGGTTTGCCTTTGGCACCCCGTTCTCTTCACAGATGAGAGCAGGTTCACACTGAGCACATGTGACAGACGTGAAAAAGTCTGGAGACGCCGTGGCGAATGTTATGCTGCCTGCAACATCATCCAGCATGACCGGTTTGGTTTAATTGACTTGGTGTTATACTGTGATGATTAAGTGTTCCCTTAATTTTTTTGAGCAGTGTAGTATAGTCAGGTTCAACTCAATTTAAATCACACTATGTAGTGACAATAAGGATCAGAGCAGAACCAGTCAAAATTTCACAGATGCAGACAGCGTGTGGCCTATTGGGCAGTGGTAAGAAACTTACTATAAAAGCTGACCTCTGTGGCTGTTACAATATTACATATGTAAAATAAATGCTTTGTTTATGAACTGTAAAAACATTACAGCTCTGCTACTTTTAAAGTCCAGCAAACAGGGCTTATGAAAGGCATGCACCTTCAGAAAGCTGTCAGCCATTTCAAGTGTAACAGAATTTTCAATGAGGTTATTTGATATTCCAACTGTATACTTAATGCCTTTGATATATATTTTATCGAAGCAGTGCAATCATACGGTGCTGGATACAGTTGCTGTGCATTTGGGGTTTTTGCTCTTGGACAAAATTATTAAAGGGGAATCAGCCCTGTCATTCCCTTAATATGTTTTCCACATAATATTGTGGAAAACAATATTACGAACAATATTACAATATTATAATAATGTAGTACTTAGGGTTTGTGGCCGCTATGTGTTAGTGTGCACAGCCAATTAGGTCTATTAGGTAATTGGTGGGAACAAAAACCTTGATACACACCAGCCCTCCAAGACTGGAATTGCCCACCCCTGTCTTAGAAGTTATGTGGTAGATTCAGTGCAATTTACTTGACATCACTCATTTTATTCAGCAACAAATCTCATCCTGCCAAGGCCAAAGGTTTTATGAATGTGTGTATTGCATTACGATCTGCTGGAAATTCTTGAATTTGCATCTGCTAAAGGGCAGCTACATGTCTACTCAAACACTATCATTCGTTTACTTTTAAAATGGTTAGTTGGAACACACATCTAGTTAGACTTGGGAATGTAAAAAATATATATGGAAATTACTTCAATTGATTTTTGTTGAAGGCACGAAACACACAGAATGCAAATGGTCCCGAAATGGCAGATTGATAAATTGGCACATCCAGCCAAACTTTTTCTGTGGGTTTTGTTTTTTTCATGTAGCACCCCAAGTGCCTTTTAAGACCTGCTGTAATCTGATTGGAAGGTTCATTTTTCAACTTGAAAACACAAATGGGGGACTAAAATCAATGTTTGCCAATGTAACATAAAACAACTGCGCTTTGCAAGTAACTGGATAGCAGCAGTTCCCTGTTCTGCTTCTAGTATTTCTTCCAAAGCACCTAATTTCCACTTCTAGACAATATATTTAACAATATATATGTAATAGAGGGAGAGACCTCTGGGTGTTCCAGTCCAGGCTTGACACAGTGCAGAATACATAAATGATGAGCCTGCCTGAATGGACTGTTCTCATCATTACATGTCTTATGTTATTATTCCATGAATACATAATTGACCATTTGTAAATTGACCTGGAGAGCTCACCTTTGGAACTTTATTTTGCGACAGATGTGCCTAACTCCATTCCTGGAGAGCCATTTTCGTATGTTATTCCACATATTTTAGTCAAACCTTACTCTTACGTAATCGGTGCATTTTGTTCATTAGCGCCGGACTGGTGCAGTTTTGTAATTAAAGTATGCTTAGACAAATTGTAAGAGTAGGCAGATATGGTGCATATTTGATATTCAGCAGTTACAGTATCTATATCTATAAAAAAAATTAGTAACTAAATTAATTATTAGGCCAATTGTTAAACTTGCAACAGAGCATGGAGAGAAACAAAATTGCCCAAAAGTCGTACACGTCAGCCCATCAGAAGTTTGTTGCCCATGATCAATGAGTAAATAATTCTATAATGCCCCATAAGTGACACATATCTCCATCCGTACTGGAATGTGTTAAAGCATACAGGTCATTGACAATGGAGTGAGTTTAACAATATTTCATCCTCATCTGCATCAAGTCAAAGCAACTGTTTCACAAGCAACAGAGACTGAAGTTGACTTTCAAAGTTCCACATATTCTATTTTTTAACTTACTTTTGCGGGTTATCTGTGCATTTGCTATTGGGAAAAAGAAAAAAAGAAAGTGGAGAAAAATCAAGATTATATGGATACATAAGCATGTGGAGAATACTGGTCAAATATGGAGTTTGGTAATCAAATGTAACCAGTATATGTGAAATATTATCTAGGGTTTCAAAATTGGTTTTTTTCAACAATCAATTCAGCTGACAGCCATTTAGTGAAATTCATTTCAACAGCCTGCTCCATAAAAGCATGATCGTTTCTGTTTTGACGTCAAAAACCATAACTATACAGAGAAGGTATAAAATGCATTTTAAATAATTGTAAGGCCAGACAACAAAATATACATGTATTAAAACAGAGTGCCAAGAAAGGTGCTATACACAAAAGTAACTTACCGTAGGATCGCTTTCCCATTAGACCAAAAAATTGACGAGGCCGAGGTTTCCTTGTGATCCTTTTCAGGATCTCATTTAATGCATCAGATGCAAGCCACTCGTCCTAAGCATTACATGTCGCAGAAAAAAAAATCATATCATAAGGTGAAACAAAGATTTGCACAACCCTTGACTGCTCTGAAATTATTATCAACCCCCACCCCCTCCCAACATGCACACACACACACACACACTGGTCATGCTGAAAACAGCAAAAGTATATTTTGAGGTGGATCTTTTTGTGTGATTAGGCTACTTTTTTTGTCACTAAATATAATAATAATAATAATAATAATAATAATAATAATAATGAGAAGAATAGTTTCGTCCATATGTAAGCACTGAATAATGCGACTTCCGAGCACAATGCATAGACTACGGATAAGTTACGTTACAAATATCAAGTTCTAGTACTATTTCGGTATAGTCCGCAATGTCAAATTCCACACGTGCGCCACATTTGGAATCCAAAATCTGGAGCCAAAGAAATCACACTTTGATAGACGATAACTCACGATGGAGTTGTATTTTTCTAGTACAACCTGTTTGTGTTATTTTTATTTGTAATTTTTTGAAGGGGGGGCGTCTTTAAATAAAAATTTAAATAAACTGTAAAATTGAACTGTTCGTCTCCATATAACATACAGGGTACAGGGCAGCCTACGCATTCCAGGCCTGAACATTTTTTTCCACCCTGAAGAAATAACGAAGTCTTTCAACAGCTATGTACATGAGTAGGCTATGCCATATAGATAACGTTTGGCTTTGCTGTCACCCTGTATCGGATTAATCACCAATCGTTAAAACACGGAAAAGTGAAAGCATTACATGAAGTACTGATAAAAATATCAACATAGAAAAATTGTAAATACCTACATACCTGTATAGCCTACCTTATGGGGATGACAAAAACAGTCTATAGCCCAGGGGCAAATAAATAGTTTTTGGCTTTTATTTTTTTAAATGCCATCGTTGGAATAAATGTTTTGGGCAATGCAGAACTTTGTGTGAGCGCAGAATCTGTAGGCTATTTGCCCAAAGCAGTACAAAAATTATATCACGTAAACGACATGGATTAAAATGACAGGTCACCTACCTGTATTTGAATACTATTTGTCCAGTGGTTTAGGTCTTCATTCTGACCAACTTCTTCACAAAATACTTCAGCCAGAGCAAGAAAAACTACCAAAATGGACAGCAGTAATTTCATGGTGAAATATAGGCTACGTTCAGCAAAACTCTGAAGTCCCTTCTTTGAATGCCTCCAGTGAAAGAGTCGCGCGAGGGAACTCGTGCAGATGCGTACGATTAAAATTACAAAAAAACAGTAGATGTTTTAATGTACAAACCTAATTAAAATGATATAGCATACGTAGGCTATTTAATTCTTGTGATTTTGGGGGGGTTGTCAGTTGAACACCTCAAAGAACTATAGTCTCCGGATACGACCAATTCCAAGCGCTTGAAATGTTAAAAAAAACTCCGTTCTCCTGAACAGGCTTAAATCAGTACCTCACCCTGTTGTTTCCAGTCCACTCCTGCTGCGTCTCCTTGGGCGCACTTGAGCACGCGCCACTTTTTATAGCAAGAGATTGGGAGGTGGCGTGTCTTATTTTGCCTTAAGATATTAAGTGTAGGTGATTTTCTTGCACAGTATGACTAATTCCCACTCGTATATTGCACTTTAGTTGACACTAGAACGTATTTTACTTTAATTGATTGGAACGTTGTCATCAAATCCTTTATTGTAGTCGGTGTCAATGGGGACGTTGGAATGGCCACTGCGTCTCAAAATTAGTGACGCATTAAGGTTCAGTTTAAGAACGTATAGGCTATATGCCAATGTGATAGATGTTCGGGTCGAAACGTAGAAGAAGAAAAAACCCTACAGTAGCCTGTATAATATTACAATCAATGACTGAGTAGTAGGATATCACAATTGGACATAAGCATTTTTTTCGGGTCATCATAAGCATACATAAGTTCCTCTTGATTGTGTCAGAGCCAATCAATTTCTGTTTAAGTGATTTGAGGTTTAAGGGCAACCTCCAGTCATTGTGACATGATAGACAACATTATCCATGTTTCATGCTCGTTGTTCAACGCTGTGCTCCGAATTGCAAGTTAACTCAGAGGATCATCGAATTGGCTCACAATGCACGACCACAAACTGTCATCTGTATGTACTCCTATATCATGCGCATGTAAGGCAAAACTAGAGTTGGGTGTCTTGTTTTTAACGTCTCCTCCTACGGATTTGATCAATGGACATTTTGTCCTTATAGAGCCACCGTAGCAAAACACTGACCACGCCTTTTATATAGTTTATTGACAAAGTGAAAACTAAAGAGCTGCGCTAGGTACTTCATACTTTTAAAAGCACATGTCCTTAGCTCTCACTGTCCGTTAAATACATTAGATGTAGTGGACGACATCGTTTTGTACGCATTTATTTAGTGATCTAGGTACGTAGGTTGGTAGCACAGGAACTCGATGGATAGCTCGTTATCTTGCTTATCATTCCACGTTTGATACAGCCGACTGGCTACACACGAATCATGGTTTTGCTGCATACAGTCACAGCGACGCTTTATATTCTTATCAAAACGTCTGCATTTGAAATTGAGGCGAGCGCTAGCTTGGTGAGGCTAGACGATATGAAGGACGAATTTGATGCCATTCCCAGTAAGAAAAGAGCATTCATTAATTTAAGATCTCACAGAAATGTAAAGCCGGTATCCAATACAGGATTTGAGCCAGGTGACGCTGCGCCTGCATTCAAAATTAAAACATTGCACGGGGAATTTGTGTATCCAGAAACTTCAGGCTTAAACGTTTCATTAGTTATCCACGCGTTTACCAACAAGTCAGCCTTCTTAGAATGTATATGGACTTCGCAATCTTCACTAAGAGACTTGCTACAATACCTCCCTAAAAGTTGTCATGTGCTTTTCCTAACGTTTGACGACGCGGCTGCACGTGATGCTCTGTGGATGCAGGAGCAAATTCTACGCGTAACAGCAAACAGGTAGGTCTATTTGTCTTTCGGTTTTATAGTAACCAATTCGCATTAAAACTCAAAGGACCTACAGAAAAGCTAATATGTGCGATATATGAGAAGTGCCATGCTGATGACATCCAAGCATTGGCCAAAATCCGTCCAGAAAATTATAACCCTCAAGTTGTTTCTTTGACTACACACAGTACGCGCACTCCTCTGTGATTGGTCGAGGGTCACTGTAGCTCATGTCTGAACCACAGACTGGTCTGAACACGCCCTCCTTAGCTCAAATCATGCTTTATGTACTTGTAACATTTCAACCAGAATGATTGGATGGTTGTACAATAAATGATGGAAGCAGTGTTAAATGTCTTCGTGTGTAAATTATTTTCATATAATGCGGCAATCGATAATAATCAATACAATAAAATAACTAAACCCATGTTGCCTCTGTCCTCTTAAAACTGAGAACATCTTACATTTGAGCTCCCATTGTTATAAAAACTCTTAATAGCCTACCTGCAGTGTATTCAATGGTGTGTAATTAATCTCTTGTCAGGGCTGTCACTGGGGGCCAGATAGCTTCACAGAAAACATGCATCTGAAATCTGAAGTTTTTATTTTATTTTAATAGCTGCTACTTTGAAGTGAACCACCAGTTTAAGAGTACAACACTCACAATGTTCTCCAATGCTGTGGCAAATACAGTGCAGTCCAAAAGAATTTTGCTTGTTTTGCAGTTCTTGCTTGTTTTGGGGGCTTTTTGCCTTCAGTCTGGTTTTCATAAAGTGAAACTTTCAATTGGAAAATGTTCAATTGGATTGAGGTCAAGCGATTGACTTGGCCAGACAAGAATATTTTGGCACTAAAAAACTTGCTCTGTATGTCTGCATGGTGAAGTGCCGTCCAATTAGTTTTGATGCATTCGCTTGGATCTGAGCAACACAATGTTTCTCTATACTCCGGCATTCACCCTGCTGCTGCAGTCAGCAGTGACATCCCAATGAACACAAGTGAGCCAGTTCCAGTGGCAGCCCTACATGCCCAAGCCTTAACACCACCTCCACTATGTTTGACAGATGAGGTGGTATTTTTTGGATCATGAGCTGTACCTTTTTTATCCACATTTTCTTCTTTCCATCACTCTGGTACAGGTTGATCTTTGTCTCATCTGTCCATAACAATTTGTTCCAGAACTCTACAGGTTTTTAAATGTATTTTCTGTGCTGTACAGTGTAACATAGCCGTTCTATTATTGAGGTTTATACCAGGGGTTTGCATCTTGTGGCGAACCCTCTGAGGTTATGCTAGTGTAGTCTTTTCTTGATGGTAGTCCTTGACACATCTACGCCCACATCCCGGAGAGTGTTCTTGATTTATCAGTTTAAAAAGGGTCATTCCATATTGAATCAACAAATGCCCCATGCTCTTCGGTCTCGGATTTTGACCAAAGGTTCTATAGCCATATTAAGGCACAGATCCAAAGTTTGAGCGCTGTTAATGTAAATGCCTTCAAAATAAAACTTATTTGAAGTTTTTTGTAATATGCCCACATGAGGTTTTGTTCTGAAAATGTGCTACAAAATCCTTTTTCCTGACTTTAGACGGGTGTCACGTGATAGCTAATGAACACAGAATTACACAGCCAGTCGGACCAGATTTAAGTGTAAAAAAAAAATTGGGGGGCTATATTAAGTACTATTATCTCATTTAGGTTCTTAAACATAGCTGCTCGCAGAGTTAAATTACATAGTTGGGACATTTCAAATGCATCTGGGTGATTTCCATTAACATTAATCATTGATATTTTGATTTAAATCAAGTCTATAGGTCATTGTTTATCATTGCTCTATGTACTGTATTTGCCAAGATATGGGGTCCTGGAAATAGCCTAAAATAAGACGGCCGCAAATTTCAGGCATAATGTGACGCATACCATGCACAGTGAAGTTGCCATATCTCAAAAACTACTTGGACCACAGCGCTCAATCTTTGGAACTTTCAGCAAAATCCGAAGCCGAAGAGCGTGGGCCCCACAGAATATTGGGAGATTTGACATGGAATGACCCAAAAGGGTTTTTCTTCACCATTCAAGTATTCTTATGTCATCCACTACACTCTTCCGTGGACTGCCAGGTTGTTTACAATTACAACAACACCAGACTGCAAATGTCACACCTAGAATCAACTCTAGACCATAGGTGTCAAACTCCCGGCCCGTGGGCCGAATCCGGCCCGCCACGTCATTTTATGTGGCCTGCGAGAACTTAATTATCTGACGCGGAATCCGGCCCGCCACGTCATTTTATGTGAGAACTTAATTTTCTGACGCGTGTATCTACGTGGCTGGTTAACGGGGATTTACTTTTACGATATAACAGACAGACGCGGACGCACACCCGCGGTACATACGTTAAATAAAACGTTAAATGAAGTCTGTATAAAAAAAAAAGATTCTAGATTGCACCCCCCCCGTCAACAATTACAATCGAGGTCCGTGAAAAATCTTGATTGCACCCCCCCCCCAATCCGTCAATCCGTGGCGGGCCGGATTCCGCGTCAGATAATCGAGGTCCGCGTAAATTCCAAGTATGGTTATATTTATAGTCTTACAGTTACAACCGGCCCTTTGAGGGCAACCATAATGCTGATGTGGCCCGGGGTGAAAATGAGTTTGACACCACTGCTCTAGACCTTCTGTTAGCTCTCTTCTGCATGAAGTAACAATGAAACGAACGCACCTGCCCAAGAAACAGCTGAGCAGCGAATCATCAAATTACTTTTGGGACCCTAAAATGGGGGTGTGACTGTGTATTAAAAGGGCTGCAATTTCTAAACGGGTCACCTGATATGGATGTAAACGCCTTCAAATTAAAGCTGAAAGTCTGCACTTTAACCTCATATTCACTGTTCAATTCCAAATCCAATGTTCTGGAGTACAGAGCCAAAACAGCAAACAAATGTATCACTGTCCAAATACTTTTGGACTGCACTGTAAATGTCAGCTTTAATTGGGGGCAAAGTAGGGACTAGTGCTTCAGCTGATTTTCATACACAGGTAATATGCATCCTTGGTATGTCCACCTAAATATGTTGCCTGGGGTTCATCTGTTTTCGAGACATTAAAGTAACTTCACATAATCCCTCAGATAAAATATCTTGACGCTCTTATCTGAGGCAGTTTTGGTACTCTTTGTTTCCTTCTTACACATAGGAAAGATGTCTTGTCCCAAATACACATTTCACCTGTCCCTGTCCACGCACTTGGAAACTGGATACCCAGCGTGCTGTACTCATGGGGCTGCAGTGGACACAACTGTGGCCTGGCCCAGGTCTCTTTCACCTCTCCAGGTACAAAAGCACAATTTATTCATCTGTATATTCTCACAAAGCAATTTTAGACTGTTGTCGTCTTGTTATTTTTTGGTCACAATTTTCAACAAAAAGGCTGAGAATATTTTGGGTATATGTCTTGATGTTAATATGACTGTTTTTGGGAGAGGGTGAAGGGGTTAATATTTCAGTATATTACTGAATATCGTATAACTGATGTTTTAGAGTTGCCTTGTGTGGTATTTTTTGAAGTGTTTTTAAATTTTTTATAAATAGAGGTGAGCTATCTATCAGGCAAGTGTTCAGTTTTATTGAGAGACACTGAGGCAAGTTCAGTATTTCAATATGCTTATTGCTCATAACTGAAGTGTGTTGTGCAGCCATCATTTCCTTTAGTTAATCATGTTATTATTGTTTTGCATATGTATTGCAAAGCAATACAAAAGCCATGCAAAATAATAAAGCGCTGATTATGTAAGAACACTTTTGTTAATTCATGCCATGCAGGTTCACACTTCTTCCAGAGTTTACAATTTTTATTTGTTATTACAGTCACACAATACCTTGTTTTTCTTCATACAGTTAGTCTGCCAAAATTAATTTAGAGTTAACCTTGGGGTCACGGTCTGATTTTATTACTTACTAATCAAATGATTATGCAATTAGGAGAATCAAAGGGCGAACATCCAACCATAGATCATTAGCAGCTACAGTACATTATTCCGTAGAGTGTTGCAGGTGAGCCGGATCCAAACCTAGCGGACAGTGTGCAAGGAAAGTCCATTGTAGAACACACATTCCCTTGTACAATACGATTGAGACGCAGTTAACCTCAGCAGCACGACGTTGAACTGCAGGAGGAAACTCTCCCCCTGCTACAGCATGGCTTTGGTAGAAAATGGCCCTGTGACTAAATGTGTTTTTTTATAATTCATCGTTGTATGGAATTAGAGGGTCACAGGGAAAAGTAAGCCATGTCTGTGATACTTTTGTATTATCACGGAGGTTGTGTTAATCACTCATAATGGGGCAGTATTCTTGTTGCTCTAAACTGCGACTGACTATCTGTAATGTGGGTTTCCATTGATTAGTAAAGGTGGTACATGGTGATGAGATAAAACCCATGATAGGCATCAACTGCACTGCATTTCCCCAAATGACAGGCATTCCCAGCAGTGTAACAAAACAATATTTGCTGTTTTTGAATCCTGATTTGAAAATAAAAATAAATAAATAAATAAAAAATGTATAATAAATAAATAAAAAACTCACTGATGGTAAAGCCCTTCCATGTAACACAGAATGGGACATTCCTGTGGTTGCCAAGCGACTGGATGCGAGGTTTGATTGGTTGATGGGGCACTGGGATCAGAGGTCATACAGCCTGATTGATGCAGGTGATGGATGTGAACCCTTTGCCACTGTTTCTGCTGCTGTAGCGTGGGTGTCTGAGGGAAACTGCTCATTTTTCACAAAGGTAAGATATGCACCTGTTACGTTGACTTGCTGTTAGATTGAGGGCTACCTTTCTGTTGTCAGTTGTGTGTGTGTGTTGAGGTGAGAATGGAAATGGTGTGTAGGGGATTAGTTTGAAATTAGTTTGCACCACTTCACAGCTGTAATTGATTCATTTGTATTTAAAACGTATCATTAAGTCAGACATTTACTGATTAAATTGAGCTGTGGTGTAATATATTCTATAATTAACACACATTAGACCAGACAAAATATTATTCTAAATTCCACAAATACCCATGATGTGAAGTGTTTCAGTTAATTATTCACTTGGGTTTTAATTTATTCACACCAAGACATGGTACTCTGTCAGATCCCCAGCAAAGGATATCAGAATACATTCACGGGGGCCTAATTGGAGACTTCATTAGTGACATCCAGTTTTCCGGGTAGCATCATTCAGTCAGACTGTCAGTCCCCACTCATATAACATAATAGTCAGCAGCCCCAAGCGAAAAGTGGATGTCAATGAAAGAGATGGAAGACCAATGGTGGAGAAAATGAATGTCTTTCCCTCGGCTGTTTCACCACTGTTTTAGAAGTGTTGATGCTACCTTTTCAGATCAGTCAGATTAAAAAATATATATATTTGTTGTACATTGCCATGCACACCAAAGCCATTATACAAACTACTACTAATACTGCTTCTACAGCTTCATTAGGTTCCACGGCATGTTATCTTCCCAACAGATAAGAGTAGGCTCCATCTGTGCTTAGTGGAATTGGTATTAAATGATGGCAATCCTGCGAAAATTCAGAACCATTAGGACAAATGGTACCCTGCACACCGCTATTACTCCAGAAGATGATATTTTATTGCGCAATCAAGGACACCTTTTTGACAACGGAAGTTTTTGCTACGTGCCACAAATCGAAATGTTGTTTTTGGTTGCACAATAAAACTTCATGTTCCAGAACATCAAAACTGTGCAAAAAATATTTCTCTCTTTCATTTACTTAGTGTTTATCTTGCACCTTTATCTTGCATGAAGCACAATTATTTTTTATTTTTTAAAAAATGTTAGGTTCTGAGCTAGGTTAACTTAAGCTATGTTACAGTTTTGCATAATAAATTAGGAATTAGAAAAAAAAACCTTATCCCTGAAAAATGCGATTTGGTTTATAATGTCTGAAGAGATCAGTGTCAAATCATTGTTTGGAGTACGTTCACCCTTTATTGACTTGCAAAATATTTTACAGATTACTGAAAACTTTGTTGTAATTTTTTTGTATGTCAGGAGTCTGCTGGACTGCATTTCAAATTGCATAAGCTAGTGTAAGTTAAAGTAAAATAAAGTATTTCTAATATGTATGCATTATAGCTTTATTATATAAAACAATTATAAAATTAGCTTAACTCATTGGTTAATTGACTGATTTATGGGTTCACCTTGGTGTGATTAGTTTCCTGTTGTTGCTCCAGGTGAAGAACATGGCTATTTCGAAGGCGGCGGGAATCCTAGTGTATGCATCCCTGGGAAACCCCATCCAGGACATGAATTGCGAGGGGGAGGAGTGTTCCACACCCCTGAGTATCCCTGCCTCCATGGTGCATGTGGAGTCCTCTGTGGTTCAGGCCCTACTGTAAGGCTCTTACACCCCTGCAGGTCACATACACAGTAGGCACAGATTGACACTGCAGTATGAAGCAGCCCAAGATGCAGGTTTATTATTTGGAAATGACAAGTTTTTTTTTAAACTATTGAATGGTGAGAACAGGTGTAATGATGTACTATACTTACATTGTATATCATTTGATTTTGAGGGACCACATTTATGGAGAGCCATCAGTGCAAGGTTTTACAGAATTTATTGACTTTTGGACCATGTAAAATTCATTGCAATTTTTCTTTCATTGGAAGGACATTCTGTCTGAAACGATACGTGCGTAGTTCCAGAGAAGGGTCACGATCAAGTATTTCTTGACACAGAGTCTTCCTACAGATTTGCATTTTGTAGATACAAATAAGTGATATAATCCCAACTCATGGGCATAGCACAATGAGTGCTGGTTTATTGAGTACTCTGTCATCAAAGCTTTTTAATTAGCAAACATTATCCAAGGGAAATGACGTTACTTGCCAAGCCGTGTCTGCTTCTGTGCCTAACCTGTTGTTCCTGGACTGTACTTTGTTTTTGTCTTGGATTGATTAATAAAATGAGTTCTCCTCTGCAGTACAGTGAGATCTCTATGACATCAAAATGACTCTTACTTCCTCTGCAATCAATCCTCTTGGATGAATTGAGGTATTAATATTTGGAGCTCTTAGCCGCAAATACTATACAAGTAACCTGTCAGAGAACACCTCAGCTTTTTGTAAGCAGTTTGAGTCATTCAGTGTCTGTAGTGCTGTTTTCAGGGGTTTTGATTGAGGCGATCCACTTCCAATAATGCTAGCACAGCAGTCCGCTATGCGGTAATGGGATACTTGGCAGCATTTCTTTGTGAATCACCGCTCTGCCCTTCTCAATCTTGCTGCAGGAAATTGAGCTTTCCAATTCACCCAATTCAGTGAAGTTCTCCTCCAAACTATTGAAATTGTTATTGGGAAAACATAAATGCTACAGCAAGCCATATTTCTTTTTTTTTATCGATCGCTGTTTTTATCAACAGCCTTTCCTGGCCTTTCTTAAAGTTTCCCCTTGAGAATATGGATTTTCGGCTCAATAGAAAATGCCACAAATCTTGCCTTAGAAAATAAATCGGTAATTTAAGTAGTTTTTAGGTGACACACCCAAATATGCCACACAGTGTTGTGCTGTTATTCCTGATATATGGATAGGTAAAATCAGGGCTATATGTATGGAGAAAGGACTTTGGCTCAATTTCCAAGCTGAAAGTTGACACTTCCTCATGCACTTTGAAAGGGTTCTTTTCTTATTCTGGCCCTCGACCACTTCCAGCAGCAACATAGTTTTCCTGGGACATTTTCTATCCAAGGTCTCAATGTTTGTCTCTGTTATTTTCAGGAAAATGCAACCAGTGAGCGTGTCATTCCAAATCACTCCTTCTCCAAACTTCTTCTTTGGGATTGACCAGCAGGGGGCGTTGGCTGAGATGGGTTGGTTCCTCTACCCCACCTTCAGATTCATCAGCTGGCAAGCTCAGTGGTGAGTTTGGTAAATTAAGGGGTAACATGGTGGTTGAATGTGACACATGCCAGTTATCTTTAGGTAACATCAAAGTGAATGTGTCCATCAATGTTGTTATTCAGTCATTTTTAAGTACTATAAAACCCAAATTTTCCTTTCTACAAGTTCACCTCGTTTTGTAGGCGTATCAATCAGTCAGTCAGATAGTTTGCCATAGTTACCTCGAGACTGGATTTACCAGGAAGTGTATAGGCGTTTACAAAGTCCTTAATATAAGCAATGTGTGATGTCACACCAGCTTTTAACCTCCAAACATTGTTAAGGTACACGCTACCTACCAGGCCATATCCCCGAATTTGGGTAATTTAGAAGAAAATACGATAAAAGCACAACGATGGTGCGTCTCTACTGCAGTCGGCCACGTTATCGATAGGGAAGGGTATGTTCGATAAAGTAAGGCTAGAGTATAGTCGATTCGAGTGCGCTGTGCATGGTACTGCCATAGCTCAGGAGGGTTAACGTTACCAAAAGCAGATGCAGACACTTAGCAGGACGGCTAAGATGTAGTTTGAGCGGGATAACATTAGATCTAGCTAGCTATGAGTCGACACACCGACTCTAGACAACATTTGATTTTGTTACGTTAACGTTATCAAAGGTCAGTTATCATCGTTTTTCATATAACACAGAAAGTGCTCAGCTATCAATAGAAATTGAGCCTAACTCAAATTATGACCTCCTCTATCAAAATCAGTCGCACTGCACTGACTCCCCAAACACATCTTGGGCTTTATATACTACCTGAGGGAGGAACATGTAAAATGAAAGCAAAGCTTCAAAACTATATTTTCACATTGAATTTTACATTAAGACATGCATATCATGAAAGCCAAGATATGTTTCAAGGAAAATCAGATGAAACCCAATTAATTTGTCGCCTGGCTAGTTACATTGTAAATCTCGCGCAGCGAGACCAATGAGGGAGTAGCTCGGAGCGAAGGTTTAAGCGTGATGTATTCCGCTATTGCTGTGGGAAAAGGTAAGAGTTATTGTGTACTCATTTATCTGACTCCAATTAGAACTGATGCTTGATTGCGAGTGTAATTCTGTTCTGTTTAAACTATCTATACCGGGGACACTCCGGATACGGGGTGCAGACTGACACACTGAATCGGACTGACAAGCTCAGAGACCATAGCCCATAGAAACTCATAGCTCATCACAGGTGTACAGAGGTTTTGAACCATATAATCTATGAGGTCAAATAGAAGCTCAGAGGGTTTGAAACGTATCACAGAGGTTTTTGACCATGGAATCTATGAAATACTAGGAAACAGAACTCAGAGGTTTTGAACATATCACCATCACAGGTGCCCAGAGGTTTTAGAACATAGAATCCTCTTAGTACTGGCTAAGGCTTAGCAGAGCCGTCACATTACCACAAACAGGATTATTCAGTGTGAAACCCGGTAATAGAGACACAATTCACGGAGACCACGCAAATCAAGTCTACAAATAGAACAATTTATTAGCCATGCAGGTAATTTACTTAGAATACTCAATGATAGTACAGAATAAAATATTAAATATTGAAACAGAATTTATATCTGGCTGATGCAGATTATGTGAAAACATGATAATTTATTAATGATAATAATCACTGGTTAAGACTGTGAGAGCAAATATGAACACATTCAATACCTATAGCTAAACACAGGATAACATGCTGCTAAGACAACGAAACATGAACAAGTTCACCAACAAAGTATATAACCAAATGATTCCGGATGGTGTGACTATGGTACCAGGAGAACTATTACGCAGATTCTCCTCGAATGTCCCTTTGGACTTCTCTTAAATGCAGTCCTGAGCACGCTTTCCACATTCCACAATTCCCTTTGTTTGTCCGAGTAAGGTCTTGCCAGGAATAGGGCTGTACCCCTCACAACCAAGAGACCCCCCTCTCCTCCAGGAAGATAAACTGCATAGTCTATTCCCCCCAATCTAGTGATAGTAATAAGATACTTTGTACGACAGTGTCATCTAATGATTTTACTTATCATTTAGCTAGATACCAAGTGAGGTCCAGGTGATGGCCGCTCTGTGATCCAGATACTTATGTGGACAAGCGCATCCCTGATAACCTATACAATCCTCCTTTCTTTCACATACCCCACACTTCAATTGGTATTAATCCCAGCCCACCACATTTATCATATTATTCACAATTATTTACATGCACAACATACATATGATGCAATATACATATACAGCTTTGTTTCAGTCCAGAGTATATTCCATGAACATAGGGTGCTTGTTCACAGGCCTTTTACAGCCTGTGAACAGCCCTGGGTTCCCGGCGTCATTAGGAGGAACAAACGTCGCAAAACTGCTCCAGGTCCTGCAGAATGCTGTTTACTTCTAATGTCCAGTTGTATGGTCATTACAGCTGTCGTTTACGACCTTGTGCTTTTTATGTCCCGTGGGAAGAGGCAAAGATGCAACATGGTGGGCAGAACAGTAGATTCTTAAGCCACCTGGTGAATTGTTTTATTGCTACCTCAAGGAAGCTGCCACCAGCTCAGTAACCCAGGGTTTGTGACTGACAAGGTGAGGTGGGCAGAGCAGTGAGTACTCAGACTGTTGCGATATGTGACCTAAATCGCAAGATGGTTAACGTTTTGGAGGAAATCACTGTTTTGCAAGGAGAAGTGGTCAAGCTGAGAGACCCAGAGTAAAGAGGAGTAACGAATTGGAATGCTGTTTTCCTTGCTATAACCCAAACATCTAATCTTGTTTTCGGAGCCCCATCGCTTGTCGGCCCGGCAAGGCCGCTTGCAGAAATCTCCCCCAGAAGACTCACATGCAAAGAGGCGCTCCTATGCACCCATCATCCCTGGACTCCTGTTGTTTACTTCTGGACAGGGCAATCAAGGATATCTCCATAGCAACCTGCTGTGTTATCGCGAAAAGACCTACGGACTAGTTACATCGAGGATATCTCCATAGCAACATGCTGTGTTTCGTGAAAAGATTCTACGGACTGGAGTTATCAAGATTGCTGAGTGCCAGAATGTAACCTTCAGTCTTACGCACACATAAACACGGACTACTCACAGATATACACACTTGCACACACATGCATGCATTCACCCGCCTACGGACACATGGGTTTTTTTCCCCCAGATCATATACCTTGCCTCCTAGAGACATGGTATATGATTAGTGTTTTTTGCCCGCTCCCCCCCCCCCCCCCACCCAGTAGCCCACCCCCTCCCCCCCCCCCACCCAGTAGCCCACCCCCTCCCCCCCCCCTCTTTTTTCCCAGTATGCTTTGCACACAGGCTAACTGTAGCATTTAGCTTTCAGTCTTAATAGAAACAAGGATTTCAATTTAGAAACTCGGATCTGAATTTAGAAACTCGGATTAACTTTTAGAAACTCTGATTAACTTTTAGAAACAAGGATTTAATTTAGAAATAAGGATTTTGTTTTAGAAACGAGGATTTACATTTAGAAACAAGGATTTATTTTTAGAAACAAGGATTTCTGTTTAGAAATAAGGATTTATTTTTAAAACAAGGATTGTGTTTTAGAAACGAGGATCGTGTTTTAGAAACAAGGATTGTGTTTTAGAAACGAGGATTTACATTTAGAAACAAGGATTTCTTTTTAGATACAAGGATTTAATTTAGCAATAAGGATTTCTATTTTGAAATAAGGTTTTTGTTTTAGAAACGAGGTTTGTGTTTTAGAAACAAGGATTTCTTTTTAGAAAAGAGGATTTCTATTTAGAAACAAAGATTGGTTTTTAGAAATGTGGATTGCACCTCTGGGCCACCGTAGATAAGTCCTTACTGCAAACAGTTTGACCTTTGTAAAGACCATGTTCCTTTCTCTCACTATGTACCTGCTTGCTGCTGCACCCATATTTGTATTGTTTTATCTCCTTCTCCCGCTTTTATCATTCTATGTTTTATGTATTTCCCTGTTGTAAAGCACTTTGAGCTGCATTCGTTGTATGAAAGGTGCTATATAAATAAAATACTTACTTACAATACAAAGGATCAATAATTTTCAGTCTTACAATATGAACGACGCGAAGCTACGGCGCTAGCTTGTAATGCTACGTTTAAAAGCTTCAAAACTTTTGAAGCTTTTAAAAAACTATATTTTTAACTGAATATGACATTAACACACACAGATCATGAAAGCCAAGACATGTTTTGTCTAAAATGAGATAAAACCAAATAACTTACATTAGCTTGTCGCCGCGAAAGTTATTGTGTGACTGCTTACAAGCTGGCTATGCAAAGGACCAGTGCAAGCTTGTGATATATGATTTTTGAAAGCTTCAAAGCTATATGTTCACACTGGATTTGACATTAATGAAAGCAAAGACATTTTTTGAGTAAAATCAGGTGAAACCCAATACATTAGCTTGTCACTTTGAATGCAGCTGATGTGATTGTGTGACTGGTGGGAGCAGGTGAAAGCTGGCTACACCAAACGACGCGAAGCTACGGCGCTAATTTGACATGCTACGTTTAAAAGCTTCAAAACTATAATTTAAATCTGAATATGACATGAACACACACAGATCGTGAGCCAAGACATTTTTTAAGTAAAATTAGACAAAATCGAATAACTTGCATTAGCGTGTCGCCGCAAATTGGTGAAGTTCAAATTCACGTCTTTTTTCTTTTGTGGGCGTGGATGGGGGAGTGTTCCATTTTTTACAGTTTTGAGACACTGGGGTGTGGTCATTTCTTGTGTGACGTCACACGAGAAACGACCTGAAAATGGGACCGCAAAATTAAATTGTCTTTCTCCAAACCTTAAAAAAATACAAATTTGATAGTTCCATGGTGTTCCCACAATGCCCCTATGTACCAATATCATACAAAACACAAGAAAGTAAGGTGCTCTGCTTGGCTCTTGACGGAGGCGGTCGCATATTCTCTCTCTCCTCTCTCCTCTCCTCTCCTACCCGCTCGGAGCCACTCTTTGCACTGTATCTTTGAAACTACAAAATTATGGAATTGATAAGCTGGTCTCTCAACGCAATTGACAAAATTATCTCAATAAGAAGCACTGGTTCGGGGGAACCTACTTGCCCAGACGGGACTTTCGCTGCGGGCTACATAATGGATGCGTGGGAGAACTGGCGGGTTCTTTGCCTGGCGGTTCTCTCCGTGGAAGACGTGGAGGACGTCTACCTATTTGGATTTATGATGGCAGGACAATTGCTTCTCGGACTGAGCGTTACCCTGGTCTATCGGAAAATTGGAAAGATGGGAGCTATTCAAGAAGGCCAAAGGCTGCCCGTGATGATTAACGAGGTGGGCAGAGCAGTGAGTACTCAGACTGTTGCGATATGTGACCTAAATCGCAAGATGGTTAACGTTTTGGAGGAAATCACTGTTTTGCGAGGAGAAGTGGTCAAGCTGAGAGACCCAGAGACCCAGAGTAAAGAGGAGTAACGAATTGGAATGCTGTTTTCCTCGCTATAACCCAAACATCTAATCTTGTTTTCGGAGCCCCATCGCTTGTCGGCCCGGCAAGGCCGCTTGCAGAAATCTCCCCCAGAAGACTCACATGCAAAGAGGCGCTCCTATGCACCCATCATCCCTGGACTCCTGTTGTTTACTTCTGGACAGGGCAATCAAGGATATCTCCATAGCAACCTGCTGTGTTATCGCGAAAAGACCTACGGACTAGTTACATCGAGGATATCTCCATAGCAACTTGCTGTGTTTCGTGAAAAGATTCTACGGACTGGAGTTATCAAGATTGCTGAGTGCCAGAATGTAACCTTCAGTCTTACGCACACATAAACACGGACTACTCACAGATATACACACTTGCACACACATGCATGCGTTCACCCGCCGACGGACACATGGGTTTTTTTTTCCAGATCATATACCGTGCCTCCTAGAGACATGGTATATGATTAGTGTTTTTTGCCCGCCCCCCACCCCCGCCCCCCCCCCCCCCCCCTCTTTTTTCCCAGTATGCTTTGCGCACAGGCTAACTGTAGCATTTAGATTTCAGTCTTAATAGAAACAAGGATTTGAATTTAGAAACTCGGATTTGAATTTAGAAACTCGGATTAACTTTTAGAAACTCGGATTAACTTTTAGAAACAAGGATTTAATTTAGAAATAAGGATTTTGTTTTAGAAACGAGGATTTACATTTAGAAACAAGGATTTATTTTTAGAAACAAGGATTTCTGTTTAGAAATAAGGATTTATTTTTAGAACAAGGATTGTGTTTTAGAAACGAGGATCGTGTTTTAGAAACAAGGATTGTGTTTTAGAAACGAGGATTTACATTTAGAAACAAGGATTTCTTTTTAGAAACAAGGATTTAATTTAGCAATAAGGATTTCTATTTTGAAATAAGGATTTTGTTTTAGAAACGAGGATTGTGTTTTAGAAACAAGGATTTCTTTTTAGAAAAGAGGATTTCTATTTAGAAACAAAGATTGGTTTTTAGAAATGTGGATTGCACCTCTGGGCCACCGTAGATAAGTCCTTACTGCGAACAGTTTGACCTTTGTAGAGACCATGTTCTTTACTCTCACTATGTACCTGCTTGCTGCTGCACCTATATTTTTATTGTTTTATCTCCTTCTCCCGCTTTTATCATTCTATGTTTTATGTATTTCCTTGTTGTAAAGCACTTTGAGCTGCATTTGTTGTATGAAAGGTGCTATATAAATAAAATACTTACTTACTTACTTACTTACTTAAGGTAAACCACCATGTTACCCCTTTACACATCTGAGTAACCAATATTTGCATTTCCCTTGTGTTCTACAGGGGCTGTGTGGCAAAAAGTATTCACACTTCATACATGCCCTTTCTATTGTAATGCAATTTTTTTCTTAAAAAAAAAAAAAATTATAATCATTTTTTTGCAAACAATATGTTCATCCCATCGTAAGTTGGAATATCCAATTTCCTATTTCATATGAGGTTTTGGCATGCAGTCCATGGGAGATTCACCACAGTCGGCACTGGCACGGTCCGGACTATATCCGAGTCTGTGGGGCTCATTCATGCACCACAGCATGGTCCCTTAATTGAATGAGCCACTCAGCAGCCCATATAGTAATGCTGTGTTAATGCTCACAGTGCCCAAAGCGTTCCATAGGAGCTATGTATATTACCAATTTTACATAATCTGCATTTACTGACTGATATTTATAAAGTTCTGTAACAGTACACTTTTCTTAGTATCTTTAGCCAGCACTGTTATTGAAGATTACATATTGTGTAAAAATCGCAATGGAGACTCTGTGTAGTAATACTGAATTTGCTGATGTAATACTACTAAATGGATATGTGGCAAATGGAAAGAGTGCCAGGAATGGTTTATGCACAGGGCGTTCCTCTCCTTTCATTTTGCTGCACCCCAGACATAATTAAATCAGGCCCATGCGGGTGGGGCTTAAACGGGTTCCCTTTGTCTCCAGGGGATGCCAGGGCGGTGACAAACATATTTTACGGCTTGTCTCCTATATGGTCTGGTGTAAAGCTTGAACGGAAGTACGGAGTCCTGTACATAAATCTCCCTGACATCCTGCTACAAGGGGTGGATTCAAAGATCTTCGTCATCAGATTCGATTAAACCGTGAAACCCCACAAATTAAATATGTCTAAGCATCACCACAGATTTTTGGCAAAGGTAAATTGATGTTTTGGAACGTTGCCTTTACATATACTGACGTGCAGTATGCATCTCGCTCCTTCTTCATATTCCTTTTTCAACTGCACTTTATGCCTGTTAAACAACAAAGCTAACAACAAATGCAATCATGAATACTTAAAAACATTGTATAATCATTTGTGTAAATCCTTCAATTTGTAAATAATATTATTATTATGTGTCTTGTAGAACTCAAGGTTCGGTAGAATCTGGTCACCTGTTTCTCTGCATATCTGTATGTATGCATTTGGGCCGTTGCAGAGACCTGGTGCTGGTGCCAGTAGTTTGGAGTAGTAATTAAGGAAACCAACTGAAATGCTCTTTCAAAGTTTGAGTGGGATGCTGCTGTTGGATTCTTGAGAAACGTAATTGACTTACTTTAAAGTCAGCTGAATAATCAAGGCAGCTAACCTGAATTGCTCCAGTTATATTCACCTGCATAATAACATCTAAAAAGTAAGCTATTGAATTACAGATAATGTACAAATAATACAATGCAATGAGCCCATGCAAACCAGGATTTGCCAGCTCTTCTCTTCTTCTCACTGTTTCTCACTATTCTTCTGCAGGTTTGATTATTCAAGTCAGCTGCAGGAGCAACTGCACAGCTCGGCACAGGTGCTCACCGTGTTTAATAATGCGGTGATGCAGAGTGTGGGCGGGGCCGTCGCCACTGTGAGCTTGCCTGCAGGTAACTGATCACCTTCTGTACTGTTAGGGGCATTACATATAAATATTCACCTCTGTCCTGTTGCCTTTATTTTTTACAAGGCTGTGGCATTTTGACAAAATAATGGAACATGGTTGAGGAAATGTTTACAAGTTGTTCACAGTTTCTTTGCATACTGTTGTACTTCAGAAGTAGCTAGAGTGAACAAGGTTAGAAATGTTCAGAAATAATTGATGGTAAGAATTCAGGTTTTTGGCGTGATTGCTCTGAGGTTTTGTCAGTGAGGAATGGGTATGAGGATTCAGTTATGTATTTTCAATGTATTTTAACAAGAACATTTTATTTTTAATGGAAAACCAAGGTTGTACGTCTGAAGTTGTTTCTCTACCTGTTTTTTAGAAGTTAATTTCCAGGCACTTTAATGTCATACTCATCAAAGACATTTTGTCTGCGAATGCAAAGAATGTTGGGGGCAGCGTTGTAGTTTAATCCTAGTTTCCTTTTTTCACTGTCCTCTGAAAATACACTGCCTTCTGATTGCTGTAATACTGATCACTGATCTTGAAAAGACCATAATTAATGCCGATTTCTACTGGAATTTAATTTATACATATTGTGAGAACACATTTGGTTGTATTTGGCTTTATTAGAGCAGTGTGTTATCGTATTACTTGTTACATTAAACTGGCCTAAGGAATGTAGATAACTTGCCATACTTTATTCAAACTACTCATTCCCTGCAGGCACCTGGGATTCCTGATATTTTATAGTTTCTCGCATGAAATGGAGTCTAAATATTTGGCAGTCCACAGTCGCACAGTATGTTCCTCTCAGTGTACCACACAGGCTAGTATGGGTGGTGTGGGAAAAGGTTTTCAAAGAGCTTTGGAGAAATCCACATCTACATTACATGCATTTTAAATTCCGCTAAGCCGCTAATTGCTTTACATTTCACTCTCTTGGCCCATTTTGACAGACATTTGAGCAAAGTATTTAACATTCAATAAATGGATTGTGTACTTCCAAATCTGACAGCTTCATTCTGCACAAAGCATGATAATGGTCCCATTAGTGTTAGAAACTTTGGCTTGATGTGTTTTTTCTGCATTGCCCATTTCTTTACACAGAACACATTGTACTGAGTATTAAGGTTATGTTCAGATCAATCATTATTAGGGAGCGTGCGCAAGGCTGGAGAGACCGACTTCTCAAAGAGATACTAGGCTGCATTTTTCTTCCTGATGAGGAAGGCCAGGGACTAGGCGTAAATGCCACTTCTGCGAAAATGTCTCATATAATGGAACCCTTTTAAGAAGTATGGATGGATTCATTTTGAGGGGGAATAT
The DNA here is from genome assembly GCA_022702515.1 of Ilyophis sp. 1 JC-2022. Classification (NCBI taxonomy): domain Eukaryota; kingdom Metazoa; phylum Chordata; class Actinopteri; order Anguilliformes; family Synaphobranchidae; genus Ilyophis; species Ilyophis sp. 1 JC-2022. The sequence continues at coordinate 90,541,804 of CM040406.1, read as the reverse complement.
TGTGCATTGCATTTAAGATTGTAATTGTTTGCTGCTGGGTGGCTTATTCGGTTAAGGCACCGCACTGTGGTGCATGGATGAGCTTCACGGCCTTGGATTGAATCTGGAACAGGCCAGTGCCAACTGTGGCCAGTAGCTCAACAGGCCGACGTGCGATTGCTGTTTGCGTCACCCAGGGAATGGGAGGGTTCTGTCGGATACGGTTCCGTGTGCTTCACTATATACTATCGGGATGCCTGCTGGCCGTATATGAAAGGTATATGAAAGGTCCTCCTCCGACTGAGCCCTGCGGTGTGAAAAGAAGCAGCTGGCGACACTATATGTTTCGGAGGAGAACCATGGTTGTCTACACTCTCCTGAGTCGGCAGTGGGGTTCACGCAATGTACGTGACTACGGTTGCAGACGTTTGGAAATTTCTAATTGGGGTGGAAAGTGGATATGCTCAGCCTATATGGGTGCCAAATTATTATTTATTTATTTTTTTTAAAGATTGGAGGTGTTTTGATTCCTGGAGGAAATGATTGAGATTTTGGAATCAATGCCATGAAACCTCATGCATAGGAGTTAAAACAGGAAGTTGTATTTTGCTGCATGGAGTGGACTGGATTCAATCAGCACTTTTCCTTACCTTTGCATTATAAACACGTGCAGTTAGCCTTTCTCTTCACAAACACAGTTTAGAAAGATTTAGCAAGTTAATTTTGGTGATCAATGAACTCACCACACTGTGTATGAAACGTGTCACTTTGTATTTAGGGGATACAGCCCAGGAAAAGTCTTGCTGTCTTTTCCTGTGGAGTGAATAATCACTTCATGCAACGTTCAGCCATTAGTACTATAGTACTGTGAGAAGGCCGGTAACGTAGCTGGAGCATGAAATGTGACCATTCTCTTCTTATTTTACCTCTTGATGAGAACTGTTGGGATCTTTCTTTTTTTCACGCAAGACATGGTGAATTTTGATGTGCTGGAGTTGGATGCATCCCTGTCTTGTCCTGGAAGGAGGGATGAGACGTGTGCTCATTGGGATCACACCGTGCAGCTGTTTGTGTGCTGCGATCACTTCAGTTCCTACTGCGACATGGAACTTGGCCGTTGGATCACGGCATTCCGCAGGTAACCTGTTGCTAATATTGTGCTAATGTCTTAGTTTGGGGAAACACTAGTTAAGAAACTATGCCTTTAACCAGGGGAGGTACTGTTGTCATACCCCTCAACAAGGTGCTTCACTCGAATGTCCTCCGTTAAAATTCTGTATAAATGGAAAGTATGTAATAGTGGATAATGCCTTGAATACTGTGTACCTTGTCAGCAAGGCTGAACAGTGAAATTGGAACAATTTTATTTTCCTCAAGGACTGTTCGGTCCAACACATTATAGCAATGTGTGTTCTGCGTTTTTGTGAAAGGAGGTTACAGTTCGTCCTTAGAAACTGAAGCTCCAGGTAATACACAGTGTGCTTAATAGAGATGAGCTGGGGGTCATGCTGAAGTGTACGTTATCGCAGGCTGTATTTTTCCATTTCACTCATGTTTTGTGCCAGGCGTCATCGGCCTGTGTAACTGTGCAGCATGGAGAAACGCAATACAGAATTACGCTGTGTGCGGATGGTAATGTAATCGCATCCCAGTTTCCCTTGAGACAAGGAAGCCAATACAAAATGGTCATCAGATTGCACTAATACATGTTATACGTGGCATAAGAACTTTTCTAGTAAAATAAATAAATAAATAATACTAATTATATATATATATGAGTAATGACATGAAAAGCAACAACAGCCAGCAATGTGAATCACAGTGAATCACAGTGAAGCATCAGTCTAAAAAAGCGCTTGCATCTTGAATTAAATTCACCAAAAGGTAATTCTGGGAGAAAACTGTTCCTTTTCAATCTTGACCTCTCAGATCTTTCTGATATTTGACACACGTCATGTAACCTTGGAATAATGACAATTGCTGTTCTTTTGAGGGAAAAAAACACAAACCATCATTAAAAAAATTTGTATTCAAGGTATCAGTTTTAGTATTCAAAGTATCACTTTTGGCCTACCCACCTCTACTTTCGAGACATACAATTTGACAAACATAAACAATAAAAACAATATCTTGCTCTCATTGCTCTACAACGTGGGTCATGTTTGAATGCTTTGACTTAATCCTTTGCATTAATTCATTAAGATTTAAAATTTGTCATCTAATGACCTCAAAACAACTTTTAAAAATTTTACAGTATTTTTCATATGTTGTTCTATACGGTGCAATGTATACACATGCCAATTGAATGGTTAAAGGAACAGTTCATCATAAAAGATCGATAAAAGTTTATCAAATTTTTTCGATTGCCTGATCGATTGCTTTCAAAATTTTGTTCACCATATTTCTTTGAGGTTTGTAATTTTTTCTTGCTGTCAGGAGAACCCCTCATGGCAAAGACACTTGTTGAAGTCTGCCAATTCTGTGTCCATCCAGTCACCTTGCTCCTCATTACATGGCTATTCCCCTTCTGACACTTCTTCATGGGATTCTTGTGTTTTAGCTGTTATTCTTGAGGTCAAAAGTGAAGGGAAAATGGAAACTTTGTTTCTTGTTTTCTTAATGATGATTTGTGGGTTTTTTCCGGGAATGAACCTAAACTGAAAAAATTATTTGGATATTTGATGATGGATGTAATGATAGAGAAAAAATCATACTGTTCTGTAATGCATAAGATGACACAAAATTAAGTGACAAACATAACTGGGAGATTGCAATATCTACAGTAATGAAAAACTTTAATGAATAATATCAGAGTAATTTAAAATCTACTGTTCTTCATTACTTTACTCATTCACTTGCAAGACTTCTTGCTTAGCGAATTCAGAATCTAGACTGATGGAAAGTTACTCTGAGCACAGTGCTTTTAGGGCTTATGTAGATAATATAAATTATAAAGAATCTTTAATTAATTTGGAATTAATTGCATTTGCCCCATTCGTTTTCATTAAAGACACAATGTGATGTGACCTTGAGCATATCTTTTTAGATTAAATGAAAGCTAAGAGAGCATTAAAACAGTTGTTGGAGGCTGATAAAACTAGGCTCACACAGACGCTGGAAAACCTGAAAGTGCTTGAATTTGAATGTAGAAAATTCAGTGTTGTGAAAATGCTTGGATGTTGAACAGTGGGTGAAGGTACCTGATCTTTATGTTGGTTTATTCATTTTACAAAAAAAATATATTTATATGGCTATGCAATGGAAATCTAAACCTTTGTGAATTCTGTTCTCCAAGTCATGTAATTCTACCTATTAACTGTGTATGTGGGAGGATGGAAGTTTCCATTTCAAAATGTAGTCACTGAAGTCCCTGACTTGAAAATGAATTTGAAAATTGGATTCTTGAAAAAGTAGTTGTATACACATAACCTAATGCGTATAGATATTTGATTCTCACAGAGGTATTGGGCATTGGCTGACTGATGTCTCACCCCTGTTGCCCTTGCTGAACAATGAAAAATGTACCTTCACCATGAAGACTGTGCCTTGGGCGATGCCGTGGGTTACATCCTTGAACCTGCGATTCAGCAGTAGCAACCATTCAGGTGAGTCATATAAACACTGAACTGCTCTCTCAAATGTACTTGGAGTTTTCATCTAACAGGAAATGCAAAAGTAAATAAAAAAACCTTCTATTAATGGCTAAGCCATGGTATCCTCATTTCTCTCAGGTTAATTATCACAGTTAAGTCTCAGACTTTCTTGTATATTTTGCAAACGTATTGCCAACGATTCTGCAGATACTTTATATGCCTTGGATATTTCATAAATGTTGGGGTTTTAATGGCACAGTCCACATTAAGCACTCCCATGCAAGCCTCTTTCCCACAGCAGTTTCCTGGCGCATGCATTGAGCCCTTTATAGTGCCAACTATCACCATTCTTTCTTGAGTGCAGTGTATCAGACCTTTTCAAAGATCTTTTCCAGAGAAGATGCATACTGCATTGCTACATTCTTGCATTTCTGCTGTGGGACATTGTATAATGTTGTGTGTGCTGTATTTATTTAACAGTAGATTATTAGACGGTTTTACACTTAGACCCACAAACCAAAATTCATACACAAGGGGATTGGGTATGATCTTTTATTCATATTTAATCATTGTCCAATACAAAGAGGCATGAAAAATGAATAATTTTGTCTCATGAAATTTTAGTGCGTATTTCACTTTTTCCTTCTGGCAGTGCATTTCATTGATAATTAATTTTAATCCTACAGTTGTATTTGTATTTTTTATTTTTAGGAATGGTTCCTGATATGAGTTTTGTCATTTAAAAAAATAAATAAATCACATTACAAATGTGTGTTATTGTTCTCTTTGTGTTCTTGTGAGACTGTTTGCACAGTATGTAGATAATGAACCTAGATGAGCAATTTCAAGCTGGAGGAAGTATTAATCCATAAAAAGTTATATGCTTTTAGTGCATTTGATCATTGTCTATATAATTGGGAGATGGCTTTAATCATGGTGACTTTGTTGGCTACTTTTTGTGTACTATCCATTTATGTTGTGACTGCATTTACATAGCACTTTTCGCACCTTTTCCAATGATGTCAAAGATCTTCACTCTACAGTGAAAGGGGAGCGGGGGTGACAGTGCAGTTATCCCCAATGTGTATTCTCGAGTTGAGTGATACATGGCAGCCATTTTGGGGCATTCCTCATATGCTGGAGAGGGAATAAACTGTTTAACTGTGGGATAGTGAAATGGACAGGCTGAACAGCAGGGAATCCCTGGGAATGGGATCTTTAATTACCACAGTGACTGCATTCACATGAGCCCTAGTATTAGTTTATTATTCATTTATCCCCAATATAAAATAATTATATTATTACATGGTCAGGTCACCTATATTTGGAATGCATTATTCAGAATACAAATATTTGTAATGCAATAGATGGGATTTTCCATTCCATATTCTGGTAAGAAATATTTGTCATTATTATTAATTGAAATATCTTATTCTGAATTATTTACATATTTAGAATACGTTCCATGTGTATGACTGATTTGCATACATTGGCAGCTTTGACCCATGTAGAGTAATGACAGTCCAACTCAAAGAGATTAATTTTCTCCTCATATATGAACATACCATTTTTATAGTATGCCAGAGCAATATAGCTCCCCCACCGTTTGATCCCAGTGGACTGTTTTTTATTTCACACTGCTGCTCTGTGAAATATGGTTATTTATTATGATATGTTGAGTGCTCCATACAATTTACCGTTTTATTGTAATTTAGATGCATTCCCCATCTGAGTAGCTATTGATTCGTTCTTCCTGGTAGTGAATTCCAAGGTTGGGCGTAAATAGAGGAACGCCGTGATTCGGATGTCGCTATCGTCGCGGAATGACGAGTAGGCGATGGGCGATGTTCATTAGTATGCGCACGCAAGCTCAAGGATTGGATTAATCCTCTTACTCCTGCTCCTGTGTCCTTGAATGACTCCTGCAGGCCAGTTTCTGTTGTATGCCCACATGGTCCATTTCGCAGATATACTTTCTTCACCTCGCGAGGCCCCTGCAAAGCATTCAGGGCAATTCAGTCTAACCGCTAAAGGTGCTTTGTCCCTTGGTTTGAATTATGAATATTGCCAAGTAACACATGTTTCATTTACCTTGTCATCCTCATGAGAATGATGCACACTGGATTTAAATATTAGGTTGGAATAAAAAAGGTATTGAAGAATGAAGCAGCATATTAGTTAGATTGAATGGGTTAGCTTTTTTGCTCAAAAATGAATTTTTTAAGTACTTTATCTTTAAAGAAAAAAAGAATAATTTTAGCATTCATAAATTAACCTATAGAAAAGGCCAGCAGTCAGAATTGGCATCCGCGTTGATCTACATGCATATCCTAAGACCCTCATCCCATTGGAATCTTTAATTCGCATAACCTTTATTTTTATCTTGTTTAAAATGTCTTCTTTGTAACAGAGGCTGGCTGGGTGTCTGTACAAATAAATGATTTTAAGTAGTTTAAGAGCCCATTGATCTACGTGGGTTTGTTTTCTTGCAACCTTGATTCTTAAGAGTATTCAGAGAAGAAGGGCATTCCATCTAACCACTATTGTGTCCTTCACTTCAGATACTACATTTTCATACACTGTAGTCTTTCACTTTAGTGTGACAAGGTGTAATTCTTGCTTAAAACTGTTACTCCATTACAGTGAAATTCCAAGCTAGAACACTTATATTGTTATTACATGTGTAGTAGTGCAATTCATTCCGGTTTATTATTTATTATCTGATATGTGTAATATATATGTTCATTCATCGCGATTCACAATTTTTCATGTATATATATGCTATATCCTGTCAGGTGTCTTCTGGATCTATAAAATTGTAGTTTTTCTAATAGATATCCAATATCTAATATAAACTATTTCTTGAAAACTTTGAGGGAACAAACTGAAGGCACTACAACCATTAATTGGGAGAAACGGGAATTTTGCTGTACATACAATAAAATGCTGCTGATCCTTTAAAAAAAATGTATTCCACTTTCTGCAAATAATGTAAACACATACGACTGTTAGCGTATTCTTGTACTGCGCTAACAGATTTCATTGTAGGAAACTAGGAAGCATGAAGTACCTTGTAGATATAAATTTGAATTCAGAGCTGCCTTACTGTGAAACTTAGCAGTTTCACTACACATTAAATAGGCATTCATTTTGGCTTTGTGATCTTCGTGCTTTGTGGTATTGCACATGTACGTTGTCTGCATAAATCAGTTCTGCTCCTGACTACAGAAGCTTTCCATTAGTTGCCAGCATGTATAAAAAATGATTATTTTAATTACCTAATGCATCCTGTGCTTCTCTGTTCTCTCTGCTAAAGTTACACCTCACCTTGGAATAATGACGTTCAGACGTTCAGACTCCATTAGCATTTAAATCTTTCTAACATGGACAAGATAATATCTTCCCTGCCTGTTTGTTCCTTGGTGTGTAATCTGGAGGAATTAATTCACGGAAAAACATTTATCTTTATTGAAGTGCAGTGTTTGCTCATTATTTTACATTTCAATCTATCCATTTGTTTGTCTGTTTGTCTCCAGGTATATGCCTATCTGTCTACAACCCCCATTTTTCCATAGAGTTCAATAGGAAAATGTTCTTAAAGTTAAATGTTCTTAAATGTTCAGGAGAAACAACTCTTAGAGTGATCCATCCCTATTTATTGCATATCTTGTAGCTCATTTGATACCTCAGACCCTTGATGACTTGCAGCCATTTCGCCAACCATGGGTTCTACACTATTCCCATGTAATTTACAGCTTAATCTAGTCCCACCCCCAAATTGCCATAGAGATCCATTCAAATGCAGAGAGGTTATAGTATTGCTACTACAGGGCAAGAATGTGAAAATGTGCACTAGCAGACTTTTGAATCTGTTTCAGATTATTTGAAAGGACTCCATAAAGTCTATTAATTCATTTTATTTGTAGCCCTCTATATATCTGGCTATCTGAGGTATACAATGAGTAGTACCTTATCAGAAACGTGTGGCTGAATATTACAATTTACTGTGATGTGGGCTTTGAGGACTAGCATTGTAAGTGGCAGATTGCTTTTATGCCCTGGAGCAACGGACCTGAACTGAACGTGAAATGTGTGTGCCGAGGGCAGTCTAATAAAAAGAGTCAAAATGTGTCTAAGTACACATCTACACCAGTTGGGTTATGGTCAGCGATAGGAGAGACAAACATGGTGATCTTAATTTAGGTGTCGGAAGTTTTTTTAAATATGCATTTCTACTAACCTGAAATGGAGAATGGCAGAGGTTCAAACGTGCCCTGCTGTTCTCTGCAGTGCTGTGGTGTGAGAGGAAGTGTGAGAAAGCAATGAAGACTCAGGTACCCTTCAGCAGCCGAGAGTGAGGAAGTGTAATTGCTTGGCTTGAACATGAGAGCAGCGGTAGCCTCAAGATCACAGTAAGCAGGGCAAGAGGTGTTCTCACCTTGTATAGAGAGAAAAATACCCCCATTGCTTTACCGATTAGAATGTAATGCCCATTGCCCTGTTCTCAGTTGGTGCTTTCAATTCAAAACTGCACTTGTAGATTTTGCATGTAGAATCGGTTTGCTATTCTGTATATGTTGGTGCTTCAATCCCGTCCCATTTAATGTTGGTTATATATTAAGTACATTCAATTTAAATACATTCTTCAAAACAAAAGTTAGTCAGCCTTGGGGTGGAGGTTGGTGCATTTAATCTTGATAAAATGCTTCTTTCTTTTTTAGCCTTGTATTTTTTTGGTTGAAGCGAGGCCAGTTATTGAGAGCATTGTGGACTGATGGAAACGGAATGCTGCCTTCAGGAAACGGTGTGCATTAAAACCTAGCTAAAAAAAGGTCCGGTGTTTTTTCATCAGCAGAGGTTGTAGAGTGCGAGTCATACAGAGCTCATTGAATACCTCTGCAATTGGAATGTAAATTGCCTCCCTTTTCGAAAGTACAACAGTGCAATATTTTGCAGAATGATTGGAGTAAAGTCGGTCACACAACACACATTTTGAAATGGGGGAATTTTTGTAGTATATGGCACTGGTTACACCCATAAATATTACTGTGTAGTAAGCTTTCTGTTGTCTTGCTTGTTTGCTTGGATGTGTTGTAGTACAGAACAGGAAGACATAACATTTTTAGCATAAGATGAGCTCCATGTGTTACATCCTATACTTCTGTCCAGTACGCTATGCAGTTAGTCTGGTTTGCTGTCTGATTTCAAGTGTCTTTCTACTGTTTTGTGATTAGTCACAGCAAAAATCACATGCTGTCCAAGTTTAAATGAACTGAGAAGTTGTTATCCATATCCAGACCAGTTTTGAGTTGTATGCTTTTCTCAGAGGATTCCAAACTTTAACCTGATGCAATGGGCTACAGTAGGTCTGGTCAACTCATGTATTTATATATACAGTGCCCACCAAAATTATTATTATTGACCCTGGAAAATGAGCAAAAAAGGCTATAAATATGTTTTTGTCATTTATCGACATGACTTTGCACTCAAAATATAAGAAAAGTCTAATCTTTAATTTAGGTAAAATTATCCACCCATCCATCAATTTTCTAACCGGTTAATCCAAGTTAGTGTCGCGGTGGAAACGGGGCAAGCAGAGTAGCCCAGACATCGCTCTTTCCAGCGACTTCCTCAAACTCATCCCGGGGAACCCTATGTGATCCCAGGCCAGCTGGGAGATATAATCCCTCCAACGTATCCTGGGTCTGCCTCCCGGCTGGACGTGCTGGGTTTACCTCCAAAGAGAGGCTCCCAGGCAGCATCCTTACCAGATGTCCAAACCACCTCAACTGGCTCCGCTTAATGCAGAGGAGCAGCGGCTCTACTCCAAGGTCCTCCCGGATGGTTGTTCTCCTCACACTCTTCAAGGACAGTAAGCTCCGCCACCCTACGGAGAAACCCCATTTCGGCCGCTTGTATTTGCAGTCTTACTGTGACCGTAGGTGAGAGTAGGAACGAAGATTGACTGGTAAATTAAGAGCTTTGGCTCTATTGGCTCAGCTCCTTCTTCACCATCTCTGTCCGATACAACACCAGCATTACTGCAGCCACAGCACCTGAACGGCCGTCAATGAATAAGACCCTGAGATACTTGAAGTCCTCCTTTTGGGACAGTTGTTCCCTCCCCCGTCATCTGAAGAGGACAAGCTTACCTTTTCCCGGGAGAGAGCTATATCGTCAGACTTGGAGGCGCTGATCCTCATCCCAACCGCGTCGCACTCGGCTGCAAACCGTTCTAATGCGCATCGGAGGTCACGGTGCGATGAGGCCAAAAGGACGACATCGTCCACGTGCGGCAGAGATGCTGCCCTTAAGTCTTCGACCCCATGCAGCACCCCATTTTCTTGCAGCACCTCCCACGAGATCCACAGGATCCCTCCAGCGTGTGACAGGAGTTGTGATGGGTATATCCCAGTCGTAAATTGTTTGATAATAAAAAAGGTTTTGATTAATTCATCAAGGCTATGATGCGTTGTGTCAATACGTTCATTTTCTTCCCCACCACCCAAGAGCAACTACAACGCACAAAAGCAGGATTTTACAAAGGCAAATGTGGTTATTAAAGGAACTGTCACTGACACGTTGAAAATGCTTTTCCCCACAAGCATTTTTTTAGTAAAAACTTGGCGACCCAGAGGGCAGGTACAAGAAACAGATCATTAGAATATCATGCCCTGTACCACCCACGTATTGAGATAAGCACCCGTGGAGCATCAGTTAGAAGATGGCATAGATCAGCACGTATAAACATAAAGCAGACAATACATCTTTTTCCTATTATTTATTGACATAAACTTTAAAGCCCCACCAACATTTTTGCTGCTGCATGACAAGCCTGACTTAGGAGTACCAGTGAATGCATATTTTCATTACTATTGTAAAGTTATCTTGCTTCACTTAACTTGTTGAATACAACCTTTCTTTTTTTTCACAGGTCAATATTTGGACAAACTATACCCATTCAAACTGCTGTCCCTGTACAATGGAGGAACCTTTGACAAGACCTATAACAAGCGCTACCAGCCAATCAAGTTCACTGTGCCAGCCTCTACTAAAAAAGTAAGAACGGTTTCTAATATAATTTCTAATAGCTTTCATATCTGTGGAGATGGCGCATCCTACAGCAAACATTGGCCTGGAATATTAATATTATATTTAGGCATTTAGCAAGGTACCCTGAGGGTATAAATAAGTACGTGCAGGTAGTACTGTCCAGGAAAGTACTGATTCTGAAGTACTCCAATCCTTTATTTATTCAGTGCATGGACCAATAGGCCATATAACCTGGATCACTGGTCCTTCTGGGTCTGCATTAATTCTTACAGCACAGCAGATCTGGGCCATTTAAAACACATCAACTTTTTAGATGCTGGTAAAATCAGAAACAACCTCTGAAAATCCATGAGAATTTCCTACAAGTCATATTACCAATCAAACCGTATAATCGAATGAAAGACGGATTTTGCTGAATATTGTTGAAAAAATAAATTTTTCTTCTTAAAATTGTAATTAATTTATCATAATTGTACTGCTTCCTATAGGGTAAGGTATTTCAAATGAGTATTTGGCCCAGGTCTTTAGGACTGGCACTCACCGCAATACCCGCAAAATTTAAATGCGCCAGGTCACTGAGAAATTCAGTCCAGAGTGATGTTTTTTTAATGAAATTCTGCAAAACACCCTGAGTTATAGGTCCCTTTATTGAGCAGTGTGCCAAGGAATGATATTTGGATACATTTGTAATTCAAATTAAAGAGAAAGGACTTTAGTGGTTTGACTGAATACCTGCCCCTCTCCCCTCCCCATCTGTTCGAATTGCCTCCATATTGCGTTACCTCTCCACAGAAATGTAAATTGCGTCTAATTCCCTCAAGCAGCTGCTTTCCTCCTTCGTCCGATGCATAGCCTACTTTGGTTTTTTATAAAGATGTGATAAAAATAAAATGCGACTTCCTACAGCACCTGTAATGGCTGTCAAGAAGTAACTGCATCTGTCACTATCACATTCAGCAGGCCATCCTGACAGTTTTCATTGGAAAAAAGACACCACTCTGTGAAAGGCTACCTTTTTAACGTCTTATACAAGAACAGTTGAACAAATGTGCTTTGTAATTTAACCTGACAAGATCAGCAGCACAAAAGAGAAATTGATGGATGGAGCAGAGCATATTTTATGGAAATCTTTGAATCTACAGTGGGAGAGGGAGGGGGTCTGTTTACAAACGGAATATCATTAATGGATTATAGGCTGCAGCCTTGATAACCTCCTTGCCTTGTTGGCTTTTTATTTGATTATCTTCCCTGATCCCCAGGTTGAGATGTACGCTGTCATCACCGGACACGGAAGTGATGAGAACGGTTGCGCGGAGTTCTGTGTGACGTCGCATCATTTCCTGATCAATGGCGTGTTCAATAACTCACGCATCTTCGACTCTGCTGGTGAGCCGGGTGACTTTTCAGCGCTCACAGATCTCGTCTGCTAAATTGGTCAACGGGTGTCCGATATGACTACTTTCATGAGGGTACGAGTTTGTTAACATGGAAAAGTTGGAAGTAAGGTTGAGCTTTTGTGTCATGCAGTAATTTATAGCACTCTGTGAAATGTGTTTTTGAGTGTAGTTTTTTATGCACACACACACGCACGCACGCGCACACACACACACATACTTGAATACACACACTCACTCAGACTCAGTAGACACTTTATTAGGTACACCTGCTCATTAACGCAAATAACCTGCTCCTCCAAACAGTGAATCATGTGGCTGCAACTCTATATATAAAGAATGTAGACATGGGGAAGTGGTTTAGTTGTTATTCAACCAAATATTACAAATGGAGAAGACGCATGATCTAAGCGACTTTGTTGGTGCCGGACGTGGTGAAAGCCTCTCAGAATTGGCTGCCCTCCTGGGATTTTCACACGCAGTCTAGAGTTTACAGAGAATGGTGCGATAAACAAAAAAACATCCAGTCAGTGGCGGATCTGTGGCTGAAAACACCTTGTTAATGAGAGAGGTCAGAGTAAAATGGGCTAGCAGGAAGTGCCACAAACCCTCGAATAACAGCTGATAATGGGCTAACAGTGGTGTGCAGAAGGGCATCTCTGAATGCACAATGCATCGAACCATAAAGCGGATTGGCTACAGCAGCAGAAGACCACACCAGGTTCCACTCCTGCCTGTGGGCACGTGATCACCAAAACTGGACGATTGAAGATGGGAAAAAGATTGCCTGGTCTGGATCTCAATTTCTGCTGTGACTTACAGATGGTAGGGTCAGAATTTGGTGGAAACAGCTTGAATCCATCCTGCCTTGTGCCAACAGTGCAGGCTGGAGGTGGTGGTGTAATGGTGTGGGGCATATATTAGGCCTCTTAAACTGAAGTTTGGTAGAACTTTGGGTTGTGTAGTTACTTGGCCATGATATTAGTCCAAATGGTGGCGAAATATGCTCTGTGAAAGTCGCTCTGTGCTCTCCTGGGGTGATAATCTAGAATAGGGTATTTACTGTGTAACTACACAAACCAAAGTTCTACCAAACTTCAGTTGTGCTTTAATACCAATTAAAGGTAAAATTCAGAACACTAGATGGCGATATAGAGCACGTAGGAGCAAATGGTTCGACGAAAGTTGTGTATCACGCGTTCTTCTCAGACACGCACGATGACGCACGAGCATTGTGGCGACGTTTCACTCATATTTTCCCTGACGGGAAATCAGAGAGACTCTTCAGTATAGAGTACTCAAGTGACTACGTTACACTGGTTTCGGAAGTAAATTCCCCATTCATTTAGAGCGTGGACATTAACTAAAACTGACTTTTAAACCATTTATAGTGAGTATGTCTTACCGTCAATTTCCTGGATTGTTCAATATAATGCTCGTTCGCAAACTATGTTGTTTTTCTGGAGCAGCTTTGAGTATATTTTACGTTTCAGTATTTTTTAATGAATATACCAACGCTGCCGCTGTTTAAAAACTCGACGTCTCATAATTACATCCGGACGAGCGTTGTCTCCAAACGTTGTCATATAACGTTAGCCAGCAGTAGCTCTGTCACTTTTTTCTAACGTTAGCTAGCTAGCTTGAAGGAATAAAAGCTAGAATTGCTTTATGTGGTTAACCGTAGCGTAGTTCCTGACCTTGTCAGGCGGGCTTCTCAATTTATCAAGTTTGTCTTCAGTGGCAGCACAGACGAGATGATGATATCTGATTGGTCGAGAACCACCCATGCGTTGCAGTATTGGATATGTAGTTTGTTAAAGTGGACTACAAGACGAACTACTACCGTTAATCCATTACTTTAAAAAATAACAATTGGAATATGCGATATATGGTCTATATCTTTATACCACACAGGCTAATCCAGGAACGTTTCGGCTCATTCTATAAATCAGATTTCTTGAAATAGTCGATGGTCTCCGAAGCCTGTTCCATCTGCCATAGGGAATTTACTTCCGAAACCAGACTCTGCTCACATCTGTGTATAGAGTACACTTGAGTACTTTATACACAGCCAAGATGTTGACCAGAGGAAGCGATGCGAGCAAAGAAAAAAGAAAGCCAGGACGAGACTCAGTAGACACTTTATTAGGTACACCTGCTCATTAACGCAAATAACCTGCTCCTCCAAACAGTGAATCATGTGGCTGCAACTCTATATATAAAGAATGTAGACATGGGGAAGTGGTTTAGTTGTTATTCAACCAAATATTACAAATGGAGAAGACGCATGATCTAAGCGACTTTGTTGGTGCCGGACGTGGTGAAAGCCTCTCAGAAATGGCTGCCCTCCTGGGATTTTCACACGCAGTCTAGAGTTTACAGAGAATGGTGCGATAAACAAAAAAACATCCAGTCAGTGGCAGATCTGTGGCTGAAAACACCTTGTTAATGAGAGAGGTCAGAGTAAAATGGGCTAGCAGGAAGTGCCACAAACACTCGAATAACAGCTGATAATGGGCTAACAGTGGTGTGCAGAAGGGCATCTCTGAATGCACAATGCATCGAACCATAAAGCGGATTGGCTACAGCAGCAGAAGACCACACCAGGTTCCACTCCTGCCTGTGGGCACGTGATCACCAAAACTGGACGATTGAAGATGGGAAAAAGATTGCCTGGTCTGGATCTCAATTTCTGCTGTGACTTACAGATGGTAGGGTCAGAATTTGGTGGAAACAGCTTGAATCCATCCTGCCTTGTGCCAACAGTGCAGGCTGGAGGTGGTGGTGTAATGGTGTGGGGCATATATTAGGCCTCTTAAACTGAAGTTTGGTAGAACTTTGGGTTGTGTAGTTACTTGGCCATGATATTAGTCCAAATGGTGGCGAAATATGCTCTGTGAAAGTCGCTCTGTGCTCTCCTGGGGTGATAATCTAGAATAGGGTATTTACTGTGTAACTACACAAACCAAAGTTCTACCAAACTTCAGTTGTGCTTTAATACCAATTAAAGGTAAAATTCAGAACACTAGATGGCGATATAGAGCACGTAGGAGCAAATGGTTCGACGAAAGTTGTGTATCACGCGTTCTTCTCAGACACGCACGATGACGCACGAGCATTGTGGCGACGTTTCACTCATATTTTCCCTGACGGGAAATCAGAGAGACTCTTCAGTATAGAGTACTCAAGTGACTACGTTACACTGGTTTCGGAAGTAAATTCCCCATTCATTTAGAGCGTGGACATTAACTAAAACTGACTTTTAAACCATTTATAGTGAGTATGTCTTACCGTCAATTTCCTGGATTGTTCAATATAACGCTCGTTCGCAAACTATGTTGTTTTTCTGGAGCAGCTTTGAGTATATTTTACGTTTCAGTATTTTTTAATGAATATACCAACGCTGCCGCTGTTTAAAAACTCGACGTCTCATAATTACATCCGGACGAGCGTTGTCTCCAAACGTTGTCATATAACGTTAGCCAGCAGTAGCTCTGTCACTTTTTTCTAACGTTAGCTAGCTAGCTTGAAGGAATAAAAGCTAGAATTGCTTTATGTGGTTAACCGTAGCGTAGTTCCTGACCTTGTCAGGCGGGCTTCTCAATTTATCAAGTTTGTCTTCAGTGGCAGCACAGACGAGATGATGATATCTGATTGGTCGAGAACCACCCATGCGTTGCAGTATTGGATATGTAGTTTGTTAAAGTGGACTACAAGACGAACTACTACCGTTAATCCATTACTTTAAAAAATAACAATTGGAATATGCGATATATGGTCTATATCTTTATACCACACAGGCTAATCCAGGAACGTTTCGGCTCATTCTATAAATCAGATTTCTTGAAATAGTCGATGGTCTCCGAAGCCTGTTCCATCTGCCATAGGGAATTTACTTCCGAAACCAGACTCTGCTCACATCTGTGTATAGAGTACACTTGAGTACTTTATACACAGCCAAGATGTTGACCAGAGGAAGCGATGCGAGCAAAGAAAAAAGAAAGCCAGGACGAGACGTGGAATGGAGAAAATTTATGGAAAAAATATGATAAATATACTATTGTCAACAATAAACAAACATCAGGACACTAGATAGCCTTAGCTAGGTGGTCACTATTTTTATAATGATATTGTTAGCTCCTCGGCTGAAAACATCTTGCTAATGAGTAAATTGTACTGACGACGTATACGTAACAGTAAGTAGCCTAAGCTAAAATAAGAGTTTACCTGGAAGCCTGCCCACATGGCCTGGCCATGTCAATCAAATGGGCAGGAACCGCCCATTCATGACGTTTACACAACTTTAGCTGTCTCTGGCTGTAAAAATGGCGGCGGGATGTCAACAGTGTAGCATTAACAAAAAAAGCTAACCTTTGGTGCTGACCATGCACTGTTCACACAATGCAGGATGGATCCATGGGTTCATGTTGTTTCCATCGCTTTATGGCCACAGTTTTCCACCTTTTTCAAATGGATACTTCCAGCAGGATAATGCGCCAACGTCTCATCTCAATGTGGTTCCACAAACATGGCGGTGACTTCAGTTTACTCCAATGGCCTGCACAGTCCCCACATCTCAATCCAATCGAGCACCTTTGGGATTAGGTGGAATGGGAGGTTAGCAGGAATAGTATGATGCTATTGAGTCAGCCTGGATGGAAATTGCTAAGGCAATCAGGTCTCTGTTGGACTACAGCTGTAACTGGGACTGTATAGCGAGCAGAGATAATGAAGAACAATTGAACTGACAGAAAAGCCCCAGTTACATTCCATGCATGGCCTACCCATCACTAAACTTTACAAGCGTAAATGGCTTTTAGATGAAGATGTTTCTCAGTATCAAAGGGAAATTGCTCTAAGCATAATATGTTCCTACCCTAGAGGGACAGACTAGCTTTTTCTCATCAAAAAAAAAAATTCTAAGAGCCTTGTTGGCAAACACAACTGTAAACGATAATGTTTTCTACATAAATTCTGGAGCATTTTTTTGGCTGCTTTCACATCACAGTAATGCTTATAAATAACAGCATATATAGTCTGTTGTAAAGAATATTTTTATGTCATGCAATTCATTATTATAATGCTCCATCCATGAAACAGGATGAAGTGCATGCTGTTCATACATAATTTTCCAGCCATATTACAATATCTTTATTTTCAAATATTATTTTAGGGCTTCTTCAACTTTATTGGACAGCCCAGTGTAGTGAGACAGGAAGAATGGGGAGTGAGAGAAAGGGAGAGACATGCAATGGTCGCATTTAAACCGCCAGCGTCGCAGCTCGCAGTGAGCATGAGGATAGTGCTTTACAGGCTATGCCACTGAGTCACCCACATTACAATATTTGTTTCTAATAAAAAATCTCCAGTTATCTCATAATTCTTCATCAGGACATGTGAGTACAGATCAATAGCCTATTCTGTATAGAAAAACTGATCCCTAAAACAGCTGGTGGTGAATGGTAATGTTTCTGAAGAGAGTGGGTGCATGGAGATTCAGTACCTGTTGTGAGTTTGATGTAGTTACTGTGAAAGATGACTGCCATAACGACTGCCCAGGACTGGTTCAGTAGCCTAATTTTAGGGATTGTAGTGGTGTTTCACTCTGGTTTGAGAACAGTCGCGTAAGTAGAAAGAGTCAGAACACAAAGTTCCCAAATAGATATGGGCTATTGCCGGTTGAATTGGTGCCCTGTAGGCATTTTTAATGCTGGTTGGAGAAGCTTCCGGTTGGTTTCTTGTTTGCCTGGATGACCTGTCGCCTGGAGATGGCATTTGCTACATTGATGTGCACACTGAGGCTAAGCTTGACATTGAGATTACTCGTAGGATATCACTGTAACATTTATAGTACCCCTCAATGATGAAAAATATGAATACTTCTGAAAAATTACTCTGTGGTTCAGTTTCTTTACTCCTGGTTTTAGCCTGCATGAAACCTATGCCTGTAAAAGGTCAGCTATAAAATTCACATTTAATTTATTTACTTTCTATACAGTGTGTTCAGAATGGTTTGCTCCATAATATGAACTAGAGTTATATTCATAATGCATCTAAAGCTATCTTTGTTTGAGAGGATTGAGTGGAAGGTTCTTGTAGCAAAAGTGTTTCCACTGAAAAATATTTCCACTGTAAGTGACTGGATATTTTCTGAACTGTGTACCTGAATGAGTAGGTAGCGCTCTGGGGTGTGCAGCCCGGGCTGAGGAGGGAGCAGTGCCCAACGAACACGGTACATGGCTGTACGGTCGAGGTGGGTGGTGTGATGGGCTCCAGGTGAATCCTTGGAGAATTGATATTTCTCGCCAGGTAAGACAAACCAATCTGTGTTCTGTAATTCTTCTCACTCTCCCTCTGTTTCTCCTTCAGAACTGTCTATCTCCTGCCTTTTTTTAATGAATCTTTTATTTAAATTTTCTCTCTCCTCCCATATACTACTTAGGTTCATGAAAAGGTATTTCAAGATGCATATGTGTGCTTGTTGACTGGAGTGTTTGTATAGTTTGTGTGTTTTAAAAGATGAAAAATATGTATATCCTCATAAAACCGATTATCAGTATGATTGATATTTACAAGAGATATTTATAAGAAAAACTTGAGTATGGTGCTGTTGTATTTTCTACTCTGTAATTTTTAATAAGACTCGAATAATAAAAATATCTCAGTGGGGGAGATGAATCCCGGATAAATATTTTCTTAAGAGTAAATGCCAATGGGAGCTGAATCTTAAAGATTCTTGTTACATATGAGTAATGCTATCAGAGCTTAGTTTTTTCCTGTGAGAATTGATTACATAAATTCCAGTGGGACCAGGTCTAGTTCTATTCTTGTAATCAGTAGTATTTACAAGTGGGCAGTGTGGCAGGAATCATGCTCACACTCATAGCATGGCTTGTGTGGCTGCCTAATTGGGTACTGAGAGTCTATTACTGTGATAAAAGCCCAGAGGCATACCTACGTCTTGTGCTATTGCAAGTTTCGCAAAACTTGCGAAGTTCCACCTGAGATCTGTGAGATGCGATAGATTTATACTGTTTCACATAGTTCCAAGCCACGGACGCATTACACAAACTAAGCGCGTTCATGTAGGCAACCAGTAAATTGGCAATCATTCTCATCCCCCTGCTTAATTTTTTTTTTTTTTGTCAAACTTCTGTGTTTGTGCGGAACATTGTAGCGCTCCTTTGCTCTAAGTGGACTGGCCACGACTGTCCAGAGCCAAGGTTAAATTGGAATTAAATTGGATTAATGATTAAATTGGAATTACACGTTGTGATATGAAAATGCCATTTGAACTATTCATTTATTTGAATGATTTGGTCTCCCAAGTAGGCCTAATAGCCCACACTTCATAGTAACGTTAGGCGTTTGGCCTAAACCTACCCACTGTCACCTAGAAGCCAGTAATGTCACCTGTGGTGAAGTGGTGACAGAAATCACAGTTGCTCCAAGTGTATCTGTCGTGTGTTCCCAGGGTATTTAACCACAATATCTAATACTCTGTAATAGGATTCAGGTAATAGGTATGTCTATTAAGTGGTACCCTGTTCTACACAAAAAGTTCCTAGTCAGTGCCCTGATGGGAATTTGTGACCTATCAATTGCACCAAGGACTTTTGGAAGACCATGCAATGTGTAAAAGTTTTACTTGCCGCCGTTTTAAAATCTAATTTAAATCAGTATATACAATGTGTAGAGCTGTCGTCACATTACGGATACATCTGGACGCAGAGGCTTTGCTTATTCCATGGCATTGTTCGACAACCTTGAGAAAGCCATTTCCCAATAAGTGAGCTGTTGACCCATACAAAAAAGGATCTTAGAAAAGTACACGTTTTCTGAACTAAATCCCAGGGAGTGTACATAAATTGCACTTTGATGTGTGAGAGGCCTGTAGTCATGGCGATTTGCAAGTGATGCATATTTGTGAAATGCGTTTTGACAAGGTATTGTGATCTGCGAGTGAAAATCTTGCAAATCGTTTTCGTGAAACGACACCCTGAAACGTCACGTCATTTAATGGGAAGGAGCAGTGCTCCAGGTTTCCACCTCACTCTTAAATACCTCCTGTTTATGTATGTGTGCAATATTGAAATGTTTGCGAGATTGAATAAAACATATTCTAACAGACTAATTGTTGGGGGATTGGAAGGACTCCTGGGCAGGGACTTCATTAGCGAGACTTTTTGCTCTAGACGGGAGATATGTTTGATGCCCTACATTGGAATGAGAGCAGGGAGTTGGCGGATCACAGCAGTGATGTCGTAGCAGCTGTGTCTGCCAGGCAGTATCCAGTGGCCATCGTGTCTGATGTTTTTTAACTGTGAGCAGAATGTACTCTTAACTGAGAAGATGCCAGATTCTCAGAGCTATTTTTAATCGGAGGTCCTGAAAATGTGCTGTCATCAGTAGAATTGAAGAGGGCTGGGGAAGAGGTGTAAAACGCGCTGCCGCTTTCACCGACACGTAGACGTTTGAAACCGGTGCTAAGAATGAATCTGCTTCAATTGATTTAATGCCATAATGGTATTGCGTATTTCCTAATGCACTCTGGCACACCAAGCTGAAATTCCCATAATGAGATGATATTTATGAGCGTCGCAGCTCTGTAAGACCGGCGCACTCCTAATTAGGACGAGCAGGCTGCTCCTTTTGCTGTGGCACTTAAGTTATTGCGACGTACTGTGTGCATGCGGACCATATCTCATGTCTCCACTACCGGGGAAATGAAACCGATGATCTGCTCGCGGCCTCAAGGTCTGACACCGATAAAAACAAGATTGTCCCGTATGAATGGCAAGCGCATTTAACCATAAACCTCCACCGCTGCATGCGTCACGGGCCGCTATAAAAGCAGCATGCTCCTTGAATACAGACGAGGGCTGGTGTGCGTGGCATTTCTGAACAAATACCCAAATCTTTAATCCACCTGAAAGTACTCATCCGA
Organism: Ilyophis sp. 1 JC-2022; assembly: GCA_022702515.1. Lineage (NCBI taxonomy): Eukaryota > Metazoa > Chordata > Actinopteri > Anguilliformes > Synaphobranchidae > Ilyophis > Ilyophis sp. 1 JC-2022. The sequence continues at coordinate 90,520,838 of CM040406.1, read as the reverse complement.
GATGTCCGTAATTAAATTTCACGTCTTTCTTTTTGTTTAGCTGCATGCGCAAAACAAATTTAGCTTTCACACAGCCGACTTGTAAATACCCAGCTGGGTTTTCTTTGGGTTTTAATTTCTTATGGAACCATTCCATTTTAATCATTTTGCTTTTAAATTTTTTATGGAACCATTCCATTTTAATCATTTAGCTTTTTAATTTTTTAAGGTGAATCGACCATTCAGTTCATATTCATATTTATATTCAAGTACAATACTCATGACTGGTGTATGCATTACAGTCCCGATCATATGTTCTGTTCAATAATTGACTTTAAACAATAAATGCTTGACTTCCTCAGGAATTATTTCTTTAATGATTTGGAAAAGGCTCATTGGAAAAGATGTGGGCAGAGTATAGCAGTAATGTTGCTCAGCCTTCTCAGAGTCAAAGTGAATATGACAGTATATATGGAAGGATGTGAGTCAATATAGGAAAATATCATTTAAATGAATCAAACCTTATTTCCAAAGGACCAGCGAAGTTATAAACTTTACAGCAATGACTCATTATGAGAATTAAAGAGAGATTAGGAAATGCACATTAAAAATAGATTACCCACTCCTGATTCATTCTCAGGCTGGTGATTGACCTTTTATAGTATTCATCCAAAATGTACTCCTCTGCTTCTGTGAAATTTTAATATTGTGCTTTGCAACGTTTTGTCATTGCTTAGAACTCAAACAACTCATGAAAACAAACTTCATCACCCATCGTAAATTAACTTTTAAAAAGACTCACCGTCACCTCTTTTCCAGATGAAACCTGTTTTTTTTAATACATTTGAGATGGTGGCTTTCGTGCAGCCCTGCACTGCTTTGTGTCATTGTAAATTATTCGTTTTCAATTCAGATCCCAGAGGGATGCAGCCAAACAAAAGAGACTTTTTAATTTGAGGCATTCCGCGCAGTGCTGCTTGTGGCTCGTATTCGTTGTATTTGCATGAAATTATCCTGTTAAAATAGGCGAGTTCTCGAGCCAGAGCGCTCCTTTAGAAAGCTGGGAGACACGGGGGGAAAGTCATTATAGAATGCCCTGCCTCACAGTCTCCAAAACCCAAATTTATATGATATTGTTTATTTGCATATTTAATATAGCCACAGGGGCAGTAACGACGCTCAACAAGCAAATACATTCAGGCTACTTAACAAGTTTTCTTGTTTCCAAGGCCCAATAAAGGGTTTCGTTGAATTCCTGCTTAGGAGTGTGAAATATTGCATTTCTTGAACAGCATGGACTGCAGTGGCCCTGAATTATCCAGGAGACGAAAGAACCATTTGTTATTGGAACGATCAAGCCCCCCCCCCCCCCCCCCCCCCCCAACATTACCTTTAAGAAATTACCATTTTACATTGGTACAGTTTCTCACATTTGACGAAAGTCAAGAAGAAGTCAACAGTAGCCTATATTTGCAGATATGGAGAAATTTGCGTTAGGCAATTTTTTTGTTTTGTTTTCAGATTTCAACATCCAGTTATAATAACTATAATAATATTTGGTGCCGTTGAGTCTCTTGTAGCTGTTGCGCTTTTGCCTGTTTTAAAGGCCTCTGTGTGCCCAGTGTCAGAGAACAAGAGGAAACCCCAATCCTGTCAGATCCTTTATTTGCTCATTGCAGAATGCATTCAGTCACTGTGGATTTATTGGCCTATAAAATCTGGTAATACTTATTTATTCTTTACTTTTTCAGCTGTACCCGAGTGAACCGAATACCATATTGTACTTTGGTTTGTATGAAGGGCAGGACCCCAACCCCACAAGTAACCCTGGTTCTATTGTGATGTACTCTTACCTTGTGTTCTATAAGTAACGCGTCAGTGGAGAACAGATGACCTTTTATTTTGAATGATTGTAAATGTCAATGATAAATCAAAATTGTGAATAAAGCTTTATTTCAGAATGCTTGGCATGATCATCAGTGTTTTTTTTTCATCAAATGGGTTGGGGAAACTACATTTAATAATGAAATTATGTACGTATGATTATTTATAAACCATGTGTGTTGAATTGAAAACCGTTTCTTCAGCACACCGGGATGTCATTTAGCCTCTGAGTACAGTGGGTCTCTAAGCTTGGCTTACTTTAGAGGTTACAGGAATCAAAATAGTAACAAAAGAAGCTGTTGGCACAGAAAGTATTGTCTTACCTGACACAGTGATCCTTGGTGAGCTCTTTATATGCTTATGATATTACAATTCAGAGAGCTCCTACTAGGACTATGATGAACACTAACAAAATGATGCATCTAGTTCAGAGAATTGGTGCTACTTCTGCTGTCTTGAGAGTATGAATGGCTGGATTTCTGCAATGTGTTTTCAGAAGCTCAGAATTTGGCTGCCACTAGCAACTGAGAGGGCCACAGGTCACCAACAGCACCACATAATGTGCGATACAAACAAAGCCCTGCCTGATAAAGGTTTAACAAAGTTCTTTATGGAAATTACTTTTTTCTTTGTAACATAGGAAATATTCACCTTTGTGGAATTGAACTCGCCAGGAAAGTGACAATATTATTTTCCATTCGGAAGTTGGCTGTGGTTTGACTGAATATAATGGTGTCTTACTCTTTTAGAGGAGATGGTGGTTATATAAAGTAAGACCTGATTACTTTTTATTGCTGGTGAATTGCATTCTTGCACACAGTGACTAACAATTTGACCATTGCATTGATTTGTTTCTCTGTTCATCTTGGGAGTTCCTTACTAATTTGTTAATGCACAATTCTGTATCTATTACTGTTTCTCTGGAATTTCTTCCAATGCTATTCGATTTCATGCTACTGCTGCATTCTATTTTATAGCTAATTGAAATTAAGATGCTGCTAAAGTAATTCTGTACGCAGCCAGCTAATCAAGTCAGTGTAAGGTTATTGATCTCTCTCTCTCTGTTCTAATCAATCCCAGTGTTTGCAAACATGCTGTTTTATGTTGCTCTGCTGTTGCATTGAGGATATTATTTTCACCTTGCTTAAGTCCACACAGGTTTAGGTTTTTCTCAGTTGTCAGACCTGATCTGGGGGAGGGGAGGGGAGTAGACCTTTTTCAGATTGGAAGGATATTGATCCTGTAAGGTTTCTTGTCTGGAACTGTATGTATATTTAGTAAAAATGTCTTGCGATGTAAAATAGTGCACCAGACCTGTTCTACCTGAATACACTTTCCCACAACTCTACAATGGCAGTGGTGTGTCTCACATTTTTGTACAAGCTGTTACTTCTAATACTGTCACAGAAGTACGGATGGATCTGTGCAACTGTCGGTCTCAGTATTTATACATCATTGCAAGTTCAGCTGTTGCTGAAATTACATTACATTATAGGCATTTAGCAGACGCTCTTATCCAGAGTGACTTACACAGCTTCTTACATTTATACATTCCTATACATCTGGATATATACTGAAGCAATTCAGGTTAAGTACCTTGCTCAGGGGTACAACGGCAGTGTCCTACCTGGGAATCGAACCTGCAACCTTTCGGCTACAAACCCAGTTCCTTAACCATTGTACTACACTGCCGCTCCAATAAATGCAACGTTGTGTACAATAGGAAAAACTTAACTTTGGCTTAAATTGGTAAGATAAAGAAAAAATAAAGATAAAGGACAAACAATTTTGTAGTTAGAGTTAAGATCTTAGGATGGCGTCTTTATTGTGTAATCTTATCATCATATATATGTCTTATCCCACAAACAGCGTATTTCAAAAGTGGTGACTATTCAGTAAGAATGAGGCTTGGCTGATAGGAGCACGACTTGCATGTCCTGTGATACTGTAATAGTTTAAACCATTCAAAAATAGTGCTAGTTATTGCAGTTCATTGTGTACTAGGCTATAATTTTGTCCTTCGAACAAATTACAAAAAATATAAGACTGAAGGTACATTTGTTTCTGAACTGTACCGTGAAAGCACTTTAACGTGATTGCACCATCTTAAGGACTGATGTTGAATGCTGGAGTACTGGAGTGCTTGCAGTGTCACAGGAAGGGAAAGCCTTTGACTGATGCCATGTATGAATGAATCATCCTCTTAGTGCCTCAGGGGAGTGTCTCTGGGTCTGTCACTTCAAAAATCCCACCTCTTCCTCGCTGCCCTCTTTGAGGCAAGTCTTTTTTGTGGGCTTTGTTGACGCCAGTAACACTGGGCTGCTGCTCATCTGCTCTTCTTGAAACCGTTTGCATCCGATCTTTGACCTTTAAGAATTTTGCTATCCTAACATTGCATCTTGACTGGATGGCAGATCTTTGCTTCCCATGTTGTTCTCCACAGTGATGCAACACATACAGCAGCCACTAGATATTGAGACACAGAAGTACTATAGAAACTGACTTCTCACAGCAGTAGTTGTAGCAGTCGAAGTCAAAACGAGAAAGAAAGCTGTGGCCTGTTTCACCACCACACTAATCAAAATCTACCCCTGCGTGCCACTACCTAATGCAATAGAGCCAAATAAATAATAATACACAAGCTAGACTAAATAAAGATGCAAAAGAGTACAAAACCATAAAATCACAGATGATATACTAGAATCGGAACACAAGCGACTGATAGTACTCCTGCTCCAAGTGTCCGACGATGGTGATGATACAGGTGAAAAATGGTCAGCAAGTGGCAAGTTCAAAATGCGTGCAATGGTATTTATAGAGGGGACTCAGGCGAGAGACCTTGGTTCTATTTAGCCTATCATGCAGCATTCATATCATGGGAAAGAAAATATATATATATATCCGTGTTCTTACAGACTGTGCTTCTCTGAGTGTGCGTGCAGACGTAAGAAAGGGCTGCAGATTGGGTATCTCAATGGCGTCGTCTGTAGAACGCTATCCACACGCTCATTGCGAGCCGCGTCGTCTGTGGTTCTAATCCCACCAATCTTTGTCGCATGTCTCTCCCTCCGTCTCGCTCCTCTTTCTTCCTGTCTCTCTATACACTGTGCTGTCCAATAAAGCTGAAAAAGCCCTAAAATTCTCATTTCCTGTCTTTTGCGGCTTTTGACCAAGCCAAACTTCTCACTTGAAATTTCATTATTAATATAGATTATATACAGAACCGCTCTTGAAGGGCATCACATTCACTCCATTCATAGTCAGTCATCTGTATTCATGTCACGTCTTCACAGTATGATGTACAAGATGTTGAAGCTGGAGTCTGAAAGGGTAAAAGCAACAACCAAATTACGGGAGGATCATTTGGGCCTTTTCATTGTAATTGCAGTATAGACGCTGCAGTCTTATCAATACGAATCAAGGCATGGCCTTAATCGATTCATTCAAATGTGTATTGCTGAATGGGGGGAGTGAGCCATGCTACAGGTCTTTCTGTAATTGAATTTGACAGTTACTGGTGCATGAGGATGACATTAAGTTCTCCAAGTAAAACTAATGCAATTCCTTTAAAGGGGAAAAACGGACACGGCACATTGCAGGTTCTGAACAGTTTTTATTTTACTTGGGTAAACTAGAAGTAATACCGTTTTCTGGAGGACAGTGCCCTGTTGACCCTCAGTCACTCATGTGACCCACCCGGACCACTGCGCCGGTATAAACCAGGGACAAAACGGTATGCAGATGTGATTGGCTGCAGTCTCTGCATCTGAGAGGGCTACACCCCTCTGGTGCTATCTTTGCACGGTGGATGAAAAAAATTCTGGAACTCCCTTCAATAAAATGGATTGAAGTGATTTGATTTGCATCCTGCTTGGCGGCTGTTCTTGGCACTGCTATCTTCGCTCAGTTAAGGGTGAAGCTGGGAAAGAATTCACCGATCTGATTAAAATAGGGGGATTCAGTGCTGTCACACACTCCTGAATGAGCTGCCGCAGTGTAAACTCATAGGTTATTCAAAAGTGCCAAACCAAAATGAGTAATGAATTGGAGAACACCCCATAAACTCTTAGGGGTTATCTTGAATTTTTATTAGGGCAGTGATAATATGCTGAGGTTATTCCAGTATCTTAATGTTGCTCAAAGAAAATAAAGCGTATTAAAAAGCAACAGAACCATCCTGTAGCCACATGTGGGGGTAGAGGCAAAATGTTTTGACCATAAAAGATTATTTTCAAGTAAATACTTTCATACTTTGTTGTGGTGGTTTCTCGTGCTACCCAGCTGATTACTACACTACATAGATGGTTTATATATACAGTGCAGTCTGTAAGTATTTGGACAGCGACACAATTTTTGTTTTGGCTCGCTACTCCAGCACATTGGATTTGAAATTAAACAATTAAAGTGCAGACTGTCAGCTTTACTTCAAAGGTATTTCATTTGGTGAACCATGTAGGAATTTCAGCCCTTTTTAACATACAATAATGTACAAGCTCCTGTATATACAGTACATAACTGGTGACAGGTAGCTCCTCATATGTACACAAATACTGTATGCTATGCAATAATCTGCAATGCTGCCTTCAAATCTCATTTTCCGGACCCACACAGTCTTCTTTTGATAGCCTTCACATGATGCTGGGTCAGAATAGCTTGGTATCTAGGTCAATACACTGGTGCTTTCTTACAGAAGCTATTATGCAGATCCGCACTGGTCAATTCAGTGTCAAATTGCTAATGTGAGACCGCTAATGTCTCGCCAGTGAATTCAGCAGGTCTAACACAAAATTAATTGTTCACCATTTGTTATGTTTTGAGATTCTGTCGGTCTGTTTTCTATTTTTATTTCATTATCGTTCATGTTATTTATTATTTCCCACATTATTTATTGCTTTCCCGGTTCATCATTGCATTCCCCTCTGTTCGTGGGTTGTCCGAGTCTCATCTGTTTGTTGGTTACCCAGTCTCGTGCATGCACTATTCAGGTGACTTCGGGATTTTCCACAGGTTAACGATGTATTTCTGAAGTCTCATTTTCTGCTACTTCCTGCTTTCGTTCCTGTGTATAATTGTATATATTACTAACTCGCGCTAACAATCACTCGGGTGCTTTATTAGTTACGTGCACTTAACTAAACTCATTAACATAAATGTGTATTAACAAACTAATTGTCTGTCTTGTAGTATACTGTTAGATACTAACATTTAACCAGCTTCCCCGCTTTATCTTTTCTACCTGCATTACTAAGCTGTCCTTGAGCTACCTGTTAACTTGTTTCAGCTTCTTATCCTTAGAGACCATGCCTCCCCTTATTACTGTGCACACTCAGCTCCTACTCGAGCCCGTTGTCTGTCATGCATGGTTTCCGAATCCCTTCCATGTATTCGTTCTTCCCTCGTTATTGTTTTATTGGTCCTTGTTACCCTCATTGTTCTCACCTGTGAGCTATCTCCCCTCCCCGCCTCTGCACACCCGATTCCCAGTATGTCTGTCTCCCTCTGTGTATTTAACCCAGTCATCTCAGTAGTTCTTCACAAGTTCCTCACTGTTTGTTGATTCTAGCTTTTCCTAAAAATCTTCAGAGCTGTCCGTTAGTGTCATCTGTATCTGTTCCTGAGTTTTTGTTATCCCTCGTCCTTTTCCCTGTTTTTTTGTTTGTTGCTGTCTTCTTTTAGTTTTCTCTTGTTTCCCTTTAAGCCTCCTTGGTTTTGACTCCTGCTTGTGTTCTCTCGACCCTGATTTGGGACTCTGTTTTTGTACCTCTGCTGTGCCTTCCCGGTTCCGACCTCTGCCTGTTCTGTGACCACTCTTTGGACTCTGTTTTTGTACCATTGCCCTGTCTCTCCGATGTTCGACCCTGCCTGTTTCATTACGGATTGCTGCCCTGTCCCTCATTAAACTTTGGTTTTTGTACTCCCTGCCTGCTACTGGGTCCCTTTTTCCACTGAACCTAACACAATTATTCTATGCCACCACAGAGATAGACAAAGGGAATGTTGTGAACTGAAGCTATAACTATTGCTCACTTAATTAGACCAGTAAAAGCTATAATTATTTCCTACTTGTATCACAGTAATTATACCTGCAGGTAGAACATGAGATAACCTTTCCCCCCACAAATTCATAATGGTATGCAACGCACATAGCTTCATTGCAGCAAATTAAACTACAGCGAGCACCATAAATCACTGGACAGTGACACATTTTTAGTTATTTTGGTTCTGTACTCTAGCACTTTGAGTTTGAAAGGATACAATGACAATGAGGTTGAAGTACAGACTGTCAGCTTTAGTTTCAGGGTATTGGATGAACCATTTAGAAATTAGAGAACCTTTTGTACATAGTCCCCCCATTTTTTGGCATCAAAAAATATTGTACAAATTAACATAATGTAGAATAAAGTAATAATTTGTAATAGTTGGTCGCATATCCTTTGCATGCCATGACTTCCTGATGGCTGTGACCCAACAATGTCAAAAGACTCTTGATATCTTATTTTCTGCTACTCTTACAAGCGATACTATAACTTCTCTGCATTTGAATGGATCTCTATGGGAATTGGGGGGTGGGATTTAGCTGTAAATTATGCTGGAACAGTATGGAATACATGGTAGGCGAAATGGCTGTAAGTCATCAAGGGTCTGAGATATCAAACAAGTCTCAAACCATCACTCTGCTGCCAGTAGATATGGATGGATCACTTTAAGGGTTGTTTCTCCTGATTTTCCTATTGAAATCTATGGAAAAATAAGTCAGGAGAAGAAACCCTTCAAGTTATCCATCCATATCTATTGTAAATCTTCTTTTAGCTGTGCATAGTGTCTGTATCATATGAAACCCTTTCATGTCTTTGTTTGCAGTTATCCAGCTATATCTTATAAATGTTTCACAATGCAACAACTGATAAAGATTCTACTGATAGTTTCAATACTAAATCTACATTGTTTTTTTTTGTTTGATTTTTCTGTTCTTTATAATTCAATTTTTGGACATAGATGTGTTTGTATTTTGTAAGATGTTATAAATGTAGAAGATGGCAACAGGAGCAACACATCTGAGTCCCTGTCAACCAGCTTCTGGAACACTACCTGCATGAGACCAATCTCTTGCTTGAGTGTAATAAAAAAAGCACTTCCATACTTCCCTTGTACCCTGACTTCATATGTAACTTTATGCATTTTATTGCCGCTCAGTTTATTGTTTTATTGATTTCTTCATAATACATTGAGGAATATTAGATGTTTGAATCCTTTTATCTTGATATTCAAGTTCATAAATGTATTGTCGCCATCTAGTGCCCACATTACAAATAAATTACATTCTTTAGAGCAAGACATTACTTCTAAATATTCCCCAAAAAGTTATTTGAATGAGTACTTAATGTTTGCTTACAAGGCATCAGCATTCAGTGCTTCACAGCTTGAAGCTAAGGATTCTGAAATATTACTTTTGTGAGAATGCAATGCTTTCTGTTCCCTCTGGTGGCCAATGCCAATTCATGCTATTTAAATTGCTCATGTTTATTACCAGAATGCTACCGTACTGGAATCCGGTGGTTTGAGAACTGCACTGTACTCACAAGAAGCCTGTGGTAATCCTCATTTAAGATGGAATCCAGAAAACATTTAAGTGAATTACATTTTTTTCTATATTGAAAAATGTCAAAATGTCCTATAGCTGCTGTCAGTTACAAAAATAGATATTCCAGTAGCAGGATGTAAATTACTTGTAACCATATTATTCAACCATATCATCCTCATCACGTATACATTCTTGAAACTGATTTTTCTCATAATCAAATATGTAAAACATTTTAGAAAGCAGTACGTAACCCCCCCCCCCCCCCCACACACACACACACACACACACACCTTTATTTGCACATATGCCAAACATTTCTTGAGCTGAATCAAGCTTCCCAACTGAGTATGCAATTTAATATGTGTAGCTGTGCAGGATGTAACAACCACACCTTAACACCACCCACTAAACTAACACTACTTAGGTGTAGTGTTGTGAGATAGATTTCACGTTGCACACCACTCTTTCCCATAGCCTATGTCGGGTCATAAATCTATTTTATATCTTTATACTATAAATAAAGCTATAATTCATAGACTTTAACCCTTCTCTTGCATTTGGTTTTCCCCCCTTCCCATGCTATTTCCGGTCAAAATTGACCGGTGTGTTTTGCACAGTGATATCTCTGGAACCCCTAATCCAATTTTGATGGTTGACATCTCATTTGAACAGTCAAAGCAAGTAGAATCAAGGGGTGGCAGGCAAGATGGTGTTTCATTGAATTTTGAGTGATTTATTCAACAGTGACGCACCTATGATATTTTCGGTCAGAATTGACCGCCATAGGAAATGAATGGGTATGAGTATATTATGTTCATCCTGCAGATGGAAAACATCTCCACACACACACACACACACACACACACACACACACACAGACACACACACACACCATGTTGATGTTCTGTTATGGTATTTTTTTGAATATTTCTATTTCAATAAATGTTCATTGAGGAAAACAGTATCAGTGTCTTATTTTATATTCATCACAGTGAATGCAGTGAATGCTGAACCTGATGGGCCCACCGGTGGGTCCGGACCATATACTATATATACTCAAGTTCAAGTTATCAACTTGTAGTTGAAAGTACACAATGAAACACTGGCTTGCCTGTATCAGATCAATACATCCCATGGTATTGTTCAAGTTCAAGTTGTGTGTGTGTGTGTGCGTGCCTGTGTGTGTGTGTGTGTGTGTGCGTGCGAGCCTGTGTGTGTGTGTGCGTGTGCCAGTGTGTGTGCGTGCGAGCCTGTGTGTGTGTGTGTGGAGATGTTTTCCATCTGCAGGATGAACATAATATACTCATACCCATTAATTTCCTATGGCGGTCAATTCTGACCGAAAATATCATAGGTGCGTCATTGTTGAATAAATCACTCAAAATTCAATGCAAGTGGTGATCATCAATTGTATATGTTCAGAGGCCTAGTGTGGAGGATAACATAAGATCTTGAGGCAATTGGATGAAAAATACAATATTTATGATTAAAAACAAAGTCACTCGGTCACTTTTGACCCGAAATGCAATAGATGGGTTAATGCTGACCTTAATTTTGACGGTTTACACCAATATTTCAGAAAGAGTAGAGAGATGGGAAGAGAGACCTGTGCGAAGAGCACCTGTGGTTAAAAAAAAAACACTGCTGCCAAAGGGGTACTTTTGGGTGTCTCAGCGCATGGCTTCAAGTCAGGGTATGTTGGAGTCTACCTGTGCCCGTGCCTGCTCCTTACACATCAGCCACAGTATCAGAATCTTTTTGTGGTACATATGCTTGTAACAAGCTGTAACCTCCTAGGAAACAACAGGAAAAAAACACTTGTTCAACACTTTTATTTAATCCTTTCACCTACCACAGCAAGCATCACTCATCGCTCTGACACACCTCATCTTCATTCAAGCATCTTAAATCTTCTTACACCCATACCTATTCTTTCCCATTATATCCTGTTCAGTAAGGAAATAAGGACACTGTCATCAATCAGTCACAAAGTTTTGGTCATTTGCAAAGTGACAGCAGTCGTCAGGTCCTACTGTTGGTAATCTGGAAACTGCACAAGAGAGTATTGAGACCATATCCCTGAACCAATATACAGTAGGTGTTTAGCTTAATTTAATTTTACAGTGCAAGGTGTAGACAACTCATAGACTATGGTCTTTTGCCCTTGGTGACTTAGACTCTACCTTAGTGTGTAAGCTACTATAGAGCACAACTGTAGAGATATTATTGACTAAAGCTCTGTAAGCCACCACTACAAAGGCAAATACTAAATGAATGATGATTGAGATACATTCATACAGAATTAAATTTATATATTTTTGCAAAGCATTCATATTTTATAGAATCACGTCAATGGTAGACTTCTGCAAGAAATACTTGTTATTCATTGACTGCACCGTTGACCTTTGTCACCATAAGGCGTGGTGGAGCTGACACTTACCCGAGCTTATCCTACCTCAGTTAGCTTACTACACATATGAAGACGCCGGATAAAAGTTATCTAAAGGTATTTGTTCTTTAAATATATTACGGTCTCTGTAAAATAGACTAGCGCACTTTCCGAAACCTGTAATGATAGTTAATTCGATTTTATTTAGGCTAACTGTAGCCTAAGTTATTGGAAATTTGTATTGGACCGTTCTTTTCTGTTCAGCGCAGGTTTATGTTGTGCATTAGCATATAGGCTTCTTGTTGGCACGTGTTCTTATCTCGAGAAACATCCTTGATTTTAGAAATGATCTTGCCTCCCTATAAATTGCATTGGCCAAGTGTATCTAACATTTCTGTGTTTTCTACGAGAGAGCGATGCATGCCTTGGATATTTAAATTCACATAGGCTACTATCAAACTGTATTTATTTTTTTATTTAGATGTCTTCACTACCGTTTTTTGCCTGTGGACTTTTCTTTGGTTTTATCGTCAGTTATTCTATTTCACGAACTAACTTTCAAATTAACACTTATTTTCGGATTACTCCGGACAACCACATAGCGGATAGGCCTACCATAAAACTTCCAAAGGCGGACGATGTCCCAACCAAAGGTAAACCCAGTATTATAGGCCTAGGTTGCTCTTCTGTAATTAGGCGAATGCAAACTGTTATACTAGCGCATATTTTAATTTGACTGAATTTATTCTGCTTTTGAGAATTTGAATATGTGTTCATCTCCCGGGGCGGCAGGCCTCCTTTTCAGAAATAGAAAAATTAAGGAATTAAATAGGCTAATCCTGAAGAGCAGCCTAGGTAGAATGTGTGTTCTTGTCTAGTACTTTCATTTAAACTGCTGAAATTGTGTTCCTATTTTTATTATTTGTAACTAGACACAATCGTGAAACTTACGAAGGAGCAATTTTCCAAAGTGCGAGTATTGTGTTGGATAATGACGGCACCTAAGAATCTCCACAAGAAGGCATGGCATGTCCGTGCCACTTGGACCAAACGATGTGATAAAGTGCTTTTCATGAGTTCTGAAGAGACCGAGTTTCCTACAGTGGGGCTCAATGTCACCGAGGGCAGAGACCAGCTGTACTGGAAGACAATACGAGCTTTCCAGTACATTCACAAGAATCATTTGGGCGATGCTGACTGGTTTTTGAAAGCCGATGACGACACCTATGTCGTGCTGGACAATCTTCGCTATCTCCTTTCTAAGCACGACACGGAACGACCCATTTATTTCGGCCGACGTTTCAAACCTTTCGTAGCTCAGGGCTACATGAGCGGAGGGGCTGGCTACGTTCTAAGCAAAGAGGCGCTCAGGAGGTTCGTGGAAGGGTTTCGCGTGGGAAAATGCAAGCACTTTTCTCCCATTGAGGACATGGCCCTCGGGAAATGCATGGAGGCTGTGGGAGTGGAAGCAGGCGACTCAAGAGACGAAAAGAAGAGGGAAACATTTCATCCCTTTACTCCACAAAATCACTTAAACAAGGTTCTGGGCAGTAAACAGTCCTGGTACTGGGGTTATGGATATTACCCCACCATTGACGTAAGTATTAAAGTAGGAAAAAAGTACACTGAAAGGGCTCCCATGCGTAATAAACCTGCTGGCACTGCCATAATATTAATCGTAGTAAGCCTACATCCTGCAATGCCATGCCATATATCAGGGTCTTATCTCTATAGCCAAGGCTAACAGTTCTCCATGCTAAAAGGTATAGGCTACAACACAATGAACATATAAGTGCATTTGACCAAATAAGTCCCTTATTGTGTTAACCTTTCAGTAAGCTGTATACAATAAAAATAACATAGTATCTGTTTTCCTTCTCAGGGACCTGAATCCTGTTCAGATCTTGCAGTTTCCTTCCATTACATAAGCCCAGACGAAATGTATGTACTGGAATATTTGACCTATCACCTTCGACCGTATGGCTACCAGTACAGATTCAATCCTGATTCTACACAAAATAAGACTGAGAAAATTATGACATTAAAGACAGATTTGGACACATAAGTCTTGCTAACATAATGCCATTATGATTTTCTGTCACTTGCACTGTTTGGTAAATTCTTGGTACCTCTTTCAAAAAATTATATACAAAATGTTGTTTGTTAATCTAGTTTGGAATGTTTTACTGGTATTAACGAAAACAGTTATAATCCTGGGCAACCTGAGTTCCCACAATTGTTTTAACCTTAAAGAAAATAAAATCATGAAAAATACAGTGTCAGCAAGTTAATTTTTCCATAGTCCCTGAATGCACAGTTTTGACAAATTTACCAATTTCTGTGTATGAAAATACATACGTAAGTAGAGAGTTTCAGTTACTGGTGGTGCTTGTTTCTGATAATAGATAAAATATAAGTTGTTGGGAGGAATGGGAGATTAAGACAGAGATCCAAGCTAAGCAAATGTCACTGAAATCTGTCACTAATGGGTTTGTCTGTGCTGTTAGCAAGCAGATAATAAATACATTATTCTTAACAATGACTCGTTTTATTGTAACTTGAGAAGCAGATGGTTTACTAACCAGCTGAGTGTCCTCACTTCATCGATTATTTACAACATAGGTAACCATTGTTAATGAATTATAAATATGAATAACATGATTAAGTCCACTTGAATTCTGACAGCCTGGAGTATACTGTTTACTTCCATGCAGATAAATAAATGTAATTACACTGTTAAAGTATTGTTAAATCCTACAAATACTATGGAGACAATGTATACACGTGATGTATACTATGCTATCAATATGTTAAGCAGTACAAAAATTCCTTTCATTTTCTGAGATTCGTACATATTTTAAGCTTATTTAAAGACAAGTTTTGTGGTAATCCATAAACGTGCACAGACAAACATCTGAAAAACTGAATTATAAGCCTGTTTCAAGAGTGTGGCAATGGCTCGTTCAGACAGATGCGTGCATATTTGCAAACAGTTCTGTCAGAGTATGAAATTAACACCAGCCACCAGCCAAATGCTGCCAAAAGTTTGATTGTGGCTGGTAAGATGTTCTACTCTAGCAGCCACCTTGGTAGGTAAACAACCAGGTTGTACTATTGTAAAAGGTGATGCGGCTGGTAAAGTGTTGACAATGGCTGGTGATTTTTAGAATCCGTAAGCCACTTTGGCCAGTGGGTGAGAAGTAAGTTTCATACCCTGAGCTCATTACATTATTATACTGTGACACAGGCTTTCCTACAGCTGTCCTCACTTTCAAACCGGTTCCTGTTTCCCTCGCAACCTCCAAACCAGAACTGGGCGCATGAGTTTGCCGTTGAGTCGTAGTACCATTTCACCACGTACGTTCGACAGGGACCGGGGTCCAAGTCCTGTCTGCATCCTTCATCTGAAAGGAAAAATAAAATAAAAAAGCCTTTAAAAATGTTGTAAGGATACAATCACATCATTGTTTAACATTCTGCTTCAAGGGACATTTCAGATGAAGTGAAGACTTAAAAATGAAAGGTATTGCCCATATTTAAAACATATGTTTGTGTTAAGCTGCTATGGGCGTAAACCTTTGACTTGATGGCGATACGATACAATAATGATACTCTGAACAACAATGCGATGCGATTTCTCTTCGTTTAGAACGATAGAACACGATTAACCGTGATACGATTCAATACGATACAATTAGCTGCGATGTGACCATGTGACAAATGTGACCATTAGATTAGACTGATCCCCCCTTCCCACAGATACTCAGAGGACAGATAACAAACAATATGAGTTGTATAAAATATATTGCTTAATTTGTATGTGCAATTTCCATGTGAATAATTGGAATTAAATTAAATGTAAAAATAAATACAAGTTTGCCATGTAAATGAACGATTTATCACGAATCAGCCATGTCACATCTATGCAGTTGTATCGTGACGTTTGCATCACCGTGCATCAATGCAGTCAAGGGTGTTTTCAGCACACTAGTATAACCACAGTAATAGAGAAAAGAGCTCTCATTGTACAATAAGAGAAGGGTGTTTTCAGCACACTAGTATAACCACAGTAATAGAGAAAAGAGCTCTCATTGTACAATAAGAGAAGGGTGTTTTCAGCACACTAGTATAATCACAGTAATAGAGAAAAGAGCTCTCATTGTACAATAAGAGAAGGGTGTTTTCAGCACACTAGTATAACCACAGTAATAGAGAAAAGAGCTCTCATTGTACAATAAGAGAAGGGTGTTTTCAGCACACTAGTATAACCACAGTAATAGAGAAAAGAGCTCTCATTGTACAATAAGAGAAGGGTGTTTTCAGCACACTAGTATAATCACAGTAATAGAGAAAAGAGCTCTCATTGTACAATAAGAGAAGGGTGTTTTCAGCACACTAGTATAACCACAGTAATAGAGAAAAGAGCTCTCATTGTACAATAAGAGAAGGGTGTTTTCAGCACACTAGTATAACCACAGTAATAGAGAAAAGAGCTCTCATTGTACAATAAGAGAAGGGTGTTTTCAGCACACTAGTATAACCACAGTAATAGAGAAAAGAGCTCTCATTGTACAATAAGAGAAGGGTGTTTTCAGCACACTAGTATAACCACAGTAATAGAGAAAAGAGCTCTCATTGTACAATAAGAGAAGGGTGTTTTCAGCACACTAGTATAACCACAGTAATAGAGAAAAGAGCTCTCATTGTACAATAAGAGAAGGGTGTTTTCAGCACACTAGTATAATCACAGTAATAGAGAAAAGAGCTCTCATTGTACAATAAGAGAAGGGTGTTTTCAGCACACTAGTATAACCACAGTAATAGAGAAAAGAGCTCTCATTGTACAATAAGAGAAGGGTGTTTTCAGCACACTAGTATAACCACAGTAATAGAGAAAAGAGCTCTCATTGTACAATAAGAGAAGGGTGTTTTCAGCACACTAGTATAACCACAGTAATAGAGAAAAGAGCTCTCATTGTACAATAAGAGAAGGGTGTTTTCAGCACACTAGTATAATCACAGTAATAGAGAAAAGAGCTCTCATTGTACAATAAGAGAAGGGTGTTTTCAGCACACTAGTATAATCACAGTAATAGAGAAAAGAGCTCTCATTGTACAATAAGAGAAGGGTGTTTTCAGCACACTAGTATAACCACAGTAATAGAGAAAAGAGCTCTCATTGTACAATAAGAGAAGGGTGTTTTCAGCACACTAGTATAACCACAGTAATAGAGAAAAGAGCTCTCATTGTACAATAAGAGAAGGGTGTTTTCAGCACACTAGTATAACCACAGTAATAGAGAAAAGAGCTCTCATTGTACAATAAGAGAAGGGTGTTTTCAGCACACTAGTATAATCACAGTAATAGAGAAAAGAGCTCTCATTGTACAATAAGAGAAGGGTGTTTTCAGCACACTAGTATAACCACAGTAATAGAGAAAAGAGCTCATTGTACAATAATACCAATTGAAATTAGCAGCCTCTCTTAACGGGAAGGTCTCTGTTATCTCTCAGTCAGCCAAAGCGAACCAGAGACAAAATATATAGCTTATAGCTTGTGTGTGTGCGTGCATCTTTCTGTCTCTCTCTTTCTCCCTACTGTCTATCCTCTCTCTATGAAACTGCAGGCCTGTGTTCTCTGACCCACATACCAGGCACAAGGCCCATCTCATCGCTAGAGAGCCAGAGGAGACACTTCATCTTGAATCCTGAAAACAAGACGACTCTGGGAGACCAAATATTATTGAAAACTGTTGGTGTGACGTTAAGGGGTCACTGTGCGCTCATCCAATATGCATGTGCAAGTACTGGACTCTGCAGAGAAATAAATCATTTTCTTTTTGGATCTAGCTGGTCGTGCTTGGTCATTATTAGGAGAGAAATTCCTCTGCTCAACGGTGAGTATTTTGGTTTACCACATCCTTAGGTAATGCTGAGATTGGTATGCTGTTTATAGGTGAATTTACGAGAGGATAAAAGAACTACATTTTGGCTATAAAAGCATGGTAAAGGCCTGGTGCATCTAATAAGAACAGGTGCCGGCAAAAATTCCCCTTGGGGGAAGTACTGGGGTCAAATCCTATAAATACTGTTATCTGATATTCGGTTGTTGCTTGTTGTCTGTTGAGCACTTGGAAAGTACTCTAGCGGTTGCTGCGACCTCTATAAGGGTGATGAGTCTGACGACTGTCCTTTTTGCAGTAGATATTAAGAAGGACTTTATCAAGAGGCAAACGATCTCTAGGAGAAGGCCTCTAGAAAGGAGGG
The DNA here is from genome assembly GCA_022702515.1 of Ilyophis sp. 1 JC-2022. Classification (NCBI taxonomy): domain Eukaryota; kingdom Metazoa; phylum Chordata; class Actinopteri; order Anguilliformes; family Synaphobranchidae; genus Ilyophis; species Ilyophis sp. 1 JC-2022. The sequence continues at coordinate 90,502,737 of CM040406.1, read as the reverse complement.
ATATACAGTCAAGCCGGAAAGTCTGAACACCCCTTTCACCTTCTCCACGTTTTATTACATTACAGACATATTCTACAATAGATTGAGTTCATTTTTTGTCTCAAAATTCTACACAAAATAGCCCATAATGACAAAGTGAAAACATGTTTTTAGAAATTTTTGCAAATGTATTAAAAATCGAAAACTGAAATCTCTCCACATCTACTCCATATCTGGCAACAGAATGATGGTTTGGGGCTCGTTCGATAGCTCAGACCCTTCATGACTTACAGCCATTTAGCCAGGCATGTGTTACATACTGTACCAGTGTCATTTACAGCTGAATCTAGTCTCACCCCCCAATTCCCATAGAGATCCATTCAAATGCAGAGAGCTTATAGTATCGCTTGTAACAGTACCTTGAAATAAGATATCGAGAGTCTTTTGATGTTGATGGGTCACAGACTTCAGAAAGTAACAGCATGCAAAGGATATGCGACCAAATATTAAATATGATACTTTAAAAATATGTTAAAGCAAAGGGTATGAATACTTATGTAAATCTAAAAACATGTTTTCACTTTGTCATTATGGGCTATTTTGTGTAGAATTTTGAGACAAAAAATGAACTCAATCTATTGTAGAATATGTCTGTAATGTAATAAAAAGTGGAGAAGGTGAAAGGTGTTCAGACTTTCCGGCTTGACTGTAAGTCCTGCAGCAACGGCTGGCCGGCATAATCCACCCACAGAGGCTATGAGGCTAAAGAGCATATAATATGCTTGTCTCGTATTTTTATTGTGTATGTTTATTGTATTCACTGTGAACAGCAGATAGCAGGTAGCAGGCTGATTGTCGTTGGAGTGTTTGTTGAGGTATTTGTCTTGTGGGCCCAACCAGTATTGTGTTTTATTACTTCATAGCGTGACTAGGGTAACCATACTATAATGGCAACAAGTGGCTCTCTGGGGTTGCCTGCTGCTGTGATTGAAAAGTGGAGTGAAGGAAAAAGCAAAAAATGAGCCTATGGAGGCAACAATGTTGAACAAAATTAAGGAGTATAAATAAGTGTTTAAATGCTAAAAGACAAGCCCTTCTCGACGGAAGAAGGACCGAGGGATCAAGCAGAATGGTACAAAGGTTTTAGTCAAGTCAAGTTATTTAAAAGTGCTTTACAGAATAATAATAAAAAATATTGATTGATTTGACAATACAATTAAAAATATATAAAATACATTAAAAAGTAGTTAAAATCAGCTTAAAAAGATAAAAGAAAAGATAAAACAGTTTAACATCTATTAAAAAGATACATAAAAAAGAAAAATAATAAAAGAAGATAAAAAGTGCATTGCAGCACTTTAAAAAGCAAACAGAACAGTCAAATTGTTCCAATATTAATCTTTGGATCTTGATTTGAATAACAAAGTTCCAAGATGACTAATGCACATAGTTACAAAACTGACTGTGTGTATAATAATTAATTAAACTCTGTAGATTCAAGCAATGCAAAAGTTTTAATAGGTGTGCATTTTTCAGAAGACTGTGAAGTAACAATAGTAAGATCTTAAACAAAATATATGAAAATAAATACCAATATATACAGTGCCCTCCACTATTATTGGCACCCCTGGTAAAGATTAGTAAAAAGGGTTATAAAAACTTTATACGCACTTTAAGGGTTGTTTCTCCAGAAAAATTTTCCTATTGAAAATAAGTCAGGAGAAGAAACCCTTCAAGTTATCCATCTACTGTATTTCTGGCAGCAGAGTGATGGTTTAAGGCTTGTTTGATACATCAGAGCTCAGACCCTTGATGACTTACAGCCATTTAGCCAACCATGTGTTCCATACTGTTCCAGTGTAATTTACAGCTAAATCTAGTCCCACCCCCCAATTCCCATACAGATCCATTAAAATGCAGAGACGTTATAGTATCGCTTGTAAGAGTACCAGAAAATAAGATATCAAGAGTCTTTTGATGTTGTTGGGTCACAGACATCAGGAAGTCATGGCATCCAAAGGATATGTGACCAAATATGAAAATATTATAAAATATTACTTTATTCTATATATAAATGCAGGGGTGCCAAAAATTGTGGCGTTATAGTTTCGTTATAGTTTAACAAAACCATGTGTGGTTTTTTAACAAAAAAATATTTTTGTTAAAAATGATTATTTTTTGATGAGGGATTTTTTCTCATAATAAGTTTACTTCAATTAAAGGTTGGATGTTTCTCATGTTTTCAGTGTGAGATTAAGCTAATTCACCAAACGGTGAATTTTTTATAACCTGTTTTACTCATCTTTACCAGGGGTGCCAATAATAGTGGAGGGCACTGTATATCTTTGAGCTGTAGTGCGAAAAAAAATTAAGTTCATACACATTTTGACCAATGGATTTCCATGACTTCTCGATGACTTTAAACCAAATTTTCATGACCAACCATTCTACAATGTCACTGTGTATACATGAAAAAGTTAGGAGAAAATTTGCTATTGAAATTAAGCATGATAATTTCAAAGCACACAGTATACCTTGAATAACATGAATGACAGACAATATAGTTTTATCAAAAGAATAAATATCTATAAATTTGTTTTTGGCTAATAGGCATAACCATAACACTAAATTTTAAAATGCATGCAAAAGTGTTCGAACACCCACGCCTGCGTTTGTGACAAGCTGTTAGATTCTAACTGAATCTACTGCTACTATGTAACTGGGTTTACCTCTGTATGTGTAAAATAGATGTGGATGGATTATGTAAAATAGATATTTGAGGTATATACAGTAGTAGACCATAATCATAGTAGGCTGTGCTGTAATTGACCAGTGTATGCAAAACAATTGATCAAGAGGCATTATTGAAACATTATTTTAGCTAAGGAGAGAAGTGATGAAACTTTAAGTGTTTAAACTGGGTGAAGTAGAGGGGCAAGGCCCCCTTCCCCAATGTCTTTTTGTTCTGGTGTATATAGATAACCAGTTTTTATTTACGTTCACTGTTACCCTCTTAATTGTATTGTTTTGTTTTATGTTTAATGGTTTGGTTTTGTCTAGAATTAATGAGAGGTAAACCCTATATAGCGATCCCTCATAAGGGTTCACCAGTATGGCACATGTGCACTAGACTTGTACATTTTTGGACAAATGGATAAGAATGATCCAAAATTACAGTTCTCTGATGGGGGTACTTTTGACATGGACAAGATCATAAAAATACCTTAGAGAATAAAAAGACGCCCACCCCTCAGGTATAACGGGCAAAATATTTTTGTGGTATGATGAGGCCCTGAAAAGGGTAATTGAATTAAAACAGAAAATAAATGAGAAAAATAGAGCTGAAATGGAGAGTGAATTATACCCCACAAACCCATAAAGCATTTTGAGGGACAACAGAGGGGCCGTGGTGGCCAGCAGAGGGGGGGGGGGGTTCCAGGTGGGGAGGGGTTTACTACGTTGCTTATGTAATTCCAGCCATAAGGTATCGTGCCACCCTGTATCCAGATCAGAACAGGTATACAAGGGATATTACTGATGGGGGTGTGGCTGCTTCTGTCATGTTACCAATGTATGGAGTGGGACGAACAATCACAGAAAGTAAACACATGGCTGTGGTAATCCAATCCCATAACACAGCCAAAGCAAAACAAAGTGTTACCGCTGAATTGGTGGCGGCCAGAACTGTTATTTTGCAGAATCGTGCAGCTCTGGATTATATTCTGGCATCTCAAGGTGGTACATGCGCTGTGGTTGGTAAAGAATGTTGTACTTATATTCCTGATAATGAAGATACCTTCACTGATTTTGTTGAACATATTCATACAACAGAAAATGAGATTCACCAAACAATGCCTCCTTGGGATTGGGATGTTTTTGGGTGGCTGAGAGGTCATTTGGGGGGATTTATGGACTGAGGACTGCTGCTGCTCGGTTTCATACTGATGCTGATAAAATATGCACCAATCAGAAATAAGATAATCTATGTATTAGTTTGATTAAATATGGCGGAGACTGCCTCCGTCTCTTCAGTTCATGCTTGACCACCTTGTGTGTGCAAGTACTGGACTCTTTTTGCAGAGAAATAAAAAATGTTCTTCTTGGACCTACCTGGTCGTGCTTGTTCATTATAAGGAGAGAAATTCCTCTGCTCAACACTTCACACCCCTATAAGCTACCATCTTTATGTGAAATTAAAGTCCGTTCTTGAAATATTGTGTGTTCAAAAATGGGAATATATATTCTTTCATACTAAAACAATTACTCAGAGAAAAGGTTTTTCTTACAAGTGATAATTTCCCAAAAACAGATGTCAAAATTATTCGAAATACTGCCACCTCTGTTCTCAATACTTTGCATACACGTCCATCGCATAGATAAACCTACTGAGTGGTCTACTATAGTGTTTTCTATGAGTTTAGTGATCATATTGAGGGTGATCTTTGACCATTCCACCATACAAAATCAAGTACCTTCAAATCCTTTGGTCTGTGCTTGTGAACTGCCCTTATCAAACAGTTTAGGCTGGAGACTGAGATATTTCACCATAGGTATTACATAAGTGTTCTAATTCCAATGTCAAACCCACCACTGGTCTGGCCATAGCACCATCTCAAAGTTTCAATGTTGAACTTATATTGCAATAAAGTCCCCCCGATATGATTACCATTACAAAACACTGAAAACAGAAGTCCGTTAATTTTGACACCTTTCTTTTTGGGAAATAAAATTATTGCTTGTTAAAAAACCTTTTTTCTGAATGATCAAATTTTTCATTAAATAATATAATTTTCCCATTTTCACAGCATACGGTACATAACCTGGGTTGTTTGTTTTACACAGCCTTTATTTGGACATCTTATTCATGGGTGCCAATGATTGTGACCACTGTGTATCGTTTTAGCTGTAATATGACGACATTGCCTAGCAATGTCAGAATTCACCAGGGCTAATAGTGGAAGTCAAGTCATCTATAGAATAACTATTTGGGCATGTTTCCTTCAATTCTAGCATGCTAAAGAACAGTTAGCTTATTTTGATTATAAGATAAATAATACAAAATATCTGCGTAAACGTCTCTAGTTGTACAAGTCTTTGGATCTGGAGAGAAGAAAGTGGGAGATACCAGTGGCACTACAGAGCAGGAGAAATGGTGCCTACCTTGTATGTTTTGTACCAGGGTAGGCTGTGGGGTGGTAGGTGGCTGTGTTGTTGTTGGAAAAAGCCATCTGGGAGGGACCTGGGGATGTGCCACTGGCATACTGGACATGTGTTGCTTATTTTGATCTGGCAGCAGGGGATACAGATCTGTCAGGCTGTTGAGTGGTTCTCCATCAAACGATAATCTTCTGGTAATGCTGCTGTTGCCGTTTTTGCTGATTTCTTGGTTTTGAGAGAATGGAGGCTTCTCTGATTCCCCTGGTGGTCCTGGCTGTATAACAGAGTTTCAATGAAAGATTTTAAACCCTGCCAAACAGGGATCTCGTTTCCCTCATTGAAACTGTGTCTTGCCGTCATTGAAACGTCACATAAGAAATTTGCTCTGAGAAATTCCTCAGCAAACTAACATGTAATTCCAAAATGTTCTGCTTAAATACAAAGTTAGAATTCATTTTAAATTTCACAAGTGGTACAGCTACACAATATGGGACCACAAAAATGTGGGAAGTAAAAAAAAGAGAGAATGATTTAATCAGACACATCCTGTAGCCTTGATAAACATGCATTATGCTATCAATAGGAACACTATGACTTGTGATTAGATTATGAAAATACAGATGAAAAACAAGAGGATATCATATACACAATCAATATGTGGTGATGACTGTTCTGTAATAACATGCAGGAGCAATATTTTGATTTGATCTCCACCCTCCATCCTTGGCTTCCTGTTGCTGCTCATACTCTCTTCACAAGCCTGACATTCCTCATAAACCCACTGCCTGCCACTCTACAAGACTGAATGACTACAAGAGACACTATTTTGGCATTGAAAGTGTACACTGAAAGTGAACAAGGTGAACTATATTAGACAATATTTTATTTTCCCCATTCAGCCCCTAACCCAACCCTTTTCTCTCCAAGGCTCATTTATTGCTATAATTCTGGTTATTAATTCTTATGATTTTACCGTTATTAGCTAGGGAGTATGCTATGCAGTATGATAGTTTATAAATTTGAATCCAATTTGAATTGCCAATATATTTTCAGATTTGATATATTATGTCATGTCTATTGCATTGTCTTCCTGAATATTAATATTCCTCTTTCCTGCCTCATAATTTAGTCACATGGATTCCTTCCTTCAATAGAGCAATGTTTGTCGCTGTGATACAGTTTGACGGTGAACAGTGAGCATCTAAATAATTACAGTGCCCTCCACTATTATTGGCACCCCTGGTAAAGATGAGTAAAAAGGGTTATAAAAAATTAATCTTGGAAAAATCTAATTTTAATTGAAGTAAATGTATTATGAGAAAAAAAATCCCTCATCAAAAAATAATTATTTTTAATAGGATGGATCGATAACTTGAAAGGTTTCTTCTCTTGACTTATTTTTTCATAGAGTTCAATAGGAAAATTTGTCAGGAGAAACAACCCTTAAAGTGATCCATCCATATCTACTGCATATCTGGCAGCAGAGTGATGGTTTGAGGCTCGTTTGATACCTCAGACCTTTGATGACTTACAGCCAGTTTACCAACCATGTATTCCATAATGTTCCAGCAAAATATACAGCTAAATTTGTAAATCTGTCCCACCCCCCAATTCCCATATAGATCCAATCAAATGCAGAGACGTTATAGTATCACTTGTAAGAGTACCAGAAAATAAGATATCAAGTCTTTTGATGCTGTTGGGTCACAAACATAAGGAAGTCATGGCATGCAAAGGATATGCGACCAAATATTAAAAACGATTACTTTATTCTATATATAAATGCAGGGGTGCCAAAAAGTTTTGTAAAAATAATTATTTCTTGATGAGGGTTTTTCTTTTTCCATAATGAATTTACTTAAATTAAAGGCTGGATTTTTCTCATTTTTTTCAGTGTGAGATTAAGGTAATTCACCAAACGGTGAATTTTTTATAACCCTTTTTACTCATCTTTACCAGGGGTGCCAATCATAGTGGAGGGCACTATATATTCAATATTGTAATTGAAATGTAACCTTTAATTTAAAACTATATTAACACGGTTGATGAGGTATATATATTTCACCTTCTTATATAGCCGGTTGTAATCTCCAGTGAAAGTGGGGGTGTCTGTCCTCTCTGGTGTCTCCCAGGAGAGCTCAGAGTTGGCGGTAGTTCCTGGAGGAAGCAGGGAGCTGGGGATGGAGCTGAACAGCGATGCGTCTTCAGGCTCACAGATATGAGTCAGCAGCTTACTCTCCAGAGCTAAAGGGTCCACAAGTACCAGCCAGTCAGCCATGTTGAATTCATATTGATTCCAGAACACTCAGAGTAACATGTTTGTTTGACCCTTTGCAGGCATGTGGAATAGGGGTTAGGATCTGGCTTAGGGTCAGAGAGTCCAGGGTGCCATGCACATGGTATTAGATGATGAAGAGAGGCTGTTTTGTGCCACTGTGCAGGTACTATTCTATATGTAAAGTGTGAACAATGAGATCCAATGGACAGAAACATAATGTTAAATAAAATGGTACAAAATTCTGAAGGTCTTTGCCTTTTCTTCCATTATAGCAGCTCGTGGGCTTTATTTCTGTATTTCATGGGCCAGCCTTTTTTTTATTCCATGCTTTTATCTTTCCCTGTGGGCTTCATCACACCTGCTGCCCCAAATTGACAGCCTCCACAAGAGCTTGTCTCTGGGCGACAATTTGAAGACCTGATTCAGTAAGAGAGACCTCTAACCCTTCGGAACGTATTGACACTCACAGGTTTAACTGTGAAAAGTTTGTTGGTGGCCTTTTTCGTTTTAAAGTACATTTTACAGGTGAGACATTGCCAAAGCATGTTTATAAACATTGCTTGTGGTGACACACATTTTTAAAAAGCCTGTGAAAATGTACGTATTTATAGTGCCTTAAGGATATATTTAAAACACTTGAAATTCAAAACAATAAATGTAGCTTGTATGTTTGCAAGCAGAAAAATAACCTGCTATTGCAAAACATCACACAAATCATTGAATCTAACCACCAAAAACAACATACCGGAAAGTGTCCTGAAGTCCGCGATCAGGTATACGTGCTCCTCGATAGGATCAGAGGCGATCGTGTTCATCTCGTTTTTAAAGTCTAAGTAAAATGGGTCACTCTGGTTAACCACCCCGATCACAAACATCTCGATGCCGGCATCATGGGCGTCCTTCACTGCATCCTCCAGCTTCACCAAGTCCCGTCTGTCTGCTTGCCCGTCCGTGATGAAGATCTCCACCTTTCGCACGCCAGGGCGGGAGGCCTGGAATATCTGGTTGGCACGTTGGAGGGCGCTGCCCGTGAAGGTGCCCTCACCCAAGTAGGTCATCCTGCGGACGGCAGCCTTGACGTCGTCGCGGTTTGCGTGCTGTTGCAGGCTGATGACCACTACATTGATGTGGCTGTAGAGCACCACGCCGATGTGGGTCGCATCCCGGCCCACCGACATGCGGTCGATCAGCGCATTTACAAAGTCCTTCATCGTGTCAAAGTTATCGGGGCCCACACTTTCTGAACTGTCGATGACAAAGACAAGCTCAAGTGGGGTCTCCCGGCATTTTACGCCACAACCTGAACAGCAATGAAAAAAAACATTTTCAGTGATTGTTCCTGAGCAGCTGGAAAGGAAAATATTGCAGGAAAAAATGGCACACTGCAAAAACCAAATCATAACAAGCATTTTAATCTTATGTATGTTTAGACTTTAGAATCCTATTTCTGGTCCTTTTTTTGTTAAATAAGACAAACTATCTGCCAGTCGGGTGAGATAGTTTTACTAATTTCAAGATTTTCCAGTGGGGTAAGATAATTTCACTTATCAAGCAAAAAGTAACTAACAAGCTAATATTTTCAACTATTGAGAACTATGTAAGATTTTAAGTCTCATTACAAGACTAAAACACTTGTTAAGACATTTTTTGCAGTGCACTGGATTTTACGCCTCTCTGAAGTCCCAATTCCTAGGTAGATAGAATATTTAAATGTGGTAGGGAAAAAAATACATTATCATACCGCAGATTGCTCTGATTATTTTGATAACGTCTTCTCTCTGTGTAAAAGGGAACATACATTTATAATCACAATTGGCATCGGCAACCAAAAATTTAATTCAGGATTATAAATAACTATAAATTACATGTGTATTAATGTATAGCTACTTACCGTTAAACCAGCTTCCCCTTTTTGTCCAAGCCTGCCCTGTAATTATGAGTTTAGTTAACATTTATTGAATTGGTCTTTCAATCCCTATGTACTCTAAAAATGGTTCATGCTGAATTTGAACACACAGTGATATTTGCATTTAGACTGATATGCTCCTACAAAGGTTGAATCCACATTCATTTAATTATTTATATGCATGAAATCCAACCTGGAGTTCATAAAAATCTGTACTGGAAAATCAAGGAATATTATTTCTAAACACTACAAACATTTGTTGTCTCTGAGCTAACTCTATGCCCTGGGCCCTATTATTGCCCACAATCATTCTCCAGAGACCAAATGAAGGTTATAGCTGGACAGATCACAGATTCAGAAGCGATTACAGTCGAGCGAGTTGAAAGAACCACAAAATGATGACTTCTCATGCGCAAAAGACCTGGATAACTGCAGGCCCTTCAGGACAAGCGCAAAGTTTATTTATCTAAGGTCTTATGACAGAGATTTTTCATTGTGATAGCAGAATCGGCCCTCTTGCCACAAGGCTTATGGAGGACTGGGAGCTATCAACAAAGATTTCATAACACGTCAAAATGTTTTAATGTTGAAAGTTGTGTCTTTACTCGTGGAGCACAAACATCACTTAATTAATATTCCTAAACTGTATTAGAGCACCAGCATCTCCTGTTGCAACCAGAACCAGCTGTATTTAAGGGGTAGAGAGGATGGAAAGGACTGAGCTGACCATCCGTTTAGCCATACATAATCTATGTTATAAAATACACATCACTGTTTCATTAGTTAATGTGAGCATACCGCAGGTCCTGTTGATCCGGGTTCGCCTAGTCCACCCGTCTCCCCCCTTCTTCCTTGGTCACCAGGCAGTCCTCTGTCTCCCTAAGAAACATCAGTGACCTCAAAACCATTTCAATAATGCAGGTATCATGACACATTGTTAAAGGTTTTAGGTATTTCTTTTTTGCAATTGCAAACTGCAATATAGATCACTTTGTGGGAATTTCTTAACTGAAAGTATTGTACTGCGTGAAACGTCATTGAGTTTCCATAGGGAGTGATTACATAATAACACAGGTAGATATCTGCCTATATAATGTAGAATTAGCTTAACACCACAGTACAGTATTCGGATATGGAAATGATGTGGTTTATACAGATCATTATAAAATTGTTATGTTCTTTAACCACTTTCCCTTTAAAAAGAAATCTCCATTGTGAAATGCACGATCCCAAATGTGGGCCAATCGAAGTGCTGGAACATGTACTGTGTGTTCGGTAGGGTGCGCAGCTGTGTTCTGAAGTTCCTCAACTGGGTGAATAAAATTGGAACCACACTTTGATCCCATTTTTGTTTGTGTAGCAAGGACAATTTTAATTGTTCCATATATAGGAAATCCTTTAATGCTGTTGTTCTTTGATTATGTGAGAAAAAACAGCTGAAGGTCCATACATTATCTGAAAACACAGCTAATGAAACTATAGTCTCCTATACCTTTGCTCCAGGATGGCCCTCTCCCGGAGGCCCTCTGGGGCCTGGGATCCCCTGAAATCCAGGATCTCCCTAAAATAACAACCGCAGACCAAGCTGATTATCATCAAGCTTAACATTCGTTTCGCATGTGCTTTAAATAAACACTTTTAACATGATGGCATGTATTTCTGACTTTCTCTACAGCACATGTTCTCTGTAGTACATTTAAGCAGTGGGATCTGTTTTCAGAGTAATATTAATGTACCTCTAAGATTTCCTAGCAATATCAAACTGCATTGGTTCAAGTACACTGCATTTATTTAAAAAGTACCCAGTTTTTTTGGACGAAGACTATGAAACAGACACACACACACACACACACACACACACACACACACAATGCATTGAGGTCACATATAGCCAGGCTCCTCATCATGTTCTCGTATGTAGTAAGTTGTGGCCAGGTAATGTGATAATGCCATACCTTCTGTCCCTGAATTCCCTCTCCAGGTAAACCATGAGGACCAGGTGAGCCAGTTTGGCCAACAGAGCCCTGCAAATACAAATATGCCAAACACGTCCAGCAGCCGGGATAACAGATAACAATCTCTGCGTACTGTTTACTTTTCTTTTGTCAGCAAGCTAGTATGCTTAACCCAATATAACCCTGGAGACACAATAATGTAGTACTTCACAATTATTAGCATAAACATTTACACAGGTCAGCACAGATTAATATTGCCCACAAAATATCATTCTGATGAGTATCTGCATGTAGGAAAATTTGTTTACAAAACTGGTTTTTTTTTTTTCACATGCTATTAAAGGAAAATGGCTGCCTGAACAAAAATTGCCAGCCATTTTGTATGATAGAAACATTTTGCACAACAAGCATTAACATACAGTACAAGTAAAACAGGAGGTGGTTGTTGCCCATATCACACCGTGTGGAATATGGTTTCAGAACAGCTGCTTTAACTGAAATCTAAGACAAGTGGTGAGACTTAGATCATAGTTTTCTTTTATATCAGACACAAGTTATATATTTTCCTACCTGACATGTTTCGACGGCAATACTTCCGTCTTCGTCAGAGGTGTCACTGGATGGTATGTGACGTGTCTTATACAGCTGATGTAGGAAAATATATAACTTGTGTCTGATATAAAAGAAAACTATGATCTAAGTAAATATAGACACTATGAACTTATTTGAACTAAGTGGTGAGACTTCCCTATTTTGCATTACTAACCTATTGAGCTTGGTTCAAACCTGGTGTTTTACTAACTCTGCAACACATTTTCATCAGAACCAAAGCACAAGAGGTTTGTTAGAACTGAATGAGATCTTCTACAACCTTAGGACCCATCTGCCCAATTCCTGATGGTCCAGGAGGTCCAGATATGCCTTGAGAACCCCGGTCTCCCTAATAAACAAAAAGCAAGACAAACTAATGAATAAAGATTGTTTTATATCCTCCTTGGGACTTTTGATACTTCAAAGTATCCGTGCATGCTCCTGACAGCACAAATCACAGGACCGTAAATCAATCACATCCCAAGGTTTTTATAAACTGATCATTGTCAACCATTATTTCTCATTACAGCAACATGCAACAGTCATTTCACAATAATAGCAAATGCCATTGTCATTGGATAATTGTAAAAACTTCAGTTCCGTGTACAGTAGTACATACAAACCCCAATACCCAGTCATGATAGCATCACATGTTCCAAACAGGTATTTTTTTTAACTCCCCAGTCTTTTTTTTGTCCCTGTCCCAATTTTTTTGGAACGTGGTGCAGGCATCAAATTCATAATTAACGTATTTTTACAAAAATCTATAAATTTGATTAGGTAAAACATTAAATATTTTTTCTTTGTACTATTTTCAATTAAATATAAGATAATTTACAAATAACTGCTTTCTGCTTAAATGTGCATTTTACATACTGACCCAACCTTTTAAAAATTGTTTGAACTAAAGTACAAGAATTTCACCAAGGTACAAAATGTATTCTGTTTATGTTTAACATGAAGAACAAAAATTTTTTGCCAAAAATGAACATTAGTGAGACAGCAGTTTTCTTTATAATTAACAATGTAACAATCTGGAAATGTGAATGTTGCTATAATACAATCTGAATAACAATAAATATGTTCATGTTTACTCATACTGTGACATTTCATTGAATCTTTCCTGGTAAGCCCCCATTGCTGTGATGGATTTTTTTCGTTACTTTTTTCTTTTGTAAAATGTTTATTGAATAAAAACTAATGAGATTAGCATAGATTATAGGGACACATATTCCATTATTGTATAATATGCCAAAGG